>CM042836.1:135289932-136007426 GCA_023653725.1 Bungarus multicinctus
ACTCTCTGACCTCTAACTGACCAGCTTATCGGAAAACTGCTGGGAAACATGCAGTTGGGTGGCACTTCTTATGATAGATCACATAGTTAGGTTCTCAGGATCACATAGCCACCCACTCTAAGAATGCAGTTGTATATACCTCAGCATACAGCTAGAATCCAGGAAATAAGACATTAGCAGGCCTGATACCAAAAAAGAGAGGGAAATTTTTCAGTTTATAATTCCTTGAACAGACCAAAATGTAGAAATAAGGATCACATTTTGCAAATCTGGTTAATGCAGATTAAACATAACGGTTCATTAACAGTATGGCTCTGGCAAGTGAAATGAGCTTCAAAGTTATCCTCCATGTCGCTGTGTAATAGCACATAGAGTACACAGGGGATAGGAGAGGAAAAAAAGCAAATTAGCATCCATTCAGGGATGAGAAATAGCGACGGTGTTGTGGGAGAGAAGTCATTTCAAACACTGAAAGAGAAGAAACCGCATTCGTTGTATAGGTAAGAAGATGAATGAGTCCCTTTGCGTTTTAATGCAATCTTACATAAGTCATATTTTCAAACCAAGATATGAACCAAACAAACTTTAAAGCTTCCACATTTTCAAATATTGTAAAACCATCTCCCAATTAAGAAATAAATAGAAGATGGGAAATTTCAGTCTCGGAAAGCTTCCCAACAGGTAACAAACAGATTAGCTATGCAGTGATTCATAAATAGCTTGCTTTGTTGAAAACCTGGCTGTAAAAAAAAAGAATAGGATTTTGTATCAAATTGCTCTTTAATATTTAATTATTGATGGAATTTACGTTCTGCTTTCCTGACAAAAAATGGCATATAATACAAGATTCAATCTAAAATAAAGAGGATAAATTATACACACACATTTATGTATGGAGAGAGAGAGAGAGACAGAGAGAGACAGAGAGACAGACAGAGACAGAGACAGAGAGAGAGGGGGGAGGGAGGGAGGAAGAGAGAGAGAGAGAGAGAGAATTTTCTGCAGGAACAAAGATTATGGGCATGATATAATTTTTGGGTCATATGGATCTCTTCATAAAACAATTAAGGAAGTTTACACACATGGATAAATTTAAAGTTGGGGAATAATAACTGCTGCTTGATATAAAGTGAAAATCTTCATTATTTAGTGCCAGAATTAATGACTTCATATCAATGGCATTGCAATGAAACCTACAGAAGATGGCAGGATTAGTTTGTGTCATGGGGAATGAAGACGCCAATTATTCTGGGGAATTTGCTTAGCAGCACTGTCCTGTGGTTCATTGCCATATGCCATAAAATAATTTGAGATAGTGTTAGTCTTTAATGTACTCTTTATGGAGTATGGAATGCCATGTTCCCATAGACTCTTTTTTCATAGAAAATGGGGCTTTAGAAGCTTTCTTGGAAGGAATTTGCCTGTTGGCTAACTTTTCCATTCCACTCATCCAATATACTCCCATCTTTTTTTCCAGGGATTTGTTTACTTCCTGCCTGCTAGCCTTCCTTCCATAGTTATACATTGCCGTTGGTTTTGCCTTCTGTCCTGAATCCAATCCAATCCAATCTATTCTCTTGTTTGAAAACTACATTAAACATAAACAGAGGTTACCATTCTGATGCCCAATACCAATGAAATACTAGATGCATCCTAAAAGCAGTTGCTTCCAATAGGACCTTTCTTCCTTCCTTCTGCTTTTTTTCAGATTGCCAAAATCTTTTCAATCAGTACTCACTAGCAAAAGCTGGAGGCAATTAAAATTAGAGAGAATATTTTGAAAATGCTGCTCTGTGCTGTGTATTTTGAAAGTTAGATATGGCAGACTCAATTAGCACCACATTAGTAATAAATAAGCGCGCTCGGCAAAGAAGGAAAAATATCAATAATCCACTCACAGCTACTCCATAACTCAGCACCATGTTTTCACCTCACATAGGCACCTTAATTAGAAGTTTGCCCATGTGCCTGCTTTACTCATTAGCTGCCTCTTTACTGAAAAGGAATAATGAGCTGAGTTGCCTAATCTGACGTTAACAAATTGCCACCATTTGGGGAGGCATTTCAATGTAAAATGGTGATGTTCATTATCAAAATTATGTTTGAAGAGCAGGTCTCATTTGAACTCGGTTTGTGAGATAGTTTCATTCTGGGAAGGACTCCAGACCAGGAATGGAGGAACAGAGGAGAAGAAAAAAAAAGAAACCAAGATAAACTGGTTGATGTTCCTCAAAATTTATCCCCCTTACCTTAGGAGGAGGGACTGTGCTAGATCTTTGCTGAAGAAGCACAAAAACTGAATCGAACAGTATAAAATAATGGTTAGAAAATAAATTTAGGACAGATTGAAATTCCATTCATCTGAGAAGCTTGCTGAGTTTAATTATCCCATTATATTCTACTTTTGGGTGGCATGGTGGTTTAGCAGTTAAGATGCTGGGTTTATCAGCTGGAAAGCCAGCAGCCCAGGTTTGAGACCCAAGCACCATGCAACATCTCCCATCCTAACACCCAGCTCCTTCCAACCTAGCAGTTCAAAAGCATGCAAATAAAAGTACATAAATAGGTACCACTTCGGTGAGAAGGTAATGGTGCTCTATGATATCACAATGGCCATGTAATCATGGAAATGTCTTTGGATAGTGCTGGCTCAATGGCCTTGAAAGACTCTGCCCTTGGACATCCAGATGGAATTACTCAAACCTTGACTAGGCTTATGGCATAATAGAATAGTTGATGCTCCCAGTAAAGCAGTATCTTCTCCATTCCATAATAGGATTGAATAAAATGTGAGTAGTAACTATGGTAGTTCTTCTTACTGTCTGTGAAATATCAACAATTTATACCACTTTGAGACCCTTGAAAGGATGCAAATAAAATGATGAATACCAGCCTGATTTACATATCAGATTTCTTGAATTAAAATATGTGAAGAGCCAACAATATGCCATGATGACAAAGCCCATAGACCAAGGGTCTTCAAATTTGGCAAGTTTAAGACTTGTGGACTTCAACTTCCAGAATTCCTGAAGTAACATGAGTGGAGGAGGAATTCTGGGAGTCGAAGTCCACAAGTCTTAAAGCTGTCAAGTTTGAAGACCCCTGCCATAGATTCAAACCAAATCGAAGAAATTTCTCTGAGGTTGATCAAAACCTTTATCCAAATTGTTTTTGATGTTGATGTAGCAACCAATGAAAGCGAACCCTACTTCAGAAACTCTGTGAAATCAGATTGTCTGCTGCATTTTAAAATTACAATAATATTTATTAATGTGACATTGTGCATACTTGCTCAGTGGTAATTCTACTTTTGTAAGTGGGATTTAATGACGTATAAGACACAGAGGTAGTTATGGTAAGGAGAGAGTAACTAGTTTCATACTCTGAAACTACTTTTTGAAAATGACTATTTTGCTTTGCTTTGCAGTTGTATCAATCTCCCCCACCCCAAATCCCATTGCATCCTAGACAGATTATTGCAAATTGGATTTATATAAAAATATTAATAAAAAATTATGCCATGGTTCAGCAGCTGAAAGAAACTCATATAGATAATGTGTACAAAAGAATGTTCAGCTAAGCATTTTCTCCATTAAGAATGAATCACAAATTTCCAGCCTGTGAGGTGCTTTTTTATTATTAACAAATCTTAGATGTCAAAAGATGATTTTTTATTAACTAAAGTGTTTATGAATAAGTTTAACCATACCAGCACTGTGCTTCTACATTTGTGTTCATTTGTATGGCCCATTAATCCTGAAAAGATTCTTTCCTCTTACCATTTCAAATGTCTCCTGACATTTAAACAGATGTAAAGATAAATGGGTGCCATGTGGACACACCGAGAAAAGACTTGAGAAAACAAATAAATTGTAGCAATGGTTTAAACTTAAATATCTCACTGATAGAAAATCAACCATGAGACAGAGTAAAAGAAATGCCAAACGATTATTCAAAGTGTACATCTTTAGTCATGAAATGCATGCATGTTTGTGTATGGATGTGGTTCATTTGCTATTGAAATATCTTTGAAGTTGACAAAAGCCACATCCCTATCCTTCCAGTTTGGCTGTAAAATGACTGCTATCTTAATTATGATAATTAAGCCTCCTGCTATATACAGGTAGTCCTCAACATTGCCACCAGTCATTTAAGGATCATTCAGAATGATGCTGGCATTGGAAAAAAAGTGCTTTATGGCCCATAAAACACTTCTGGTTGTCATAAAAGGTTGCACTGACCTCCTCTCAGTCAAATGACCACAATTTCAGGTACTGGGCAGTAGCTGATTGCAATTTGGCAGTTCAAGTCTCACTAGCTCAAGGTTGACCTCAGCCTTTCATCCTTTCAAGGTCTGCAAAATGAGGAGCCAGATTTTGCTGGGGGCAATATGCTGACTCTGTAAGCCACTTCGAGTGAGATTTAAAGCTCTGTGAATCGATATATAAGCCTAAGTGCTATTGCTATTGCTATAACAGTTCATTTAGTGACCAAAGTTACAACCACACTGAAAAAAGTGACCTATGACCATTTTTCACACTTACAAACATAGCAGCATCCCCTGTGGTCACCTGATCAAAATTCAGACAGTGACCCATATTTATAACAGTTGCAGATCCTGGAGTCATGTGATCACCTTTGCAACCGTCTGGCAAGCACAGTCAGTGGGGGATTCAGATTTACTTAACAACTGTGTCACTAACTGAACAACTGCAATGATTCACTTAACAATTGTGGCAAGAAAGGTCATAAAATGGGGCAAAACTCATTTAACAAATGTTTCACTTAGCAACATAAATTTTGGGCTCAATTGTCATCGTAACTCAAGGACTATCTGCACCTCCATTTAGATTCAGACTTATGATTTACTTAATGACCACTGTAAAAACATTCAAAAAATCAAGTCAGGTCATGTTGGAGCCTCACATTACGACCATCATAACCTAGGTTTGAAATTCCAGTCCCAATTGTGCTTGTAAGTTAAGGACTACCTGTATTAGCCATATCAGTAGAGCTATAATTGATTCCGTCATCTGAAAAATAATGCTTATTGAATCACTCCAAATAATACATTTTCTATGCAAGAATATTTATTTATTTATTCAAATTTGTATACCGCCCCCTCTCCCTAAGGACTCAGGACGGTGCACAGCCAGATAAAAACATATAAATACAAATACAATAATTTAAAATAAATTAAAAGGATTAAATAGATTGGAATTAAGAATTAAAAGTAGGGAATTAAGAAAGTTTAACATTCAGTCTGCCATTATGTTTGCAATATATGAGCAGTAGATTTAATTCATTTTAATGATATTACCATTAACCTTGCAATAGGAATGGTTTCAGAACCCTTAGAATAGGGTTGAGTAACTATGGCCCTTTTATGATCTGTGAACTTCAATTCCCAGAATTCCTGATCCAGCTTCCAAGTTCAAGCTCTCTGCAAGATGGTCAAAGCAAATTGGCAGCAGATAAGGGTCAATGGAATTCAAGGTGGGCTGGACTTACATCTCTTGTGGGTGCATAGGGATTCGAGACCAATGACACATGTTATCCCCTCCTTTGGGCTTATCCTGCTTATCTCTTACAACCTCCTTGTACCACTGTCCCTGGTTGTTGCTATCAGAATGGTGCTTCCACCATATTAATTGAGTCTGCATTTGGGTTGGGAAAGTTCTTCCTCCACATGAACCTCTTATGTGAAGTTAGGGGCCAGGCTGGCTTGACAGTTTTGAAGGTTACAAGTTCAGCACCTTGTGGTTAATTAATTAAGGTACTGCACACCTTTTCAAAAACAGCTGTGTTGTCAGTTTTGACTGCACATCTATGGCTTTCTTAGGAATCAATCTAATAAGATGATCAGTTACCATTCTTAGCTGATGTTAAGACATTGTGTTTATATTTTAATGTAGTAAATCCAACTTGGTATGCATTTATGTATGATTTAATATTTGTATTGAAATAAGTGCATATTCCACAGCCTGGTATGTTCTTCCATTGCATACAATTTAATTATATCTCACTTGTTTATTAGGTTCATTTTTCTTGAAATTCTCTTGCTTTGTGTTTCAGTAACATATAGAAAAAAGGGAGGAGGAGTTCCTGTCAGTTATTTCTGCAGAGATTAATTAATTAAGACACATGAGGCACTCTGAGAAAAGATGAAGCTCCTTTATGCTGTGCTATGATAGATCAGGCCCCCGGGAATTAGGGTCCCCAATGTACATTCAGTGCCTATTTTCAGAGCAGACTGAAACACATGAGAATGGTGGAGAGAGGGTGTTTATATTCATCCACAAAGGCTTACTGCTTGGGCTTTTCTTAATAACCTCACTTGGATTTCCTCAATAATGCCAGCATATAACCAAGATTGGCTGTCAAGGATCACAATGATATGGTACAGTATTCATTACACCAGTGGTGGGATTCAAATTATTTTACTGCCGGTTCTGTGTGCATGGCTTGATGGGCGTGGCAGGGGAAGGATACTGTATAATCTCCAGTCAGAGGTGGTATTTGCCGGTTCTCCGAACTACTCAAAATTTCCGCTACCGGTTCTCCAGAACTGGTCAGAACCTGCTGAATACCACCTCTGCATTACACCATCCGAACTGCCTGAGATAATCTATGTGAGTG
Organism: Bungarus multicinctus; assembly: GCA_023653725.1. Taxonomy (NCBI): domain Eukaryota; kingdom Metazoa; phylum Chordata; class Lepidosauria; order Squamata; family Elapidae; genus Bungarus; species Bungarus multicinctus. Next base: position 135,296,572 of record CM042836.1, read on the forward strand.
ATGATAAGAACAATGGTGCTAAAACAGCCACTTGTTTCATGAAACCAAGTAATGAAACATCATGAAAAATAATCCTAATTAAGCAAATTTAAGCATAACATAAGCTATGATGCTTACACCTAGGCTGTCATGGCATCTGTGGGATGTTGGTAGCTCACAACTTCCCTACCCACAGCCATTTTCCTTAGCTCTCCTTTACCTTCTTTACCCTGAAGGACAAAATTGTTTTTTTTTAAAAGACATTTCACTTCTCATCCAAGAAACTTATTCAGCTCTGACTGGATTGTGGGGAATGGAAGGATTTATACTCCTTTCAGACAGTTTCATTCTTTCAGCAAGTTGTTAAGGTCACCTGAAGGTTTATCTGTGAAATCAGGGTCACCTGAGTGGTGCAAATGGGGGTGAAACTTTCTTGGAACTGTTGAAAGGTCTGTGTTGCGTTGCCATGGCGACTGGCTGGGCACTTCCCCTGGCAGCCATTGCCAGTTTGTTTCCTCCCCCCCTCCTTTCCATTGATGGCTCTGCCCACTTGGGAGCAAGGCCTCACTGGCGTTCCAGGGGTCGGGGAAAGAGGAGCTATGCGGAAGTTCAACCGGTGAAGCTTCATCCCTTTAGGAGCCAGGAAGGGAAACAATCCATCGCTGATCCCAAATTCAACCAGTGGGACCGTGGCTCCCATCATCCACAGACAGCTCAGTCTGCAGTTGGGATTATTGGCTTTATATGATGAAGCAAAGAAACAGACCAACTTGTAAAGTCTCTTTTTATTGGCATTCTGCAAATAAACATCAAGGCACATTCAAAAGCAAAAAAAAGAACTGTGTTGTAGATTGGGGATAGATGATGTCATATCCCTCCCCTTCTGTTAAGAGAGGGCTGTTCAATTTTGACATAGAGGGCCTCTTTGACCCCTCTTTCAAACCCCTCTTTCAAATCACTTTCAAACTTTTGGTTTGAGCCTTACACCTTCAGATTACCTTAACAACTTGCTAAAAAAATGCAAATGACTAGCTGTCTGATAGGAGTATATAAATCCTTTAATTCCCCACCATCCAGTCAGAGCTGAAGAAGCTTCTTGGATGAGAAGCGAAACTTCTTCAAAGAAAAATCAGAAAGTTCAGTTGCCTCTTGAAAAAGCATCTGTGGGACAACCATGACCTGGATGACTGAGAATCTCCATAGACACAGAAGGACAAAACATTCCCACATTAAGTTGGCATAACTGCAGAATGCCTTATGCCACCAGACCTGAAATTCTAGACCTAGAAAACCTAGAACTACGCCGCCTTCGGTCCCATCTAAGTATAGTATATAAAATCATACATTGCAATGTCCTACCTGTCAATGAATACTTCATCTTCAACCATAACAATACAAGAGCACACAATAAGTACAACTCAAGGTAAACCACACCAAACTTGATTGCAAGAAATACGACTTCAGCAACAGAGTGGTCAATGTCTGGAATACTCTACCTGACTCTGTGCTTTCTTCCCCAAACCCCAAAAACTTTAACCTTAGTCTGTCTACTATTGACCTCACCACTTTCCTAAGAGGTCTGTAGGGGGCGTGCATAAGAGCATCAACGTGCCTACCGCCCCTGTCCTATTGTTTCTTTTATATTTTATTTTTCTTATATGTATCCATGTATTCATAACTATGTTTTTACTTATACCTATTATCTTGTAAGCAATTGACAAACCAAATAAAATTTAAAAATTAAATTAAAAATTAAACACTTTTTAAAAGTAATCTACACTTCCATCAGGGGAGAGAAAAATCTAACAATTTCAATCAGACAATGCCTGTATTAGAACAATCATAATAGCAAATTGGACTCACATAAACTGGGTTTGCTGGAAATTGTGATACTAACAGATTTAAAAGGCTTCATGTTGGTTTGGCTAACTTAGATAATTCTACATTTTTTTTAAGGATTCTTATTGAAAATACAAAGGATTATATCAAATACCAGTAAACATTGTTCTGAGCAGGACTTAGAAAGATGATTAGGTTTCCTATTAGTCTTTGATATGCTCTTTTTATGGAGGAATTTTTTTAAAAAAATGTTTAAAACAGCTGTTTCTCGGAATAAATGTATTTTATTGAACTATTATTTTATGCAGCTTGAACTCAATGTTCAAAAGAGGGAGCATCACTGTTTCCAACATCCTGGGACATTGTTAAAAATGATTAAGCTTCCACTAAGAGGTACTGTTGAAGCTTCTCACCATTTTATTGGTGTGTTGGTGTTAAAGAGGCATTCGGGTTTTTTCCTAGAATGGAATTCAGGACTGATCAGTTTTTATTCTGAAATCTGGATGCTTTTCACCAGAGAGAAGCATTACTCTTGAAGCAATGCACTGACAAATGAAATGAAATTGTCTAAATACTTAGTGTTATCTGTGGTATTCCTTTATATATTTGTCTTCCTGACTATAATAAGTCTAAAAAAAGGTCTCACAAAAATGACTTTGAAATTGTTTTTAAACTAGCAGTACAGTATCATTTCTAACCTGTTCAAAGCAGGTACTGAGATTTCTCAAATCTAGTTGTTTCATTTATTGCTACTTATCTCTGCATATGATGATTCTAATTCACTGTATGCATGCAGCTAAATTGAGAAACTGGTCCATTCACTCTATACACTGACCTGTTTAACCAATGAGGATATTTTTTGCTCTCTCAAGAACTATTCCCTTTTAATATTTAATTACAAGTCATATCTACTTTCTGAATGGATGAATGAATAAGGTAGAGATTCAGTCACAAATCTCCAAAATGTATTATCTAACAGAGCCCCATATTATCTCTGACTGAGATAATATGCAATTAATCTAACATAATTAAATCTCACTGGAACCAACAAAATATTAATCACGATTAAGTCGTGATATTTCAACCCAAAGTAACTTTTTTCCTGGGACAAGATCAGAATCCTAGATAATTCATTTCTACCCAAATTGTCCCTCCATGCCATTTTTTGCTCTGTTAATTGAACCTCCTTCCTATCTGCTCCTTGAGGTTGGAGAGAAAGGAGGCAGGCAAAGGATAGGAAGGCCTTTCATTTAGTCTATAGGAGAGGTGGAAAATTGGCATTTTGCCATCTACCCTGTTCTTCCCATTATCATTCTTTCCCTTGCTGTATTTGCTATGGCTGCAAAGCAAAAATAAAATAAAATAAAATAATGCTTGACTATGCAGGCAAAATGGCAAGACTGCTCCTTAGATTCCTCCTCATAAGCAAAGGAGTAATGGCAAGGCTCTATGGCAAAAAAACCACCATCTTTGCATTGTTTCCTTTGAAGCAGCTGCTAGGCCTGGTAGCTAATTAGCTCTGCATACAAAGACCTCCAGGTCAGAACATGGCCCTGATTCCAGATCAGCCCAGCCCTTGTATGCGGGAAAAATCCTAAAAAAACCTTAAACCTTGTTAATTGTTTCATTTATCGCTTCTAACAGTGCTTATTAAGGGTGATCAATTTTTGAAGATGAAATATCTTTTGTTGTCGGTTGTATAATAATTTGATACTAGTTTGATGCAGGGGTGGAAAACCTCAGGTTGCATCATGACTTCCAGCCACCTCCCCCTTGACTGTTTTAGCAAGGAGTGCTGGTGGGGAAGGGAATAATTTAGCAATTACTGAAAGATCTCTTAGAATGACCCCTAGGAACTATAAACCTGAACTACTCACTTTAGGTAACCACATGTAGTTGTTATGCAGTTGCATCAATTAATCAATTAATGGCTGTAGTTGGAAGCAAAGTTGAAACAAGGTTCCTTAATCCTATGCCTCCCAGACATGGTGCATCAATTTTCATAATTCCCCAGCCAGCATGGTTATTTGTCTTTCAGAAGCAAATGTGGCAAGCTGTGATCTGTGTTAGGAAGAGTTTTAATATAAGACAAAATATTTGGGATTGGGGTGGGGTGTAAAAAACAGCACGAATCTAAGATTGAATTCCTACATGTAGCATCCTTCGGTGCTAATCCTGAGATGATTAAACTTTGCGATGTGCATCTCTCGGCAAAAGGTTCTTAAGATTCGTTTTCTTCCTTTCAGAGCTTGTTACAAATGTAATTTCTGATCCATAGGAGCTCAGCACAGCTTTAGTCTGAAATGCTCTGAGCCAGATTTTTCATCTTTAAAAAAGGGCGCTTCAGTGCCAAAGAACATAGGTATTGGCATCCCTGCTCTGGGAGAATGCCAGCACTATGCAAATGGACCCACAAGGCTGTTCAGACATGCATAATGCTTATTTGTTGTTCCTACTAGGATCAGCGACCAAATGGATATAACAGATACATTCATATTTGTGTGGAATGATACAGTCTGATTATAATGTTGAGATGGATCCAGTGTAAATTCTGCCTCTATCTGGCTGTGCTATATTTTCTATACTGATGCTTGTTTTCAATATTTTTATTTATTTTATTTTTTATTTATTTTTATTTGTCAAGTGATTATAAGATAACAGATATAAGTATAAACATAGTTATGAATACATGAAATGGATACACATAAAAAAATAAAAAAGAAACAATAGGACAGGGACGGTAGGCACGTTGGTGTGCTTATGCACGCCCCCTACTGACCTCTTAGAAAAAGGGTGAGGTCAATAGTAGACAGGTTAAAGTTAAAGTTAAAGGTTAAAGTTTTTGGGGTTTGGGGAAGAAACCACAGAATCAGGTAGAGTATTCCAGACATTGACCACTTTGTTGCTGAAGTCATATTTCCTGCAATCAAGTTTGGTGCGGTTTACCTTGAATTTGTATCTACTGTGTGCTCTTGTATTGTTATGGTTGAAGGTGAAGTATTCATTGACAGGTAGGACATTGCAATGTATGATTTTATATACTATACTTAGATCGGACTGAAGGCAGCATAGTTCTAGGTTTTCTAGGTTTAGAATTTCAAGTCTGGTGGCATAAAGTATTCTGCAATGAGTAGAGGAGTGGAGAACTCTTCTTGTGAAATATTTCTGGACTTTCTCAACTGTGTTAATATCAGATACGTAATGTGGGTTCCAGACTGATTAGCTGTATTCAAGTATTGGTCTAGCAAATGTTTTGTATGCTCTAGTTAGTAGTATGATATTACCAGAGAAAAAGCTATGTAGGATTAGGTTAACAACTCTTAATGCATTAGTTACAGTGGGCTCTAGCACTTAGATCATTAGAGATGAGTAATCCAAGGTCCTTGACAGAGTTTGGATCATCAACAAGGTCTTGACTCTTCAGCCTGTATTTTATTTTCTGATATATATTTTTTTGCCAATATGTAAGACAGAGCATTTGTTTGTTGAGATTTGAAGTTGCTATTTGTTTGACCATTCTGATACACAGTCAAGGTCTTTTTGAAGGGTAGCAGTATTGTTGGTGGTATTGAATAGCTTTACATAATCAGCGAAGAGAACGCAGTTGCTCTTAATATGATCACAGAGGTCATTTATGTAGAGTATGAAGAGAGTTGGCCCTAGAACACTGCCCTGGTGGACACCATTACTGACAGGTACAGAATTTGATAGGACACTCCCAATTTTGACCATCTGTTGTCTGTTTGACAGGAATGCTTCTATCCAGTTATGCAGGTGTCCAGAGATATTGTAAGATTTTAGTTTTAGGAGTAGTTTGTCGTGTACCACTGAATCAAAGGCTTTACAGAAGTCTTTGTAGATTGTGTCTATTGCTATCCCAAAACATCTTCCATTCACAGCACAGGATCCAATCTACAGGAGTATTTCAACTGTCAGTACTGAGGGGGTGAGGGAGCATGTTCTTTGTCAATCTTTTTTTTCTGATAATCCCTTTATGTTCCCTGAAAATCTGTTCTGGAAACCTTTTGGGGACATCCAGGAGAGGATATGGATGAACAACATGGGTCTGCATTCAGAGAGGAAATTGACATTTTCTCTCCATTTCACAGCCATATGAACAGGGCACTGCTGCTTGGTGGACTCGAATGTTGGATCCAGGACTATTGGATTTATTCAATATTTGATTACAGCTTTTCCTCATCTCCTATTATTCAGTGTTTTATTTCACTCATTGCCTAATATGAGCCAAATCCACCACCCATGCAATATTCTTGCTGCTGAACATTGGAGAGTAGAAATCAATCAGCTTTCAAAAAGTAGATTTTCTTATTCTACTAAGCTTCTTAATTAAGTCTCAATTTCAGACTTGATTTCAGAGTTTCATGGGTAACCAATTGAACTCTGCATAGAAGTCACTGAATTTTGGGCTTTTCCCCTCTCCTTCTGTTCAATCATGTTGGGTTCTCAGCGACTGTCTAGACAAATCGCTGCAGTTTTCTTTGCAAGGTTTTTCAGAAGTGGTTTATCCTTGCCTCCTTTTCTAGGGATGAGAAAGAGGGGAACTGGCTCAAGGTCACTCAGCTGGTTTTGTGGTTAAGGCAGGACTAGAACTCCCAGTTTTTAGCTTGATGCCTTAGCCACAATATACCAAACGACTAGCTCTCTAGATTAGACTCTTGATTTCATGCAGTTCAAAACCAACAAGACAGGATTAAAGGAGACTGCAAAATAATAAACATATTCTTTGTGTCCTTATAGTGTTTTATTAGGGAAAGAAAAGGAAGCTTTTTATGAGCCAAACTGTGCCAGTTGTTATATATAGCTGCATCTGGTAGGTATTTGAGTCCCTGTCAGCACTCCAGACAGATTGCTTGCCAGACATCCAATCAACATCTTCATGAGGAAGAGAAGTCCTCTTTGTCAAGTAGTGCTTGCCTGGGCCACTTCTGCACTGTAAGAAGTAAGTGGATCAGATAAATTATTGAAAATCTCTGTAGAGAGTCATGAGTACATTTTCCTCCTTTTCTGCCAAAGACTGAAGCAATTGCAAGCATTTTGATACTCCCCACCAAGCTAAAGGACACCATGAAAAAGAGAAGGAAAAAAAGCCAATTAAAAAGAGTCTTAAATCCAATTGGCTTGATGTCAAAAGACACCCTCAAATGGAAACTTGTTCTTTACCATCTCAAGACTTCAACAAAAATTAAAACAAACCTTGTTTGCACAGGCCTTGTCCAGCTTTGGGAGAAGAATGTTACCCGCCTAGAGCAGGGGTGTCGAACTTGCAGTGTCATGTTTCATCATGTGACATATTGCAACTCCCCCCGTTCGCTAAACTTGGGGTGGGTGTGGTGAGAACATGACACTTTGGGCCCGTGGATTGTGAGTTTGACACCCCGACCCAGAGTCCCTTCTCAGAATGATGAATGAGCCATCAGAGATGGTTGGCATATAAATGTAATAAATACATAAATAAATCCTACTGCTTACAAACCATCAGTTGATTCTGCCTCCTGGAGAAAAGCTGGGAAGGCACTGGGCTCACTGTTGCCTGAAAGTGTCAGAGGGGAAGTTTTAAATAAAGACTATTTTCCCCCTTGATGTAAATATGGCCAACCTGTATTGCATCTCCTGCAGATGCCCTGGGAAGACGCTGCAGTCTCTGTGCCCTGGAAGTGAGGCTAGGAAAATGTCCAGGTAGGACATTGGGGAAAGTAGTAATTGCTTTTTAATTACTATGAGATTTTTTACTCTTTTTAAATATTTCTTAAATCCTTTTTTTATTATTTGTTATAACTCAGTCAGTGAACATACCTGATATTCCTTCCTCATCCTATTTTCCTCACAACAACAACCTTGTGAGGTGAGTTGGGGTGAGAGAGAGTGACTGTCCCTAAGACACCCACCTTCATGCCTAAGGTGGGTCTAGAACTCACATCTCCTGCTTTCTACCCAGGTGCCTTAACCACTAGCACATTCCTTCCTTCCTTCCTTCCTTCCTTCCTTCCTTCCTTCCTTCCTTCCTTCCTTCCTTCCTTCCTTCCTTCCTTCCTTCCTTCCAATACTATAGGGAGTAAAATATCAAATGTATTAGTAGGTTACTATAATAAACAGAGCAATGGATCAAAGATTTTTGTACCTTCACTGTTCCTTCGGGAAGAAGGTGAGGCTCATGTTAAGTTGAAAATGGTGATTAACAAATGCAAATGTCTTTTTCAGGGATTATTGGACTAAATGTAAATTCAGGGCTCAAATATTTGAGGTTTTTTTTTGTTCAAGTAAAAAACACATCTTATTTTTATTTCATATTTTAATTCCACTCTGTCTTCATTTGAAATAGTTGCAGGTGCTTTAAGCAATCTTCCTTTTACAGTTTAAGGACAAATCTTTTTAAAATAAATCTTAAACTAGGTAGAATCAGTTGATTTGCTTTTAAATCCTAGTGTAAAATGAAAACATGTCCTCTTTAATCCCAGATTTCCAGTTTGAATTGAATCATGGTTGATTCACCTGGCCTAGCCAAGCAGGGCTTTGGGAGAAGAATATTAATGACTTTCTTGTTCCCTAGGCAAATGAATGGTTTTACTGCCTCTGTAGAGATAGCTGGGAAAACAATGTGGTCATAGGGAAAGAGCCAAGGGGAAGGATTTGGATATTATTTTTCTTGTTAGATATGCGAATTGTTCCTTTCTAAATGCAAATATAGTGCATCTGCTAAAGCTTTTTGGGACAATGAAGGGGTCATCGTGGCCAGAAAGGGAGGCTGAAAAAGTGTCAAAGTTTAAAATAGTGCAGTGTATTAGTGTGTAAGAATATTTTTGGTTATACTGTACACGGGATAAATTGTAATAGTATACTACTGTTCGATTTACTTATATACCCACCCAATGGCTACTATAATATATGCAGTTATTTTGCTAGAGTAGGTGTTGCAGTTCTTTGGAGTAAATAGAATAGCAGCTGGAAGGGATCTGTGACATCTTCTAGTCCAACCCTCTGTGTAAGTAGGAGACCCTATACCTGTGATAGTGAACCTATGGCATGCATAGTTGTTGGGGATGGGGTTCATGCATAGGGTGCATGTGGGGGCACAGGAGGCAAGGCACATTTTGGGGATGCATGTGTGCACTTTGGACACTTGGTGCTGCCTTGGTCTGCCTTCTGATGCTTTGGTAAAAGGGTTGACCCCCTCTTCTTGATGGCAACCCCTCAAATATTGAAACACTGCTATCATGTCACTCCTTCTTTTCACTAGAGTAGACATACCCAATTCCTGCAATTCACATCCAGAACTCTTGGTTATAAGTAGTCAGGAATACCAATAGAGTATATTTATTAGAAGGTCCCCAATCACCCCTGCTAAAGAAGTCATCAGAATGTTCCCCCCATTTTTGCTGCTCTTCTTTATTTCAGGGATAAGTAAGCAGATTTCCAAACAAAACAGCTTTGACATCACATTTAGTTTTCTAATGAAAGTGTAATTCACTCTAGTTATCATGGATAGGCTTTTTCAAACATCCCGACCTGTTCTCATTTCTTGGAAGAACTAAACAGTGCTGTATGGTCTATAATTCTGCTATACTCTACAAATTAATAGGATTACTAGAAAGAGTTAACATAAGGTGAAGCCCTCAAAGTTTCAACTAAGTGACAACCAGAAAGAGGCTGTTATTGACATAGAGCCAGTTTACTCTACTGGTTAAGGCAGGGATCCTCAGCCCCCAGTCCATGGACCGGCATGTCAGAAATTGGGCTGCACATTGAGCAAACAAGCAAAACCCCATTTGTAGGATCCAGGCAGCACCCAAAACCATGCCCTTCTGGTCCATAGAAAAACCACTCCATGGAACCGGTCCCTGGTGCCCTGGGTTAAGGCATCAGTCTGGAAAGCAGGAGACTGTGAGTTCCAGTCCCACCTCAGCCATGAAAGCCAACTGGGTGACTTTGGACCAGTCATTCCCTCTCAGTCCAATTCACTTTACACTGTTGTTGTGGTGGGGAAAATAGGAATAGGGAAGCCATGTTGGATGTGTTTTCTGCCTTGAATTATTTATACAAATAATAAAGATGGGATTTGAATGAATAAAAATAAAATGATGCCAGATGGTACACTAGTGGGCTGATGGGAGACCATGGCAGAGCTAGAATTGTCAGGCTGGCCAAGTGTCTTTAGCTTCCTTTTGGTAGGAATGGAACATTTGGGTAGTTGTAATTATTAGCAACTTTACCTGAAAAGGATGGCTGGCTTTAAAAAGCCAAATGGGATTCTAAATTTTTGTTCTTCTATATTGAACACACTGTTCTGATTCTCCATCATTAGTGAAGTTACTTTTGTTCCAGAGGGACTGAGAAAAATGTGAAGGTGAGAATGGGTGGAAAGCATGTGAACTTCTGTTTAGCTTATCTCACTTTGGAGGTGCAAGGAGATGCCATTCTGGCTGTCACTTAAAGAGACAGCTGGAAAAAATGTCAACATCTGTTTAACCTCTTTAGGGAATATAATGCTATGGTTAATATAAGTTCAAGGTCTCAAACATTTGACCTATTTCTTTTGAGACATTTTCACTCTACTTTCTGCAAATTTGAAACTGATATGGGAGTTTCAATATCTTTATGTAAAAAAATGTACCTCAATATTAGGCAAATCCAAAACATTTGCATTTGAGAATGGGGTTGCAATTAGTTCTAGTCTAATTTTGGCTATAAAGGAGGCATTTCTCAAAGAAGGCAACATCAGGCCTGTTTCATCTGCTAAAAGATATTTTTGAGTGTCTGTTATATGAAAGGCTATTACTTTGAAGGAACAGCTGGCAAAGATCACCATCAATTTAATAGTTAAGATAAATTCAGGTCCCAAACATTTGATATACTTCTACTGAGAGGAGCAAGGCATATCTATCAAAAATCTGAAGGGGGAAAGGATAAAAAAAATCAAGATGGTGGTCATAACTGGGTCAAAATTATGCCCCTTTATACATGTATGAAACATTGAGGCACATACAAAAAGGTGGATTTTGATTGCACAATTACAACTGCTACCTTGGCTTTGGACTCCCTCTTCACGTGTTTCAGTGATTAACCCTTCATTGTTTCCAGGTGTTTCAGTGATTAACCCTTCATTGCCTACAGACAATTATTTTTGTTGCTGCTTTAAGAAATCAGAAATCAGATTGAAACAAATTGGTTTGCCATCTGATCACAAAGTGAAATGCAACCATGCTATCCTCAGTCTCAAATCTTCAGTTCAAATTGACTGAATGTTGACTTTCACGGGGCTTATCAAAGGGGCACTGGGAGAAATACATGGTCCCTCTTCCTTCTTCTATATGCAAATGAACAGCACATGTCTTGCCAGAAAGAATACTGGGAAGGTGTTAGCATGAACACTTTGGAAGAAAATTCATCCAGTAATCATTATTTGCTAAATAAGTAGATTACTTTCTCCTGTTCTCTAGTCCAGGGGTCTCCAACCTGGACCACATGAAGCCTGGAGGACTTCAACTCCCAGAATTCCCCAGCCAGCTGGCTGAGGAATTCTGAGAGTTGAAGTCCTCCAGGCTTCAAGTGGCCAAGGTTGGAGACTCCTGCTTTAGTCAAAAACTCTGCAACCCCTGAAGGGATCTCCAATGATGATGGGGGCCGCTGCAATGATGATGGTTTGAAATAATGTCTGGTAAAGTAGGGTTTAGGAAGCAGAAAGTTAAAGGTGGATTTTATGTGCAAGAATAATTCAGTGGGAGACCATGTGTTTGGGAAAAGGAAGTCCTCTATAAAAGGTTAAGTATAGTGAGGAAACAAGGGTCAATCTATAGTGGAAGTGAGGGTTCATATGAAAGATTGGATAATATGGCTTCCTTCTTAAGTTCACCAGGAGGTTTTTTTAGTCTGGGCTTATTGTTTCTAGTTTTACCTGAAAGACTATTTTCTGATTATTTTTGGCTGCCAGGACCTTTTTATGCTCTTGAAAAGCAGAGTGTCAGAGTTAATGTTAGATTATGCTCTATCAGTTCAGCTGCTTCTGGGAATAGCAAGACGTGACTCTTGCTTTGTTGAGTGCTCAAAGCTGTTTTAAACCTTTTCTGAAAAAAAGGCCATGAGGGGATATGGGAAGGGGTGTCACTCCTTCTGAAGGCAAAGAAATTAAAAATACAGCCGAATAATTAAAAAATATCTGAATCTCAAAGAAGGCTGAATTGAGTCACAAACTCAAAGAGACATCTGCCCAATTCACTAAAGTGTTCAGTTTAAATGAAAGTTAATCTGGTCCGGCTCAGCAATTGCCAAACGGGCTTTGGAAGAAGAGTGCCCAAGGTCCCTTCGGGGCTATGCAAATGAGCAATGTGCTCCACCTTCTGCAGAGAAGTCTGGGAAGACAACTTGGGTCTTGCCAGCAGAAATGTGGGGAAAATATCAAGAGTAGTGATTTAGGAGAAGATTCTTAAACTTTTTCTTGCTTTATACGCAAATCACCAGTCTTTCCTAAGTCCTATGGGGAAAATGGTCTCTGTTGCCTGAAAGGAAGTTGTGCAAAATGTCAGGGCTGAGTGACACATCTGATTAGCATCATTTTGACTGAATAGGTGAAATGTGAGCTGTGCCCCTTTTTCAGGAAAAGTAAGCCAACCTATTTGGGACTTAACTAAACTTCCTTCGTATTTCCAGAAGGAATGAAAAGATCTTGGACACAACTTTTCTGAGTTCTTTTCATTCCTTCTGGGAATTAAGACTGAAGCTTAGGCTGGGCCCCAAATAGGTTGATTTACCTTTCTTGAAAAAGGGGCATAGCTCACATTTCACCTTATTCTGCCCCAAACTGAAGCAGTTGCAGGAGTTTTAATAATTCTCCATTATTGATAAAAGTGTTCTTTCAAATCGCCATTCAAAGGGAATGAATGTACCTTTCCTTTTTAGTCTCAAATCTTCCACTCCAACGGACTCAGGTTGATTCAACCTGGTCTATCAGATGGGATTTTGGAGGGAAATGTTAACTGCTTCCTCATTCTGGGTGCAAATGAGCAGCTGGGAAGATCCTTGGGCCCTTTCTGCCAGATTGCAGGAGAATCACAGGAGTCAAGGGTTGGGTGGGAGCCTTTCTGTTGCTATCTGTGTTAATGACTAAACTGTCCCACATCCCTTGGAAAAGTTTAGGAAGGTGTTCAAGTTACTATAAACTGAAAGAGTATGAGAGCAGTCAAGAGACTTTCAAAGTCCCTCCCTTTCTATAAATTATTAGTTCTAATTTGTAAAATAATAAGGGCTATTGGGAAAAAATAGTGCGAAGCAAAGTTGGGGAAGAAATTATAATAATATGAATGACTTAAAAGGAGGGTTGGAAATGTTTTAGAATAGGGACAAAAGTCGTTACTTGGCTACCCTGTATATAGAAATGAGGACACATTCCATGTCCTGTAGGTTTGGGGGGAAGATGTTGAGATTAGTGTTGGTACAAAAAAGTCATGGTCTAATAACAGTTGTATAATGCCTATACCAAGCCATGACAAATGTAAAGCCAGTCTCTAAATGTTTGATGTATTCTAAGAACTGGCAATATGGCTAACATTTAAATCCCATTCTGCCTCAAGTGGAAACTAGTGTTTTAATGCTAGTCCATTAGAACTGATGGAGACCATGAGGATCTTGAATCTCTAATTGCAAATGCAAATTGACTTTACTGAAGATAATGGAGAAAATGCACGACATCACCTAAAACCATCCTTATCTATTGACCCTGATGGCTTATGTACATACTTCTTAAAAAAGCTCTCCACTGCCGTAGAAGAACCCTTAAGCATAATATATGAGACATCATTCAGAACCAGCTCCTTGCCAAACCTATAATCTTTAGCAACAGTCATCCCTATCTTCAAAAAGAAGTTAGGGCTGAAAACTGCAGACCAATCTCATTGTGTTGTGTTACGTGCAAAGTTATGGAATCAATTATTAATCAATGCATTACCTTCAACCTAGAGCCAAACAACCTATTCTCCAACAAACAATTTGGTTTCAGAAAATAAATGTCCTGCAATTTGCAATTTCTACACTGCAAAAACATATGGATTACATTACTTGACCAGAGCAAAGCAATAGATGTAATTTACATACACTTCTGCAAAGATTTTGACTCAGTGGTACATGACAAACTACTATTAAAATTAAAATCTTATGGCATTTTCAGATTCCTTCATAAATGGATTACTGCTTTCCTGTCAAACAGGCAACAAATAGTAAAAATAGGAAATGCCAAATCAAACCCTACACCAGTTAACAGCAGTGTCCCCCAAGGGAGCGTTCTAGGATCCACACTCTTTACACCCTATATAAATGACCTTTGTGATCACGTTAAAAGTAACTGCATCCTCTTTGCTGATGACATAAAACTATTCAACATTACCGACAATGCTACTATCCTTCAAAGCAACCTTGATTATGCGTCTTAATGGTCAGACAGTTGGCAACTCCAAATCTCGACCAACAAATGCTCTATCCTACACATTGCTAAAAAAAATCAATACACCAAATACAAGCTAGGTGGACATGACCTCGTTGATGACCCTCACTCTGTCAAAGACCTTGGAGTTCTCATATTGAATGACCTAAGCGCCAGAGCTCACTGCAACAACATTGCAAAAAAGGCTTTAAGAGTCCTCTGGTAATACTGATTTGCAAACTAGGGCATACATAACCTTTGCTAGACCAATACTTGAATACAGCTTTGCTGTCTGGAATCTGCACTGTATATCAGACATTATGACAATTGAGCGAGTCCAGAAGTATTTTACAAGAAGAGTACAATGTACAACAACACAAAAACATACAACAGATATAAACTAAATGTAAACCACTCCAAACTTGATTGCAAGAAGTATGATTTCAGTAACAGAATGGTCAATGTCTGGAACTCACTACCTGATTCTGTTATCACATGCTCAAACCCCCACCCCTTCACCCTCAAACTAACCTCTATCAACCTCGCCCCATTCCTAAGAGATCTGTAAGGGGTGTGCATAAGCGCATAACCATGCCTACTGTCCCTGTCCTATTGTCCCCAATTATTAGTTCCTATTTCATGTATTTAAACTTATGTTTATTCTTATTACTATTATATTGTAAGCATTCGATTAAATAAATAAATAAATAAATAATTAGAAACATGTCTAATTCCAATAGTGCTTTTTCAAAGGGCAACTGGACTTTCTTTCTTTTTCCTTGAAGATGTTTCGCTTCTCATCCAAGAAGCTTCTTCGGTTCTAACTGGATCAGAAGTGAAACGTCTTCAAGAAAAAACAAGAAAAGTCCAATTGCCTTTTGAAAAAGCATATTTGGGAAAACCATGACCTGGGTGACTGAGAATCTCCACAGACATACCTAATTCCATCTCAGATCTGAATTCAAATTGAATCAAAGTTAATTTGCAGAGACTTTGTCAGGGTGAGGCTTTGGGAGAAAAAAAAAATGTAATCACAGTCTCAAGCACTTGCCTGATATGCCTTCAAATAACAATGTCTGGGAAGAAGCTTAGTTTTTTTTTAAACACCGAAAGTATATTTTTAAAAATATTGTGATAAAATCTTTCAAAGTATACACTTGCAGTTAAGTAGGGTTAATGTTCTCCAAAGCCTTTACTATCCTCATTTTATCCTTCAAAAGAATGGCGTTTTAGACATTATGATACTTCTTCTTTGTAGTCGAAATAAGTGATTCCTTTTAAAAAATCTTGAAGTAATTGGAATTGAATCACTTTGTCCTCAAATACCAGACTCATGAATCATGCTTATGCTCAGCTCTTGAATCTTCAATCTGTTAAAAAAAGTGATCTACTGATTATTGTCTGAGTCATTCTTGATTCCAGTGCAATTATTTTGAGCAATTAATCAACTAAGAGAGAACTGAATTTTGCATCCTTTTTATAACCTGAAAAAGGTTACATTAGATGGCAGATAACAGTAGTACTGGAGGGCTTTAATATTTTAGGCTGCTATTTTGCATATTTGGTTACAGGAAGTAATTTGTTTTGCTGCTGTTGTTACTGATGCATTATCTTCATATAGCAGAGAAGCTAATTGCAAATGAAGTCAACTTTTGAGATGGGCACACTGTTGTTTTTTTCTT
Organism: Bungarus multicinctus; assembly: GCA_023653725.1. Taxonomy (NCBI): domain Eukaryota; kingdom Metazoa; phylum Chordata; class Lepidosauria; order Squamata; family Elapidae; genus Bungarus; species Bungarus multicinctus. The sequence goes on from CM042836.1 coordinate 135,312,499, forward strand.
CCCCAATCCCTATTCAAGCATTTCTCAGTGACAAGAAATGAGAAACCCAGCTTCTTTCATTTTCAGATCCTTGATTTAGAATTTGTAAGTTCACTGGACCAAAGAATATATGTCTTTGTAGAAAACTATTGAAATTCTTGGTTTCTGAAGCATAAATTGCTGACGATGGGAAGTCTTTGGATGGTTTTATTTTTGGCCCTTTCATTTCCTTTCTGTTTGTTTAGATGACATGAGCAATATTTCCTATTTTTAAAGGATAACTGTAAGCATAGAAAATTTTGTGTATTTTTTTTAACAGAAGCACCCTCAGATAATACAATAAATCATAGTGCTTGACACCCATCCCACCCCATCGAATTGTGAGTCATTTTATATGGACATTGTGTAGAATAGAATAGAATTCTTTTATTAGCCAAGTGTGATTGGACACACAAGGAATTTGTCTTGGTGTAAATACTCTCAGTTTACATAAAAGAAAAAATACATTCATCAGGAGTCAAGAATCATAAGGTACAATACTTAATAACAGTCATAGGGTACAATAAGTAATCAAATCATACTAAGAAACAGTCAATATAAATCATAAGGATACAAGCAATATAGTTACAGTCATACAGTCATAAGTGGGAGGGGATGGGTGATAAGGAGTGATGAGAAAATTAATAGTAATAGTAGTGCAGACTTTAAATAGTTGGACAGTGTTGAGGGAATTATTTGTTCAGCAGAGTGATGGCGTTTGGGGAAAAACTGTCCCTGTGTCTAGTTGTTCTGATGTGCAGTGCTCTATACAATTGTTTTGAGGGTAGGAGTTGAAACAGTTTATGTCCAGGATGTGAGGGGTCTGTAAATCTTTTCACAGCCCTCTTTTTGACTCGTGCAGTATACAAGTCCTTGATTGAAGGCAGGTTGATAGTAATTGTTTTTTCTGCAGTCCTAATTATCCTCTGAAGTCTGTGTCTGTCCTGTTGGGTTGCAGAATCAAACCAGACTGTTATAGAGGTGCAGATGATAGACTCACTAATTCCTGTGATGTGATTAAAGCTGTTGAAAAGCCAGTTTGATGTAGTAGTTAAGCATTAGTCTGTAAACTGGGAAAGTTCTAGTCCCGCTTGAGACACAAAGTTGTTGGATGACCTTAACCATACTGAACAAGTAGTCCTTAATGGGTCTAAGTCTACATGGAGGGAAATAAGCAGTGGAGTGCCACAAGGTTCCATCTTAGACACAGTACTCTTCAATATCTACATTAACGACATAGATGAGGGAATAGAAGGGGAACTTACCAAATTTGCAGATGATACTAAGCTGGCAGGAATAGCCAACACCCAAGAAGATAGGCTCAAGATCCAGATGGATCTTGATAGACTAGAACACTGGGCCGCATTTAACGAAATGAAATTCAATGTAGAGAAAAGTAAAGTCCTAAACTTTGGCAAGAAAAAAAGTACACATACAGACTGGGTGAAACCAGGCTTAATAGCAGTAAGTGTGAGAGGGATCTTGGAGTTTTAGTGGACCACCAGCTAAATATGAGCCAGCAATGTGCAGCAGCAGCCGGAAAAGCTAATGCAATCCTAAATTGCATTAACAAGGGATACAATCAAGATCAAGTGAGTACTAATACCACTCTATAAAGCCTTAGTAAGATCACACCTAGAGTAACTGCATCCAGTTTTGTTTACCACATTACAAAAAAGATGTTGAGACTCTAGAAAAAGTACAGAGAAGAGCAACCAGGATGATTAGGGGACTGGAGACTAAAACATGAAGAATGGTTACAGGAACTGGGCATGGCTAGTCTAGTGAAGAGAAAGACCAGGGGAGACATGATAGCAGTCTTCCAATATTTGAGGGGCTGCCACAGAGAGGAAGGGGTCAAGCTATTTTCTAAAGCACCTGTAGGCCAGACAAGGAATAATGGATGGAAACTGGACAAGGAGAAATTTAACCTGGAAATAAGGAGAAACTTTCTGACAGAGAGAACAACCAATCAATGGAACACCTTGCCCTCGGAAGTTGTGGGAGCACCATCACTTGAGACTTTCAAGAAGGTATTGGACTGTCATTTGTCAGAAATGGTATAAGGTTTCCTGCTTGGGCGGTGGGTTGGATTACAAGGTCCCTTCCAATTCTGATTATCTGTTATCTGTTACTTTCTCTCATTCCTATGAAGGAGGCAATGACAAACTACCCAGTATCACCATATAGGGAGATGGGGAGCATAAAAATATAATAATTTTTAAAAAGCCACTTCTGAAACACTTGTCCAAGAAAACTGCAGGGGCTTGTCCATCCATTGTCTGAGAATCAGACACGGTTGAGAAAAATAGCTGTTGAAGCCCTCTTTAGACTTATGAAAATGGTTGTACTTGGAGTCATCAAATATGTGTCCCTGTGTGTCTTTGCTTGTTTATTTTTCTTTTAAAGCGACAGACCTTTCCTTGACACTGCTCTTTAGCTGCTTTTCAAAAAAAAAGCATATCTGAAGCTTCCTAGGATTCAAGGGAGAAGATTCAAAATTCTTTGAGCCTCACCAATTGTTAGAAAATCCCATATTCCCTCATGTTTATCTCCTGCAAATAAAGAAATATGGATATTTTTTAACCTGGTGGTATTTGAAAGAAAAGAAAATGACACAAGTTTTGGCCTTGTTCCCAAAGTAGTAAACATTTCCAAGCTGTATAATTCCAAATGGCAGTTTCTGCAATATAGATAACTCAATGTCAGCAGTACTTGTTTTTTTCACGCTAATACATAATGTTTCAATGGTCACTGTTTCAGTGAGATTAAGGTCTTGATTTTAGAATATTAAAAATACAATGTAAATCGGACTTATGCAGGGATCAGCTGATGTGGGGTTCGCACGGGTTCGGGCGATCCTCTAGCTAGGATTCTGCCCAGTTTGGTGAACCTGCAAATTTATTTATTTATTTATTTATTGAATTTTTATACCGCCCCCTCTCCCAAGAAGGGACTCGGGGCGGTGTACAGCCTACTAAAAACAAACCATATATACAATTAAAAACAAATTAAACAAATTAATCCGGCTGAAATCCCATTAAATACAAAATATTACTAATAAATTTAAAATTTAAGAATTATATTAAAAAAAATAAAATTTAAATTAATTTAAAATCCCCAAAAAACCGTTTACTGGGCCAGGCTGGCCTGTTGAAAGAACAGGGTCTTTACTGCGCGCCCAAAGGTCTGGATGTTGGTAATGGCCCGTATCTCGGGGGGCAGATCATTCCAAAGGGAGGGGGCCCCCACAGAGAAGGCCCGCACCTTTGGGGTCGCCAACCAGCAATGACCAGGCGGCAGAACCCTGAGGAGGGCAACCCTGTGGGAGCGCACTGGGCGGCGGGAGGCTGTTGATGGCAGCAGGCTGTCCCGTAAGTACCCAGGTCCCAAGCCATGGAGCACTTTGAAAACAATCAATACCACCTTGAATCGGATCCGGAAGGCCACAGGAAGCCAATGCAGCCTGCGGAGAAGTGGTGTTACATGGGAGCTCCGAGGGGCTCCCAAGATCACCCGCACGGCTGCATTCTGGACCAACTGCAGCCTCCGGACACTCTTCAAGGGGAGCCCCATGTAGAGAGCGTTGCAATAGTCCAAGCGGGAGATGACGAGGGCGGAGGTGACTGTGCAAAGTGCGTTCAGATCCAGAAAGGGCCGCAACTGGTAAATCAGACGAATCTGACAAAAGGCCCCCCTGGCGACGGCCGTGATGTGATCTTCTAAAGATAGCTATACGTCCAGGAGGACACCTAGATTGCGAGCCCTTTCCATGGGGGTCAAAATTTCTCCCCCCACGGCCAGCGACGGAACAAGCTGGCTGTATCTGGGCGCAGCAAACCACAGCCACTCGGTTTTGGTCGGGTTGAGACAAAGCCTGTTAAGACCCATCCAACTCCGCACAGCCTCCAGGCACCGGGTCATCACTTCAACGGCTTCGTTGGGGTGGCCCAGAGTAGAGATGTACAGCTGAGTGTCATCAGCGTACTGATGGAACTCTACCCCGAAACCACGGATGATCTCACCCAGCGGCTTCACATAAATGTTGAACAGCAGGGGCGAGAGCACCGACCCCTGAGGCACCCCACATAATAGGGACCTCTGCCCCCCCGTCAACACAAATTGCGAGCGGTCAGAGAGGAAGGAGGAGAACCTCCATAAAACGGTGCCTCCCACTCCCAACCCCCCCAACCGTCGCAATAAGATACTGTGGTTGACAGTATCAAAAGCCACTGAGAGGTCTAACAGGACCAGGACAGAGGAACAACCCCTGTCCCGGGTCCTCCAGAGATCATCCACCAACGCGACCAACGCCGTCTCCGTGCTGTGCCCGGGCCTGAAACCCGATTGGAGGGGGTCTAGGTATACCGCTTCATCCAGGTACTGAGGGAGCTGACATGCCACCACACTCTCAACAACCTTCGCAACAAAGCGGAGGTTGAAGACCCTACGATAATTCGGCAATAATGCTGGATCCAAGGACGGTTTCTTGAGGAGGGGCCACACCACTGCCTCTTTCAAGGTGGCGGGTAAAAGCCCCTTTCTCAAGGAAGCATTGATAATCCCTTGGAACCAGCCTCGTGTCACCTCCCGAGTGGCCAAGACCAGCCAGGAGGGGCAAGGGTCCAATAAACAAGTGGTGGCATTAAGCCACCCCAGTATCCTGTCCATGTCCTCCAGAGTAACAGGATCGAACTCATTCCAAATGACCTCCCTGAAATCCACCTCCGTCCCCCCGCCCGGAGATGCCCAGTCAGAGTCCAACTCATCCCGGATCCGAGTGATTTTGTCCTGCAGAAACCTGCAGAAAAATCCTCAGCCCGTCCCTGTAAGGGATCCTCCCGCGCCCCCACCTCCAAAAGGGAGCGGCTCACCCTAAACAGGGCAGCCGGCGGTTTTCCGCGGACGCAATAAGGGTGGAGAGGTAAGACCGCCTCTCCGTCCTTATCGCCACTAAATACTAAACACTAAACGTGCAAATCCCACCTCTGGCTCACCTTCCCACCCCACCCCTCCCAGGAGTCTCTGCAGCCCGGTTTGGATGCCAGGTAAGTACAGGGCCTAAGTGGAGGCTCCAGGAGGGAGAAAAACAGGCCTCCCTGAGGGCCTCTGGAATCCGGGTGAGGCCATTTTTGCCCTCCTGGACGCTCGGGCAAAGGGTGAGGGTGAAAAACAGGCTTCTTGGAAGTTTGGGAAAACCAGAAATGGGCCCGTTTTCAGCCTCCAGGGGGCCTCCGGAGTCCAGAGGAGGCTGTTTTCACCCTCCCAGAGGCTTGAGGAAAGGCTCTGGAGCCTGGGAAGGGTGAAAAATGGGCCTCCTGGAAGGTCTGGTAGGCCACGCCCACCATGACTACTCCCACCCAGCAACCAGGCAGAGAACCGGTTGCTAAAATTTTTGAAGCCCACTCCTGGACTTATAAGATAAAAGGCATTTATTATGGGCAGTGAGGAAGTAGTATTTTTAAAAAACCTACTTTTTTTCCTTTTCTTATAAGAATATTTAGGGGACAAAACTGTTTCATGTGCTATAACTTCCACATGTTTTGAACTATAAGGTGTTATTTCATCCTATTTCTGTTTATAAAGATGCTAAAATTTCATTAAAATGTCAATATTAATATTCTGGTTTATGTTTGGAGTTTCTTCCAATTATATCAACTTTGCATTTTTTTTCAACACTATTTGTATTTATTCATTTATTTTATCCTACCTTGATTACCGTATAAGTAACTCAAGGCATGAACATACCTAATATTCTTTCCTCCTCCTATTTTCCACATAACAACAACCCTGTGAGGTGAGTTGGACTAAGAGGGTGTGACTGGCCCAAAGACATCCAGCCTGCTTTCATGCCTAAGATGCCTTAACTATAGACCAAACTGGCTGTCTATAAATTTATATATAGGTTTCTTCTGATTTCTAGTTCCTAACTGGCTCTTATATCTTTATAACCGTTCTATACTATTTAGAACAGTTCTATACTAGGAACCTTTGTTAATATTATAAAAATGGTATTTCCTATTTAGCGTTTTGTATGTCTTGCATGTTTTATAGAAATCTTGCATTGCTTCATATTTCAGATCAGTTTTATCTATATGGGAATTTGCATGCTGGTGATGTTTTTCGATGTATTAAGCATTAATCATATGTTTTACAAACAGAATATTTGTAGCTGAGGGTTGAACTGTGGGGTCCTTGGTGCTCTCTGAGCCTGGTGGTTTTCTTGCAGACATTTCTCTACATGCTCTCTACATGGGGCTCCCCTTGAAGAGTCTCCGGAGGCTGCAGTTAGTCCAGAATGCAGCCGCGCGGGTGATTGTGGGTGCTCCTCGGAGCTCCCACGTTACACCGCTTCTCCGCAGGCTGCACTGGCTTCCTGTGGCCTTCCGGATTCGATTCAAGGTGGTACTGACAGTATTTAAAGTGCTCCATGGCTCGGGACCTGGGTACTTACGGGACCGCCTGCTGCCATCATCAACCTCCCGCCGCCCAGTACGCTCCCACAGGGTTGCCCTCCTTGGGGTACCGCCGCCCGGCCGTTGTCGGTTGACGGCCCCGAGGGTTCGGGCTTTCTCTGTGGGAGCCCCCTCCCTATGGAATGATCTCCCCCCGGAGATACGGGCTATGACGGATATTCTGACCTTCCGGCGCGCAGTGAAAACCCTATTTTTTAAACAGGCTGGCCTGGCCCAGTAACTGTATTTTGGTTTTAACTTAATTTTAATTGGGGTTTTATTAGCTTTTAATTTTTAACTGAATTTTTGGGATAGACAGCCGGATCAATTTGGTTTAATTTATTTTAATTGTATTTATTGGGTATTTATTGTATGTTTTTAGTAGGCTGTACACCGCCCCGAGTCCCTTTTTGGGAGAGGGAGCGGTATAAAAGTTTAATTAAATAAATAAATTTCAGTACCCAACTAAGTAACATGATCAGTTCTAGAATTGATGATGTTGTCTAGTTTAGTAATAAAATGTCTGCAAGAAAATTACCAAGCTTAGAGAGCACCAAAGACCCCACAATCATATATTCACCTAATGCCCTTCAAGCAGCAATGAATTTTTGACTAATGTTCAATTTGGTTCCTTTAGATTTATTGTCCTTGCTACTGTTTTGAGATAAGTCAGGAAAATCCAAAATCATAATTGACATGTTCAAATAAAAGCTAAACATTAGAATGTGTAACACAGGTTTTATGGGCACACCCCAGAGCAGGGTTCTAAGTAGAATATTTCTCTGACCAAAAAGGAGAAAGAATGTGTTTTGGGCCATTCTCCTCCCTCTCTGAAAGATCTCCCAAATGCCACTTTTTCCACTGAAAGATAATTCAGAAGGTAAGGAAGAAGCACATCCTTTCCATTATCACATCTCAATGTTCCACTGGAACAGAAAAGAGCCATTGATTTGCTCAAATTCATTGAAACATTTAGTTTGCTATTTATACTATTATTTATAGATCTCTAACTTCAGCATAGGACCCAAGGCAGTTTGCAACTGAGCAGTATTGATGACTAGGAAACAGGATTTCATCATCCAAGGGCTTGCAAGACTAGAAACAAAGGATGCATATTTTGCAAGAGCCTATAATAGCTCAGTTAAAGAAATCTGGCCTACAAGCAGAGTTCCCAGACTGCATGAAGCTCCTTGTACTTTTGGATATGAGCAAACGTTGCTGGGTTATTTCTTGATGGGACAGATGGGGAAATATTAAAGATAGGTGATACTTATATTAACTATACTGTGATAATGTGATATTTAAATAGAATTGTGAATTTATTTATTTAAGACATTTATATGGCCACCCATCTTTTATATCACAACTCTGGGAAGTTTACAACAAGAATAATGAAAACAAAAAAGAAGCAACAAAGACCTTTTTTTTTGTCTTGGTGACACCCATTTTTTGGAGCCTAGTGTATGACATCCAACGGAGAGTTAAACTATAGTCCTTTTTTTCAGTGCACCCTTTATTTAAACTTAACTTTCTTAAATTGACCCAGGTTATTTGAAGGATTGTTTTATCCCAATTACATCTACCTGACCTACCAGAGAGGAGAGAAAAAAACATGCTAGGCTTCCCCTCTCTTAAAATGACCATCCAGTAGGACCAAAAAGAAGGGTCTTCTCTGTGATGGCTTCTTCCCTGTGGACCATCAACCCTATAGAAATAAGATTGGCCCCCACCTTGGTATTATTTTGAAAGTCCTGAAGATACGGTTTTGTCAGCAGTTCTGGGGAACCCAGGGGGATTATGGAGTCCATCAAGTAGTTTGTGCGTTTTTTCTTGGAGGTGGGAGGGGTTTTGTATTTAGATTTTACTTATATAAACCACCTGGAGTCACTATGAGTGAATTGGGTAGCTATATATAATTTCCTAATAAATAAATGTGGTGTGTGACTTATACATTTGAAAATAAAACGCATTTATTTCCTGAACGGTCAATGTATGAAGAACTGTCAGTTCCCACTAATGTGTAAAAGTGATATGAAGGCTGGGGAATCAGCTGTTTGTCTTAACACTGCCATCTGGAGAGATCTTAGAAATTAGGAAGTTTGCAGATGGCTTACATGATGGTCCATAAATGTTTTTGATAAATATATAAAACCCACCTTAAAAAAAAGATTGGGAACTAGTACATTGATAATAGTGAGCATGTTGTGATAAGTAACATATCAATTCATTGCTAATCTATAATTGTTTCTTCCTACTTGTGTCCCTGGCTTCTGCTGTTGCTGCTGCTGCTCCTTCTGACGTGAAAGAGGTGGTGAATTAGGATTCTTCAGAAACAGAGGACTTAAAAAATAATTTATATAAATGCTACTTCAACCTGCCTGACATCAGAACTATATTGATCAATGTTCTTTAAATAAATTGTGTGTATATGGCCTAAGAATTAAACCAGGCTTTCTCTTTCTTACCCAGAGATTATAAAACTGAGCTTTCCAAGTCTGATAAGCGATTGCAAAATCCTGTGCCCTAATCCAGGGAGGGAGAAGGGAGAGGCAAAGGAGGGAAGCAAACAGGGCAGAGAGAAAGCCCTTCAAGATCTTTCAAAGACTGAAGACTGGTGTCAAGTTTTCAGAACCTATTGCAGAGAATATTAGATAAAACCTGAAAACAATGGGTTGTCCTTCCAGGGAGATGGATGTCAACTTCTTTCCCAGACATTATTCCCTTTTTAATCTTGGTGAGCCATGCTACATTTTAAACCTTGCTGTCATTGGTTCTTTACCCCCACTTCTCTGTACAGTGTATGTGAAGTGACCTTTCAAAACTCCATTTTTCTCTGTGTGCATAAGCATCTGTTTTGGTCCCTGTTGTGTTAGCTGTTTACTTCCTGCTTTAATTTGTTGAAGGAAGGAAGGAAAGAAGGAAGGAAGGAAGGAAGGAAGGAAGGAAGGAAGGAAGGAAGGAAGGAAGGAAGGAAGGAAGGAAGGAAGGAAGGAAGGAAGGAAGGAAAGCATGGAGGAGGCAGAATAGGTCTGGGATCTCTATGTACTTTTTCAAAATTATGTCAAAGTAAGGCAACAATCCGTGCTTATGTGGCTTATTTTCTGAGTAAGTATGTGTGTGTGTGTGTGCGCACGCCTCCCATCAATGAAATAAATCCACCATAAAACTAAGGGGAGGAGACAGAACAATCTCACCAATAGAAAGTGGTCTTTAATAGCACTTGGGTTTAATGAAATCTAACCTGACACATCTGGTCCTTGACTCACAATGTTCAATTTTATTATACTCTCGTGAGTAGGGTATTTGCCAGCTGTGCAAATATGTTTTAATCCTTGGCCATTTAGTTTCAAATAAATGCCTTGCAGAACAGCAAATTGTGAATCTCGATGGAGCAGTGGATTAAATATCTTGGCTAAGAGGAGAAGGAGAGCAAGACGAAGGAATTAGAGTGCATCGTTGTAACAGCAGGGCAGAGTTTTGATTTAATGGTTTATTCTTCGGGGTCCTATTCAGCAGGTTTGCTGTACATCACATATCTCATTAGGAATAAATGTTTCAAAACCTGCATTTCCACTCCTCTTCCACTGTATGCTTTTAGCTACTGAGTGTAATTTGATGGCAATGCTGTTGCTCTTGAATAGCATATAATAGTCTGATGTCCATCTCCTCTGACTGGGAAGGAAAAATTCTCACCTTAGATGGGGAAAGTTTCCTTCTTCCCTCCCCCCTCCCCCTTCCTTCCTTCCTTCCCCTTACAAGGAAGGGGAAGGAAAGAATCCTATTGTGTCCTGCCGGAATGATACACAGAGCCAGGGATCCACAACACTAGTTTACTGTAAGTATACACTCGATAACCACAACACAACGGTAACGGCTGGTGGGCATCCTTATAAAAACAAAAGAAAAAAGAAAGTGAAAAGAATATATTAAAACAGTAGTAAATACCCCAATTCCTCAGTCTCACTATGGAATAATTCCATTTTTACTCTCTTCTGGGAAGCCAGTAATGAGAGCAGGAAGCTGACCTCCAAAAGGATGTTAATATTAAATACAGGGCTGCAATTAAAAAACATTGTCTGTGCCCCTTGCCCCCTTATCTGATGAAACTATTAAAAGATTTTGTTGGGAGTGTATGTACTGGATGAGTCAAGCAGGTCACTTCCATGTGGAAAAGGTCTTGCAAACAGCTAAGAGCCAACCCCTAAGGCTTTCTAGATTTACACCAGCACTTTAAATTTACACCAGCACTTTGAATTGCACACAAAAACCGGGTGACACTTACATTGCAGGAACCCAATGCAAGTGCCTGCAATGTAAGTGTAAACCTAATTATGGTGATTTCCATTTGTTATCAAATGTGGCATTTTGATCCAATTGCAGGTTCTTGGCGGGGAGGTGCTGTTTTTCAAGGGAAAAAGATGTTCTTTGCATGTAGATCAGATGTGTCATGCACAGGCCACACCTATCCCAGCTCCGCAACTGGGAAAAACATGAAACATCACGTGATGGCAATGTGATGCGGTGAGTTTGACACCTGTGATGTAGACTTTTTAGGCTTGTTGGAAAATATTTAACTAGAGTGTTCACATTTGCCCTCTTCATCTACTTTTCAAAAATTTATTTAGAAAAGAAGCAGAAGACTTCATGGCCAAACGTTCATATGTGATATGTGGCTCCTTGTTCTAAATAAATCTCTGCAGTGATGGAGAGATGCAGTATGATGTTACTGTAATGCATGGAATGTATTTAATGTGTCCTCCAAGAACTTTAGAAGATAAATACAGACTTATACTTGCAGCAAATTCATGAAGAAAAAGAAAGAGAAAGTTAAAGAGAAAAACAAGTTTGTTGCTAACATTGTAATCTGGCAGGAATTCAAGATGAGTTGACATGCTTGGTTTTTTTTAGGAAACCGGAGAAGCTTCTAGAGCAGGGGTGTCCAATCTTGGCAATTTCAAGACTTGTGGGACTTGAAGTCCCAGAATTCCTCAGCCAGCCATGCTGTTCTAGTAGGAATCGATGGACTGCTGAAGAGGCAAAAAGCAACTGTCAGGGAAGTGGAGAAAACCTTCATTGTTTAGTTAATAACCATGAAATAAAAGGTAATGAAATCAGACATGAACCACCTTGCTTACCAATGAAAATTCTGATCCCAGTTCTGGTTGTAAATCGAGAAATAACTGCATTTTCAAAAGAGTAGGTGCAGATTCAGGAACAGCTATGAAAGATGCTCCTGATGGTTTTTTTGGAAAACAACTGATCTGAAATATCCTACTCAGTTGCATCCTGGTTTCTCAAACTCAATTATCCATTTACACCTAGATTTGTATTGGTGTATCATCATGATTACTCTACATAAATGACCTCTGGTGATCATATTAAGAGCAACTACGTGCTCTTCACTGATGATGTAAAGCTATTCAACACCACAGACAATACTGCTACCCTTCAAAAGGACCTCGACTTGGTCAAACAAATGGCAACTTCAAATCTCAACAAACAAATACTCTGTCTTACATATTGGCAAAAAAATTCAGAAAATAAAATACAGGCTGAAGAGTCAAGACCTTGTTGATGATCCAAACTCTGTCAAGGACCTTGGAATACTCATCTCTAATGATCTAAGTGCTAGAGCCCACTGTAACTACATAGCAAAAAGGCATTAAGAGTTGTTAACCTAATCCTATGTAGCTTTTTCTCTGGTAATATTACATACTAACTAGAGCATACAAAACATTTGCTAGACCAATACTCAAATACAGCTCATCAGTCTGGAACCCACATTACGTATCTGATATTAACACAGTTGAGAAAGTCCAGAAATATTTCACAAGAAGAGTTCTCCACTCCTCTACTCGTTGCAGAATACCTTATGCCACCAGATTTGAAATTCTAGACCTAGAAAACCTAGAACTATGCTGCCTTTGGTCCAATCTACGTATAGTATATAAAATCATACATTGCAATGTCCTACCTATCAACGAATACTTCAGCTTCAACCATAACAATACAAGAGCAAACAATAGATACAAACTCAAGGTTAATCACACCAAACTTGATTGCAGGAAATACGACTTCAGCAACAGAGTGGTCAATGTCTGGAATACTCTACCTGACTCTGTGCTTTCTTCCCCAAACCCCAAAAACTTTAACCTTAGACTATCTACTATTGACCTCACCCCTTTCCTAAGAGGTCTGTAGGGGGCGTGCATATGCATCCCTGTCCTATTGTTTCTTTTATTTTTCTTATATGTATCCATGTATTCATAACTATGTTTTTACTTATACTCATTATCTTGTAAGCAATTGACAAACCAAATAAAATAAAATAAAATAAAAATGATACACTGCTGATGTGTTTTAGATTTTTAAAATTCACGCTACATGATACAATCTGAAAGATTACAAAACTGTGAAGCTATTTGTTTCATTTGTGCTTCTTTTTTAAAAGGAGAGGAGCTGTTGCCTTTATTACCCTAAGTCTCTATCAAATCTTTGTGTTTTATGTCCTGATTCTTCAAAGAAGTTACAAAACAATCACTATGAACTGGATCTTCTTAGTAATATTTCAGCGCTGGCATTTCCTAGAAAGGTCAAAGTAAATTGTTATTGTAGCTTTTGTTGGCAATAAGCATGAGAAAATGGCATTTCTCCTTCCCTTCCCGAATAGGTCTTCTAATGTTGTTACATGCATTTTTTTCTCTTGTTTTAGCATCAAAAGAAGGGGGGGGGGGAAACCTACCCCTGAACCTGCATTATTTGCCACTTGAAGACATAAAGCTTTTATACCTGAAAGAGAGGAAAATCTCTTAAAAGTACATTTTGAAAGGTTAAGTATAGTGCTACGCAGCAAGGAAAAATGTGTTACCAAGCAATCCTGAGCAATGATTATTGCATTTGTTATTTGTTGGCCGCTCTCAATTTTGTGAGAAAGAACTTGACAATGCTTTTTATCTATTCTACATGAAGAAGAAAAAAACAACAATAGGGCATATATAACTGGGCTTTCCATTGTAAGCACTCTCCTTCTTTATAAGGAAACTAACGAATGTGGGAATGTCTTGTCTTTCATTATACAATTTTCTTTCTAATAGCTCTTCCACCTCCTTGGATTCTTCTGCTTTTATTAAATTAAAAGAAGACCCCACTGTTGGTCATGGAGGCTTCAAAGTGATAAAAGATAGAAGTGAAATATCAGGAGCTTTCCACACGGGAACAATTAAAGTAAGGTCAAAAAACAGCATCAGCGTGTATTCTAAAGCACTCTTCTGAAGAAGTTCTGTTTGAAAAGTCTTGGAGGGTGAATTGAATTCCAGAATGACATACTTTAACCTCACAGAGAAAAGCTCCACATGTCGGGGAATATTAAAGAAAGAAAGGAAGGGAAAATTCTCTTTAGAGGCTTTCTGTTAGAAACCTGCCCATTAAAAATATGTTCCTCTAAAATGGTGGACACTGAAAAGAAAGAAATGAAAAGGATCTGCATGCCTGTGTTGGAAGAAATGTCCATCTGAGTTCAGTTCCAAGTGGGGAGAAAGACACTGGAAACTTGGAGGCTGTTTGGAAAACTGGTTGGAGCTCTTGGACAAAGAAAAAAAGGGAAGAAATGCTGAGAGTCGGTGGGTTTTATACCCTCTCTGGGGCACAGGAAGAGTATCCTGATTGGTTGCTGTCAGAAGTCAAAGCTAGTTTTGTAGGTTGTCTATGTGCTACGTTTGGTTGAAACTTGGCGGGTGGTACAATGAAGGAAAATGAAATGGCTCAGCTTGAAGGAGGTAGATCTTTGTTATGTAGAATAGACTGGCCCAGGCCTTAATGGCCCATGAACAAAGATGTGGGGGGGAGCTGAGTTTCTACTCTTTTTTAGGGGAAATATTCTGTTTTTTTAATATATCCTAAAATATTTCATTTTTCTAGGAGAGGGATGGGTTTTAACTTCCAACACCTGCATGACAGCAGTGGGATCTGTGGGATGGATTGTGACTTTCTGTCTACCCTGAGGTCTGTGGCGGGCTTAGCCAGCAAAGATTTGATATCAACGCAATGGACCAGGACAGGTCTTCCCTCCTTTCCTCCAACCCACCCAAAAGGATGGAGTGGATGTTTAACACCTCTGTAATTGTAGCTCCATTAATTCGGGCAGGGGGTGGTTTTGGAGAAAAAAAATGAGGCCTTGTGGACAACCGATTGCCTACTTCTAGTAGTTCATAGTGAACATGCAACTTGATGATTCTGCCTATGCAGCAATTGTACACTTGTGTTTGTTAGCAAATCCCATTTCAGCTTGCTGCTGGAAAGACAATTCAGGTAGAAAATTGGAAGAGCTTAACTACTGAAGTACGGTCCAGAATCTTCTGCAACATTCAGTCCTGACTGAGAAGCCCACATAGTTGCTTGGCAACCATGGGTTGTAATTGATCCAAGTCAAAAGTGGCAAAATGGTTGGGGGTGGGCAAGTTTACTCATTTTCAGCAGTTAGAACCTCCTGCTGATCTCCAATTTGGCACCAAACCAGAGAGACTTTTTCAAAAACAGTTAACTTCCTGAGGTCTTCGTATCTTTCAACTTCATCTCCCTTCTAAAGCTGAATGGCTTTCAACTTTATCTCATTCTTCTATTTGACTGCTACTGTAATCAAATCATGCTTGTCATTATAACATTTGTGTACATTTACACACAGTACTTGTATTATGGAAGCTAGAATTTGTCACCGTGACCTCGTAGCAAGAATTCAGTGTAATTATTACTCGGAACCTTTTCAAGATCTTACCTGCTAGTTAAATTACTGTATACTGATAATATAAATGCTAGGTTTGTGCAGGTTGGACTGACTTCATCTCTGTGAGACATTTCACAACATGGAGATAGTAATGCTATGCTGAGATAGGTATGTGCGTGATACATATTCTTTAACCATTGCCCAACCATCTAGGCTCAAAGGCTCCATTTTATTATAGAGAGCCAAGTTAAACTGCTGCTGAAGCCATTTAAAGTAAGGACTACAGGTAGTCCTTGAGTTACAACAGTTCATTTAATGGCCAGCCAAAGTTACAAAGGCATTGCAAAAAGTGACAGACCATTTTTCACACTTACAACTGTTTCAGCCTCCCCATGATCACAGGATCAAAATTTGGGTGCTTGGCAATTGGTTCGTATTTATGATGGTTCCAATGTCCCAGGATCATGTGATCTAAGCAAAGACAATGGGGAAGCCAGACTGACTTAACAGCCATGTTTATAATTTAACAACTGCAATTATTCACTTAATAACCATGGCAAGAAAGATGGTAAAATGGGACAAAACTCACTTAACAAATGTTTTGCTTAGTAACAGAAATTTTAGGCTCAATTATGGTAATAAGTCGAGGACCACCTGTACGTGAATATTATATTCAGATGTTCCCATTGCTGGCATAGATGCTGCAGTATTAACTGGAACATGAATATTCAATGCTGGTCAGATGATGAAAAGATGCATTTTTAAAGCATAAAGCGCTTATTTTGTTTTTCAAGTTAACACACACAGACAAAAGGCAGAGTTTTGACTCCACCCACTCTGAAAATGCTTTCCGAGAATAATGTTGATAGGCCATGTTTTTGGAATCCCTGGTCAGAGACTGACTGTGGACCTCTGTTTATCGAATACAGTGATTCCCCTTTTCATTCTAAGAGTCTGACCTTTTCATTCTAAGCATCCCAACCTTGTGGTTTGGTTTAGTTTGTCCCTGCTGTCCAAGATAATTCGGAGTTTTGTAGCCTTTGTTCAAAATTATAACTCTTATTGAGTCAAGGTGTGATAGTGATAGTGGTTGGCCTAGTCATGTTTATCTAGTTGCTGTCTTACCTAGATTCTCTTTCCTAGATGTAAGGTTGACTCAGAGATCCTTTAGTCTCAAGACTTGATTTTCCCTTTATCCTTTGAAAACATCCATAGTGCCCAAAAAACTATTTTTCCCTGTGATACAATTGTGTTAAGATAGCCAGAAGTGCCCTTTGTTTTATTGATTTACTTCTTTACTTATAGTATTTCTATTTATAAACACTAGAAACAACTCGGAGAGCACACAAAGAATATCCCAGACATCATGAGAAGGAAACACAGGTGCAAGGAGATGCAAAACCTACAATTTGCGTGATTGAAAATGAATTATGAAAGAGAGTATATTGATCATTGCAATGAAAATTGAATCTTCATATTTAGAGAATATAGATGTTGGATTATCAGACTATCAGCTGCTAAGAGCACGCTTCCAATGGCTTTGTTCACCAAGGCTGCAAACTATCTTGATATCATGATCAGTATTTGAAGCTCATTGGATTATCCTTGCAAATTAATTCCTTCTAACTCAAAATTGGAATACATACTGATTACTGCAGTACCAAAAGATGGAAGCAGCATTTAGTTTGGTAATTCATATAACTTGGCATATATTCCCTTATGTCCATTCTGTCCCAAATTAATCTATGATGTTTAAAAATACATGCAAATTTATGCTTAATTAAACTTCCATGGGATTATTTATTATTAATAGTGAAACAGAACATATATAAATAAATTAAAATTAGATATTTTCCCCAAAATGTATATTTTAAATAGTTATTGTATATTGCATGAATTAGTAGATAACTAAGTTCTGAAATACATATTAATTCAAAGATGTAAAACAGGTCAGCTGATATTTGGTTTACCAAAAATAGAATCCTCAAATATCTCTACAGAAAACTAGCATATTTTCTCTTATTGTTGAACTGAAGTTCTCTTCATATATCCTTAAATTGTCAGAAAATGTTATCAGCATGAAATTGGCTGTCCCAATTACCTATAGACCTGACTTTTTCCAAGCAAATGGGAGACAAAACCTATATCATTTTGTTAACTTCAAGTTGTTCTTGAACAGCCTTGGAATAAGGAGAAAAACATTTAGTATCGGTGTAGCTAAAGACTATTTAAACTTATCTTTCTCATGAGTTGAGAATGTAATGAAGGTGACATTGTGGAGACACAGTAGAGACCTTCAAATTTCTAGGTTCTACTATGTCACATGACCTAAAATGGACACCTAACATCAAAAACGCCATCAAAAAAGCACAACAAAGAATGTTCTTTCTGCGCCAACTCAGAAAGCTTAAAGTGCCCAAGGAGCTGCTGATCCAGTTCTACAGAGGATCGATTGAGTCTGTCATCTGTACCTCTATAACTGTCTGATTTGGTTCTGCAACCCAACAGGACAGACACAGACTTCAGAGGATAATTAGGACTGCAGAAAAAATAATTACTACCCACCTGCCTTCAATCGAGGACCTGTATACTGCACGAGTCAAAAAGAGGGCTGTGAAAATATTTACAGACCCCTCACATCCTGGACATAAACTGTTTCAACTCCTTCCCTCAAAACGATGCTATTGAGCACTACACACCAGAACAACTAGACACAAGGACAGTTTTTTCCCGAAAGCCATCACTCTGCTAAACAAACTGTTTCTTAGTATGATTTGATGTTGATTGTACCCTATGACTATCATTAAGTGTTGTACATTATGATTCTTGATTCTTAACGAATGTTCCTCCTTTATGTATACTGAGAGTATTTACACCAAGACAAATTCCTTGTGTGTCCAATCACACTTGGCCAATAAAGTATTCTATTCTATTCTATTCTATTCTATTCTATTCTATTCTATTCTATTCTATTCTATTCTATTCTATTCTATTTTACACGACTTGAAGTTGCCAGTGCATATTTCTGCCATGGTTAGGGAACATGGCCTTTCTGCGTCAGGACTATTATTATGCATCTGTTCAGAATGCATAGTCTTATCAGGGTAGTTAAATAATATAGACATTTTTTTCTGGTTAAACACAAAGATATAGTTTTTCGATTCAAATCATATTACAATATTTTAAAACTTAGTTGGGCACCGAATGATAAATTAAGATTGAAATGCAGGTCAGTTATCCTTGACCTATGTAATCTCCTGATTATTGCTGCCATCCATAATCCTCTATTTTGTCTCTGTCAGACTTTTTTTTTTTTTTGCCAATTCTGGTTTATTTTTCTTTAAATAATCATACATTATTTATAATGATGGAATATAGCTTTTTTTCTTCTTTATCTGTTGCTTCTAAATAACTCATTGCCCTGGATAGGTGGGAGTAAACAAATTGTATTCTTTGTCTTATTCTTGTATATTTTAAATAAATTAGTTAATCAAATATGAATGGATCCAGAATATATTTATGAATAGTTGTTGACTACCTATCTATCTTCCCAAATAATATGAATACACTACAGCCAAATAAGGAAATTTTGTATTATAGTTTGATGCATATGGGATAGTAGTTTGCACAAAGAATACACAAATAAGGTAGGATTGGGTTCTGTCTCTTCTAAGAAACCTTTCTGCATTTCTAGAGAAAGTAGATTAAAATCTTTTATATCATGAGAGAATCCAGATTGGACCAGATTCCTAATCACATGAACAGTTGGAGCAAAATTAGCCAGACACTAATATTGCCATAGAATAGATTCCCTCTATAAACCGAGAAGATAGACTAGTAACGCTCTGTTTATGAATATCCCCAGAGAGATAATTCTTTAAGTTGAATCAATTAAGTCCATCATTATATGCCACTGAAATAAAAAGGAAGTTTATCACAAATAATTCCACACCAAAGATAACCTTAGTGGGAGGGAAAGAAAAGAGGGAGGCCAATGCATGCAAAATGGACCATATAATATTACAAATTAAGACTTTTTTAAAATAGAGCTTTTTTCTTCTCATTAAATCTCTTGTCATTCCCACTCTGCCTTTATACATTCAGAAAGCCAGGGATCCAAACAAGACATCAAAAATGCCCTAATGGGTTTAGGAACAAAGCATTCCTGTTTTCAATGTTTGCGGGTGATTCTGTGAGACATAGGATTGGAGAAAAGATACAAGACAAGGGAGAGACGGGAAATATTGAAGAATGCGAAAGACTCCTTGGGCTGGATTAGATCCTTGTGAGAAACAGAGACTTCTGAGTCTTCTCTATCTTCACAAAAGTAACCATAGCCCCAAGAGGATAGGGATTCTGTGATTAGACATCCCACAATTGTAGAACCAACATCCAAACAATTCCTTTGCACTTGTTTATCATTAATATATGGGTCTCAGAGGATGCATTAAAGAAATAACCATGTTTGGATTAAGGCTTATATCATGATCTTATGTGCATTGGATGACAAATGATCTGGGCTTTAGTCTGCACAGTCAGTATTTTAAAATATATAGTATGCTGTTTATCTTTAGAGCAAATCTGTGTAATTGTACTCAACTCTTTTTTAATCTTTAAAAAGATGTATTAAATGTCCTCTATTCACTCTGAATATCTGTGAACTAGCCATCCATATGGAATCTAGCTGTCAAAGTTTAGAAACAATGGCTTGGATTCTAAATTGTCTTTCTGTAAATGGAAATATTCTGGTCACTAGAGACTTACTGTATGTAGGAAGAAGTAGCTGATTACTGATTCTCCTCCACATGACTTTCTATACGATTTCTGATGGTATCCCTCAACACTTTGGTACAGACTTCAGGAGGGACTGAGAGATATAAGAGGCAATTGTCAAAAATAATCTCCTCTAATTATTCAAATGTAATTGGAATCTGAAACCACTGACTCATGCATTTTTGTATATTTAGTTAGTTGACTATCTCAGCAAATGACTTTGAGTAGCTCACAAATGCTCTCTCATTTGTTCAATGAACATATTTTGGCAAGACTCGGTTTACAAATAAACTCGGGTAAAAGATTAAAAAGTCAGCATGTTTGACAGTATTACATATAATGAGAATATTACCTGGACGTTAAATAGGTAGAACTGTAAGTTATCCCAGCGTGCTGGGATGAATGAATAAATACAAACAATGAGTCTTATAAGAGAAAGCAAACATGAAAAAAGATTGGGAATGTCTATGTAGACTTCATTGTGCTGATACATGGACCGTCAACTAATAAGGGTACAAAATGCAATTGAATGAAGCCAGCATTTATTTACTTGTTTATTTGTAAATCATATAGTCAACCATATCACAATCAAGTGACTGTGAGTAGTAAACAACAATTACAATCAAGATAATGTTATTAATATTATAAAACTTTAAAATTATTTTAACTTAAACCAGAATAAAAAAAGATTAGGCAAACAGAAGTTGTTTAATTACTCATCTCAATATTACTCCAGTCCCCTGGGATCACCAAGCCTGCTGATACAAACAGGTCTTGAGGGACCTCTAGAAATATAAAAGGGATGAAGCCAGCTTCACTTTGGGGGAAAGGAAGTTTCATAAAGCAGGGGGAACAGCACAAAAGACTCATTGCCTAGGACCCACCAAATGAAGATGTCAATGTCAGCGTTCCTTCAAAGAAAAAGAATATCGTCTTCCCAAAAATCCATTTTATTAGAGATATATTGGCACATCTGGGGAAAACCTGAATCTGAGAATTCTGGGTTATCTCTAGCCCAAAGAAAACCCAAAATCCAACCCCTTCACCCAATTGCCCATCACATGGTCCAATCATTACTTTATTCCAACTGGGGATTACCCACAGTCACTCCCCTCCAGGTGCAGGGTAACATGTCCTTGACTTTCTGAGAAAGAAATGTTGTTGTGGCTAATCTTCCACCACTCCTTGAAATCCCCCCTCCCAAATTCCCAGGCACTGAATTTGGCAGCCCAGAAGCCTCAAATAAAAACGGCTTCCAAGTTGATAGAAGGTCCCTTATTGTCGGGACCGGTAGTATCTTCTCCTTGCTACAACAATAAGTCCTACTTTTTCTGAATATTATCTAATGATATCACTGCCTTGACTTTAAACTGCAATTTTGACTCCTTGGAAGAAAGGCTATGATGGCTCTATCCTATCCTCTTTTAATTTTAAATATTATAGGAACCCATTCCAAACTTTTCTGGTATGTATTACTTAGATGTTTGTTATACTGCTATTCATACACGAAATTAAAGTCATATTTTATATATAGTTGATCTGTGTGAAACCTTGCTGGGAAAGTAAGCAAAGTCATATACAGCCTTCTCCAATAAAAAGAACATATTGATATAGACTCTCCTAGTTGGAGTGGCCTCTTTACCTGGTTCTGTTTGGGCCATTGAAGCTTGAGTTAATGAGGGCTGGACCTCTTATCTCACTTGGAGATCAATATCTTAAAGTGAAAAGCAATGGTGGTTAAAAGAAATACAATCAGTTCAAATTCAATGGTTTCCAGGCACATTTTTAAATGTAAGAAAATCTATTACACATTATATGATTTGGCTGTCTCTTTAAGCAAAATGAAAAAAAAAAAAAAACACTTTTGGGTACCACTGCTTGCCTGTTCACAGGATTTGATTGGTTGATTCTTTTTAAAAATTCAAATCCCTTTCCTCAATATTCAAAACAAAACAAAGTGGGGAACAATTAGAAACAAATTACAGTAATTTTAAAAAAAACCAATTCAAACACAGAACGCTGCCAACAATACAGTTTAAAATGTGACCAATTTTGCTTGTTAGCTTTTAACTTGTTGGAGTCTCAACTTTATTTCAGGAACTGGCCTTTTTATAGCATCCTATGTAGAAAATTAGAACATCTCGAAGTTCCATATTGTTAGAATAGTGTTTGCCTCCAGAAACAAAGGACACAATGAAAGGTTTGGATGGCAAAAGACTCACAAAGGAATAAGGTTATGCTGGGAAATTTCTAGTTACACAAAGTGCCTATTATCTCATTCGTTCTCAAGGAACAATCTTCATTTTAGGTGAAGCCTCAAGTAGTTCTCATAAAGATTATTAGAAGTTTAATAAGTGTACTTCTGCATTGTCCAATGCCCTACATTTTCTTGAGAATAATAAGACTAGGCATCCTTTACAAAATACAGTATATCTCATCTCAAGATTGTATATCTCATCTCAAGATTGGTGTATAAAATTCTGCATTTGGAAAAATTGCAAGTACATTGTGATTATTTGGGAAAATTATTTATGAAAATGCACCTCTTTACTAATAGGACTTAGAAAATGTGGTTTACAGATTGAATATTTCTGATTCTGTGCAAGGATACAGTTTAATTTCTTCATATCCTATTTAAGTAAGGATTTTACGGGAACCTAAAAAGATGACACCATTTCCAAACTGTTTGGTTACAGTGTTTTATTTATTTATTTATTTGATTTGATTTGATTTCTATAGCTGCCCATTTCAATAAGTGATTATGGACAGTGTACATCGAAAGAACAATATGGGAAGAAAAAGCAGCATATCACTAATGGCTGAGTACTTTCCCCCCCCCCCCCTAAATATTGATTCTAATGGTTCATCCTTGCCAAAGTAGATTGGTTGTAGTTAATAATGGGATACCTATAGAAAATCTTGGGATTGTAGGCTGGGAAGCTGTAAAACATCTTGAAAAAAGGCAATGGTTAGGAACTTTTACAATACATTGTAGCCAAGAAAACTACATAACGTATCCATGGAATCAGGTCAAACTCCACTTGAGGTAGACTTTTCTAAAATGAATTTTATGGACTGTGCTGCCTGAGAACCTATCTGATACTTCCTCAGTGCACATGCTAAAAATCATAAGTCTTGGGGAAGATGGGGATTTACCCCATGAAAGATGTGAGCAGATTACCTACAATGGACTGATAACCTGCTCCTATACAGTTAGATTCCATCTATCAGGGGTTTTTTTTGTATCTATGGAGGTAATAATCCATAGATATTTCTATGGATTATTTTTTGCTTTGGTCTTAAATTGGCTGACCCATCACATTTCTATCCTCTTGCTATTTCATTTCTGAGGATGACCCCCCCATGCCATTTTTTCATTGAAGCAATAAGTATGCATCAGTATTTGGCTCAACTCCAATTAACACAACTCAAGTTATTAGTCATCAAATCAATAACAATTCTCTTATTCTCTGCTGTGGTTCTCAAATAGAATCAGCTAAGATGCTCAACCTACATAGAAGATTTATAACTGTACTGATATGACTCAATGTTTCAGAACATGCATGGTTTTCTTCACCACCCCTATTGTTATCATTCTAACATCTTTGAACATGAATAAGCAAGTACATGTGTAAGTTAAGATTACATTAATTGAGGTTGGTTATGATAAACAGAGCCAGTGCTAATTTCAGTGGGATAAAAGGGAAAAATACAATGAATGCCAAACAAATCAACTCCCACTCATGAAAACATAGCTGCAAGGAATAATTAACATTTTCAAGAACAAAAGAAAATAGCCTTCATTTGCAAAGCTCAGCTAATTGTTTGGGTTCACTTTTCTTTCAGACTATTTGCATTTCCACAAGTACAATTAGACATACCTTTTATTTTCTGGCATAAATGCGCAAAAGAATAAATTGACTTTACCATGGCAGGAAAAGGAAATAGGAAAACACAGATTATTTACCTCCATTTCTGGAAGATAATCAGAAGTAATATATTGTAATGCCCTGAGATAAACAGAGGAACTGGTTTGTGTCAAGGAAATGAAACTAACAACAAGCAAAATATCAGCTACTAAGTTCATTGTGGTGCTTTTGTAATTACCAGTCAGTACAGTGCATTATTCAAGAGCAACCAATCCCCAAAATTAACATTCATTCAAAATGCTTTCAATCTGTATGAAAACAATGGCTGCCTTTGTAGTTAGCAGTCCTGCTCTTCGAAACTAGGAAATTACTTTTAGAAACAAGGAAAATGGAATGGATTTAAAGCAGATAATGACTCTTCTCTTCACTGGCACCAACCTCTTTCAGAAAAGAAGCAGAATGAGATTCTACCCATGAAACCAACAAGGCAGCCATTTTGAAAGTTAAAATATGAAATGTAGAAGTCATTAAGAGAAAGGTAAATTGTAGAAGAATCAGCAAGCAAGAATGGAAGTGCCCAGAAGAAAGAAAATGAGGCATGCTGATTATACATAATAGTTGCATAGTGTCCCATACTAAAAGTTGCAAATCATGCAACTGTTCAAAGGGTTAGAATCAATGTCATGTGAAGTGTTAATGCCTTGGTAATAACACCCTTGGAATACTGCATCCAGTTTTGGTCACCACAATATAAAAAAGAAGTTGAGATTCAGGAAATAGTGCAGAGAAGAGCAACAAAGATAATTAGGGGGCTAAAAGCTAAAACATATGAAGAATGGTTGCAGGAACTGGGCATGTCTAGATTAAGGAAAAGAAGGACTAGGAGGTGACATGATAGCAGTGTTCCTAATATTTGTGAGGCTGACACAAAGAAAAGAGGGTCAACCTATTCTCCAAAGCACCTGAAGACAGTATGGAAACTAATAAAGTAGAGAACCAACCTAAAACTAAGGATAAATTTCTTGACGGTGAGAACAATACCAGTGGAACGGTTTTCCTTCAGAAGTTGTGAGTGCTTCATCACTGGAGGCTTTTAAGAAGAGACTAGACAGCCACTTGTTTGAAATAGCAATAGCACTTAGGCTTATATACCGCTTTATAGTCTTTCCAGCCCTCTCTGAGTGGTTTACAGAGTCAGCCTATTGCCCCCAACAGTCTGGGTCCTCATTTTACCCACCTTGGAAGGATGGAAGGCTGAGTCAACCTTGAGCCTGGTGGGATTCGATCTGTCAAATTGCAGTAAGAGTAGCTTGCAGTACTGCACTATAGGGTCTCTTGCTTGAGCAGAGGGTTGGACTAGGAGACCTCCAAGATCCCTTCCAACTCTTGTTATTCTAAATCTTAAAAAAAAAAACTTGAAGAGAACTCCATTTACAGACCAGATCTGGCCCGAATACTTACTGGGTCTTCCTCCTATATCCGCTGTGCAAAAAGATCCTCACCTTCAATTCCAGAGACAGATGAACATTTTGTGTGTGTGTGTGTGTGTATTTCATGAGAAATCTATTTGAAGTGTTTTTGAAACCCCATAGACAGCATTGACAGGGTCACCACTTGCTTATGCCTCTTGACGCTCTCAAAACATTACAGAACAGGGATATCAAACTGCATCTGGACCATGGGATGCTTTGATTTAATCCATGGGCCCGCCCTGGAAACAGCAAAGGACCGGCCCACAGTGTCTCTGCCAGTGAAAATGGAGCTCAGAAGGGCTCCATTTTTGTCCATGACAGCCTCCTCCAGCCCTCTGCAAGTGAAAACTGAGCTCAGGGGAGGCTTTCCTGGGCTCCATTTTAGCTGACAGAGGATTACAGGAGGCCATCACAGCCAAAAATAGAGCCTTGAGTGATGTCAAGCTGGCCATGCCCATCCTGGCCACAGCCCCCATGGCCCCCTGAAGTCAAACAGAACCCTGATGTGGCCCTCAATGAAATCAAGTTTGACACCCCTGTTTCAGAACGTTGGAAAGAAATATTTACTGTGACAGAATTCATTTTGATTTTCTTTTGGCAAGGCTAGTTCTTTTTTCAGTCCAGTTGTTGTTGCTGCTGCAACGTTGGAATACAATAACATTCACATCATAAACATGAAAGTATCTACAAATCTGCTGTAGATTTGTGTAGTTATAGATAAGACTTCAGTGGGTAAGCAAATCCAACTTTGGGGGTGTATTTTGAAAACTAATATTTTGACTTATCTGCAAATATGTATATTACTTATGTATGTTACAATATTATTCCAAAAAGAAACAAATAACACATATGATCAAATAGAATAAACATTTTCCCAAATTACTTATAGTTCCAGTGTGGAAAATCTACAGTCAATTCTTTTTGATGCATTTTTGAGGCATTCAATAAATTCTGAATAAAATGAATAAATTATGCAAGGAATCTCATTAAGGGACTTCAATGCATTAGGTCTAAGTTACATATGGGCAATGTTTATGCTGACATAGTGAATTTGTTTTTAAAGATATTAAAATAACAGAAATCTAATAAATAGTATATAATTTAAAACATATGGAACAAAGATATAAAAGCTGAAATTTTAACAACTGAGAATTATATTTATTGAATCTTTAATTTACATTTTTTCCAATTCTATAAATATTACTCTCATTTACTGACTACAAATAGTGAGGAGGAGAATGGATATCCACCAGTAAACTTTCT
This sequence comes from Bungarus multicinctus, assembly GCA_023653725.1. Taxonomy (NCBI): domain Eukaryota; kingdom Metazoa; phylum Chordata; class Lepidosauria; order Squamata; family Elapidae; genus Bungarus; species Bungarus multicinctus. The sequence goes on from CM042836.1 coordinate 135,339,068, forward strand.
TTAACTATATTTTCTATGTATTTGTACCTAGGAGTTCTATTTTTTCTTTTTTGCAGAAGCATAAGCAATACACACCTCATACTCAAGCTATATATGGATTCCATACAACTTGTGGAGAATTTTGATTAAGTAAAAAAAAACCTGTTTGCCATTTAATGTAATCAGAAAAATGATCGTGCTATTTTAAGAAATACTTAAAATGGTATTAACTACCACTAATTGAACATTTTTGAAATGAAATGTTAATGAAAGTGAAGAATGATCTGAGATCATGATAAGTTTCATTCTTGAATCAAAAAAATTATGAAGGGAAGAAGAAGAAATTAAGAAATAACGCAATCTAAAACATACTCTGGGAACATAAAAAATAGAAGCATATTTTGTAGGATGGGGTAACCACAAAATATCCTTCAGGTTAGATTCTTATATATAAGTTTGCACCTTATTTCAATTTTGATTGCAAATACATATGAGAAATAATATTTCTATCCAATTTAGAATCCATAACAAAAATTTTGATCTCCATTTAGATCTCTCTTATATTGATTCGGCTTGTCCCCAAATGTTCCCCAGTGCCTGAGAAACATCAGACCCGCTTCCTGGTGCCACCATCTCAACCATGTCCTGAGATTTCTCAGCTGTTCCTGTCTAGTTGTCCCTGTGTGTGGAAATTGTAGCGTTCCTGAGAACACCATTTTGATGCCCTGCAGTTTCTATGATTAACTGATCATGAAGCAGTTTTATCTAGATGGCACATTTGTTCTGCAGTCTTTGCAGCAGGCGAGGAAGTCACCATGAAGTTTTCACCTTGCTCTCACCATGTCTGTCACATAACCATCTGTCTGTTTTTCTAATCATTTATTAAAGCCAATGGATGAGCTGGAATTTATACATTTGCCATTATAATTATTAGGCATGATATTAAAATAGAAAGATAAAACATATAGCATCAAAATTATATATTTCTAGAATTTCCACAATCCAGGTTGCAAATATGTCCTGAATGAATTCATGTAGCATCCAGCAAATGGTGGAGCACCAGCATTGGACTGCTTTAAATGAATATTTCACAATTATTCATTTGTAAATTTTGTGTGCTGCCAACCCGTAGTCGTAATATTAAGAATATCTAAGTTAATGTTTTGCTGAGAAACTTGGAAATAATAATAAATGAATGGGATATGTAGTAGTTCTCTTTTTTAAGCCCATTGTGATCACATTAGAAACATTTAAGAGTGGCGGTGGCACAATGATTAGAATACAGTATTGCAGGCTATTTCTGCTGACTGCCAGCTGCCTGCAGTTTGGCAGCTTGGGTCTCACCAGGCTCAAGATTGATTCAGCCTTCTATCCTTCTGAGGTGGGTAAACTAAGGATCCAGATTGTTGGGGGCAATACTCTGTAAACTGCTTAGAAAGGGCTGGAAAGCATTGTGAAGCGGTATATAAGTGTAAGTGGTATTGCTATTGTGAGACTGAACCTCTAGCAATTCATTATCAGTGTGTGTTAAAGCAATTCATTATCAGTGTATGTTTTTATGAATGCTACTTTTCATGCTAAGATTTTTGGTCTGATGGAGAAATAATTTGATATAATATCCAATTGCAGGTAGTCAGCTACTTTGTATTGAATGCTTAAAATTCCAAAGATATTAAAAATAAGTATTCATTAATTAAAGGAAACAATGTGGTTTTCATAAGAGTTTAGAAGACAAATCCTAAAACTAGATAAAGAAAATGCAGTTAAACAGTCAAAATTATTACATCTAATAATTTTGGATGGAAGAAAATGATCCAAAGCTACATATTTGTGTGTTGCAGAAGTGTATGGATCTTTATTTTAAATAACTCTGTCCTTGTGTAGCAATAACAGCAACTGAACATTTCCAAAAACATTGATCAGTCCTGAATATTGGCATTCCACCTTACAGTCAGTACACAGCAGCTTCAACTCAGGGTGGTTGTGGGGCTTCCTTCGCATGAGTTGCCTGGCTCAGGGGTTTCCACGACATTAGGTCGAGATTTTGATGTGGCCATTCTAAAACCTTAACTTTCTTCTGCTCTAACCATTATTTGGTCATATGACTCGTCTTTCAGGTTATTGACTTATGATCCACTTTCTCTTGAGCTCCAGTTCACAGACAGCTATCCTGACTATGAAATTGGGAATTATATTGATTTAATTCGCCATCTGATTGAACTGCTGGTATGCTTCAGTATCCATAGTTCCATCAATGATAGCACACTGTCCTATCCCATAGGCAGCAAAGCAGACTCAAACTATAATACTGGCACCATCATGTTTTACGTGTAGCACTACCCGCAAAAGGGCTGCTGGAGTCTGGGTTATCCTGGCCCTCTTAGTATGGCCACCAGTACACACTGGTCCCTCGCTCAGGCACCTTTACTGGTCTGGTCATGTAGTGTGGCGGTCACTCTTCACTCAGCAGGCAGGTCACATGGTGGGGTGATGGTCAATCTTTTCCCAGCAGGTGGGTCACTGTGATGAGATGGTATTCATGCGGCTAATCAGCCCTTTTTCCTCTCTCTCTCTCTTGAATTGCCCGTTGGGCTCTCCTTCCACCACCTCTGCTCCTTTGTGGATTCCTCTGCTTTTCTCACAGAAGCCTCTCTTATCCTATCTCCTTCTCTCCCTCAGGCTTGCCCCACAGGAAACCTCCTGTATCCTCTCTATTGTCTTCATTCCCTCTCCCTTTCCCCAGGCCTCTTTCTCCATTTTCCCCTTAAGTCTCCTTTCCTATCCATTCAGGCCCCCTTTTCCCCAGGCATCCCTTCCTACCCTTCCCTTCTGGCTCCCCTTCCCCCAAGACAAAACATAAACGTTCCTCCTCTCGCATTCTCTCTGTCTCCTCCCTTCCTGCCAAAATCTCCTCCTTTTATTCCCCCCACTACATACATATTGGGACAAGCTTCTTATGTTAAAATGCAGTGTTTGTCATTCATCAAACATAACATTTTTTATTCAAGACAGAAATTCTATTTTAATCTCATCCCTCCACAGAACCTCCCTCCAATAGCCTTCTGGTTTATCTATGAGAAAACTGTAAATGGATAGCAGTGCTTTTCCCTTGCAGCCTGTTACGTACTTCATCATTTCTCAATGTTCTCCTGATGATGGCCTCACAAACACCGACATTTGCCAATGCAAGAAAGGCCCCTAGTGCCTTTGATGTTACCCTAGGATTCTTTGAGATTTCCCAAAGTATTACACATCTTAATCTTAATTGATTGACCACTCCTGGGGATGTAACAATGGTATTGAATTGCCTCCATGATTTCCTAACAGTAGATTGGTGGAATATTTGGGAATAATTCTGTAACATTTTCCCAGCCTGGTTAGCATCAGCAACTAAAACATTTGGAAGGTTTTTTTGGAAGTTGTTCTAAGAAATCTCCTTTTTTCGAGCCATAACATATTTCTCCATACTGTGTTGTAAAGATCATATTGTGATAGTGAATATCCAAAATGCTTTTTTTAAAACATAAGACAGGAACTCTCACATTAATGATTATTGTTTGGAACACCTGACTGATTTCTCCTTGAAATGAATCAAGAGATTACATTCTTTTGATACACAAAAATATATCACTCTGGATCATTTTCCTCAATAAATTAATGAACAAATATAGTGTCTTTCAATTGTGTTTAATTGGGTCCTTTTTATCTATTTTGGAAAACAGATTGTATTTATACAAAAATATTGAATATTCAAAAATGGCTCACAAACTTTTAAGAACCATTCTATTTACTGTGTGATTATTGTAAACCATGGTTTTTAAGAATTCTCCTAATCACAATGGTTAGTGAAATGTATGATGGTTAAAGGAAATTAAAATCAAAGGATAATGGATATATTATCGAGAAAATGTCAGTTATCACTGAATTATGTTTTGCCCAAATACATCTCATTTGGCAATGACTTATGTTTATTTAATAATATGATTTTAGACCAGATTTGAGTGGAGTATGAGACAAGGGCCATCTATTCAACTTTGAAGGACAAGCAAATCAAAATGGTCTATTGATCTTCATATGCTTCCAGTTGATTAATGAGAGTTGGCAGTCCTTTGAAAGTGGAAAAACATTAACAGCATTTGTACTTAGATCTGCTCTGATGTTCTGTAATTATTACTGTCTCCAGGGAAAACTACTATTTCTGGCACTGGCCTCTAGTAGTTCGCCATTTTATTTCTTTTCTATACACTGGGGAACAATTTCGGGGACAATACTTTACATGTACACTCTGTTATGGACAGAGTATTCAGATGGGGCCAACATAGTCTAGTTCCTGTCTGTTCTGTAAGGTTTTTTTTTCCTGGCAACTTTCTTTAACTACACCTGACTGAAATAACGCTGTGTATATTTTTGAATGAATAAAATATAATTATGGTTTGATCAGTGTTGTATTGCTATGCTCAGATTATCCTGCTTAATGCAGAAGAATTAACAAATACAGTATAGCTATTTGCCTTTTTTGTTATTTCTATGAGTATGCTTAACAGAGTGTCGTATTTATTCTTCCAGATCATCTTCCTAATTCTTTTCCTTCATTCAGTAGTATTTCCATTTTTTTTTTTTTTTGGCATTTGTAAGGTGACTGTGTGTTCATGATCATAATGCATGTTAACTATGCAAGGCAGGGAAAGAGCAAACTAGCAGTATTCATTTCATTATACTTTTACTGTGGGATTATTTCATCTACCAAGTAATCATTAAAGGTTGAAGAAAGAAGTTATGATTTGTACAAAGCTGTGATTCAGTAGAACTAACATCTGGTCAGAATCAGATCAGCAGAGGTGATCCCTGATGTTGTTATAACTAGGACTGGTCACTTTTCTTCCTGCTCTACACTCTTAAGGCTTGGTCAAAAGCCAAGATTTCGGGATATCAGTGCCTTGTTTTGAATGAATCTTCCTATCCACACAATATCATTCTCCAGTTGAACTGTAAAATTGTTATGTGCAAATGTACCCAAACACTACAAACTAATTCAGAAGCCTTATTGGAGCAGCTAAAGTTAGCCTCTGGCACTAAGGTCTAATTCATGTTCTTACCGTGCTATCATACCAGAGATTCTCTATTAGCTTTCAGAAATACACCTTCCGTTTCCGGTTCTCCATCCTGACCCTATTTATCTTCATTAGTTATGCAAGATACTAATGGTTTATAGAAATGAAGTCAATGATACATTGCAGCTATTTTAACAGCAGGTTAAGATTATCAATATTAATTGCACTGCCTCAGTTTTTCTAATGTTTTTCTACTCTGTCATTGCATTCCATACAGGGGAAAAACCTGTTAGAAATGTTTTGTGGTATTAGAATTGTGGGAAATGTTCTGTCTTGGAATATTCTGAATATAATCTGAGTAGTTTCAACTTTACAAGTAATTCCAAAGTCTTTTGGAATCAAATCATTTCTGAAATACTCATGAAGAGTTATTTCGAGATTATGCATTCTCTCCTGGAATTTTTTCCTACCAGGAGTAAAACATAACTTTCAGTTTTTTCTTCTAATTCAACCAGTCTTCAGCTTCTATCTACTGCGTATTTTCTACCATTAAATAAATGTCAGTCACAAAAAAACAAGCAACTAGCTATCAGGCTGCTACATTTGACATTTTAATTTGTCCTGCAATGCCTCTTAGTTATGCTTCTTCAGAAAGTTCAAAAGCATAAGAGGAATTATGTGAAGTAGTTATATTTTATTTCCAAACCAAGTGATAAGTTAGAGATGCATGGAGTAATTTGCTGGCTTTGTTTTTTTGGGTAAATTATGGAAAATTAATGAACAGTTTAAAGTTTGTTTGTTTTTAAGTTTGAACTGGGCTTTATTCCTTAATTATTGTCTTAAATTCATGCTGGAATTAATTGAGAGTTAGAACTGAAAATCACTCTGTCTTCAAATTGTGCAGGCATTTAGTTAAGAACGCTAATTCAGAATGAACCACTTAAGACAGAGGATGCATTTTCTAGATTTCTGGAATGTATTTATTTGTTTTATTATACGTTCATTATATATAATATTTATAATAAATCACAATAGTACTGGAAGGGATCTTGGAGGTCTTCTAGTCCAATCTCCTGCTCAGACAGAAGACCTTATACCATTTCAGACAGGTAGTTGTCCAGTCTTTCCTTAAAAACCTCCAATGGTGAAGAACGCACAACTTCTTGAAAACAAGCTATTCCACTAATTAATTGTCCTCATTGATAGGAAGGTTCCCCTTAATTCCAGGTTGCTTCTCTCCTTGATTAGTTTCCATCCATTGTTACTGTCCTTGTATAATAATGTAGCTATTATCTATCTATCTATCTATCTATCTATCTATCTATCTATCTATCTATCTATTTTATATTGTTGCCTATTCGCCCATGGCGACTCTCACAATGTAAAACCATATTTAAAACAAAAAATAAAAATATAAAACAATAAAAACTAACAAAAAGAATCAAATAAATTAGTAAAGTACAATAGAACAAAATTTGGGAAAACAAAAAACAAAACAAACAAACAAACAAAAAAACAACTCCCACCCCCCGCCCCGATGATAGCAGATCACATTAGCCATTTGATGGGCTCCATCCCTCTCTGGGTTCCCCAAAACCAGGTCTTCAGTGTCTTTCGGAAGAGTAAGGGGGCCATTCTAATCTCTGGGGGAAGGATATTTCAGAGAGAGGGAGCCACCATGGAGAAGGCCCTTCTTCTGGGTCCCAGCAGGTGTATCTCCCTCAGGGGTGGGATCCACAACATTCCCTGCCTCCTCGTTCTAATGGGTCGGTTTATTACTAGTCAATCAATAGAGTTACTGAATTTGTTTCCTAATACTGAATAAATCTAGTGCTCTATGCAAATTCCAGAGTACACAATAATAAACAAATGAATAGAAATAAAAACTAGTATAACTAATAATAGCGTTCTCTGTTGTCTCATTATTCAAACCATATTCTATTGTATTTTCCTCTAGTTGGCACAAAGAACATTTTCTCTTAATCAGGTTATATTGAAATAATATCACCCAAAACACTAAAAGTTGTGCAAAAATCAAATGTCCTTTTAAACAAAGGGCAGATTTTTTATGTCATTGGAACATGAGGAGATTGTCAAATGATATGAGCATTAAGATCAGTTTCAAGATAATGACAAAATATGATTTGTATAATGTGAATCATTGATCAAATATAAATTATAATTATACAATCATGCAGAATAGAAAAACTAATAATTGAATATCTGTAATTTTTCTGTAAAAATGTTATCAGGATTTTCATAGATGAAAGTCAACAGCATTCTTTGATTTTTCAGATAGTGATAAATTTTTATTTGTTATTATCAAAATATATTGGAATCTTTTAAGATAATTGATGCATGTATTTTTCAAGAAGGATTAAGCATAGAATAGTAATCTATTTTGACTGGTTTGAGTTGTTAATTACAATTCAAGACCTAAATCTTTTTTATCTTCCCTTGAATATCAATAAATACCAACAAATGAAAATAACTTTTTTCTTGCGTGATAACATGCACCAAAATTTTTAAGAATAGTAATTCTTTAAAAATCAAATGATACTATATTATTTCACATAAATAGGCTCAGTGATTATTTTGTTAGGAATGGATAAGTTTGCTATGGATAGTTTGACATAAATAAAATTTACAGTTACAAACAGTTATTAGCATCTTTTAATGTAAACTTGCCAAATTTGATAAGAATAGGTTCAAGGTACAAGAGCAGCATTTTAACCAGTTCAGAGTTCAGAAAAGGGCATTTTTAGTTTTGCATGTTCTCATGGACAATTTTGGTAAAAATGGCAAGTAAGGTAGAAGAGGATCCAGGAAAAAAAATCAGATAATCAATGCAATGTTTTTAAGCTGTCTTGCAGAAGTGTGGGAGCAGATGGGAAAGATAAAATCAGTATTTTTACTAATTTATGTGACAGTGGCATATATTATAAAAAGTAAATGAAGTTAGAAGGATTATTGAAGGGATAGATAACGAATTGTAGTAAACACACCTCAAGGATTTGTTGTTTCCTTGTTTGTTTTTTATTCTGCTGTTTTGGTTTTAAGAAATGGCAATTGGGTAGTGATGAGTGATGGATGTAAAGCTAGAACAGGCAAGGATCAATCTTTTACGCAACTAGCACTCTATATTATCCTAATCAATATCCATCAATAACATTTATTTGGTCAATGAGCAGCAAAAAAATAAAATAAATTAAAATAAAAGCTGAGTGAAGTTAAGTAAATAAATCACAAACAGCTAGCAAAATAAATCACAGAATATAACATTCACTCCTGTTACTATATTACTACAATAATAATTAGTTGATAGGTTTGTTGCACACCACTTTCTCATTCATGAGATAGGCAGCTATATTAAATTTGATGAATAAATAAAATAAGCAAACAACACCAGTGTTAACAGATCTGTGACTTATTCCATTAACATTTTCTCCATAGAAAGGACTCCTAAAATTGGAGAAACCCTGGTAAAACCATTCATTGTAATTAGAAATTAGACCTATTACAAACACCAAAATTAGGCAGCATGGGAGCTCAGTAGTTAAGATGCTGGACTTGTCGGCTGGAAAGCAGGCAGCCCAGGTTCAAGACCTGAGTGTCACGTGACAGTGGGAACTCCTGTTCCTACCTCAGCTCCTGCCAACCAAGCAGTTAGAAAGCATGTAGATGCAAGTAGATAAATTAGGTATCACTTCAGTAGAAAGGTAACAGCACTCTGTGACATCATGCTGGCCACATGACCACCAAAATGTCTTTAGACAACACTGGCTTAAAGGCTTTGAAACCAAAATGAACACTACCTCCTATATCAGCAATGACTAATGGAGTGAAATCTGCAGGGATTCCTGTTACAAATCCACAGTCCATATCCACCTACCTCCTACCTCCAATCTATTTGCTATTGATACTCAGCTCTTCCTTTCTATTTCAGACTTTTTCCTTCTATCCAGCCCTACATGACCAAATATTTGCGATATCAATAGTTTGTTGTATTTTCAGTACGTTGAATTTAACTCTTCTGTTGCTTTGGGAGATAAATTTTGCTGCTTCTTCACCTCCATTCTCTTCATTGCCTTTCCCCCAGTTCATTCAGCTGCCAAACATTATCACTTTCTCTTTGCAACATTGCAAAATTAGATGGCATCCATAGTCACTAGGAGCATTTGAATGAACTAAACCAATGGATTCAACTCATAAGGCATTAGTTTGCTTTAATTTTTATCACTCAAAGTGATAAATATATCAATACTCCTTCCTCCTACTTTCCCCACAACAAGTAACCCTGTGAGGTGGGATGGGCTGAGAGACAATGATTGGCCCAAAGTCATCCAACTGGATGACCTGTCAGCCTAAGGCAGGATTAGAACTGACAGTCTCCTGGTTTTAATTTAGTCTGTGGCCTTTAACATTTGATCAAATTGCTTTATGTTTATACTTTTTATAGCTTTTTTAATTTTTTTGTTTACACTTTTGAAGTCTGATCTTGATAGGTTATGAAATAAAATCTACATATATCCGTATCTGCATATGTATGCACATCATTGTTTCCTGTCCATGTACAGTACTTATATTTATATTTATTTTTTATATTTAAATTTATATACCGCCCCTTCTCCCAAAGGGACTCGGGGCAGTGAACAGCCAAAATAAAATACATATATAAAACACATATACAATATTTAAAAATTAAAATAATTAAATACATTGGCTCTTACAAAGATTAAAAATAAGGGAATTAAGAAAGTTAAAACCAGATTAAAAAATTTAAAAACCCCTAGGTCAGACCGGCTTGCTGAAATAAATGAGTTTTCAACACACGGCGGAAGGTCAGGAGATCAGGGATGGTCCTCATCTCTGGGGGTAATTCGTTCCAGAGAGAGGGTGCCCCCAATGAGAAGGCCCGCATCCTCGGGGTCGCCAGCCGTCCAGCCGGTGGCACCCCGAGGAGGCCGACTCTGAGAGCGTATCGGTCAGCGGGAGGCCGATAGTGGCAGGAGGCGGTCTCGCAAATATCCTGGTCCCGAGCCATGGAACGCTTTAAAGATGATAACTAAGACCTTGAAGCACACCCGGAGGGCCACCGGGAGCCAATGCAGCTCACGCAGAAGTGGCGTAACATGGGAGCCCCGAGGAGCCCCCAACACCACCCGCGCGGCCGCATTCTGCACCAGCTGGAGCCTCCGGATGCTCTTCAAAGGCAGCCCCATGTAGAGAGCATTGGCAGTCTAGGCAGGAGGTCACCAGGGCAGAAGTGACCATGCGAAGCGCATCCTGATTCAGAAAGGGCCGCAACTGGTAGATCCTACGGACCTGGCCAAAAGCCCCCCTGGCGACTGTGGTCACATGGTCTTCCATCCAGGAGGACACCCAGATTGCGGGCCCTCTCTGTGGGGGCAAGAATTTTCCTGGCTGTACCGGGGTGCCGGGAAGCACAGCCACTCAGTCTTAGATGGGTTGAGCTGAAGCCTGTTCCACCCCATCCAACACCGCACGGCCTCCAGGCACCGGGTCATCACTTCGACGGCTTCATCAGGGTGGCCCGGGGTAGAGATGTACAGCTGAGTATCATCAGCATACTGATGGAACTCTACCCCAAAGCCACGGATGATCTCACCCAGCGGCTTCATATAAATGTTGAACAGAAGGGGTGAGAGCACCGACCCCTGAGGCACCCACAAACCAGGGGCCTCGGGGCCGACCTCTGCCCTCCTGCCAACACGAATTGCGAATGGCCAGAGGGGAAGGAGGAGAACCACTGCATAACAGTGCCTCCCACTCCTAACCCCCCCAGCCGCCGCAATAAGATACTGTGGTCAACAGTATCAAAAGCCGCTGAGAGATCTAATAGGACCAGGACAGAGGAACAACCTCTGTCACGGGCCCTCCAGACATCATCCACCAATGCAACCAATGCCGTCTCCGTGCTGTGCCCGGAGTTCTGTGTACTTGTTCAATGCTTACAATTCATGCTATAGAAAGGAAAAGGTGAATATAATATTCACTTCAAAGAGTAGAGAAGAGATGGTGCAAGATAACATTGGCCAGCTGTAATGACAGATGAAATCTGGGAACATAACACACATGCTACATCACATTCTCTGTAAGTCAATGGGGAAAAAATAGATTTGAATTAATCTTCATCAACTTGATTTTGTCCAGAATGATAAACCATGATACTCATCATATCTTACTTGCATGGTACATAAACATGTTGCTTTGGGTTAGTAGAAACTGTTAACTGATACTCCTCTAGGGTATTATGTTAGGGAAGATAGATGTGAGCAATTAACAAATTGTGTCTGTGGATTCTTGGTTCTTTTTGACACACATTCTGTCTATCCGAGGACAACCATGCAAATACAAAATGGGGTCTTTCAAAATGTGAATGGTATCCCTCTGAAAGTTCTTCATAATTCCTGCTTAAGCAAGTGCCTTTAATTGGAAGATTGGCTCTTTCCATTCCTGACATTCTTTTTAAAATGTATTAATTAAAAATAGTATCTTGAAAAGAAGGAATTTCTTCCCTCCCTTCCTTCCTGAGCTAAATTTAATTAAATTAAGAGTTTAATTAAACAGCAGTCCATGCATACATTCTGGAATTTGGAATGTGCTTACAAGAAAAAAAGATCCATCAATTCATTCACAACTGCCAGGTGATATTTAGCAGCATCTATCATCAAATTATTATTTTAAATTTTGCAAAGATCACATTTTGTTTGCACTAACATTTTTTTTCTTCCTTACACTACATCACTGCTGCTAAGGGAAGCAATAAACCTCCACTTTTCAATGTTACTGGAGTCTTAATTAACATTTTCAAGAACCATTGAAATCAGCTATATGGCTTCCCTAGTTAAAGTCTGAACTTGCCAGTTTCTGACTCTTTAAATTAACATTTCATTTCAACAGATGGCAGATCAGCTAGTTGCTCATTCACCTCTGTCTCAACAGCTAAATGGGGGGGGGAGCTTTCAATATACCCCCAACCTCCAAATAAACATGTGCCTTTTCTGCTTCTCCCTTCCATATGCACAAAAACCTACCCTTACTTTGCCTTTTCCAATGGAGAGTGCTGGAGTGGCATTTTGGGCTGAGGAAAATTTAGCAATCCTATATACAACTGTAGGTATCCTGCAAGCAATGCAAACTTACAAAGAGCTCTGCTTTGAGGAGATGGCCTATTTTTTCGTATGAGTTGCACCCTCGGCCTTTGAGCATAATGAAAATGCAAGCTGGCAGTGACAAATTTGCCGGCGTTAAGCAGCAAATACTCTTTTATTGCACAATGGGTACTATTTAAAAATATTTATCTCACCCCAAAGATTGGCAACCAGTTAAGTCTCTGCAGAGCAGGGCTGTCTTTAATGGCTCCTGCTCTTTAAAGAGTTTCAAGCCAACTAAAGGGAAAGAGAGAACACAAGGACCCTGAGCACTTTGCAACAAGCATTTGGGACACTACCTATTCCATGAAATCCTTAGTACCGTATTTTAAGTCTGAATGGCCTGATTTTAGATCTTGCCATAGTTATAGACAGAAGAATATTTCATATCTGTACTCACCTATTGTCAGCCTCTTCCCAAGAACCAAGAAAGATATGTGGAGTTATTTCTGAGTCCACATTGTCCTTGATTTTCAACCATTCAACAGCACTAAAAAAAAATGGTGACACAGAACCATTTTTCACACTTACGAAGGACCCTCATAGTCACGTGATCAAAATTCGGATGCTTGGCAACTGGTTCATATTTATGACTGTTGCTGTGTCCCAGGGGTCATGCGATCACCTTTTATGGACCTTCTGACAAGCAAGGTCAGAATCTGGGGAAGCCAGATTCACTTAACAACCAGGTTACTAACTTAACAGCTGAAGTGATTCATTTAAAAACGGTGGCAAGAAAGGTTGTAAAATGGGACAAACCTCACTGAACAACAATCTTGCCTAGCAACAGAATTTTTGGATTCAATTGTGGTCGTAAGTCGAGTACTACCTGCAGTATCCTTTATTGTTCCTTCTCTATAGACAGAATCTTGCCAAACTAAAGGCATTACTTGCATAACTGTAGATATACTCTGGGAATTGCTAAGAAGGAACCTTCTTAACCCTCTCCTGACCAAATTGTCCATGCTTCACTGATGCTGCCCTCTGGAATTTCACCCATCCCTACTGGGAATTGAAACCACATCCCACCACGGTTCTCTGGGGATGGGAATCCCATCAGACTCACTGGTTTATTTCAGAACAAAGGCCAGAGAATTACACTTTCTGTAATACGAGAACAGAGGTGGTATTCAGCAGGTTCTGACCAGTTCTGGAGAACCAATAGCAGAAATTTTGAGTAGTTCGGAGAACCAGCAAACACTACCTCTGACTAGAGATTTTACAGTATCCTTCCCCTGCCACCCCCACCAAGCCATGCCCACAGAACCAGTAGGAAAAACTTTTGAATCCCATCACTGTTCCAGAAGCATCCCAGTTCTTTCAATGTCATTATCTGAATCTCAATAACAGAAAATATCTTACAGCTTTCATACATTGTTCCAGGGCACAGTCCTAATAAAGAAGTATAGATCAATACATCTAAAGCACGAATAGTTGTTAACACTTTTAAAGCCAAGGTTTAGGAACATTTCATAATTTATTATTATTATTTCTTTATAATGTTGGGGGAATTAGACATTGTGTTAGATGAGGTTTCAGCTTTGTACCTTTGAAAGCGCTCATAAGAAACTGTTATATCTGTTACAACTTTATGCGGTCCACTAGAGTTTGGGACTTCATCTTTTTTAAATGTAATTTTATTTATTTCTGTCTCAAATTGTTACCACCACAATTAACCAGGCTCTCAGCTCTTTAGGACACATAAGAACATAAACAACATCACCAAACATACTCTGAACTATCCACGATAAAAATAAAATTAAGAACTCATGCAAGCACTAGAATAAAAATAAAAATAATCACACAGCTGAGAGCACCCTATCACTTTCTATAAGTCCACTGAAGAAAACTCTATTTTAATAGTGTTTGGAAGACTAATAGTGTGGGTCCAAATGTGATTTCCAGGAAATGCTATGGCACGGGCATAGTGACGGAAAAATGGCACCTTTCAGTCTTATCCCCATACAAATGTGGCAGAGAAATATGTGCTTGCAGCAATAAAGACTGATCAGTAACTAGACTGCTGAATTCTGGACTAGCTGAATCTTCCAAGTGGCTTTCAGGGACAGTCCAGTGAAGAATACATTGCAATAATCCAATGAAATCAAGACAAGGAAGTAAGTTATATAAAATTCACATTCCATGTAGGGCTAACCCCCAGTTCCTCCACTTGTCCACAAAGCACTAACAGGTCCAGGTGGACCTCCAAATCAGAGGCCTGCTTTTTAATGCCATTCCATCAAACACTACAGTTGTTTGAGAATCTTGAAGTAATTCCATCTCACTGGGTTTCAACCTTACCCTTTTTGTCCCATCTGGATCCTATCCACCCACAGATAATGGATCATGACATTGCTGGTATGATCTCGAGCAATCCAGGGTATGTTTATATATATATAAACATATATATGGTGGGTATCACCGAGACCTGGCTGGGCCCAGAGGGGGGTGTCCCTCTGGTCGATATGTGCCCGGCTGGGTTTCGGGCTTTTCATCAGCCGAGGACCCAGGGAAGGGGTGGAGGTGTTGCGTTAGTTATCAAGGAAGATCTTTGTCCGAGAGAGTCCACTGTTTCTCAGACGTCTGGATGTGAATCTCTTTTCGTGAAGTTTGGTTCCAAGGTTCAGAAGGGCTTGTTGATCGCTTACCTGGCTCCCTGCTATGCATCATCTGCCCTGCTTGAGCTTCTTGAGGTTATTGCTGGCATGGCGGTTGAGACCCCTAGGCTTATGGTCATGGGTGATTTCAACCTTCCCTCTGCCGGCGGTGCCTCGGGACCTGCTCAGGAGTTCATGGCTTCCATGACAGCCATGGGCCTAACCCAATTAATCCGGGACCCTACTCACATCGGAGGTCATACCCTAGACTTAGTTTTTGTCTCTGATCAGTGGCAGAGTGATCTGGGTGTAGGGAATAGTCATAGAACCCCTGTCATGGTCAGACCACTCACTCCTAAAGCTTGACTTCCGTTCCACACCTCTTGACCGCAGGGAGGCGGGGCCATTAAAATGGTACCGCCCCAGGCGCCTGATGGACCCTGAAAGGTTCCTGATGGAGCTTGGGCCACTCCCCGAAACTCACACACACAACTCGGTCGAGGACTTGGTTGCCGCCTGGAATTTGGCGGCTGCTAAAGCACTTGATCGGGTTGTGCCCTTGCGGCCTCTGACCCGGCGCCACTCCCAGATAGCCCCTTGGTTCTCCGAGGAGCTGAGGGAGATGAAACGCCGGAAAAGACGCCTAGAGAGTAGTTGGAGATCCACCCGTTCTGATTCTGACCGAACACTACTACGTGCTTATATTAAGACGTATTTAGTGGCGATAAGGATGGCGAGGAGAACTTACCTCTCCACCCTTATTGCATCTGCAGAAAACCGCCCAGCTGCCTTGTTTAAGGTGACTTGCTCCCTCTTAAAAGTGGAGTCACAGGATGACCCTTTACAAGGTCGAGCTGAGGAATTTTCCATATTTCTCCAGGATAAAATCGCTCAGATTCGGAACGATTTGGACTCCGACTGGTCCTCTCCAGACGAGAGGGCAGGATCAGATATCGGTGAGGTCAACTGGGTTGAGTTCGACTCTGTTACCAAAGAACACGTTGACAGAATACTGGGGGGACTGAATGCTACCACTTGTTTATTAGACCCGTGTCCCTCCTGGATGGTTCTAGCCACTCGGGAGGTAACACGAGGCTGGTTCCAAGGCATTATAAACGCTTCCTTGAGAGAGGGGTTTCTACCCACTGCTTTGAAAGAAGCAGTGGTTCGTCCCCTCCTCAAGAAACCGTCCTTGGACCCAGCATTACTATCCAATTATCGTCCTGTCTCCAACCTTCGCTTTGTAGCGAAGGTTATAGAGACCGTGGTGGCACGTCAGTTCCCGCAGTACCTGGATGAAGCAAATTATCTTGACCCCCTCCAATCGGGCTTCAGGCCCGGGCACAGCACTGAGACAGCGTTGGTCGCGTTGATGGATGATCTTTGGAGGGCACGGGACAGAGGCCATTCCTCTGTTCTGGTCCTCCTCGATTTATCGGCGGCTTTTGATACTGTCGACCACAGTATCCTGTTGCGTCGGTTGGAGGGGCTAGGGATTGGAGGCACCGTGCGTCAATGATTCTCCTCCTTCCTCTCCGACCATTCGCAATTTGTGTTGACAGGGGGACAGAGATCGACCCCGAGACCCCTACTCTGTGGGGTGCCTCAGGGGTCGGTGCTCTCTCCCCTGCTGTTTAACATTTATATGAAGCCGCTAGGTAATATCATCCATGGCTTTGGAGTGGAATTCCACCAGTACGCTGATGATACTCAGCTGTACATCTCCACTCCAGACCACCCCAACGAAGCCGTCGAGGTGATGACCCGGTGCCTGGAGGCCGTACGAAATTGAATGGGTCAAAACAGACTCCGTCTCAACCTGACCAAAACCGAATGGCTGTGGTTTCCTGCTCCCAGATTCAGTCAGCTTATTCCATCGCTGACCATAGGAGGAGAGACACTATCCCCTGTGGAAAGGGCACGCAACTTGGGTGTCCTCCTGGATGTGCGACTGTCTTTGGAAGACCATACTGCAGCCGCCACCAGGAGTGCTTTTTATCAGATTCGTCTGATCTACCAATTGCGACCCTTCCTGGATCTGGGCGCACTTCGCACAGTCACCTCTGCTCTCGTCATCTCCCGTTTGGACTACTGTAATGCTCTCTACATGGGGCTCCCCTTGAAGACTCTCCGTAGGCTACAGTTAGTTCAGAATGCCGCCGCGCGGATGATCATCGGCGCCCCTCGGGACGCCCACATAACACCTCTTCTCCGCCGGCTGCACTGGCTTCCTGTGGCCTTCCGGATTCGATTCAAGGTGGTACTAATAGTATTCAAAGTGCTCCATGGCTCGGGACCTGGATACTTACGGGACCGCCTTCTGCCACCAACAACCTCCCGCCGCCCAGTACGCTCCCACAGAGTCGCCATGCTCGGGGTCCCACCACTAAATCACTGCCGACTGGGAGCCCCGAGACTACGTGCTTTCTCTGTGGGAGCCCCATCCCTCTGGAATTGTCTCCCCTCGGAGACACGAGCCATGTCGGATATCCTCACCTTCCGGCGCGCAGTTAAGACCTTGTTGTTCAAGCAGGCCGGTCTAGCCAATTGAATCATTCGGGTTAAATTAAATTTTAGATAATCTTTCTGTTGGGTGTTGTTCTTAACCATTTTAGATTTTTATTTATTTCATCTCCGTTACCTGTACTGTTTTCGTTGTTGAATGTGCACCGCCCCGAGTCCCTTTTTGGGAGAGGGAGCGGTATAGAAGCATGAACAAATAAATAAATAAATAAATATATATGGATCTTTGGTTCTTTGGGTTTTCTCCCGCGTAGAATTGGAAATATCTAGGCAACGTTTTGATGAAGTCTCATTCATCATCTTCAGGCTTGCGTCTTCGGCCTTGTACAAGGCCGAAGACGCAAGCCTGAAGATGATGAATGAGACTTCATCAAAACGTTGCCTAGATATTTCCAATTCTACGCGGGAGAAAACCCAAAGAACCAAAGATCCACATACAAATACCCGCGAAAACCTCCAAAAACACACATATATATATATATATATTTGTGTGTGTGTGTTTATTTAATCAATTTACATAGCCATCCACAACATATGACCCAGGGCACAGTAGCACAATAAAAATAAGCTGTCATAAAATATAATCACATAGAAAAGTGACTCTGGGCAGTGAATAGAATTTAAAACTAAAACAATGATGTAATAAAATGCAAGATATAACCAGAAAAAAAAAGAGAGAAAGAAATGGCAGCTGAGAATAAACACCTCCAAATAATAAAAAAACATCTGAGCTTCACTAACTTCCCAATCCCTATGCCTGGGCAAACAGCCAAGTCTTCAGTTCTCATTCAGTGAAACCTTGATGAGCACTAACCAAAAGGACACACAAAGTGTACAAACTCCAACTGGGATTAAGGTATCATCCAGCTATGGATTTTAACGCTGCATAACTACTACTTGCAAACCCTGGTGCATGTGATCCTTAGGAAGTATGGGACAGACAGCAGCAAACACCTGTCTAAATTGTGTATGTGCACTCAGAATGCTGGTTGCTGCAGTCCAAGGGTCTCTCAGAAAAACGGATAAGGATGGTAAAAGCCATATTAGATGTGAAGAAGTACCTTTAATTATTCTGTCTAAGAAAATGGTAAGCAAGCTGGTACTGTACTTTCTAGAAGTTTAGAATTTCAACTTCCATCAGTCCAGAGAAGTAGGGCCAAAGGTAAGAAACTGTGGAAGTTAAACATTCAAAATAACTCAAGGACTGAAAAATTGCTAGTTCTATTATAATGATGCTAAGTTACAGATCTCTCCAGATCACAAGACTTTTAAAATGCAGAACTGGATGGAAGGGAAGAGAAGAAGCATGCTAGAGTTGCCCAAGTTGCTTAATTATCTAAGAATTTACTCGCTGTCTTCCAATCATGAGAGGGCACAAATTTCCACTAGAAATCTAACAGTATTCCATTTCTTCTCTATCTTTTAATTCCATAGTTAACCTTCTTTATTATTATTACATCGGAAGGAGTGTTGTCTTGTTTCCAATTTCGAGCAAAAGCAATTCTGGCCAAGGATAACCAAATCTTGATCAAAGATAATTTATCCACAGAAGATCTTTAGAAATTTAACTTTCCAGTTTGTTTTTGATTCTGCTACTATCCAGATGACTGATACTGAATGACTAGATGAGATAGATGATTGACTGAGACAGGTAGACATGATAGACAGACAGACAAATGACAGATGAACCTGCCATGAGTTATTTGAGGTAAGGTAGGCGGCCTATATATTTTATAAATAAATAATAGCAACTGCACTTGGTCTTATATAATGCTTCACAATGCTTTACAGATCTCTCTAAGCAGAGAGTCAGCATGTTGCCCCCAACAATCTGGATCATCATTTTACTGACCCTGGCATGATGGAAGGATATGTCAAGCTAGAATCCCATCAGAATGGAATTCCTGGCAATGAGCAGAAATAATCTGCAATACTGCATTCTAACCACTATGCCACCATGGAAAACTAAAGAAGAAAGAAAGGAGGAGGAGGAGAAAAGATGATTGATAGATAGATAGATAGATAGATAAATAGATAGATAGATAGATAGATAGATAGATGTAGGTAGGTAGGTAGGTAGGTAGGTAGGTAGGTAGGTAGGTAGATGGACAGATAGATAGAGGGTTTTTTCCTGAACATTTTCTTGCTTGTTTCAAAACTGTTTTACATACTGTCATCTTCAAAAATGTGTTTATGTTAGCCATGGGTGTCTGACTGAAATGTGGGGAATGATTCCAAATTAAATAAAATTGCCTTGCATAATACTTAATTGAACTCAAAGTAAAATCTCTGATAATTTAAAATGCAATATACATGGAAAATCAACATCATTTAGGCAGACTACTGTCGGTCTATCAATGCCTAATATTTTGCTTCTACTGCTTTGATGAAGCATAAATAATTAGAAATTGCAAATTGCATATTGAGTTGTGTCCTGAGGTCATTTTTCCAGTACTGTTATTTTCTTTTTTTCATTCATCAACAAGGGGAAATATATTCATATTTAAGAGCAATACTAAATATCCTTTTCTCCTGAGGTCTTTTTTCCAGGGCTGTTTATTTCTTTTTTTTATTTATCAACAAGGAGAAATATTTTCATATTTAAGAGTGGTGCTGAATATCCTTTTCTCCAGTTTGTTCATATACTGACTTAGGAGAACCATAATCATTCACACATGATCTAGATAAAATGCCACCTCATCTTCACTGTATTTATTTATTTATTTATTTAATATATTTATATACCGCCCTTCTCCCGAAGGACTCAGGGCGGTGTACAACCAACCATAAAACTTTTACAATTATAAAAGTTAAAAGAGAATTAAATATCTTAAGGCTGCCCAAAACTATACCCTCCCTTAATAAATTAATAAAACCCCAAATTTTAAAATCCCAATTTAAAACTTGAATACTAAATTAAAAATCCCATTTCAGCCTAGGCCGGCCTGCTCAAAGAGCCATGTTTTTAATGCATGTCTGAAAGCTCTCAGGTCAGTGTTATTGCGTAACTCCGGAGGCAGACCATTCCAGAGGGCGGGAACCCCCACAGAGAAGGCCTTACCTCTAGGAATTGCCAGACGGCACATGGAAGCCATCGACACCCGAAGAAGGCCCTCTCTGTGGGAACGCACAGGTTGGTGGGAGATTACCGGCAGAACACGGTCATGCAGATAATCTGGTCCAATGCCATGGATCACTTTAAAGGTCAAAACCAGAACCTTAAAGCGAACCCAGAAAACCACCGGCAACCAATGCAGCTCGCACAGGAGAGGCATCACATGGGCGTTTCGTGATGCCCCCATAACCACCCGCGCGGCCGCATTTTGTACCAGTTGAAGTCTCCGGGTGCTCCCCGCAGGGAGCCCCATGTAGAGAGCATTACAGTAGTCCAGGGGAGAGGTGACAAGGGCATGAGTGACCGTGTGTAAGGCGTCCTGATCCAGAAAGGGCCGCAACTGGTGAATCAGGTGAACCTGATAAAAAACCGCCCTGGAGACGGCCGTAATATGTTCTTCTAAAGACAGCTGTGCATCCAGGAGGACGCCCAAATTGCGAGCCCTCTCTGTGTGGGTAAGATCTCTCCCCCAATAGCCAGCAACAGAGTCAGCTGACTATATTGGGGCACCAGAAACCACAGCCACTCAGTCTTAAAAGGGTTGAGCCGGAGCCTGTTCCCGTCCATCCAAATCTGCACGGCCTCCAGGCACCGGGACATAGCCTCCACAGCATCGTTGGGGTGGTTTGGGGTGGAGATGTAAAGCTGAGTATCATCAGCATACAGATGACACTGCACCCCAAAACCACGGATGATCTCCCCCAGCGGCTTCACATAAATGTTGAACAAAAGAGGGGACAGGACCGACCCCTGAGGCACCCCACAAATGAGGGGCCTAGAGGTGGACCTCTCCCCCCCATCAACACAAATTGCGAGCGTTTGGAGAGGAAGGAGGAGAACCATCGTAGGACAGTTCCCCCAATCCCCAACCCCTCCAACCGCCGCAATAAGATACTATGGTCGATAGTATCAAAAGCCGCCGAGAGATCTAACAAGACCAGGACAGAGGAATACCCCCTTCACGGGCCCTCCAGACATCATCAACCAATGCGACCAATGCTGTTTTGGTACTATGCCTGGACCTGAAGCCCGATTGGAAAGGATCGAGGTAAGTTGCTTTCTCCAGGTACTGAGGGAGCTGACGCGCCACCACACTCTCAACAACCTTCGCTAAAAAGGGAAGGTTGGAAACTGGACGATAGTTATTTAAAACAGCCGGGTCCAGGGCAGGCTTCTTGAGTAGGGGTCGCACCACCGCCATTTTCAAGTTAGTAGGGAGTGACCCCTCTCTCAACGAAGCGTTGATAATCCCCTGGAGCCAGCCTCGTGTCACCTCCCTGGCGGTCAAAACCAACCAGGAGGGACACGGGTCCAACAAACATGTGGTAGTATTCAGCCCCCCCAACAACCTGTCCACACCCTCAGTGGTCACAGGGTTAAACTCCTTCCAGATAATAGTCTCAAGACTTGCCCCGGACACCTCCCCTGGGACCACCCAATTGGAGTCCAGCCCTGAATCTGAGCGATTTTGTCGTACAGAAATTGGGAAAACTCCTCTGCCCTGCCCTGCAAGAGGTCCTCCCGCGCTCTCGGCTCAAGCAGGGAGCAGGTCACTCTAAACAGAGCGGCAGGCCAATTTTCTGCCAACGCAATAAGGGCAGCGAAATGTGAACGTTTCACCACCTGTATCGCCACAAGGTAGGTCCTAATATAGGACCTCACCTGTGTCCGGTTGGACTCAGCGCGGCTAGCCCTCCAAACACTCTCCAGACATCTTGCACCTATCACAGATGGAGCCCAAACTCTCCCTATCTATTTTTTTTTTTAACAGACTGGGATTTAGTGTGGGGAAGCAATATTTTGAGATGGGGACACATTTGAAACTGTGAGGTGTGAAGTCATTCACTAAACAGCTGTCATAAGAGCCATACCTATCCACAGACTCACAGTTGACTTCCTTCATAAGGTATTTTCCATATTAGGAGACAAACTTCTATTTACCAAATAAGTGAACAAGAGCCCCAAGATATTCAGTCAGCCCATCTCACAGGATTGTTGTCTTGGGGAAAATAGGAGGAGGAAGGTGCATTGGATAGATTCTATGCCTTGTGGTATTTGTAACAATAATAAAGGCAGGATACAAACAAACAAACAATTCATCACTTCTCCTCTTTGACTCATGTGAGTTGACTTCCAAAGCATACAATTTTTTTTTTTTTGGGGGGGGGGGGGGAATGAATAATCACACATTTTTGCTTGCAATTTCCATCATTATTAAATACAATTTAGAATGAAAGACCAAGCCTCTGCTTTGTAACACCAAGGCTGGGGGAGACATTAGTTTGGTGTGCAGAGCCTCGGTTATTTGTTCTAAATTGTATTTAACTTTTATATGTAGCATACCCAATTCATGCCTCCTGAACCTGTGTTAAAAACAGTGCTTTAGTCTAAAAATGTTGTGGTGTCATTCAGGAAGCTATTAAAAGAGCTGGTTGTTCTCCCAGGCCTTCAGGACAGGCTTCTTGTAGAGCCCTCTTTTTTCATTTTCATTTGTGTTGATCTCTTCCAGTCTGTTGTAATGTTTATATGTTTTTAATAAGATATTTTGATTCTTAGTTGCCCAGAGTCATACGGGTGTATGTGTGTAATGGGTTATAAATTAAAGAAAAATCCTAAATAAATAAAATGTACTTAAAAGGTAAAGTATTCCTTGAACTGGCACTGTGCTTAGCTCTATTTTGTAAACTTAGCCAGAGATTCAAGGTGCTGAATAATAAATCAGAGTGAAAGTCTATTAAAATGTGAGAAGGTATAGTATTCATATCAAACTCATTTGTCTTTTTAATAGTAAAACGGTCAACATCAAGGCTCTAGTAATGATTTGCTGCTTTCTTTGAAAATGTTGGAAAAGAGCTGCTCTACTGACTAATGGCCAACTATTATAGCAATTTGGATGAATATATGTAGTAAATGGACCTCATGATTCCTGAGAGTTGAACCAAAATGTGGCTTGGCTTTAATTCTTGAAGCAGTGTGATTCCAGGCATTGAGTTATTGGCAGGAGGTTCCATGCTATACCAGAGTTAGTATTCCTACTGCAGTACAGATTGTCTTCGACTTACAACAGTTCATTTAAGTGACCATTCAAAGTTACAATGGCACTGAAAAATGTACTTGATGACTTTTCACAGGTACAACCATTGCAGCATATCCATGATCATGCGATCAAAATTAGGATGCCTGGCAACTGGTTCATACTTATGGCCGTTACTGTGTTCTGGGATTATGTGATCCCATTTTGCGACCTTCTGACAAGCAAAGTCAATGGGGAAGCCAGATTGACTTGCCAACCTAACTTACCAACTTATCAGTGATTCATTTAACAACTGTGGCAAGAAAGGTTGTGAAATGGAACAAAGCTCATTTAACAAATGTCTCACTTAACAACATAAATGTTGGGCTCAATTGTAGTTGTAATTCGAGGACTACCTGTAATTAGCAACTTATTTTGGAAGTGCGTGTATTTATTATTATATTGAAAATCAATATTATTCATATGGACGAAGGTAACTGATGAAATGTTTTTGTCAATGAAACTCTTACCCCAAATTAAGGATCTATATGCAAATAATTACTTTATCAGTGTCCATATAATTGGTTATTTTATTGATAGTTGAGCCGACTTCATTTATTCCCTTTCTTCATTGAATTCTAATGAATGTTTCCTGATAATCTGATGGTTATTATTAAGACTCCAATGAAATGGTCATTAAATCAGAGGGAGAAATTCTCCAGGGCTTTTTAACACTTTAGCTTGCAAAGTGGTTAAAAACCCACGACTGGCAGATAAAATATTCCTATTTCTGTAACAAAAAGAGGGGTGTCTGTAGAATATAAACACAGGACTTGTTTTAAACAAGCATATCCTAAAACATTTACAATATAGCACACAAACAGAATTAGCCTATGTGTGATGAGTTGAGAGTTGTACTTCAAAAGCAGTGAGCAAAAACTAAATTTGATTTCTTTTAACTGACATTTAAATTAATAGATCTCATCTTACTGGTAGTTTTATATATCATCACTATAGCTCACGAGAGATGGTACTTTTATATAGTTATGTTTCTTCTAAAAATGTTATATATACTCTCTATGTGTATATGCTATGTTAAATAATTATGTTTGTATAGTAAATATAAATTTATATTTATATTTATATTTAAATATATAAGAGCTCATATCTTGATTTCTGAGTTTTGTAGCGATATGGTGATTTCCACTGTAAAACTGCAGTAAGCTCCCTAATTTTATATGTTAGCTGGTAAAAATTAGTATTTGTATTTTTTACATGCATCAGAAAAATCTCTTTCCTCTTATTTTCTAATCATACTTAGCTAGCAGATAATTATTCTGCATCTATACAGAATAGTGATCTGTATGAGAAAGCAAGGTTTGTTTGCATACTATCTTGGAGATATTGTTTGGGTGAGTTGAGACTCTCCTTCTATTTCCTAAACTTTTCAGTTGGATATGCTAATTTTGTCCTTTTGTTTTATACTCTGTTTTTCAAATGGACCAATCTTCTAAAAGTAATCCTATTTTTATCACTTATGTTCTAAACCTTTTCAAGGCTGGACCAACTATTGAATAATTATGCGCTCAAAACACGATTTAAGAATCTCCAAGGAATCAGCACTGGCATTCATAGCCTGGAATATGCTTTCAGTCTGCCTAATATAGGCGTCCCTATGTGTTTGCATTTTTGTTAATTAACTCCTGGGCAGAGACAAAGAGAAGGTAATGGGCACTGCCAATAAATGCTAGTATCTAACCTGTGATGCCAAGTTGCCTCTTTGATGTTGGGCAGAACTAGTCCCATTTCTATTCTGGAAAAAGTACAGAGACAGGAAAGAAATGCAAAAATGTTGTTTCACAACAATCATCTTAAAGATATTTGCAAAAAAAGAGCATTTAGTTCAAAAGATGTTTTGATGAGAAATAAGTGTGTATGTTTATGTTTTAAAATGGAACTATTTAATTTGCTATCTAATTAAGCTTAAGAATTGCATCCCATTTTCTGCATTTCATTGACATAAACTACATAGCAACAATTATTTGAATTGGTAATTGGGAAATCTCCTAGTATGTCCTGACTTGCATGAATGGTCCAACCTGAACTTCTAATTAACTGCTATTTAAAATATACCTGTTCTCTGATTCAAGAAAAGAATCATACAGATTCTTTGTTGATATTAAGCACTAGAGCATAGATGAGCCAAGATATTATTTTTATGGTTAAAGAAGGCTTTGTTGCTAAGAGAAGGTGGAAAGGGAACAATTGGTGTTGTGAACAGCAGAAAAATGAAAAGGATCTACTTAGGTTGAGGCTGCCTTGCATTTTCTGGCTGAATATAATGTCAGCTTACCAGAAACATTTTGGGAATACTGAATATATCACCTCTAAGTAAAAAAAAGTGGTCAAAATTGGGTGTTCTGTCATGTAAGTAGAGGAAATATTGAAATTTTATGAATCCTTCTTAGGGTTAGAAGTTAGCTTTCATGAGGACTCTGATTGAATTTTACTTCAGAATGAGGTTAAGGGTGAGTTTTTATATTTAATTGAAGTTTCTTCACTAAGCCGTTTGTGATCTGTCCTAAGGAAATATTGAAATTCCAATCAGAATCCTTAGAGTCACACTTCGTGCTGTCAGAATGAAGTGATGTCAAAATGAAATTCATTTTATGCTTAGACAAGGTTTAATCAGTGAGTTGCAGTGGAAAACTGAATTGCAGTTCAGTTAAATGAAATTCAAATTCTTGTTGAATTAACAGAGGAAATATAGAAATCTCCTTGAAGAGCCATTTAAGGTTAAAGTTAGACTTCCTTGAAAATCTCTGCTTGAAAATGAAGTCTCCAGTGAATTTTTCTGTTGAATGACATTTCCCTTATAAAGGTAGTTGAAATATCTTTTATTTCTTAGATTTTTTTTTAAAGCCCACCTGTTGTGTATTGACTGTAGTTTCCACTCAGGTCTGTGCTTTAAGCAGGAAGCACGGACCTCTCCCATTGGTTGATGCCGTTTGACAGCCGGCTATAAAAGGCGGCTGTCAAACGGCATCAGCTGTTGCCGCTCCAGCTGGCTGCCGTGTTAGAGCGGCAGTAGCGGTAACCCTTTATTTTTAAATAAAGTTAGAGCTGAATCTTTGCCTTTGGTGTCTGCCTAAGTGATTACCGCCGCTCCACAACACTGGCGACGAGGGCGGGATCCTAAATAAAGGCAAGCCAGGCAAAAGGACAAAGAGCGAAATCACTAACCAAGAGCTGAAATCGCTACAGAATTGCTATCACTGTTCGCAAAGCGCGATTTCTAAATTGCCTCAGGAGAAGCAGCACAGCTGAGGGAAAGATGACTTCGAATCCTCACTTCCGCCCTTCAGACCGATGGCAGAGACGTGGGAATCATACAGAAACCGGTTTGACTGCTTTTTAGATGCTATAGACCATACTGATATTTCTGACCATAGAAAAAAGTCTTATTTCCTAAGCTTTTGCGGAGCCACGGTATTTGACACCGCAACAGCATTACTGGCCCCACGATCTATTAAGACTATTCCCTGGGAAGAATTGCAAGAAATTCTCTCCAACCACTACTCCCCTAAGCCTTCTAGAATTGCCAGACGCCATGCCTTCAGAAGGCGCATCCAGACAGAAGGAGAAACCATTAGTGACTACATGGCAGCACTATGAACAGCTGCCTTACATTGCGGATTCAGGGATTACCTTGAAGATATGCTGTTAGATCAGGTGGCCTGTGGAGTTAGGGACCCCAAGCTGCAAAGACGACTACTAGCTAAAGGGGATCTAACTTTAAAACAAGCCATAGAAGAATCCCAGGCTGCTGAGCTATCAGCACTCTCAGCAGCTGAAATACAGGGAAATCCAATTAGACTAGATAACCCAACAGTGCATTTTGATGAAGCCTCCACAGAGGAAGGTTTAGAAGAGGCTACTGAGATAAATCGCCTCAGACAGCCCAACCGTAATCAAAGGGAGTACAGACAGGTTGCAAATCAACCTCCACGAATACAGCCCACCTGTTTAAGCTGTGGGGGCAACCATCTCAGGGCATTCTGCAGATTTAGGAATGCCATATACTTAAGATGCCAAAAGAAGGGTCATTTGGCAAGAATATGTCAGGCAGGAAAGACCTTTAACCAGCCTCAAAGGCCTCAGAAAGCCATACAATATCCAAGACAAATCGAGGATTGCTTCACATGCTACCAAGCTAAGATACCTAAAAGTAGTTCTAACAAAATTAGTGTCACTGTTTCTATAGAAGGTAGATTATGCAGAATGGAAGTAGACACTGGCTCTGCACTATCCATCATCTCGTGAGGCACCTTGAAACAACTGCTTCCCAGAGTAACAAGAAAGAAGATTCCAGGCTGCAATCTGACTCTACGGGCTACCAAGGCAGAACCATTCCTGTCATCGGAAAAGGCAAGTTTCTAGTTCATTTTCAAGATTTTAAGGGTCACTTGCCTTTAGTGATAGTGGATGGCGCCCTCCCAAGCCTATTGGGATTAGACTGGTTCCCTGCCCTGGGCCTCCACATAGGTGGAATCCACGCCATTGCAAGTTCAGAAGTTGACTCCCTGTTCAGGGAATATGCTGACGTATTCAGCGAGGGCCTAGGCTGCTACGTGGGAACCCCAATATCCTTCAAGGTGGACCCCCAAGCAGTACCAATCCGTTTAAAACCCCGCAGAGTTCCTTTTTGCAATTCATCCTAAACTTGACAAGGAACTAGACAGATTAATTAAACAAGGCATACTACAACCTACAGATTTTTCAAAATGGGAGACCCCTATAGTGACACCTCTAAAAAAGGACGAAAATTTGAGAATCTGCTCTGACTATAAATTCTCCATAAATAGATATTTACAAGTAAGCGCTTATTCGGTCCCCGTTGTGCAACACCTACTCCATTCCCTTGAGCCTGGCTCCATTTTTGCAAAGTTAGATATGTCACAGGCTTATCAACAGTTCCCTGTTGATGACAAAACTGCTGAACTGCAAACCATAGTGACACACAGAGGCGCTTTTAAATGTACACACCTACAATTCGGAGTTAGTGTAGCCCCTGGAATTTTCCAGTCTCTAATGGAAAGGATTTTGCAAGGGTTGCCAGGCATTGTACCATACTTTGATGACATTCTTATATCTGCCAACAATCAAACTCAATTGCTACAGAGTCAGAAGTGTCCTTGAATGCTTTAGAAAGTCAGGTCTTAAATTAAAAAGAGAGAAATGTACCATTGCCACTCCACAAGTGGAATTTTTAGGTTACAAAATTGACGCCAAGGGTATTCACCCAACAGAGTCTAAAGTCAAGGCCATTCATGAAGCTCCCACTCCTACTAATAAGACTGAGCTCCAAGCTTTTCTGGGACTTCTAAATTTCTATGCTTCGTTTCTACCCCATAAAGCTTCAATTGCAGAGCCTCTTCACAGGCTCCTAGACAAGAAGACACCATGGCACTGGGGGCCAAAAGAAAGCCTTGCTTTCAAGGAAGTCAAATCACTGCTAACGTCCAAAGCTGTATTAATACAATTCAACAAGAATTTACCACTAGTTCTAGCAGCAGATGCTTCCCCTTTTGGAATAGGGGCTGTTCTGAGTCACAGACTACCAAATGGTGCAGAAGCACCTATTGCCTTCTTTTCAAGGACACTATCCTCCACTGAACGCAACTATAGTCAAATTGACAAGGAGGCCTTGGCTGCAGTTGCTTCAGTAAAAAAATTCCATGAGTTTCTCTACGGTCATCATTTCGAATTAATAACAGATCACAAGCCCCTGTTAGGAATTTTATCTGGCACTAAACAGACTCCCTAGATTTTATCCCCAAGGATGACCAGGTGGACCGTTTTTCTGGCTGCATATTCATATACACTAGTCCACCACTCTGGAAAAACGCTTTGCCATGCTGATGCCCTCAGTCGTTGCCCCCTGCCAGTTCCAGTCGAGGATCCAGCACCAGCAACTGCCGTTTTCCTGATTGAAGAGCTCAAGCTGCCTGTCACTGCTTCTGACATCGCTGCCATTCGGCCAAGGACAAGGTAATTTCCCAAGTCCTTGACTGGGTAGGGAGGGGGTGGCCTGCAACCCCTTATCCATCAGAATTCCTACCCTACAAGCTACGCCAACAGGAACTTTCCTCATTGCAAGGCTGTTTACTATGGGGAACCAGGGTAGTGATCCCCCCAAGTTACAAACCTCAGTCTTAAAGCTACTGCACAAGGGTCATCCAGATATAGTTAGGATGAAGGCCCTCGCCCGCAGCTACGTATGGTGGCCTGGTATGGATGCCCAAATCTCTAGTTGGATCAATTCTTGTCAGGCATACCAAGCCACCAGGTCATCCCCACCAGCAGCCACCCTTAGGACCTGGGAAGAGGCAGGAAGCCCGTGGTCCCGAATTCATATAGATTTGGCTGGCCCTTTCCATGGGCGCACATTCCTGGTGGTAGTGGATTCATTTTCAAAGTGGGTGGAACTGACCTTAATGCACACCACAATCACTGAAGCAGTTAATAAAGCATTGACCAGGATGTTTGCCACACATGGCCTCCCTGATTCCATTGTATCTGACAATGGTCCCCAATTTACCTCTTGTAAATTTGAGATTTTCCTAGCCAACCTGGACATCAGACACATATTAGTAGCCCCATTTCACCCTGCAAGTAATGGTCTGGCTGAGAGGGCAGTCAGATCTGCTAAGGAGGTACTACAGAGATTGGGACCCATTAACTGGCATTCTAGACTGGCTCAATACCTTCTGAGCCAACATACAATACCCTGTGCCTCCACAAATAGGTCATCAGCTGAAGTGTTAATGGGGCGCCATTTGAGAACCACTCTTGACAGGCTGCACCCAAATTATGCCCCAGTGCTTCCCCTTGGGTCTAACAGCCAAGACAGAGGGTTCCTAGTAAATGACAAAGTGTATGTCAGGAACTTTACTGGGCAACCATTGTGGTTACCTGGTCGTGTGGTGGCAGTAACTGGTCCTAAGTCTTATAGAATCCAGCTACCTGATGGGCGTGACTGGCACCATCATGTGGACCACCTGAGGAGGCGTTGGAGCACTATACCCAGAGGTCATCTAGATGGTCCTGATGCAGAAATACTACCTCCTCCCAAAGAAGCTAGCCTCCAGCCCACCGGGGATGACAGCCTACCTGGAGAAGAAGCTGACCAAGGTCCTGACCAAGTTTCTGTTGTTCCTGCAGCCTCACCACCAATGGAAGCCATGCAGCAAGCGGAAGGCAACAGCCCGGTGCCATTTCCAACTGAACCAAGAAGATCTGGACGACTGCGTAGGCGCCCAACATATTTACAGGACTACGCATGCTCCTCACTGGGAGGGAGGAGTGTTGTATATTGACTGTAGTTTCCACTCAGGTCCGTGCTTTAAGCAGGAAGCACGGACCTCTCTCATTGGTTGATGCCATTTGACAGCTGGCTATAAAAGGAGTTGTCAAACGGCATTAGCTGTTGCCGCTCCAGCTGGCTGCCATGTTAGAGCAGCAGTAGCGGTAACCCTTTATTTTTAAATAAAGTAGAGCTGAACCTTTGCCTTTGGTGTCTGCCTAAGTGATTACCGCCGCTCCACAACACCACCTTTATTATTTTTATAACAAACTCAAGGCAGTAATTAATCTAACATCCCTTCTTCCTCCTATTTTCCCCACAATAACCACTCTGTGAGGTGAGTTGGGCTCAAAGAAAGAGAGTGACTGGTCTAAAGTCACCCAGCCAACTTTCACGTCTAAGAAAGGGCTAGAGCTCATACACTCCTGGTTTCTAGCCTGGTGCCTTAACTGCTAGACTTTTTCCTCACCACCTTTTGCTTCAGATAAGATATATGTATAACACTGAAACAAACTGAAATGGTCTGAAGTAAGAATAAAGATCAGTGATGAATACCTTAACCACTTACCTTTTGATGATTATATTGTCCTTTTCTCCAACAACTTTAAAAAACTTTGAGTGCTGAAAACACTCAAAGATGATTGAGAAAATAAAATAAACATATCAAGTTATCAGGCATGACAAAGAACTTGAAGATGTAAGTTATGTTTAACTTATATATATATAGCTTATATATATATATATATATATCTAGACCCCCTCCAATCAGGTTTCAGGCCTGGGCACAGCACAGAGACAGCATTGGTCGCATTGGTGGATGATCTCTGGAAGGCCCGAGACAGGGGTTGCTCCTCTGTCTTGGTCCTGTTAGATCTCTCAGCATCTTTTGATACTGTCGACCACAGTATCTTATTGCGGCAGTTAGGGGGGTTGGGAGTGGGAGGCACCATATTGCGGTGGTTCTCCTCCTTCCTCTCTGACCGCTCGCAATTTGTATTGGCAGGGGGGCAGAGGTCGACTCCGAGGCCCTTATTTTGTGGGGTGCTCTCGCCCCTGCTATTCAACATTTATGTGAAGCCGCTGGGTGAGATCATCTGTGGGTTCGGAGTAGAATTCCATCAGTATGCTGATGATACTCAGCTGTACATCTCTACCTTGGGCCACCCCAATGAAGCCCTTGAAGTGATGACCCGGTGCCTGGAGGCCGTGCGGAGTTGGATGGGTCTTAACAGGCTTCGTCTCAACCCGACCAAAACTGAGTGGCTGTGGTTTCCTGCGCCCAGATAAAGCCAGCTTACTCCGTCACTGGCCGTGGGGGGAGAAATTTTGCCCCCTACGGAAAGGGCTCGCAATCTGGGTGTCCTCCTGGCTGTACGGCTGGCGTTAGAAGATCACATCACGGCCGTCGCCAGAGGGGCTTTTTGCCAGATCCATCGGATCTACCAGTTGCGGCCCTTTCTGGATCTGGGCGCACTTCACACAGTCATTTCCACCCTCATCATCTCCCGCCTGGATTACTGCAATGTTCTCTACATGGGGCTCCCCTTGAAGAGCATCCGGAGGCTGCAGTTGGTCCAGAATGCAGCCGCGCAGGTGATCTTAGGACCTTCTCGGAGCTCCCATGTTATATCGCTCTGCGCGAGCTGCATTGGCTTCCTGTGGCCTTCCGGGTGCGATTCAAAGTGGTAGTAATCATCTTCAAAGCGCTCCATGCCTTGGGACCTGGGTACTTACGGGACCACCTGCTGCCACCAATGGTTTCCCACCGCCCAGTGCACTCCCACAGGGTTGGCCTCCTCGGGGTTCCGTTGACTGGACGATGCCGGCTGGTGGCCCCGAGAGTGTGGGCCTTCTCTGCAGGGGCTCCCTCCCTTTGGAACAACTTACCTCCGGAGATATGGGCCATCACCGACATTTAGACCTTCCAGCATACAGTAAAGACCCACTTTTTCCAACAGGCCGGCCTGGCCCAGTAACAATTGTGGGGGTTTTAAATTGGTATTTTAATTTTTTTTCTGTTTTATATGTTTTGATACAATTTTTATCTTTCGGCCACAAATTTAATTATTTTAAATTGTTTTTAACTCTATAATTCCTATAGCTTGTTCTGTTTTATCTGACTGTATACTACCCCGAGTCCCGCTTTTGGGAGAGGGACGGTATAAAAATCCAAAAAATAAATAAATAAACAACTGCACAGCATAAGCCTATAAATGATACGTCAGTGGAATGGTAAAAGTAAGAATATCTCAGGACAAGCTGAGGGAAGAAGCTGAGAGGCAGTCACATCAAATTTCAATCAATTCATATAAAATGGAGGGGTTATTCAGTAGCCAGGTAAACAATGCAGGGCTTCAACTTTTATTTGTGAGTGGGGCTGGAGAAAGGTTATACAGACATGGACTGTGTGCAATTTCCTGTACAGCCTCTATGAAAACTGAGCTGAAGTCTGGAGAAAGAAGCTATAATCCAAGTCACCATATGAAAAGAACAAAATGCAGTTACCCTAACCTATGTTTAGCAAAGAAGGAAACCAATTGCTCTTGGTTATTCTTCTCCTCTTCTTTCCCTTCAAAGAACATACATTAAATAATTCAGATTAGTTAACCTTCCTAATGCGTGATTTTTTTTAAATGACCATGGGAAATTAAACAAGAAGAAAATCTTCTTGATAATAAAGGATCTGAAATGTAACCCTGATAACAAATGCATTACTTTTGATGGCATTTTGCAATAACTCAATGATTTTTTTCTCACTTATTTACAGTGTAGTGTTTGATAAATAAATAATATAATTTTGCCTAGAAAATACTTATTTTCTGAAATGGTTTTTTTTAAAAAAATATGAAAACTAATTTTTTTTTCTTGGGTTTCTTTTTGAGTCAAATAACTGAGTTTTACAATTATCACTTTTAGCTATCTTTGCAGCAAAATTATACCACTTCGGTTAAAATTATATCTATCTATCTAACAATCTATCTATCATCTTTCTGGACAGTCACCTATCTGAAATGGTATAAGGTCTCCTGCTTGAGCTGGACTAGAAGACCTCCAAGGTCCCTTTCAGCTCTATTCTGATTGATTGAAATCTATCTATCTATCTATCTATCTATTCATCCATCCATCCATCCATCCATCCATCCATCCATCCATCCATCCATCCATCCATCCATCCATCTATCTATCTATCTATCTATCTATCTATCTATCTATCTATCTATTTAATTATGCCAGGATGATAAAGTCAATTACTAAAAGATAAAGAATCTCATATAATGATATATTATGATAGTATTTTTCTTGTAGTTCTGCTTATTCTTTATCTAATTCCATTCAAATGAAAAAAAATGTTCATAAGCATACATGTCATCAACATTTTAGAAACTGGTAATTTACTGAGTTCATATTTTATTTATCATTGCTTGATAAAAAGAAAACTAAATCTTTTCAAGCACAATGCATAATTAAGTGAAATCTGGTTTGTGTGTGTGTGTATGTGTGCTCATGGAGGCTAAACTCTTTGAAAATTGTGTTTAAATAATAGTTCTTTTTTTCTATAACAATGCAAGTATTTACTTAGTATTATCTTAAACAAAGAGAGAGGCATCTCTGATTCTACAGCTCCCAAAAAATACAGGTAGCTTGCCCAATATTGAGGAACATCTGCAGGTCCTCAGTTTCTCTACCATGATATATATCACAAAAATATATAAAGATATTTAGATTCTTTCCTCTATGAATATTAATAAATAGGCTGCTGTAAATTCTTCTGTTAAAAGAGGTAATAAGTGGTTTGTAGAATATTACTTATTTAGAAGTTTTACCCTACCGAATGGGACTTATGTTCAAACTGAGTCTGGAATATTGGATGAATAGTAGGTGGCAAAATTTGCTTACGATGCCAAACTATTTATAAAAAGTATTGTGAAGAGTTCCCAAAGAACTTTTCTAAAGTAGGTGAAGGAACCTTAAAATGGCAATTGCAATTCAGTTATTTTACAATCTGAAAGTAATGCACGATAGCTTTGAAATCCCAGACTTCATGTATATATAAATGAGATTTGAGCTAGCAGTAACTGATCATGAAATGGTTCTTGAATTCCTAGTGGATAGCCAAATGAAAATGTCAATGCAGTGGCTGTGGAAAAGACAAATTCAATGCTTAGAAGCAATAGGAAGCTGACAAAAGAAATGAAATTAACACTATATAAACAAAGATATAGACAGGTGTGGGGAGACAATAGTCAATGTGCAGAGATCTGAATGATACCCCCTAACATAATTTTATAGCTGGCAAAAATGCAAAGAAAAGGGCACCCTAAATATTTTGAAAGTTTCCTACCAAGGAAAGACTACAGTGCTTGAAAGGCCAACTCGCCATGGGACAACTTGCTGTGGGACAATGTAACAATGTAACAATTCTATTTCATTATTTAAAATAAATAAAGATATTTTATTTTTTGTCATTCACATTTTATTCTGTCCTTCTTTTTGCATCCTTTCTTTAATAATTCTATTCCACCATTTCTTTGATGTTACTGTAACTCTTGTCCCTCAGCAAGTTGTCCTGTGGCTAGATGGTCATGATGAGTTGTCCTGCAGCAAGGTGACTGTGGTGAGTTATTCATGGTGAGTTAGCCATGGTGAGTTGGTCATGATGAGTTGGCTGTGGCGAATTGCCATTAGACCCTGTTAGAGAAAGGTCATGCACCATATGAAGGAATGCCCACTTGAAGAAGTTCTTGTCTCACTTGTCTTCCTCCCATAAAAAAAATGTCATTATCAAATCCTAGTGACTACATAGATTTTTCTCCAAACAAATTCTCCTTAAACTGGCCTTTCAACTCTTCCAATGTTGCACTCATTGTCATTGCAACAGAATCTATTCATTTTGCTACTGGTTGTCCTCTTTTCTTTCCATCCAACTTTGCCAACATTAACATTTTTTCCAAGAGCAAAAAAATTGCATAATGTATCCAAAGTACAGTAATTTGAGCTAGTCAATTGTGCCTCAAGTGAAAACTCTGGCTTGATTTGATTGATGATTCACCTGATGTGGAGATTTTTTGGGAGGAGAGGGCTGTCCACACTATTCTCAGGAGTCTTCTTCAGCACCAAACTTCAAAGGTGTCAATATTCTTCCTTTCCTGCTTCTTCAAAGTCCAACTTTCACTTCCTGAGGGGAAAATTAGGTTTGCATTATTCTGAAGTTCCCATGAAAGTACAACCTGGAGTTTTAAGTCAATCACCGAAATTACATGATTGAAAATTCAAGATTAACAAAATAACTTTTTTTACACACACAGTATCAAAAAAAAAAATCCTATGAAATTTGCTAGCATTACACATGATGAAAGATACCAATTTAGATGCGATTGTACTATCGGAGGTGATGGTGGTGGTGTTGAAAATAAGCAAGATGACCTTTGAACCATCATGATATAAACCTCATCATTTTGTACATGCATAATGTTTGTACAGAAGCGGTGTGGCTTGCATCCTGACTCCCTGCCTATCATCTTCCTGGTTTTGCCATGGATTCTAATGGACTGAGGTGGCAAAATCAGCTACCCAGAGACTATTTGCAAAAGCAATTGCAGGGAGCTCAAAAAAGTCAACATGGCAGCCATGATCAAAGCCCTATCCCTTATTTATGTATAGCATGTGGCCATGTAACATACTTAAAAGGGAGCAGGATCATGATCATGTGGTATGGCTGCCATCTGACTCAAAAGTTTTGGTCACAGGCAGCACATCATATTATACAGCAACAATAGAAGAAGTGTCTGTCCTGGCCATGTTTTTAAACTTCTTGAATACAATTTAAGGTTGGCTATTATGATCCAGAATGGATTTATCTTATCCTATGCTCTTATTGCATTGGCATTCAACATTTCTATTCATTGATTATGTGCCATTGAATCAGATAGACTCTTAGATAGATTTGCTGTACTGAGAATCGGTCCCTAACCTGCTTTCTCTATGTCACTTCCCATTAAAAATCTTTAAGAACACTCGCTTCATCTTCACATGCAGATAGTCCTCGACTTACAACCACAATTGACCTCAAAATTTGGATTGCTATGCGAGAGATTTGTTAAGTCAGTTTTACCCTATTTTACAACTTTTCTTGCCACATTTGTTAAGTGAATCACTGCAGTTGGTAAGTTAGTCACACAGTTGTTAAAGAAAATCTGGCTTCCCCATGGACTTTGCTTGTCAGATGGTCGTAAAAAGGGGATCACATGATCCCAGGACACTGCAATGGTCATAAATATGAGTTGGTTGCCAAGCATCTGAATTTTGATCAGGGATGCTGCAATAGTTGTATATATGAAAAATGGACATAAGTCACTTTTCTTCAGGGCTGTTGTAACTTCGAACAGTCATTAAACAAACAGTTGTAAGTTGAGGACTACCTGTATTTCTGAGAGGCAGAATGGATATCATCAGTTGGTTGTAAACATAGAAAACATGACTGTTGCTGTTCAGATATGGTTTGGCGCCAGGAAAGAAATATGATTCAAACATGTACATCATGGCAAGTAATCCATAAAGCAGTCCCTAATCAGAATTAAGTCTCATTCCATTGTTCTAATTGGGGCTTATTATTGCAACTAGCTTTACTTAGGTTGCTCAGAGTTCAGTATAGCAAGAAATTCTCTGAATAATCAGACTGCTTTCAATGATTTAAGATTTCTTTTTAATGACATCTTCAGAATAAGAGTTGGATTTGATGCTGAACAAAAGCCACACAATTGGTAGGCCATGCACAGCACAATGTATCAGAGAGCAGAAGTTTATAAATAAATAAATAAAAGACCAGATTTTCTCAGCTCTGCTCGGCTGCTAGGCAACAGGATTGCAGTGCAACTAATTAGGTTGGTACTCTGGATGACCCTTAGTTTGCGCTTTCTTGATGGGATTCCCGGGCATCACTAATCCAATGCCATTGAGCTATGGTTTCTCACTTCATGCATTGTTTATGGCAGCTGTTCCTGGGGCATACCTTTCATACAGTATGACAGCCAGACTTGCTTTTTACACTGGGTTTGGGGATGCCTGTGAATCAGACCTTTGCAATAGTGAAGGTACATTTTTCCATATTAGATTCCTTGTTCTGTCTTTTGTACTATGCTCAATCCATTTTGTAATGATGCATCTGTCTAGGCAATTACCTCCCGTCCTTATCCTCATTCTGTTTACCCCCCTTCCCCTTATTGTTATGGCTTGCTCATTGCACTATATGCACCTTCTATTTTCTCTCCTTACTTTCTAACCAGCAAATTAACATTTACGTAAGAAAGCTTTACAAACACAAAAGAACCAAAACATGTTGCTAATAAAATTAACAAATGTTTCTGTATTAATAATAAATGTACTGCGAAAATATGCATAAATGGGTAAGAAAGGTTAGACGATGGATGGAATTTATTTATTGAAACAAAACAAATGGAGTGATGCGAAGGTGTTGGGAGGAGGAGGGCTTCCACAAAGCAGAGAATTCCCAACATTTGGAAAGCAAAATATAGATTGTCAGTCTTCCCAAATAGAGTTAATTTTGTTTTTAATGTACCTGGAAGTCTGCCAAGATTTCAAATGGATGTCTAGGTTCAATTGGGATTAAGGAAAATGTTATCAACCAACTGTGGAATAATGGAGAGTCTGAAAAAGTTTTATTTGCTCATTCAAATATCATGTCATTGGTATGCAATATAAGATCCTGTCAAATAGAGTCCTTCGGCAAAAATCAGAAGATTTCCATATTTATGCAAGTGGCATAGCCACTAGAGGTAAAATATATGCTTTGCAATAACTGAGAGGGATTTTCTTTTCTCTTTTTTTTTAAAGCATTGTCTTCCCTTTTGATTAATCTTCTTGCTTATATCTCTCTCTTCTTCTCCTGCTTGATTAATTCCCTAGTCTCTTCCCTGATATCTTGGATTCCATAATGTCTTGCGATGTCCCATTTTAATGTGGTTTTGCTATTGGGTGCCACTTCCTCTTCGGGTGTTGTGCAACCCTAATCTTGCCTGGAAAATAAGCAATTCATTGACAGAGAAGATAAGCTCCTTTGTAGAACAGTTGTTGTTAGGCTGTGACAAAAACTCATCTGGCCATTAGATGACCACGCTGCATTTGGGCAGTCACAAGATCCCTGTGTGTTTTAGGTAAGCAAAATGTCTATAAGAGAGAGGGGGGGAGGGAGGAGGGATAGTTGGAGGGAAATGTCACACTGTACACATTAGAGGTGTAGTCGTGTAGACAACTGTGCTCAGATCTTCAGATTATATGAATATAATATGTAATCATGAAAACTCAGCAGCAGCTGGTCAACTCATCCATTTTATATGAGTCCTGGTTCTTGAGCATGCAGATTAATGGAATGATGGATCGTATGGCAAACATATGCAAGACTGTATTTCCTTTCATTCATGAGTATGAATTAGATGAGCTGCCTAGACAAAGTAGGATAAATAAGATGCAACTCTCAACCAACTGATAATGAATCAGATCAGTAGAATTTATGACCAAGCCGCTTGGATGGCTTGCAATTGTTATTCACCCTGTACACCGTTCAAAAGGTTGACAAAGAGCCATTTGCATTATTTGTATTCTTTGCCAATTGTTCAGGGGGAGAAGGACTGATTCCAAAGCAGGCCATTTATTTGTGCTTCTGTTGCACCCTGGTATTCAAAACTGATAGAAACCAATAGATTATTTATTGACAAAATATCATTTATGAGCTGTTGATGAAGTTTAACCTGATGGTGGTTTCCCTGCTCTTAATTTCACTCTTTTTCAACAGTTGAAACTTGGATCTCTCAATATGTTACTCTCCAAAACATACACAATAAACATAGCATTTGTGAGTTGAATTATACAAATAAAGGAATGCAAATGTAGATTAGGTAGAGATTGGTAACGAATCCATTATCTTTTTTTTTTTACTGGAAGAGAAACTGATAAATCAGTTGGGCGATTAGAATAGATTTTGTCACATTAAACAGACTTAGTCTATATTCTAAAAGGTCTTGCCTGTTTTGACTGAAAAAAATATTTTTAAAACTTAAGCTTTGCAAAAATATAAAGGGTAACTTTTTACCAATTCCCTGTATGTAACACATATTTCAAAGCAGAATATTAGATCTGGATTAATAATGCGAGAACCTGCCTATTCCATATAGGACAGTGGTGGCTAACCATTTTGGGCTCCTGTGCCAAAAATTGTGCATATGCTTGCATGCGCTCACTTGCATGCCAGCACCCAGAAGGCAATGCCTTCTCCGGCCCCCTTGTGCATGTGAGCGCAATCCCCCCTTCCCCCCCCCCACCGCCTGCTTACCTGCACTGCACCTCCCAGCTGATTTTTGGGCAGTTTGAGGTCTTTTTCGGCTTCCCAGAGGCTTGAGGAAGGCCTTTGGCAGCCTTTGTAGGCTGAAAAATAGGCCTGCTTCATCACTTCTGGTATTACAGGAAGTGATGAAACGGGCCTATTTTTTGGCCTACAAAGGCTGCCAAAGGCCCTCCTCAAGCCTCTGGGAGGCCAAAAAAAGGTCTCAAACTGGCCAAAAATCAGCTGGGAGGCGCGCATATGCACAGTGAAGTAAGTTTGCCTGCAGCTCATGTGCCAGCACAAATGACTCCGCATGCCACCGGTAGCACGCGTGCCATAGGTTCACCATCACGGATGTAGGAGGACCTTTGGGGTTGGCTGGAATCACATCAAAATATACACCAAAATACCTTTGAGTGATAGAGGAATTATAAACTTGAGCTTACACTGAAACATCAGGGCAGTTATGTTAATAGATATTCTCCAGAAAGTTAGAAGAGTTTTGTTGGGTTGAGAGGAGCGTACCTGTTGCAGATCGACATAACCAAGATATAGTGGTCATGTCTTCTCATTTCAAAACCTGTTCAAATCCTGATAGGGAAGACTTGCTTTGAAACCCTCATTCCTTAATAGCCTTAGGATCCCTCTGGCCTCCTAGCTTTAATTTTGCATTGGTTATTTTAGATTTGGTATGCAAGGATTAAAGATGCGGAGGCTCGGCTAAAAGCTAACAGACTTTATTGCCACAGTGTAACTGAGCCTGGTTGGCCGCCACTTGACTCGGCTGCCGGCTGACTGGAAAAGAAGCTGAGCCTGCTTGACAGCTCCCTTTTATAGCGAGCTGTCAAGCAGCTCAGCCAATCAGCGATGGCTCTGGTTCCCGCTTTAACAACGGACCAGAGGGAAGACTGCTGCTGGATATAACATTCCTTTCCCCTGGTATTGTGCATGCATAGTGCTCCATGTAGGCAGGCCGACGCCTCATTCTTTTGGATCTTCTCAGTCTGGCCGGCGCCACTGAAGAGAAAGGATCGGTCGGAGAGCTGGCATCTTCTGCTGGGGTTGGAGTCGGCTCCTTTCCCTGGTCAACTTCTGTGGAAGGCTGGGCATCTTCTCTAGATGGCAGGGAGGCCTCAGTCGATGGTGGAGTGTCTGATTCGGGTAAGTCTCTTGCAAGCGACCGCTGTTCGGGAGATGGGCCATAGTATTCACTATGCTGCCTCGGCGTCTTCTTGGGGTGGACTAGCAGAAGTACTCCATCAGCTCCTTAGCTGGTCCACCTGTCAGTGCCATAGTCTTCCATCGGCCATTTGCACCCTGTAGGACTTGGGGCCTGTTATTTTTTCCATCCAGCCTGACAAGCATAGGGGGTTCCCTGCATAGTTGCAGGGGTAGACCAGGTCCCCTAATTTGAATACCTTTGTTTTGCTATGGGAGTCCAGGGGTGTGCTAGAAGCATAGGCTGGGTGGAGTCTGTCCAGGGTCGTTCTCAACCTCCTGTCCATTAGTAGTTCCGCTGGGGATAAGTTAGTCTGGGCATTTGGGGTGGTGTGTTGTGTTAGGTGGTACAGGGCAATTTTAGAAAGCCAATCTCCCCCAGTCATCTTCCCCAGGGCTTCTTTGGCTGATCTCACAGCCCTTTCAGCCCTCCCATTAGCTGCAGGGTGGAAGGGGGAGATTAGGGCATGCCTGATACCCCTTTGGGCCAGGAATAGTTCAAAGGGAGAGGAGGTAAACTGTGGGCCATTGTCTGACACCAAGGTGTCAGGATAACCATGGGTCCCAAAAAGAGCATTAAGAACTCTAGGATCTCCCTCAGTGGTGGTGGACTTAAGGAGGGCTAGCTCGACCCATTTCGAGTAGGAGTCCATCACCACTAAAAAGCATCTTCCTTGCACTGGGCCCGCTATGTCAATGTGGACCCTGGACCAAGGAGTCTTTGTGTCCTCCCATTCACTGGTGTTGGCAGCTGGGGGTGCAGGTCATGATTACTGGCATGCCTGACAGCCCTGCACCTTCCTGGCAACTGCCTCATCGAGACCTGGCCACCAGACATAGCTTCGTGCTGGGCTTTCATCCTAGTGATGCAGGGGTGCCCTTCATGTAATACAGATATAATACGGGGCATCAGATCTCGAGGAACAACCACCCTGTTTCCCCATAACAAACAGCCTTTTAGTACACTTAATTCCAGGTGGCGTGCTTTAAAAGGGCAGAGATCCACTGGAACAGGGTCTCTGGGCCACCCCCTCCTGACCCAGTCCAAAACTTTATTCAGTTGAGGGTCTTTGGAGGTTGAATGGGCAATGTCATTGGCATTCAAGGGTAATCTGCAGATCTTCAATTAGAAAAGTGATAGTTGAAGGTGCAGGGTCATCAACCAAAATGGGTAAGGGGCATCTGCTTAAAGCATCGGCATGGGCTACTTGCCTCCCAGGTCTGTAAAGCAATTTGTAATTATAAGCAGACAGAAAAATAGCCCATCTAGCATTCTGGGAGATATAATTTGCGGGCTGGGTTTGTCACCAGCTAGTATACCAAGGAGAGGTTGGTGATCAGTTACCAGTTCAAAATGGTGGCTATATAAATATTCGAAGAAATTTTTAACAGCAGCTATTTATTATTTTATTTATTTATTTATTACATTTATATACCGCCCTTCTCCCGAGGGACTCAGGGCGGTGAACAGCTCATCTAAAAACCCCACAAATACAAAAGTTAAAAAATAATTAAATATTAGAATTAGCTGCAATTAGAAAAACCCCCCCCCCACCCTTAAAACCCAATTTAAATTAAAAAGGAGATCAAAATTTAAAATCATTCTTTCAGCCCAGGCCGGCCTGCTCAAAGAGCCAGGTCTTTAACGCGCGCCTGAAGGCCCTCAGGTCCGTGCCGGTACGAAGTTCCGGTGGCAGAGTATTCCAGAGGGCGGGGGCACCCACAGAGAAGGCCCTACCCCTTGGCGCCGCCAGACGACACATAGCGGCCGACGGCACCCGGAGCAGTCCCTCCCTGTGGGAACGCACCGGCCTGTTGGAGAACGTTGGTAGAATGCAATCCTGAAGGTAACCTGGTCCCATGCCATGGGTCGCCCTAAAGGTCAAAACTAGAACCTTAAAGCGAACCCGGAGAGCCATCGGCAACCAATGCAGCTCGCGCAGGAGAGGCGTCACATGGGCGCTACGCGACGCCCCCATAATCACCCTCGCGGCTGCATTTTGCACCAACTGGAGTCTCCGGATGCTCCCCGCAGGGAGCCCCATGTAGAGGGCATTACAATAGTCCAGGCGAGAGGTGACAAGGGCCTGAGTGACCGTGCGCAGGGCGTCCCGATCCAGGAAGGGCCGCAACCGGTAGATCCGACGGATCTGATGAAACGCCCCCCTGGAGACGGCCGCGATGTGATGTTCAAACGACAGCCGTACATCCAGGAGGACTCCCAGGTTGCGAGCCCTCTCTGTGGGGGGCAGAACCTCCCCCCCAATAGCCAGCGTAGGTGTCAGCCGGCTATATCGGGGCGCCGGAAACCACAGCCACTCGGTCTTGGATGGGTTGAGCCGAAGCCTGTTCCCGCCCATCCAGTCCCGCACGGCCTCCAGGCACCTAGACATAGTCCCCACAGCATCGTTGGGGTGGTCCGGAGTGGAGATGTACAGCTGGGTGTCATCTGCATACAGATGACATCTCACTCCAAGACCACGAATGATCTCGCCCAACGGCTTCATGTAAATGTTGAACAGGAGGGGAGAAAGGACCGACCCCTGAGGCACCCCACAAACCAGGGGCCTAGAGGTGGACCTCTCCCCCCCCCGCCAACACAAATTGCGAACGGTCAGAGAGGAAGGAGGAGAACCATCGGAGGACGGTTCCACCAATCCCCAACCCCTCCAACCGTCGCAATAAGATACTATGGTCGATAGTATCAAAAGCCGCCGAGAGATCTAATAGGACCAGGACAGAGGAGAACCCTCTGTCACGAGCCCTCCAGAGATCATCAACCAACGCGACCAATGCCGTCTCAGTGCTATGTCCAGGCCTGAAGCCCGATTGGAACGGATCGAGGTAAGTTGCTTCCTCCAGGTACTGGGGGAGCTGACGTGCCACCACACTCTCAACAACCTTCGCCACGAAGGGAAGGTTGGAGACTGGACGATAGTTGTTTAAAATAGCTGGGTCCAGGGAAGGCTTCTTGAGGAGGGGGCGCACCACCGCCGCCTTCAGGGCGGTAGGGAGCACCCCCTCTCTCAAAGAAGCATTGACAATCCCCTGGAGCCAGCCTCGTGTCGTCTCCCTGGCAGCCGAAACCAACCAGGAAGGACACGGGTCCAATAAACAGGTGGTGGCATTCAGACCCCCCAGCAACCTGTCCACACCCTCAGCGGTCACAGGATCGAA
The DNA here is from genome assembly GCA_023653725.1 of Bungarus multicinctus. Classification (NCBI taxonomy): domain Eukaryota; kingdom Metazoa; phylum Chordata; class Lepidosauria; order Squamata; family Elapidae; genus Bungarus; species Bungarus multicinctus. The sequence goes on from CM042836.1 coordinate 135,383,619, forward strand.
CTCCCCCCAGATAACACTCTCAAGACCTGCCCCGGACACCTCCCCCGGGACCACCCAATTGGAGTCGAGCCCTTCCCGAATCTGAGCGATTTTATCATGCAGAAATCGGGAAAACTCCTCTGCTCTACCCTGCAAGAGGTCATCCCGCGCTCTCGGCTCAAGTAGAGAGCGGGTCACTCTAAACAGGGCGGCAGGCCGATTTTCTGCTGATGCAATGAGGGCGGAGAAATACGAAGATTTCGCCGCCCCCATCGCCACAAGGTAAGTCTTAATATGAGATCTCACCTGTGTTCGGTCAGACTCAGAACGGCTCGCCCTCCAAATGCCCTCAAGACGTCTTTTTCGGCACTTCATCTCCCGTAGCTCCTCCGTATACCACGGAGCCAAATGGGATCTGTGCCGAGTCAGAGGTCGCATAGGCACAACTCGCTCTAGGGCCCCGGCGGCCAACCCCTCCCAGGTGGCCACCAGGTCCCCAGGCGAGCTGAGAGCCAGAGATTCAGGAAATGGCCCAAGCTCCCTCTGGAACCGATCCGGATCCATTAGGCGCCTGGGGCGGAACCATCTAAGTGGCTCCGCCTCCCTGCGGTGGGGGGTAGCGGAACAGAAATCCAGCCTCAGGAGGGAATGATCTGTCCATGACAAGGGTGTAATAACTAAATCCCCCCAATTACAGTCATTCAACCACTGCCCAGAGACAAAAATCAGGTCCAGCATGTGACCTCCCATGTGAGTGGGGGCAGAAACTAACTGGGTCAGGTCCATGGCCGTCATGGAAGCCAAGAACTCCCGGACCAACCCCGAGGTTTCACCGAGCGATGGCAGGTTGAAATCCCCCATGACTAAAAGCCTTGGGGTCTCAACCGCCAGCCCGGCTATTACCTCTAGGAGTCCGGGTAGGGCCGATGAGACGTGGCAGGGAGCCAGGTACGTCAACAAAAGACCCATCTGAACCCCTTGCCCCCACTTCACAAAAAGAGATTCACAGCCAGCCGTCTGAGGGACAGTGGCCTCCCTAGGACAAAGGACTTCCTTTATAAGCACCGCCACCCCACCGCCCCTTCCCTGAGCCCTAGGCTGGTGAAATGCAAGGAAACCTGGTGGGCACATCTCAACCAGAGGGACCCCTCCCTCTGGGCCCAACCAGGTTTCGGTGACACCTACCAGGTCCGCGGCCTCCTCCTGAGCCAACTCCCAGATCAGGGGAGCCTTATTAACCACGGACCTGGCATTGCACAACAGCAGCCGGGTATTCAGGGCCTGAGATTCCGGGCAACCAGGACTGCAGGATGGGTAAGGAGGGTCGGAGCGCGCTACCGCCTGTAAACATCGGGAGCGCGATCCCCTAACCGGATATGGCCCTCCACCCCTAGCATACCTACCTCTCCCAGTTACCGTGCCGATAAAACTGGCCCCCGGCTGCCCACCCCCTGTCTGCCACCCCGACACGGGAGCCCCCGAGGCCCCACAGGCGCGCTCGCCGGCCCGGCTGCCCCCAATTCCATGCGGGCTGTCTCCCCCGCCCGCCCTGGACTTTTCCCCTTTAAAAAATCCCCTTAAAAATTTTATAAGCCCGGATTTACCACGCCCTCCCCGGTTTCCCCGACCCCACCATCGCTCCGGATCCCAGGATCCCTCATTGCGGAAGGTCTTAGAGAGCTTCGAAGGCCACCTAAGGGAGAGGGGGGCATCCCTCAAGGCCCAAAGCTCTGTCCTTAGGTACTTCCGTGGACCCAGACGTCCTATCTCGGCAGTCCCAGAGTGTCCGCAACGCCTGCTGTCCTCCGGCCATGGAAAATGGAATCCAGTCCAGCTGGGGTATATTCCGCCTCCCCCCGGTCGTCCCACCTCTGCCACCGGTGAGACCCCCGGGGGGGTAAGAGTCACAGGTAGAGCCAGTCCCCCCCCCAGGCCCACCACCTCTGCCACCGGTGGGGGCCCCAGGGAAGGAAGGGACACCACAGCTCCACCTAAGCGGCCCACGGGGGCATCGGCACCACCGCTCCCCAGCCGAGCCCTTCCGTGGATCTCCCAGCCGCCGCGTCGTCTTCGGGGCTATCAAAAATGCCCCAAGTCCGCTCGCTGCCCGTCCGCAGCCGCCTCGCTCCGCCGACCGCTGGAGGAAGCCTCCGCAATCGACCCAAGGCCGCCGGGGCCGCCGTGACCACGCCGCCCTCCACATCGGTCCCGCGGCTCCAGCCGACCCCCGACCAGCTTCCAGGTGACTCGGCTGGTCTCCCTCGATCCTCCCCCGCCTCTGCCACCGGCGGGGGGGCCCAGGGAACAAGGGGGGCCACCGCTGAGGCCGTCCAGGCCGGAGAGGTCCGCGGCGGAGCTCCGCATCACACGCACCGGATCCATCGCCACAAATCCACCGAAGCCGCTCCACACCACTCCCAAGGCCTCCGAGGCCGCTCAGAAACCGCTCCGGGGCCGCCGCACCTGGAGCGCGGCCTCCGACGCCACTCCGAGGCCACTCCGAGGCCGACGAGGCCACCCCGAGGCCGCTCCGAGGCCGCCAGGACTGCCGCGGCAACGCTGTCTCCTCTCTCGACGCCGCGGCTCCGGCGAGCTGGAAAACCGCTCCGGGACTGCTATATCCAGAACGGAGCCTCCGAAGCCCCTCCGAGGCCACTCCGAGGCCTCCGAGGCCTCCGAGGCCGCCAAAGCCAGCAAGACCATCCCGAGACCACTCCGGGGCCGCCAGGGCCGCCGCGCCAACTCCGGGGCCGCCAGGACCGCCGCCGCCAACGCCGTCGCTCCCATCGGCTCCCCTAGCTCCGGCGAGCCCCCAACCAGCTCTCGTTGATAACCGCTGGTCTCCCCGGGCCCTCCCCCACCTCTGCCACCGGCGAGGGGGGCCAGGGGGCATGGGGACCCGCAGCAAAGAGCACCCGGGCCGGAGAGAGCTCCGGTGAAAGCAGCCGTCCGCCGTCCGCCATCTTTTTCCTGCTATGGCAGCAAGGGCCTTTTTTGTCAATCTGAGCATAATTTTGTTCTGTTTTTGAAAGTGTTTTTGAAAAATAAGCAATAGGGGCTTCTTGGCCGTTGGGCAGTCTATGGCCTAAGACTGCCCCTATACTGAAAGGAGAGGCATCACAAACAAGCACTAAAGGAAAGTCTTTGTTAAATTGCATCAAAACACAATCTGAAGTGAGTAGGGCTTTAACAGCCGTGAAAGAGGCTTGTTCAATTGGTCCCCACGTCCAAGTAGTGGTAGAGTCCAAAAGCCTATGTAATGGTTCAGCTATAGTGGCTTTGTGAGGCAAGAATGAGCTGTAAAAATGTAGTAAGCCCCAAAAGGCCTGCAGCTCTGTCTTATTTGTAGGAGCTGGAGCATCATGGATGGCCCTCACCTTGGATTCAATGGGATGAATCCCTGAAGAATCAATATGGTAACCCAAAAAATCAATTTTGGAAGTGGCAAAAATGAATTTCTTCTTGTTAAGTTTGAGTCCAGTATCTTTAAAACATTGCAGAACTCTTTGTAAACACTGTAAATGTTCCTGAGCACTATCTGAGGCGATGAGAATGTCATCACAATAGGGAATGACTCCTGGTATGTTGTAAAGCAACCTCTCCATTATTGATTGGAAAATGCCAGGGGCCACACTAACACCAAATTGGAGACGTTTACATTTAAAAGTGCCCCTGTGAGTTATGATGGTTTGCGCCTCTGCAGTCTGTTCATCTGCAGGGAACTGTTGGTACGCCTGTGTCATGTCAAGTTTTGTAAAAATGGAGCTTTTGCCCAGGGCGTGCAACAGATGTTGTAATAATGGGTATAGAGTACGCGCTGGGTTGTAGACCTTTGTTTATGGTCGATTTATATCCGAACAAAGGCGAATTGAACCATCTTGTTTCAGAGGTATAACTATGGGTGTTTCCCATTTGGAAAAGTCAATGGGTTCTAGAACCCCTCGGGCTAACAGTTTGTCCAGCAGGGCATCCACTTTTGCACGTAGGGCTAAGGGAATTCTCCATGGCTTGAGCCTTATTGGAGTCACCTGAGGATCTAAATTTAGGGAAATGGGTGTGCCATTAAAGCAGCCAAGCTTGTCGTCGAAAACTTCTGAAAAGTTAGTAAGTAGTTGCTCTAAATTGCAAGTGTTGATAGCATTTATGCCAGTTACTTGCAACCCTAGGGAATTGAACCAGTCTAGCCCTAGCAATCTTGGCAGGTGTCCATTCATTATAACCAGAGGTAAAAGTCCATTAAAATGATGGAATTGAATGTGGAACTTGCCTGTTCTGATGACTGGAATAGTCTGTCCCTGGTAGTCCCTCAAAGCTAGCTTGCAGGGTGTCAGCTGCTGCTTGGTGATGTTTGGAACCAGATGCTTCAAGGTATCCCAGGACAGGATGGAGAGGGAGAAGCCAGTGTCCACCTCCATGTGGCATGGCTTTCCTTCTAAAAGGAGATCGACATTAATCTTATTAATATTAAAGCATTGTGGTAGTGACTCAGCTCTGGGATATGCTTTGGTGACTGCAAAGCAATCTTCTTTGGTTCTGAAAGTTTTTGCCTGTGTTTGGTTCGAGGGTGCCTGATTTAGATTCCTGGCAGCTTGGCAAATTCTTGCCAAGTGACCCTTCCTCTGGCATTTCAAACAGACCATATTCCTGAAGTGGCATGTGGCTCTTGGATGGTTTTTCCCATAGCTGAGGCAGATGGTTTGTGATATGCTTGGTCTTTTCTCAGCTGGGTAGCTTTTTCTTTGGGGAAACTGAGGCATTCATAGATGGTTCACTTCTTCTATTTCTTTGCTGTACTGAGCTTCGAACGTGTCCTCGTAATGGATTGCTGCGCTTGCCTTGACACCTGGGAAGCTGCCTGAGTTTTGGAGCTCAGCCGCGGATAGATTTGACAGCTCCACGGCTTGGGCTTCCTCGATCGCTTGCTTCAGATTAAGGTCTGCTTTTGCTAAGAGATGCCTCTGTAATCAGAGGTCTCTTACCCCACAGACCAGTTGGTCCAGTAGCATGTCATCGAGATGGTCTCCGAATCCACAGTGAAGGGCGGCCGATCTGAGTGCTGCCATGTATTCACTGACGGATTCTCCCTCTGCTTGGGCTCTCCTTTGGAATGCATGGCGGCAGGTGATGCGGGATGGTCTGGGAGCATAGTGATTGCGAAGGACCTCCTGCAGCTCTTCTCAGGTTACCTCTTTCACCGTCTGTGGAGCCAGTAGGACTGTAGTGGTGTCGAAGACCGTGGCTGCACAGAAGCTTAGGAAATAAGCTTTTGTTCTGCTTGCGGGGATACCTGTCAGGTTGGCAGCATCCATCATGCACCCGAACCGATTGATGTAGGATGTCCATGTTTCTGCAGCCAGGTGGAATGGAGGGAAGTTTGGAGGTGCCTCCACCATCTGGGTTAGCTTTGTGGCAGTCTTGTTAGCGCTTCAGCTCTGTGACTTTTCAGCTCTTTTTGTTGCTTCAACTCTGTGACTTTTCAGCTCTTTTTGTTGCCTCAGAATGCCTCACTTCGTTAACATCCCACCCTTGTCACCAGTTTTAAATTTGGCGCGCAAGGATTAAAAAGGTGGAGGCTCGGCTAAAGGCTAACAGACTTTCTTGCCACAGAGTAACTTAGCCGGGTTGGCTGCCACTTGACTCAGCTGTCGGCTGACTGGAGAACAGCTGAGCCTGTTTGACAGCTCCCTTTTATAGCGAGCTGTCAAGCGGCTCAGCCAATCAGCAATGGCTCTGGTTCCCGCTTTAACAGCGGACCAGAGTGAAGACTGCTGCTGGATACGACAGGTTATGTCTTTCTTATGCAAATGTAAAATTAGGGATGCCATTGTATTTAGTTATTAATTAAAAATGCATTGTCCCCTTACATGCAGTTTGCTTTTTTTCCCCACCTGTCCCTCTCTTACTGGAGCTCCAGTACCTCTCCTTGAATCTGCCTGTCTCTTCTGGGCCTCTCCTTCTCTGTCTTCTCAATTCTCATTTTTGAATGAAAATTCACAGTAATACTAATTTTAAAAGCCTGCAGATTACATTAAGGTCCTGCTGAATAAACAGATAATGTCTCCTTTGAGTCACACTCAACTCCTATTGACCCCATGGACACAATCGTGGCATTTTCCTGACTCAGCAAGGAAATGTTTGGCCCTTATTTTCTTCCTGAATTTTATTTTAACTTCCCAAATCTGGTCTACAGTCTTCAGATGTCCAACTGTTATTCCAACTCTACTTAGCTTTTTGAAATCAGCCAAGATCAGCTAGAAATTTTCACAGAGCTAAGTCTTTGCAATTTAGCAAAACTCTGCTCAACAAAATTTAAACATCAACACATGTAGAGAATCGTGAATGATGAATTAAAATTCAGTAGGCAAAGAGATACATTTTTTTTCTCTTTTGCAAAATTGGGATTATTTGATTTCCACTGCTGGATGAAATTTATTTTTTATTTATGGCTTACATCTACTTTCCAAGAGAGCTTATGATGCCTATTGCATTTCATTTTTGTAAAGCATATAAATAACATGGCAGGCATATTTCAGCACATTGGCTTGCCATAATTATTATTCTGCTCCAGTAATGAGAATCTAAATCATCATTCAAGTGATTTCTCAAATATAGCTATCAGAACATTTGAATACAAGTTCATAACTGTTGGGTTTTTGATCCATTTATCATGGATAATTCTGTTTTCTCTGGTTGTTTCACAAGGTAACAAATTTTTGACAGAGAGGACAACCTGTGATGTCATCTATTAATCATGTGTGTGACTATATTGTTGAAGTTTGTCATTAGATAATTTAAGGGACAAACCTGTTATTTTTCTCAAATGGTAGTCAAAATGTGAGAGCCATTTTAGTGTTGTGGTTAAAGCATCAGACTAGAAACTAGGAGAGTGTGAGTTCTAGTCCTGCCTTGGGCACAAAATCAGCCGGGTGATTTTAATCCTCTCTTTCAATTTTAGGAAAGGGACAATAACAAACTACTGGAAAACCTTGCAAAAAACAACAACAACAACTTCAGGAACTTGTCCAGGCAGTCTCCAAGAATCAGATACAATTGAGCAGAAGGGAAGGGGGGAGCCCAAAATATATTCCTCTCAATCACAGAACTGTTGTTTTTTTTTAAGCAGCACCATTGATTACCTAAAACTTAGTGGAATCACCACCCAGTCAACAGCTCATCTCTATTGTTTCTTTCTCTCAATCTCTGAATTAAATCTATTCCAATTAACCTGGACCTATTTCTCACTCCCTCACTTTTCTTTTTTGAGGGGCACAAGATTTTATTAAATACCAGAGGGTTATGATAAAGGGACCACATATTTAGTTTTACATATACTGACAGCAGCAAGGATTAGTTTTGCAAAATACTGGAAAAATGAGAACACCCCACCAGATGGGGAGGTAATTTGGAAAATTTTAGACTGTGCTGAAATGGACAGATTAACTTTAAAAATAAAAGATAAAGAAGACACAGAATCCTATTTGATATGGAATACATTTTATGAGTGGTTAGAGATGAGGTAGAAATAAGAGGAAGAAAGATGATGAATATTTTTGATGAATGAATGCATCAAAAATAGAGATGGTTTATAATTATAATCATTATAATTACTAAAAATGTAAACAAGCTAATATAAAAAGAAATTTTATTAAAAGTACCATACTTAGCGATATTATTACTATTATAATGTGTTATTATTAGTATTGCTATCACTTCATGAGTTAATATTTAATGTTGTATTCTCTATGGGTTTTTTTCCCTTGTGAATGGTATATCCTGACAATACACTGTATTCAAAAATATTTATGAATATTTTTTTTTTTTGAAAAAAGATTTTATTAAAAATATGAAAAGGTTGTAGAGAGCCTCTCTAGGTATGCAACTGCATTCCCAGGGCAGGATCTTTGTAAATCTTTAAATTTTTTTATGTTCATGCCTCACGTTTGATTCAGAAACTCAAGGCAGTCCTTCTCTTCCTATTTTTTATCACAAGGATACCAAGGGAGCTTATATGGCTAACGGGGCCTAGCACCTCAATTTCTCTACCACTAGCCCAACATCTAGTGCCACACCACATTGGCTGTCAGGTGAATAAAACACTATGGGTAATAAAACCCTTTGAGACCTGTATCATTTAAAGTTTCCCTACCTATCAAAGACTTCCATCAAATTAATATGAATCTGTTTTTAATGTATTCTGATCTTATTTTCATGTGGAAGGAGTAAGGAAAAGAGCCTGGGCCCCTATCAGGGGATCAAAATGTCAAATTGGCAATGCATGTAAAGTGGTGAGGCTTTGTACAGCCAATTGTGTCCACTTTATCTTTTTGATCACCTCTAGGATGAACAGATATCTTCAGATCTCTTCCTATATCTCCAACTGCATAGTAGGATAGATCCTGGTTATACCTTTTTTTGGTCTTGATCAATATGAACCAGACTTCTACTTGGAGGGATATGTATGTATGTATGTATGTATGTATGTATACGATATATGTATATGTACCGCAGTGGTGGGATTCAATTTTTTTTACTACCGGTTCTGTGGGCATGGCTTAATGGGCGTGGTAGGGGAAGGATACTGTAAAATCTCCAGTCAGAGGTGGTATTTGCCAGTTTTCCAAACTACTCAAAATTTCTGCTACCGGTTCTATAGAACTGGTCAGAACCTGCTGAATACCACCTCTGATGTACCGTGTTTCTCACAAAATAAGGCAGGGCCTTATTTTTTTTTTGAGCCCCGAAAAAATGGCTAGGCCGTCTTTTTGGGGTAAATTAATTTCTCTCCTCCCCCCCATCAGCGGGTGGGCGGCAGCAGTGTTTCCGCCAGCATGACAACAGCAGCAGCGCCAGCGGGAACATGGAAGCGTTTCTGCCGCTGCTTGGGTGTGTGTGGAAGCTCCGCAAACACCCGAGCAGCGGCAGAAACGCTTCCACGTTCCCGCCGGCGCTACTGCTGTTCTTGTGCTGGCAGGAACTGTGGAAGCCGTGGAAGCAGCTCCCCAGCCCGAGAAGTAGCAGAAACGCTTCTACACTTCCTGCTGGCGCGAGAACAGTGGCAGTGTCACGCAGGGCACTGTTAAACGCAAGTTTTCCCCCCGCCTGCTCTCCCCCACAGCATTTTTAACCCCCGCCCTTCCCCCCAGCATGTTTTAACCCCCGGCCTCCCCCCCCCCAGCATATTTTAAACTAGGCCTAAATTTGGGGGGAGGGGCTTAATTTCATTTCATGTCTAGAAAACATACTGGGTCTCCCTATTGGTGGAGGCTGTATTGTTGGAGAAACACGGTATATGTATATATATTTGCTCTTAAAGCCTCTAATTTAGCTAATTTAGCTTCTTCATAAATCTTTTTTCTTGCATCATATTCAAATTATACATCTCAGCATAAAACTCCAGCAAAGAACTGCCAAAGTAAATGTTGGCCAAACATTTATTTTCAAATGCTAGTTGCATTCCAACAGCTTTTAATTCCCTTAGTCTTATATAGTGTTTCTGGTCTTTTCCTTGAATTATAATTCTTCCAGCTTTGTTCCTGTGGTTCTGTGCTTTAAATTTTACATTGATTTCTTTTTTCAGTAATGGTAAATGGTAGGGTTATTTTTTGTGGTTTCAGACCTCAAAATTTTATTTTCTAAAGCTAGGCAGCTTATCGTCTAATGGATTTTTTAGGTTTTTTTTTTCCTGAATAACTTAGCATTCTGCTTACACAAAATACCTTTCTTGTTTCATTAGTTTTGGAAATTACTGGTATGCTTCTCATTTAGTGTCTTCATCTATGTATGAAAATAGTTCATTAAAAAATACCCACCTTCAAATACTTCATTTGGATTGAATTATTAACTTATTATTAGCCCTTCAGCTACTACATTTGATTTTCATTCCCCTTCCATTTCTATGCTGCTTATCTCTGTTGCTTTCCTACAATGTGCCATAAAATTGACATATCATCAGTATCAGCATTTACAAAGGACACAATCCAGACTGAAAGGGAAGAATAATTAATCTCCAGTTTCTCACTGCAGGAAGGAGTACTTGAAATAAGCAGCTGGCATTTAATTTTGTCCTTGCAGCAATCATTTTACAGTTTAAATTGGGTAATAATCTGGGCCAGAAATTAGACTTGGACTTAGAATAACTTTATTGTCACTTTGATCGGCATACATTAAAATGAAATTTCATTGCATACAGCTCCCAAAGGGTCTCCACCTTTCATATATACTACATAAACATGACAAAATAAATACATACATTCATACTTACATACATATATAAGTATGCATATATCCACATATATGACACAAAGAAACAATGCAGTCTATTTTGGATGTATACATGTAACATGGTGAGAAAAACTAATCTTGTGAGTTTATGGATGGCATAGGGAGCTGTTATAGAATCTGGTAGTTCTGCTAGAAATACTTTGAAATCTCCTCCCAGAGGGGAGCAACCAAACAGACTGTAAAGTGTGTATGTGTATGGAGTCTCTAACAATGCTTTGAGCTCTAAGCACATGATGCTTATAAACAGTATCCTGAATAACGAGAAACGAGCTTCCTATAATCTTCTTGGCTGTCCTTACCACTCTCTGTATGGACTTTCTATCTGAGGCATTGCTACCAAATAGTGATGCAGTTTGTTAGAACGCTGTCAAGTGGCCAGGACAGAGGGAGAAAGATGCGCTCTCCTCATTCAACGCAGGAAATGCAGGCGCTGTTTTAGCATGCTTGAATAAGAATGACGTGTGGAGAGAGACAATTTGTAACTCCATCAAGCTGGAGACAACCAGTGTCCTATCTTCTTTCTTGGAAACTATAATCCAAATTATAAGACTTCATTTCTATTTGATAGACACAATCAAATCCTACCATGTTAGTGAAGCGTAAAAGTAAAATAAAATAAAGTAGTACTTTATAGTCAAGTTAATTCATTTCTGCAACCAGAAGCAATCCATTTTCCAACCAGAATAAATTAGTGCTTGAGCAAAAATAGCTTCCTTCTTACCTTGCTTTTTTTTTTTTTAATGGGTTCACTCAGTTGAATTGCTTTTATGTGAATTTTTATCTATGTTGAAAGCCGCCCAGAATCTCCTCATGGTGGTGAGATGGGCAGCAAATCAAACACACACACACACACAAACACATTCCTTAAGAAAAGAAAACTTTGAAAAAATTATCATGGGCAGGTTACAGGGTTGAGAGCAAATAGTGACTCTCTCCACTTGATATGCCATCTCCCTGGCACCTGAAGAGTTCAATAAAACATTAAGAATAAGGAAACTATCCCAGTGAGATTTTCAGGCTCAGAAGCAGGATGGAAAGGGTTGGCGTGACATGCAGAAGAAAAACAAAGGCAATTGAATTCATATACATCCATCTCTAATAACAGTGAGACTGAAATGACACAATAGGTTCCATGACGTCTACACAAGACCTCCACCCTTTTGAACTTTTGTCGGGACGCATGGGTTGTTGGTGTTTTTCAGATGTCTATGATTATATTTATATCCTCTGCCATCTTGCACCAATGGGTATTCAAACATGTCGCCCAAGAAATTCTCAAGAGAATCTAAAGTGCCCTGCAAATATTTTTTTTGGAAAAAACAGTTTCTTTCCCAGAGGAATAGCAAAAATATGGAAGACAGATTTAAGCAGCTATCAGTTTAAATGATGCAATGTTCACCTTACTGAAATCCCATTCTTTTGCCACTCTGCTACTTCCCAACATTAGGTTCCCAGGAAATAGAAAATGTTGAAACTAGAGTTGAGGCAGAAAAATCAGAATTGTCAAACTTCCAGAATAAGAGTGAACCAAAATGGACATGTGGATATTTCAGAGGCAAAATATTTCAAACAGCTTCTTCAGAAAATAATTTTTAGAATAAGAATAGTCCTTATGATCACAATTGAGCCCAAAATTTCTGTTGTTAAGTGAATTTTGTCCCATTTTACAAGCTTTCTTGCCACAGCTGTTAAGTGAATCGCTGCAGTTGATAAGTTAGTAGCTTGGTTGTTAAGTGAATCTGGCTTCCCCATTGACTTTGCTTGTCAGAAGGTCACAAAAGGGGATCCACATGACCCTAGGATACGGCAACGGTCATAAATATGAACCAGTTCCCAGGCATCCAAATTTTGATCACATGATCATGAGGATGCTGCAAACATCATAACTTTGAAAAACGGTCATAAGTCACATTTTTTCAGTGTCATTGTAACTTTGAACGGTCACTTAACAAACTGTTTAGGTCGAAAACTACCTGTGTTTCTTTAGATTCTTCTTTCTCCGTCTCTCTCTATCTCTGTCTCTGTGTCTCTGTCTCTCTGTCTCTTTCTCTGTCTCTCTCTCTCTCTTTCTGTCTCTCTCTCACACAGAGAGAGAGAGAAACACATATACAGACAGAGAGAGAGAGGGAGAGAGAGGGAGAGGGGTAGAGAGGGAGGGAGAGAGGAGAGAGAGAGAGAGAGAGAAAGAGGGAGGGAGGGAGGGGGAGAGAGGCATCATTTAAAGCCCATTAGTGACCTCATTGGATTCTCTGGCACAAAGGAGGGAGGGAGGGAGGCAGGGAGGGAAGGAAGGAGGGAAGAAAGAAGGTATTTAAAAAAAATAATTATAAGTACTATGTGAACTGTTCAGAAATTCTCTCTCCCGAAAAATCAAATAAATACCCCCTTCATTTTTCCAGCTGCAAGTCAAATGAAGAATTTTGGCAGGGGTATACAATATGTGGGCTTTGCTCTGCCTTAAACCATAGACTCTATAGCTTCTATAGCTGGGACTGAAAACATGCTATTTCATTAGAAACTAATTATTTTTCCTTCTTTCTTTTTTCCTTTGAGGGATATCAGATGCAAGTAGTAGGGAAAGCTAAATTATAGCCTTAAAATCATGTACACAAAAACAGCATTTCCCATTTTCCTGATTGAATCTTGGGGATGGGAGGATAATTAAGTACAAGAAAGGATTTGTATTTCAAAGTTGATAGACGAGAATATATTTTTAAAAGATGCCCAGAAAAAGGGAAAAAATACTTTAAAAATAAGAATTGGAGTTGTTTTATAAGCTTTCTTTGCCTGAAGGTTGAATTGCAATTATGATAGCTATAAACAAGTATATTTAAAAAGTGAATTTCCCATCAGTTTGTTACATTTTACAGCCTGGTCTCAAAAGCATAAAATTGATGAGGTCTTTTATTGGCCAACTCTTGAGGTGGTATCTTTTATTGAATAATCAAATTTCAAGTTAATTTCATTACATAGCACAATAAATGATGAGTCGGAGAACTGAAATCTTCAGTTTAACACTAATATTTATAATATATTATAACTACTGTTTGGTGCAGGGGTGATTCTGTTTCAACTCCTTCCCTCAAAGCGACGCTGTAGAGCATTGCACACCAGAACAACTAGACACAAAAAATTTTTTCCCCAAAAGCCGTCACTCTGCTAAATAAATATTGTTCAATTATTATAAAGTCTGCACTACCATTACTGTTAAATCTTGTCAAAACTCCTTATCACCCATCCCCTCCCACTTGTGACTGTATGATTGTAACTTTTTTGCTTGTATACTTACGATTTATATTTATTTTTATTTTATTTGGTTTGTTAGTTGCTTACAAGATAATAGGTATAAGTAAAAACATAGTTATGAATACATGGATACATATAAGAAAAATAAAAGAAACAATAGGACAGGGACGGTAGGCACGTTGGTGCACTTATGCATGCCCCCTACAGACCTCTTAGGAAAGGGGTGAGGTCAATAGTAGAAAGTCTAAGGTTAAAGTTTTTGGGGTTTGGGGAAGAAACTACAGAGTCAGGTAGAGTATTCCAGACATTGACCACTCTGTTGCTGAAGTCATATTTTCTGCAATCAGGTTTGGTGCGATTAACCTTGAATTTGTATCTATTGTTTGCTCTTGTATTGTTGTGGTTGAAGTTGAAGTATTCATTGACAGGTAGGATATTGCAGTGTATGATTTTATATACTATACTTAGATCGGACCAAAGGCAGCGTAGTTCTAGGTTTTCTAGGTCTAGAATTTCAAATCTGGTGGCATAAGGTATTCTGCAACGAGTAGAGGAGTGGAGAACTCTTCTTGTGAAATATTTCTGGACTTTCTCAACTGTGTTAATATCAGATACATAATGTGGGTTCCAGACTGATGAGCTGTATTCGAATATTGGTCTAGCAAATGTTTTGTATGCTCTAGTTAGTAGTGTGATATTACCAGAGAAAAAGCTATGTAGGATTAGGTTAACAACTCTTAATGCCTTTTTGGCTATGTAGTTACAGTGGGCTCTAGCACTTAGATCATTAGAGATGAGTACTCCAAGGTCCTTGACAGAGTTTGGATCATCAAAGAAGTGTTGACTCTTCAGCCTGTATTTTATTTTCTGATTTTTTTGCCAATATGTAAGACAGAGCATTTGTTTGTTGAGATTTGAAGTTGCCATTTGTTTGACCATTCTGATACATAGTCGAGGTCTTTTTGAAGGGTAGCAGTATTGTCTGTAGTGTTGAATAGCTTTACATCATCAGCAAAAAGGACACAGTTGCTCTTAATATGATCACAGAGGTCATTTATGTAGAGTATGAAAAAAGTTGGTCCTAGGACACTGCCTTGTGGGACATCACTGTTGACAGGTACAGAATTTGATAAGACGCTCCCAATTTTGACCATTTGTTGTCTGTTTGACAGGAATGCTTCTATCCAGTTATGCAGCTGTCCAGAGATACCATAAGATTTTAGTTTTAGAAGTAGTTTGTTGTGTACCACTGAATCAAAGGCTTTACAGAAGTCTATGTAAATTGTGTTTATTGCCTTGCCCTGATCGAGTTGTGTAGTCCATATGTTTTTGCAGTGTAAGAGTTGCAGTTTGCAGGATAGTTTTTTTCTAAAACCAAATTGTTTATTAGAGAGTAGGTTGTTTGTCTCTAAGTGGAGGGTAATGGATTGGTTAATAATTGATTCCATGATTTTACAGGTGATGCAGCATAAAGAGATTGGTCTGTAATTTTCAGCTAGGCTGGGGTCTCCCTTTTTGAAGATGGGAATGACCGTGGCTTGTGACCATAGTTTTGGCAAGGAACTGGTCCTGAAAGATTTTTCAAAGATTATGCTTAGAGATTCTGCTATGGCAGTGGATAGCTTTTTTAAGAAGTAGGAACATATTCCATCTGGTCCATTAGATAGAGATAGTTTTAGATTGCATAATGATTTTTCAACATTGTCTTCTGTAAAATTGATATGTATTAGATCATTATAGTTGTCTGTGGTTCAACTAGGAAATTCTGGGCATGATCCATTGCTGTTTACAAATACTGAGCCAAAGAATGTGTTAAAGAAGCTGGCTTTAATAGTGTCATCATTGGAGTCTTTACCATTAGGTCCTTTCAGGGGTGGGATGGACCTTGAGTTTTTTAGTTTGTTGTTTATAAAATTGTAGAAAGTGCGGGTGGAATTGGTGTGTAGAAGGTTTTCCTCTTGTTTAATATGATAATTGGTGCATTCAGTCTTTATCTGGTGGCATAAGTTTTTGTATCGGCTTTTGAAGTTGGCAACATGACCAGATTCGTTTTTCCTCCAAAGTGATTTCTTTTTGGATTGAAGCTTCCTTATTGTTATGGGTAATCTGTTTTTTCTGGTTTTTGGAGTTGTTATCGGTACATATAGTTTGATTACTCTTTTGACTTCAAGTAAAAATATGTTGTAATATCTTCAACAGTATTGCATCCAGTGAATAGAAATTGCCAATCAAGGGATGATAGATTGTTGTCTATAAGATCATATTGACTGTTTCCTATTATGATTGATTTTTTGTACCCTATGACTATCATTAAGTGTCGTACCTTATGATTCTTGACTCCTGATGAATGTATCATTTCTTTTATGTACGCTGAGAGTATTTACACCAAGACAAATTCCCTGTGTCACACTTGGCCAACTAAGTATTCTATTCTATTCTATTCTATTCTATTCTATTCTATTCTATTCTATTCTATTCTATTCTATTCTATTCTAGGAGCTGGATTCCATTGTTGAGAATACACAAAGTTTGGGGGAAATTAAACAGTAGCAGAAGAATCATTGCAACAACAGTATTTTAGTTAATGTCATAGGGGAACTGAGGGTAATATGACAGGCTGCCAATAACCTCATAACTGATTGTGGAAAATGAAATATGTAGCTTGCCCTCCCTCTCACTTATAATCTTACCACTTGATAATAGGACCAAGCAAGGCGCTTGATTTATGATTCAATACTGAATTAATTTTTCAGTCCAAAGTGTTTGTAATGTCCTGCTGTACCATGCAAAATATAATGTTGGGACTAAAAATGTGATTTCATAAATGTATTGTCAATGTATTGTTTCCTCTGCCAGAATTCCTTTCATGGGGTTTTGTTGATGGAACTCCTTCTTTAAAAAAATTGGAACTGATTTCTCTTTCTGCAATTCACACATGCCATCAAAATTTTCCATAGAACATTGGCATCTGCAAAAAAAAAATAGAATTTTGGTCCCTCTTTCCTTCCTCAATCTATTGAGATTGTGTGCATATTATTCTGTCTAGCGCCTTGATCCATGGGGTTGCTTGAAACAAAGAATCATAATTATATGCTGAATTGCTTTTAGTAGCAGTTGTTGTTTTAACTGCTTGTTCTCTTGTATGCTGCCCAGGGTCACATTTGCAAGATGGCAGCTATATACATTTGCTAAATAAATTTTCTGATAGGTACCATGGCAAGAAAAGAGCTGTTGAGGTTTAAGAACTCCGAGTATAAGAACCCTAAAACAAACGTTCTAGGTTAGTGGTTGCCAACCAGAGGGCCGGGACCACTGGTGGTCCGCGATAAAATTTTAGTGGTCCGCAGAGAAATGTCACCCCCCCACAAAGCATCCCCCAAAGCAATTAATCCAGGCTGCACAGGAACACAAGGCTGTGCCGCCCACATCATCCCTGGGAACACAAGGCTTGCATCACTTGCATTGCGAACAACACGAGGCAGTGAGGGGAAGGGGGAAAGGGTGGAGGGGGGAAGTTGCCCCATGTGCCCCACCTGGTCTACCAGGTTGCTTCTTTCTACTTCTTTCTTCTTCTGCTTTTGGCTGCATGGAAGGAAAGCAACGAAAGTCTTTCTTTCTCTCTCCCAAACTCCACCTGAAATGAGTCTTTGGTTCCCTGCAAGGCATCTTGCTCCAAGAGGTTGTGCCAGCAGACAAGTCTCACAAAGACTCGCGGAGTTTGGGGAGAGAGAAAGAAAGATTTCTGCTGCTTCTGCTGCTTTCCTTGCATGAAGCCAAAAGTCTTTCTCTCTCCCCCTGAGAACAGAGTTGAAAGTATCCTGCAATCCCAAATAAAGAATGATCGATCGGTAGGAAAACTGGGTGGGGAATTTTCCTGCAGACTTCTTTTGGGATTTTCCCAGGGTCTCTGGTCGGCGGGATTTAAAATTATGAGTTTGGTGGTCCCTGAAGTCCAAAAGGTTGACAACCCCTGTTCTAGGTGAAATTTTAAAGAACATGCATAACCCTTTCAAAAAAATTAGAAGAAAGTATGCTGTTTTTGATCAAACAAACAAGGTTTGGCCACTAATACCAATAATCCATCTTCTAACTAAATGAATTCGGAGATTGGTATGAATGGATATGAATTGATATGAATTAAGAGATGCAGATCAGCTCGAATTCAATTTGAATTGTTAGATCAGTTTCACTTCAGTTCAAATTGACTGAAATACAGGTAGTCCTCGACTTAACAACAGTTCAATCAGTGATTGTTCAAAATTGCAGTGGCACTGAAGAAAGTGACTTATGACAGTTTTTCATACTTACAACCGTTGCATCATCCCCATAGTCACATGATGAAAATTCAGATGTTTGGCAACTGGTTTATATTTATGATGATTGCAGGATCCTAGGGTCATTTATCAACTTTTAGTGATCTTCTGACAAGCAAAATCAGTGCGGAAGCCAAATTCACATAATGACCATGTCATTAAGTTAATAACTGCAATGATTCATTTAATAACTGTGGCAAGAAAAGTTGTAAAATGGAATAAAACTCACTTAACAAACATTTTACTTAGCAACATAAATGTTGGGCTCAGTTGTGGCCATAGCTTGAAGACTAGCTGTTCTGAAATCAGTTTGATTCAGTCCCTCTATTCAATCCAGTCCTCAGGGCAATTCAGTTTTCCAAATAACCTTTTTAAAAGTTCAATTCAACAATTGGATCTGCATCATCAATTCTAAAAAAAGCAGAATATTTGTAGCTCAGGGTTGACACGAGGGTCCTTGGTGCTCTCTGAGCTTGCTTGTTTTCTTACAGACATTTCATTACCCAAACTAGGTAACATCATCATCAATTCCATTTGGAAAGTTCAGATTGGTGACCATATTGCCTTTGAACATTACTTCCAAACTGAGTCTTTGAATAACTTTTTATATAGCCCAAGCCTATATAAAAAAGGCCAACCATCTAGATCATGTGCCTAAATTTTTATTTCTGAGAAATGCAAATGGTACAGAGCGTGATGCCCATCAAAACGTGACATAACATTTCTGGGGTCTAACTTGAGAATACCTCTTCTTTTTACTTTGAGATGTAGGGAGGACTGTACTCAGGAACAAAGTCAAGAAGTTCAGGATCTCACACAACAGTAGATATGAAACCATGAGTACAAATCTTAGATAATGAATGAAATTCAGAACTTAATTCTTAAATTCTTAAATTGCTTAACCAACAACCCTTTCATTCTCCCATCACTCATGGTTTTGTACTATCTTTCAACCAGATGGCATAGGTACTAGTTAGGGTTTTGGGAAAAGACCCTACGTGCAGTAGATGGTTGATTCACGTCAGACGTTTCTTGGTCCCATCCTCCAAGCCTGTACAGACTCACAAGCTTTCCCTCTGAGTAAATTCTCCCTTCTCTGTTGAACAGTTTGTCTACTACCTTTTCCAACATAATGAGGTGCTACCTCTACTTACTTGCCTAGACTTCTTCCTGTTCCTCAACATCTTAGAATGATTGATCATCTATTGGTGTAAATAATGTCTAGTAGCTTCTCTTGGTATCTGCCTTCCCATAGTCGCAAATGGTATGTCAGGTCATTAATAACAAAGTTGTCTTATTGGCCTGTGAGTTGCTTTCTTGCTACAACTGCTGGAACTCTGCAGACAGCCCAAGTATCTCCAATCTGCTTTCTTGACAAAGGTGGCTATACATTTTCGAAATGCATGATGACCTCCTCTTCCTGTTGAATTTCTGCCTGAGGACCTATTTTACATTTGACAGCCACCGATATGAACAGATAAAGGGGATGCCTATGGGATTTCCGATCTCAGGAGTGATAGCAGAGGTGATCCTCCAGAAATTGGAATATGAGGCAATGAAAATTTACAAGACCAGATTTTGGGTAGGTTATGTTGATGATTTGTTTGCCATTATTAAACAGTGAGATAAGATCAGATTTATGAGCATCCTCAATTCTACATATCCAGACATCCAATTTACGATGGAGGAAGAGATCAAGAACACACGGGCCTTCCTGGATGTGCTAGTCAACCATAACCATAGCCTTGACACAGGTGTGTTCCGAAAAACCACAAGCACAGACCTTATCCTACACAATGAGAGCAATCACCCCATTGCACATAAAGTCAGTTGTATTCGGGCACTGTTTAATAGGGTGGACACTCATTGTAGTATACTGACAGCCAAAGCCAAGATGAGGGCATATCTTTATCAGGTCTGCAAGCTCAATGGTTATTCCATGGACTTCATCTGAAGGTGTACTACACTGAGGGCTCGACAATCCATTGAAGGTGCCAGTGGAACAGCTATGTGGAGGGTACTCCCGTATGTATGGGGAGTATCTGAAACTGCTACATGCATTTTCTTGGAGCATGGAGTCAAGCTGGTGCACAAACCATACCAAACTCTAAGAATGAGAGTGATGTGCCCAAAGGAAACACTACCCAAGGAGGAGACATCTTCGGTGGTTTACCACATCAACTGTCATGACTGTGCAAGCAATTATGTAGTGGAAACGACTAAGCGGTTACAGACCGAAGTACATAAACACGAACTGGCTGTCTGGCATAAAGAGTAGTACTCTCAGATCTGGGCACATATGAAGGAGCATAATCATACATTCAGTTTTCAAGAGGCTGAAGTTGTTGCCTGTGATATAACTAAAGGAGGACGCCTACTAAAAGAAGCTTGGTTTTCCAACAGCAATTCCATCAATAGGCATATCAAATTATCACTGGCCTACCAAGCATCGAGACACCAGGAAAAACCCCGCAGGAGGTTTTTCCCATCGGGGAGCAGAGACTGATGGCACCCCCCACCCCTGGGCATGTGGATTCATCCTATGAAGGCATAGCCAGGCCTGACCAAATACAGAGGAGCCCAGCAGAGCTGCTTCAAGCTATAGGCAAGAATAATGAAGAACGAGCTGGGTCGACCACAAGGTCACAGGCAAAGCAACAAATTGCAGTAGCTGACAGGTTAACATCATAGAGATAAGCAATCCAAGCTGGAAACCAACATGACTGAAGCAAAAACAACAGAGTTAATTACAGGTGGGAGGCAGTTGGAAAGGCCTATTACGCAGTGCAAGGGATTAATTGATTAATGATATATAAAGGCATAGACCTCTGTAAGGGTAGTTTAATACTCTGACGATGTCAGCAGAGGCTGACGAAAGCTTAGTAAGTATAATAAATATAATTTTTGTTCTAGAGATCACAAGATATCTGTTTCTTCTCTTTCAAGTATACCCGGAACTTGTATTTTTAGAATGGTTATATAATATGTTATGTTATGTTATTATATTGGCATGTATTCATTCTTTTCCTTTTCCCTCAAACGGGGAAACATGATTCAGTGGAAAACTCTCAAGAGGCTTTGGAAACTATTCTGTGGAAAACACGCTGGTAAATGCCATGAACATGGAGAATACCTAAGGGAGCAGACTGTCTGTGCCAGACAAGGCATAAACTGTGTTGCTCCCTGCTCTTCTTGCAGCAAATTGTCATATGTTATTAATGTACTTATATTCTTCCTCCCTGGCTGCCTAATGAGTCATGGCTGGAGCTATTAGGGAAAAGACTTTTGAGAAATAATGAGGATCATGAGTAGGAAAGGCACCCTGAGTTTCTGGTTGTTTTTCTTTCTTTCTTTCTTTGCATAAAGACTCTTGGTTGGGCTTTGCATAAGGACTCTTTGCTTTGCATAAGGACTCTATACAGCTTCAGTGACGTACTTCAATTCAAGGAAACTTTATGAAGATAACCTCAGACCAGCAAATTAAAACAGGAACTCACCCTGAAACATCAAACTGCTTTACTGCTGCTTGCAGGATTTTTATAGATTATCTACAATGTTGGAACTTCACTTCCTTGTAGAAAAAACCTCGAGGGAAGTTGAGTGATGGGATGGGGTTTCAAATCAGTTACTCACTGACTTTGAGCATCTTATTAAACACTCTGCTTCTCAAGACATTTTGGGAATTGCAAGGCTAACCCTTCTTTGGGCTTCATTGAGTGTTTCAGCTTAGTTTCTTGAATGTGTCCAGTCCAAACCTTAACTCTGTCCTCTCCTATTCTTAGGGAATGGTACATTTCAGTAAGGGTCCCACCAATACAATTGGGAGTTCAATTTAGTTCTAATACCTGAATATGGGCTCAAGGCTGCCCTTTTCTTTTAACTTCTAGATGGTACATGCAAGTTTAAATCTCTTGACAATAATGGGCAGACTAATATTTAGAAGTGCTGTCTCAGACTTGTACTGGTTTAAAAATAAGCCACAAAACATCCACCCCATCCACAAATTTGCAGTGTTTTGAAAGGCTACGAAGTCTCTCAAGTTCACTTAACTTGGTTTGCTGCTTTGGAACAATTCCTTGTTTCAATTCATCATGGAACAATTCAATGAAAGCTTGGTTGATCCAAAAGGCTCCATTGCAACTTCAGAATGCCATTTTCTTTCTGTCTCAGTCTATAGCTGTCATTCCCACTTTCCTCTTTTGCTGAAAAATAAACCATTTGGATAGATATTGATCCCCATCTTGGTAGGGGGTTGGGAACTGCAGCAACAAAGAGAAAAAGGGAACTTTGGAACAATCTTTGGGAAGCATTTTCTAAAAGGAAGAAGGAGCATTGCTCTTGGTACTGTCAATTTAGAGGATTATCTTGGGTGCCTGCAGACTTCTTGCCTGCTCAAACAAAACCCTTTGCAAATAAAATAGATAGCACAAAAGTGCACAGTTCTCTAGGATTCTTTCTGCCCTGTTACCTTGTGGCTAAACACCTGCATCCTTTTTGAAATGCCAAATAAACCATTAAACATCAAAACCCTCATCCCTATGAAATTAGATGGGTCTGCTGAGCTCGCTGATAATCCTTGCCAGAACTTGAAATGGAATCCACAGCCTTTTTTTTTTCCAGAGTTTGCACTGCCGGACACCAGATCAATTACAGCTCAGATCAAAATATTTATCCAACACAAAGAGAATGAGGAAGAATTCAAATTGCGCAAGTACATTATTAAAGGTAACTAATTTGATCAAGGAAAGAAGGGATAAAATCAGCAAAGATTTCTTCCCCATTGGGAGCAGTGGGATGCTGAATGCCAATTTGAACATCACAGGATACCTACCTATTCCATTCTAGACGGAGGCTTTGGGGCTCAAAGGAAGACCCACAAAGAGACAAGATGCCTTAGGCAGGCTTGAAGCAGCAGCCACAGGAATGCTTAGTTACTTCAACAAAACAGAAGTTCTGAGCAATGCATGTGCTTCAGAACCTAGATCTATAGTAGAAAAAAGCACAACTGGATTTAAGGCTAACTAGGGTTTCCAGGCAAATGGTCAGAAGACTCGGGGTATTTATTTATTTATTTGTCAATTGCTTACAAGATAATAGGTATAAGTAAAACATAGTTATGAATACATGAATACATATAAGAAAAATAAAATATAAAATATAAAAGAAACAATAGGATAATAGGCATGGCTACATTAAGCTTCAGTGTGTACCCCTTGAAATGAATCTAAAGTGCTATAATCCCTTGCAGTGTTTTTGTACTTAACATTGCTGTCAACTTCTGCATGAGTAAAATCCATTCCAGCATTGGAATAATTGCATATTTAAATAGTCAAGAATTTCCATTGCAACCCTCCTTGTTCTCTTATGGGTTGTTAGAGGTAGTTTTTGGGGAGAAAATGTTAAAAATATAAAACAAAGAACCACAAATACTGTGGCACCATGTAGATTAACACATACTGTATATTGCTACAAAATAATTTTAGTCTCCAGTTCATCAGATAATGTACAGCTGAACTCTTCATGTTTATGATAGACAGATAGCCTATAGTGATCTCTATTAATGACAAGCTATTGGTCATTTATTATTTATTTATTTATTTATTTTCAAGATTTATATACCGCCCCCTCTCCTTGGAGGACTCAGGACGGTGTACAGATATTAGAAATATGTTGAAGATACAATAGTTGGAATAATTAAAGAATAAAATTTGGTTGTTAAATAAACGGGATGAGGTAAGGAGTTAAAAATGAGGACTAAGCAATTTTGACCGAATTTAAAGTAAATGAAAAACCCTAGGCCAGACCGGTTTGATGGAATAGGTAGTTTTCAACGCACACCGGAAGGTCAAAAGGTCAGGGATGATCCTCATCTCTAGGGGCAATTTGTTCCAGAGGGAGGGCGCCTCCAAAGAGAAGGCCCGTACCCTTGGAGTCGCCAGCCATCCAGCCGGCGGAATCCCAAGGAGGCCCACTCTATGGGAGCGTATTGGGCGATGGGAGATTGATGATGGCAGTAGGCAGTCCCGCAGATACCTAGGTCCCAAGCCATGGAGTGCTTTAAAGATGGTAATTAACACCTTGAAACACACCTGAAAGATCACCGGGAGCCAATGCAGCTCACGCAAGAGTGGTGTGATATGAAAGCCCCGAGAAGCCCCCAGAACCACCCGCGTGGCTGCATTTTGTACCAGCTGGAGCCTCTGGGTGCTCTTCAAGGGCAGCCCCATATAGAGAACATTGGCATAGTCTAGGCGGGAGATAACGAGAGCGGATGTGACTGTGCGAAGCGCATCCCGATCCAGAAAGGGTCGCAACTGGTAGATCCTACGGACATGGTAGAAAGCCCCCCTGGTGACGGCCGTGATATGTTCTTCTAATGACAGCCATACATCCAGGAGGACACCCAGATTGTGTGCCCTGTCAGTGGGGGGTAAGAGTTTCCCCCCCCCCCCCACAGTCAACGATGGAACTAGTTGGCTGTATCGGGGTGTCGGAAAGCACAGCCATTCGGTTTTGGCCGGGTTGAGTTGAAGCCTGTTTCGTCCCATCCAACCCCGCACAGCCTCCAGGCACCGGGTCATCACTTCAATGGCTTCGTTGGGGTGGCCTGGGGTAGAAATGTACAGCTGAGTATCATCAGCATACTGATGAAACTATATATATGAGGTAAAGTCCGCTTGGGAGAAACATGTTAAGCAATCATTATACTAATGATTATACAAGAAGGTATGGGTTAGTCTTAGGGTTACACTAGCATCAAATGCTTTTATTATTTGTATTTTTTTTAATCATACCTTCATTTTTATCTTTAGAAGTTTTAATTTCTTAATGCTAAATTCACAGACATTAAGCAGCAGAATTGGATGAAGCTTCAAAGCCATGCTTTGAATAGTCAAAACTTCATCTGAATAACTCTCTCAAAGCAAAGGTGTAAATTTGAGACAGCAACTTGAATTGCTAGTGCTCTGAAGCCCTGTTATGTCATAGCTTTTCGTCTATAATATATACGGTTGCAGCTTGAATTCCATAAATAAAGTACACCCAGAAGGAAGGGAAGTAATATTTAGGGATGGCAGGGTTAACTGTGTCTTTCAATGTTCAAATTATTGATTATGGCTAGCCACAAGCCTCAGCTTCTCTCTTTCTCTCTCTCTCTCTCTCCCTCTCCCTCCCTCTCCCTCCTCCCTCCCTCCCCCACTCTCTCTCTCTGATTTCCATGGTTTCTTGTCAACACAGCTAAGTATTCCAAACATTAGTTCATGTATATTTATTCTAGTATATACCTTTGCCTCAAATCTTACTTTTTTGACTGGGGCAGGATTAAATCTCTTGACAATGAGTGTAGAAATCAAAACTAATCTGTACAAGCATTGGCCTTTGATATTTGCTGGGGTTTTTTTTAAAAAAAAAGTAAGTCAGAAGGACTTATTTTGCGTAATCTTTTCCTTTACCTGTATGTCCAAAAGTGCTTTTCTTCAAAAAGCAACTGGACTTTTGAAAAAGCACCTTTGGGACAACCATAACCTGAATGACTGAGAATCGCCACAGACTCTTGCTTTATAGGTGCTTTTCTATAGCATTGAAACACACTGTGCCAATCTGTTCCTGTTGCCTTGGCTAACTAACATAGTGTACTGTCAGCAAGCCAGTTGTGAGCCAATTCTGTCCTGCCTGAAAGAGACCATGGTTTGTCAATATTTCCTGCCTTGCCTTGCATGCCAAAATACCAGTTATGAAGGTGTGTCCTTTGCTAGGGCACAACTTTTCAATCAGTTTTTCCAACACTCCTGGTATCACAAAATCCACTGATCAGAGACAATGTGTAACACCATCCCAGAAGGCCACATTAGTAAGCATGCTGAAAGTGCCATTCAAAAAGCAAGTGAATGTGTGAAAAACTAGTTTGTGTATTATTTATTTCTTGGTCAGAAAACGACACTTTCTACACTGGTTCAATCAACACAAACTCTTTGCTGGCTAATGTGAAGGCTCTGCTTTCCTTCCCTCGTGCCTGTTATCACTACAGGAGGTATATTTCAAAAATTTGTAGTGATGAAATTCCCAGAAGGTATCTGTCTGAAAGCAGAATTATTGTCTATCAAAAAGTTCTCTGTTCCCAGTATATTTTTATCCTGTTCTTCCAAAAGATAAATCAGTGGAAAGTTTTGACACTGCCACTTTATAGCAAGAAATCTTTTTGTTTGTTTGTTTTGTAAATCTTAATCCAATTGGCTTGCTTTTAAATTAAAAAAAAGAATAACCTCAAACTGGAATTGTGGTTTCTTTGAATCTCATATGTCCAATTTGAATTGAATCAGGGCTAATTAATGGAAGTCTATTTACTAAGCAATGATCAGTAAGAAGTAAGATTTTCCCCCCTACTCAAACTGTAAATTATACTAGACATAACAAGAGGGCCAACCATCAATAGAAAAGTTTCTCCTACATAATAAACTACTAGAATTTTTGGAGCAAATGATGTCTTATGGAATCCAGGTAGGATATTCAGTACTATAAAAAGATGATTGCGATAGATAGATAGATAGATAGATAGATAGATAGATAGATAGATAGATAGATAGATAGATAGATAGATAGATAGATAGAATGTGTGTTAATTAATATAACTTTTAAAAGATGTTATTTGAATTATGAGATATGTGTGTACTATACTATGCATAGAATTGAACATAAAAAGAGATTGTGTATACAATGTGAATCAACCGCACTTTCAAATGAATCAATTCTCTATCATTACTTCATCTGTAGTATCCTGAAATGACCAATGTCAGTCAATAACATGATGTGAAGATAATCAATCCAATCAGCACTAAAGATTCATTGCAAACTGTTTTCTGCTCTTCTCATTGCAAATGAACCAACATTGTTAGTGTTTTGAAGTTTTAACTGTGATTATAACAATGAAATTGCAGTTGACATGAATTTGCAAAAGACAATAATCTAAATTGAAGACAATTAAGCAACCCATCTGGATCAAGTTCTTGATAGTAAGAATATGGCATATTATTTAGACGAGAAGAAAACACTTTTCTTAATCCAATCACGTACAATCCAGAATGCCATATGTTAAACTCATCCCTCTTCAATCCATGCATCACTAACTTCCACGAATGATCTTTTCAGTCAATCCTAGATAAGAAGAGGAATAGACATTTTTGTGCTTTCCATAATAATCCAATAAGTAGAGATATAATGAACAAAGCTCAGGTACGTAATGTGTGTAGTAACATTTATTTGTACATCTTTTTTGAAGCAGTCTCCAAACATGTACACTGTGAAACTGTCCTAGAGGGTAAAATGCCAATTGCACAGATGTTTTAAAAACGTTTTGGGAAAAAAAAATTGCTAAGAACATAATTTTATAACATGTTAATAAATCCTCATGTAGTTCCTTAATGTACACTAATGTCCTCCAATCTACTAGTTAGTCATACAGCCTATTTAGTGGGCATCATTTTAATGGATCAAAGACTGCAAGGAGAAAAAAAACTAGCACATCTTAATAGCTTTTCTATGCAATTTTTGGCATTTTCCAATGAAGGATAAACATTATCCAGATGTAATATGTCTCCATCAAGCTGACTACTGTCAACATGCACCAGTGTTCCCCCAAATAATCTAGCTGCAAACAATTTGTGATATGATTAAAAGCCAAGCATTAAAAGAGCATTCATTAAGCAGAAGTCCTATTCACCGTCTGCACTGTACGGTAAGAATGTTCCCCAAGTATCCAATAACTTTGCTTGTTGCCAAAATTTAGTGTTCTGATGTGCCAATCTCTATCTAGAAAACTTTGAGAACAATTTGCTTTTTGATATTTTCACCTACTATGGATTTGAACTGGTTGTCCTGATTATGCATAGCAATGTTTTCTGAAAATAAGTATTTGCACATTGAACATAGGAATCTGATCTAGTTAGGCTCAAAAAGTCCCAATGTGTTATTGCTGTATAGTCACAAGCAGACAGTTCTCAGATTTCATTCTTTCTTTCTTTTTGTAAGTCTGTCTGCCAAATGGGCATATCGGATATTTTGAAAAGTAATTGCGAAATTAGAATCAATGTGATTGTTTTCTTGAGAGCTCATATCAGGAGAGCTTTAACTTTATCACTCCACGAAACTCAATCGCCAATATGTTGTCCTCTGATCTTGTTCAATTTATTCTGGGCAAGATAAAATGTTTCAAGAGATGTCGGGCTGTGTTTCTGAAACAGCATGGATAATTAAACTCCTCTAAATAACATCATTTAGAACTTGTAATGTGATTTGGTATTACAGGCTTTTTAGCTTTTTGTGGTAGTGTTTAGAAATTGAATTATTTTTATTTTGCTTAAAAGAGGGTTGTAGTTGCAAATAATTACTTAAATGAAAAGTATCTAGACAACAGACATATTTCACTGGCACAAAGTCACTGATTCCCATTCAGCAGCAGTCACTATTTCTTTAAATTTGGATAGATAAAAAAAGAGAGAGAGAGAGAGAGAGATTGTGGAATATTGGAAGAATAGTGTGTAAACATTCTCATTAAAGTTTCAATGTCTCTTTTCAGTTTGACCTCTTTGCAAACATCAAACATCTTCAAATTTGCACAGCATGGAATGCAATTTGGCTAGATTAAATGTAGAATATCATGTTTCCGCTACTGAATCTTCCCAATACCATGGGGCACTGTTGGACATCAATAGCATTATCTTCATTAGGCCAAGTTTGAATTTGTATATAAAACTTTTGATCACAGAGACTACTACAATGGCATCACAGCTTCGAAAACAGTAATATTCCCCAAGTGAATATTGTAATCTGGAATGCATATTTAAAGTAGCATATCAAATATTTATTGATAGGTTTATCTATGTTCTTATTTATAAAATAAATAAAATAAAATAAAAAGTATGAAATACTGCCAATGGAATTTCATCATTGATACTGTGGACCATTTCATGTAATGCTGTGGACCATTTCAAGAAATTTAAAGCACAGTACTTATTTGTTAGTTCTCTTGTGACTGTGCATAATTTCCATGTGCTTATTAATATCCTAAACAGAAAGTATCAAACTAATTATTCATTTTGATCACCAATTAAAACTATCAATAATAATTTTAATTCCTTCCAGGTCTAAATGCTCATTTTGAAAATTCATTTTCCTTCACTCCTTAGATTGTCTTTTAAACCAAGGGTCCCCAACACCCAGGCTACACACCAGCAATGTCCATGGACCATCAGGAACCAGTCCACATAAGTGAGTGAAGCCCCATCCATCCATGCACAAGATCCAGGCAATGTACAAAACCACGCCCTCCTCACAGTCCGTGGAAAAACTGCCCTCCACAAAACTGGTCCCTGGCACCCAAAAGAGTGCTATTTTAAGCAGAATGTCTAGCAATGTTTCTCCTAAAGAAGGGTTTATGTTTCTAAGTTTTTTTCCACACTGTCCGTATGAGGTTTACTTGATAAATGCTTTAAGAATTCCATCATCTATTTATCCTCCCCCATTTTGCAGATGGAAAATGTTATGGGACAGGGGTGTCCCAGGGCCACAGGGCCAGCATGGAAATAACAAAGGACTGGCCTGCAGTGCCTCTAGCAGCCAAAACTCCTAGGGATCTGTTTTCCCTCCTGCCTTCAAACCTCAATTAACAAGCCATCAACTCTGAAGATGCCCTGATAATTCAGCAGGCATCAAATTGTGGGATTCCGTGGGATTCTGTAGATTCAACCAATCATGTATCAATCATGTAAATTTGAGGTCACTGGTTATACTTCAGACTTATGGTGACATTTGGGGATGAATTATTTATCTTCCTTTTTTAAAAAAATTATTAAAATTTACTTATGCTGGATAAATATGTTAATTTTAATAGAGTGACTTGCTGTCAAGAACTGTACATCTTCCATTAGTTCCCTGCCATGAGCAAGCCTTCAACTTTGATTTCTTTTCTGCATTTTTTTGTTTTCATTATAAGTCGATTAGCTTCCCAATTATGTTATATTCTTTTCTGCTGAAGGAAGCTTTTTGTTTATTATTTATATTTGGTATTACTAGACCACCCATCTTCCTCAAAGAGGCATTCAATTATTTTGATTCAGATAGTAAATAGAATTCATATGACATCCGAAGGCTTAAATAACATCTTATTGGATAATTACCTGCAGTTCTCACACACAACATAAGGGCTATCTCTAGTCATTTGTGTATCTCTAGTTACAAACAGAAAATGTCATAGCAACAGTGGTGGGATTCATTTTTTTTTTTTTTACTACCGGTTCTGTGGGCGTGGCATGGCAGGGGAAGGATACTGTAAAATCTCCAGTCAGAGGTGGTATTTGCTGGTTCTAACTACTCAAAATTTCTATTACTGGTTCTCCAGAACTGGTCAGAACCTGCTGAATGCCACCTCTGCATAGCAAGGTTTCTCTGAACTGTATACTCCAATCCACTTATTTAAAAGGTGCTGCTGTACTCCAAACTAAATGAATTATATATTGAAAATAAACACCAACAAATAAGCCCACCCAAACCACCCCATCTCATCATTTTGAGAAGAAACATATTGGGGAATAAGGCAGACTAGAACCTCTCTGGCACCTACATTTATCTTTAATATCTTTTTTATTAATTGATTATTCATTTTCTCTGTGATGAGTAAAAGTGGTTTCTTTTGGTGTGTGTGTGTGTATTTTGGTGCAGTTGTGTCATTGTTAACTCTGGCAATTCCCTGGCATGTTTCTTCAGTTTTCTTGGCAAGATTTCAGAAGTGATTTGCCATTGCTTTCTGTGTGAGAGAGAGTGCCTTGCTCAAGGTCACCCAGCTTGCACCTGAGGTGGGACTAGAATTCACAGTCTCTTGCCTTTTAGCCTTAACCTTTAATCAAACTAGCTGTCTATTGATTTTGCATGGAATAATAGAAGGTGTGTTAGCCACACTGATGAATCTTGGCCTAGGAACAAAGAAAGCAAGGATGTGGAAACCAGAGCAGCTTTGGGGAAGTGAGCGAGCTTTTTTTTTTTCAAAGGTGAAATTTAGCACCATTGGCTGGAACGATCCCTAATGAAAAGAGCTGAAGCTTCATCCCACAGTGTTTGTTTTGCATTCAGAAAGACTGCTTTCTGAAGTAGGAAAAAAACACATCATGTGGTTATGCAGGAGGCATTGCTTATGTCCTTTCACTTATCGGTGTCAAAAAAAAAAGTTTGTTTATTGAAAGTGTTTCACCATTACCGTTTAAAAGAAATTGAAATCCTGTCAGGCCCACAGTCATTCAAAAATTGGGGATAGGCACTGTAGAAGATGTGTGGATAGGATAGCACTGGGGATAGTATTCTCTTTAGCTATGCTAACTCAATTTTTTCTTTAAATAAGGATACATATCTTGGCAGAAGGGAATGGTATCCCTGCAGGGACTGGATGTGGCTAACATCAGAGCCAAGTATTAACTGCTGCAGCTGAGAATGGACAAATTCCTTAAACCTAAGTGCTAACTGCCCTCACTATAAATGGAAGACTTCCTGGTTTCCTGGTGTAGAAGTTTGCAATAGTCAATATTTTTTTTCTCAATTTCCTTGATATAAGCTTACTTGCTTTTGTGCTCAAGGTTTTATCCAAGAAATGCTGCCAACATGTTTTATATGTATTTGACCAAGCTCTGCACCACTTTTAACCAACAATTCATTGTTAAGTCCCTATATTGTAATATAGGTAGTCCACAATTGGGACCGGCAACTCAATCATTAAGTGATGCAGTTGCTAAATGGAAAATGATGTGTTTTGACTGTGCTAATAATTTTAGCTTAGCTTTTCTTTTTCCTCATTTGTCCTTCCTTGAGAATGCTAAGATAATTAGCAAGCAGGATATTAATGTTTGTATTTATGTTTATCAGAGAGAAAGGGATTGCAAGAGAATAATAAGGGAATACATATAGAAAGGAATGTGTTGGTGCCAGCTGTCTGCATAGCAAGCTTATGGCTCGGAACCTCAAGCCACTTAGGAGCAAACAAAAGCCAAAGGTGTGAAAGTAATTAAAGTTTTGTTGGTTACAGGCAGCAGCTGCAAGTTGGTTGATAAAGTCACAGAGTTGAGCTTGTTAACTTGCAGTTAGCACCTTTTGGAGAAATGTTGCACTGAAGCGAGGGTCTTCAAACTTGGCAAGTTTAAGACTTGTGGACTTCAGCTCTCAGAATTCCTGAGCTAACATGACTGGAGGAAGAATTCTGGGAGTTAAAGTCCACAAGTCTTAAACCTGTCAAGTTTGAGGACCCCTGCATTGGAGGAAGGGACTGGAAAGATCATAAATATTATGGTCACACATTTTTTCAGATTGTGATTGGTAAAAAATTTGGCTGTCTTGAAAAAAAAATTTCTGAGTTCCTCCAGCATTCTTCTCTCTTCAGAAAAGATCTAAAGTACAATAACATGGCATTCTCAAGATTAAAAGGTAGAGATTCCGTTATTTGGAGACCAGCTGAAAATGACTTTTTCTTTTGTTTGTAATACTGATAGCTGCCAAGATGTAACAAAGCTAAACATGCTTTGCAAGTCAGCTATATGACAGATATATTTGCCATTTCAGCAGTTGTTTTTAACTACAGGTATCAAATCATTTATACTAATAATATTATTTTCAAGATTTGGTCACTCAAGTGTCATGGATAATGTACTATATGGCAACATTTCAGAATAAAGCAACCATTCTATCTTTTGAGGTTCATGGTATACTATAACATTCTACTTCTACTGCCTTAAAACTTTGACAGATGGATGACAGATTCAGGACTAGAACTTGCAAACATTTCAAGAAGGGATTATTTTATTCAAGGAAGCTTCAATTGAATTGCCCCACTGAAATGGGAACTTGCTTTTAAGAAACAAAGTAAGTCAGGTGGTTTTGGAGCAAATTGTATTTGAAGATTCAGAAACAGACTCTTCTGTTATTTCCAAGTTGTTTCAGACAATAAACAATGATATACATTTAAGGGATAATGATGCTTAATAACTGTTTATTATGGAATGGGAAAGTGTTTAACTGCCAGTGAATATGGAGCTCAAGAGGGCCATGCGCAGTCCTCCTGGGCTCCGTTTTTGCTGGCAAAGGCACTATAGGAGGATTCCCCCCAGTCCTGCCCGGGCCACCACAAGTGTCCTCTGACATGAGTGACATCAAACTGGCCATGCCTACCCTAGCTATGCCCATCCTGCCCCCCAAGTTCAAACACAACCCTAATGTGGCCCTCAGTGAAATTGAGTTTGACACCCCTGCTCTAGGGATTGCTGCTGTTTGGATGTGGAGTAGGAAAAGTGCCCCTATAGTGCTGTCCTGTTGATCCCTCTTTAACTCAAACATGTATTTTCCTGAAACCACCTGTCTACCTTGTACGCCCATTAAAATGTGGCTTTTGGAGTAGCCTCCAACAGGCACAGCATGTATGTCTTCACTGAAGCCTGAGGAACCTGAGGAAAAGAAAAAGACAAATCTAGTCAATAAGCACAATTCATTAGAACTTTTCATAACTTGTATTCCTTTGCTTTAATTACATCCTCCCACTGATGCAGGCATTTCCTTTTAATCTTCATGGATCTCACTTCTCTCTTTTTCACCATGTCCATCCATCCAACCATCACCTCCTTTGTCTTCCCCCCATCCTGTCAATCAATCTTCTTCCATGCATTTGTTCTGCAATTTGATCCTTGTTTGTTCTATCTCTCTAACCAGATCACATCCACATACATCTTTCAAGATGGCTACTCATTTTATGTATTCAGTCTACATTCCTTCAGCACTAATCCGTTCTTGATTCTATTTCTTATTTTACCATAAATAAATAATTCATATTTATTGTATCACCTTTCATATTTTTGAAATTTCCAACTTTCCTATAACTAAGTGGGCAGATACAAACATATATGCCAGTATACACACACACACGTATGTATGTATATATGTATGTGTGCATGCCTGTTTATTTTTTCTGTCAACCATCCCTTGCAAAAGACTGTATACAGCATTACAATTTTTCTATCAGCATTTACATATGTTAAAATGTATCTGTTTTTCTATATTTAATATGCATTCTACCAAGATAATCAAATACACTTTCTTAGTCTATTCTTTTGCCATTTATGTACAGCTTGAAAACATTCAATCAAATTCTCCCTATCAAGCATAACTGCTTAGTTCTTTGGTATATTAGTTTTCAGTTTTATGCTTTTCATGGTATCATAATTTATTTATAACGTTTTCTGTAAACCATTCAGGTTCTCAATATCATGACATCATGTGCCTACAATACTGCATATACATTTTCAAGAACTAACATTCTATTGTTACCAGATACATTTTTAACATATTTATCCACGTTATTAACAAACTAAGAAGATAATATGCATCCTTGTCTTAATTCTTGCTGAGCGTTGAACCTTTTGGTACATGCTCCATTTATTCTCACATATTTACTTCCACCTTGTACCAGTACTGTTTTTACTGTTGTGTATATGTTTAAGTGTGTATGTAATTTATATTAAATGGGTTTTTCAATAGATTAAAAACAGTACAAATATTAAGTTAAAGATAACAGAAATGGAAAAAAGTAATAGAAATTTAAAAATGTAGAAAAGAAAGGGGAAAGAAAAAAAGAATAAGAAAGAAATGGCTTCTGGTCTTCTTAGCAACAGTTATAAATGCATATTTTGCCCTCTCTAAAGTTATATCAAAGTTTCCTTCTTTTCATAATCTTCCCTTTCTAATCATCAATTAGAATCAATATTCTTTTTTTTTTTCCAGCAAAAAGCCCACAAGAGGTTTCCGGTCATGAATAAATATAATAGCTGATCTTTCTCTTAGTAAACAAGGTAATTTTGCATCTCTGCTAGATCAGTCATCTTCATGAATCACTGGTCTATTGTGAGTATTTCAGAATCTTTCCATTTTTGCACAGTTGTCTCAAAGCAGCAATCATATACAAAAACTATATGCTGTGGCTTTTTTTCAGTAGTCTGTTCATTAATACCAACAAAAAAAAGTCTTTAAAATTCTTTGTAACAGTATGTATTATTTGAACTGAAAATTTTGTGGGTTTTTCTATAAGTTCATCAAGCATGATAAAATAATCCTTTATTATATACTGCGTGCAGCAATAAAGCTTCATTTTTGCACCAATCATTTAATAATTCAAGCCTATTCACTTTCATATACTTTTTCTAAATCACACTCACTTTTTCACACTCACACATTTTCCAATTATCTGCTGAATGGGGGGAGAAGTAATCCATGTAACACCTACCTGACAAAAAGCTATTTTACATTTCCCAGGTGTGCTCGTGGTCACCTTTTGTAGCCTTTCGATCAAAATTCTGCCAAATAACTTTCCATTAACAATTTGAATCCCTCTGGAGTTTCTGCATTCAGTTGTTTTATATTTGCATTTTTATAAAGCATCTATAACACCATTCCTTCAATCTTCCCTCACATAGGCAATTTTCACATATAAGATAAACAACTTATATAGCTATTCCATAAGCAATCTATGTACATATTTGAAGATTTCTTCAAGTAAACCTTCTACAACTTTAGCCTGATCATTTTTCAATGTCTTCATAGTATTATTATTAAAGTTATCATTTTTCTCATTCATGTGTACGTATATGTGTGTGTGTGTGTGTATGTATATATGAATATGAAAATATGAGAAAGAGAGAAAAAACACTCATTTCAATTATTTTATATTTACACCATTGGGAATATCTTGCTTAGCCAACTTCCAAACCAATTTTTATTTCCATCAAAACCATTTTGCATTTCCTTTGCCTCTTTTAAATATTTCTCAATTTTTGGTAATTATTATTTTTTCCTTATATATGTGTGTGCCCCTTTGTGTTTTGCAGCAGTCCCTCTCCAATACAAACATTTTTCATAACTTTCTCATTCCACTTTCACTTTTGATTAGTATAACTCCATACAATTCTGTAGGACCTTGTAACATTTGTTTCACTCATTTCTAAGCTTCTGTTTTTTAACACACTTTCCTTTCATTCCATTGAGTGATTAATGTATCTTCTTGTATGTGTTCATAAAAAAATATCTTGATTGAAGGATATCTTCTTCTAGTGTGTTACTTTTGCTCTAGTTACTTTAACTTCTCTCACCCACCCTCCCATCTCTATTTTTTCCCCAAGCTACAGTTTTGATTTTACCCATAATCATCTGCTTTTCATTCTGAACTTCTTGCTACCCGTGTAGCCTTCACTTAACTCTGTCAATCTGTCATTACAACAGGGCAACCTATTATCCTTTAGATTCATATTTTTTTTCTTTAAAAAAAACCCCTTATATATCTCTTTATAGTGCTTTAGAGCACCAAGTGGTTTACAATGTCAGCAACAACAGTTTAGGTCCTCATTTTATTGACCTTGGAAGGATGGGTGGTTGAGTCAACCTTGAGCTCATCAATATTGAATTCCTGGTTCTGGGCAGAATTAGCCTGCAATGCTGCGTTCTAACCACCATGCCACCTTGGCTCTTCATCCATGCGAGCATAAATGGCCATGGCAATAAAGCATATATTAAAACAGAGTTTCTAAGTACCAACTAAGGAAAGGAGCTAAGGAAAGCTTAATTTCACTGTTTGATGCACAGTTCTGCCCTTAAAAAGAAATAAAGTCCCTAGAAGAGGCATAGATTGGTAAGAAGCATTTTCTAAGCAAGATGCAAATTTGCTGCCTGAAAGATTTGTTGAAACTGAACTTTTGGGAGTAATTTTGTAGTCCATCCTGTTCTTCTAGACAAATCCAACTCTTTCTGGAAGAAACCCATAGCAAACATTTTTCTTTTCTTTTTGTAGCATCACTACACTTAAAGATTAGGAACAAAACATTTTCTTACAGTAGTATAAAGCATTTTAGCTTTTGATTTTCTAATTGGAAGATCCAAAGTCCCAAATTTAATTTTAGGGAATTTTTATTTCATCCCTTTTACTATTCCTAACATGTTTTTTTTACAAATTCATCCTATCACACAGAGAAGGCATTCACTAGGCAGTTTAATGCAATTTCCCCTTTATCTCTGCCAGCTGAAATATTGTTATAAATTGAGCAATCCATGTTTTGTTTTTTACAATTTGGCCTATGTGCAATTTGCTTCTGTGGCCTCTCCCTCTTCCCCCCACTCCAACAAATAAATATTAGGAGGATTCTTCCTGCATTTGAATGGAACAAATTGCTTTCATTATCTGCTAAATAAGCTGATGTGTCTCTTTGTTATTATGTTCTTCCTCAGCCTGTACCAAGGGGTGGTGATAGAATTTAGGGAAGTTAGGGAAGTTAAGCAATGTTGCCCTCTAGAGTTGTGGCCTATGGGCCACCAGCCTCTCCAACAATTGAATCAGATGAGGAGGAGGCATGGGAATCAGGACCAGCATCAAGGCAACCCGAGAGCTTGAAGGGGAAGAGGGAATGGAACTGTCAGAGATAGGGACAGAGGCGGAGCTTGGGCCATCCATCAGCCCTCAGATGGGAGTCAACAGCCTCCAGGTCTGGAGGTGGCTAATGAGGAAGAGGAGGAATATCTGGGTCCCGTGCCTGACACACTTAGAAGGCGGAGGAGAGGAAAACAGTGGAAATCTATGGGCCAGTCCTTGGGAAGGAAGAGCCACTGTGCTAGTGAAGCCCCTCCCTAGCTCTGGGGATCAAAGGCAGGGGGCAGAGATGAATAGATGTGGCAGACAACTATTCATCTCCCTGCTGGACAGACTTGTTAGCCTGTGGTGAGAAAGAAACTTTTTGCCAAGGGTGCTGGGACTCCTAATAAAGGAATCATTGCTTCAACTACAGAGGGTTTGTCGTATTTGGGGAGCTGGCTCGGAACATCTAGGTTATAAGTGATTGATTGAAGATGGAGTTCTGTTACTGACTAAATCCTAGTCACAAGTTTGGTGTTTGCTTCCTTAGATAGAGAAGACAGTGCACTAATCTGGAAAAAATGAACATGCGGCTCATTGCAGGGCATAGTCAAGCAACTGATCATTTAAGTATCAGCAAGCGACTAGTGTATAAAATGAGAGCAAAATCCAATCCCTTACTAGCATTGATGATGTTACCTAGTTTGGTAATGAAATGCAAGAAAACAACCAAGCTCAGAGAGCACCAAGGACCCCACAATTTCAACCCTTAGCTATATTCTCTTCTAGAAGTATCTGCAGTCGAGGGGAAGATGACGGCGCAATGGAAGGAGTAACTTTTTGGAGGAGGAGAAAAAGAAGGATCAGTAAACGAAGGCAGAAAAGCAGTCCCAATTAAATTGTAGTTCATTATTTCAGGTAAGCATTTTGGGGGATCTCTCTGGATCAAGCAGCAGAGTTGCTGGGAATAGGGCAGTATAAGCATTTAAATAATGATGTTATTTATTTTTATTTATCGAATTCATAAATGGCCCATCTCCTCACAAAGGGGCTCATAATATTATAAAAATTAATTAAAATAGAAATACGTGGTGATTATCTGTTGATGATTGACAAAGACAGACTATTGTAGATCCTCTGAGTGGGGATTGATGGGAGAAAGAATAAAGCAATTCTGTTACCACTTGCTAAAGCCATTTACTCCATCTACTTGAAAACACCTCTCTCTTTCTCTCTCTCTCTCTCTCTCTCTCTCTCTCTCTCTCTCTCTCTCTCTCTCTCTCTCTCTCCCTCACACACACACACACACACACACACACACACACAATCCAAAAAAGCAAGTCAAGCCACCTTTGCAGGACAGAGGTAGGAGAGAACTAGAGATGCTTTTCGGTGGAAAGTGACCCTGCTTCAGCTTAACTGCTTTTACTCAATGTCTGCACTCATGCCACAATTACTACTTTTGAATGGTTAGGCTCAGCCCTACTAGCAAATCTTTCAAAAAATATTTTAAAGGGTTTCATATAAATAAAAAATAAATAAACATGGACTTATATAGAGTGAAATTTAAAAAGGTAAAAGAAGTGGAAAAGTGTAGCTGGAAAAAAGAAACAAAGAAATACATAAAGCGACTCCTGATCTTCACAATAGTTACAAATTCCTCATCTTTCCTCATTCTTTATAGTTACATGTTCCTCTTTTCCTATTTTCAAACCTTTTTAATCAGTAAATTCATAAATCACCAATTCCTCTTCTTTCCATTTCAGTAAAAACTCCATAAAAGGTTTCCAGTTTTTTATAAAAGCCCTACGAGGAAATAGAAACTTAATTGATCCAACTCATATCATAGACTCTACAACAGGGATGTCAAATCCGCAGCTTGCAGGCCAGATACGTCACACGCTGGCCATGCCCACCCCCGGTTTAGCGAAGGGGGAAAAAGTCGTGATGACAATATGACAGTGAGAGTTCGACACCCCTGCTCTACAACGAGAGGGGGAGAGGGAGGGAAAGGAGAGAGGGAGAGGGAGAGAGAATGTTATAAACTGGGACTTTAAAATAAATGCATGAAATGCTTGGGGTTCTTTGATCTTCTTTGAATCTACAAATGACAGAAATCAGGTAAAAGATCATGTTTGTTGAGCTGGAAGGCTGTGACAAAGTGTAATGACATTTACCAAATCTTTTGATTGTCAGGGACAATGCAGTGGCCTGCTTGATCAGAGGAGCAGTAATCCATTTCTCCGTAGTTTTGCTGTAAAAGACACAACAGAATATGGTATAAAAATTATTCTGCTTTGTGAGTAGAACGTTAACAACTGTTAAGCGTGAAGTATATACACGTTCGGTGTCTTCTACTCATAGAAACGCACATGCATATAACACAACATAACATATACTTCAGGAAGAGTTTCAAGGCAGCAGTATTATTTCTAAAAAGCAACCATACCTTTGGTATAATCAACCTATGTCAGGTGGCATGACTTTGCCTTGATGGACCACTTGATGGAAAGCAGGTTAGTGAGGGAATGGTGGTTGCTCTGGAATGGGGTGGAAGTGAGGATTTTGCATTATGATTGCTTATAAGTAAGAGTCAGTAAAAGAGGAATGGAAAAAATCCCTATCTGTAGATCAGCGTTTTTCAGTCTTGGCAAGTTTAAGATGGGCGAACTACATGCTGCCTTGGGAATTCTGGGAATTGAAATCCATGCACCTTAAAATTGCCAAAGTTGAGAAGCATGGGTCTGTACTTGAGATTAGGCTTTTTCATTTCTGTTTTATTTAGAGTTTGGTGCAATTAAATAAACCAGTTGTAGTTCCCTTAACAAATAGTGATTAAAGTGATATGAACCATTACTGGACTTTTTGTGAGAAACTGAAATTAAAAGTTGATCTGGGCTTTGATGATTAAATAAGAGATTATGGAAATAATGTAGACAAATGTTAATCTTATTAAGAGTTTGATATACTTTTTTTACATATATCTGTACCAAAGAAAGTTGGAAGTCATTCTTTTTCAGCTTTCCTTCTTTTCCTCTTTCTTTCTTACACTTTCACTCTTTTTCTTTCCTGAGCCTTTTCTTTTTTTCAGATCTGTTTTTTTATTTGTTTATCCCTTAGCTTTGTATTTTTGATGTATGAAGGATCAAATACTTAGCTATTATAATTCTACATTCCTTATTTACAGAAATCATATTAAAATTTAGAATGAAATCCACTGGGAGCCATCTCATATAAGGCAGGCTCTGAGTTCCTCTAACCAAAAAGTGTTTATCAATAGAAGACAATATTTGTAGCTCAGAGTTGAATTGTGAGGTCTTTGATGCTCTCTGAGCTTGATGGTTTTCTTGCAGAAGTTTCATTAGAAAGGAGTAGAGTTTGCTCATACTTTCATATACTAGTGGCTTACCCTGTGAGTGTTGATCAGTTGCTTCACAGTGTCTTGATTGGTCCCAGGTCTCTACAGCCTCAGGCAGAGAAGGGCTATTCTGTACCCTTCCCTCAAATTTTTTTTAAAATACATAGTTTCACAGCATTCTTTTAGGAATCTCCAACATGAAAACTGTGGTTACTCATCCTAAAATGAATCCTCACCTGGAGCTTCAAAATTTGCTGTTTGCTGGGAAGATGTGTAGCTAAAAATCAGTCCACATTTAGTGTACATCTGACTTTGGGTTCCAACTTCACATTTATGTAAAGTTATATGACATTTATGTGACATTTATGGCTGCTTATTTTGTTTCTACTACTAGTAAAGAAAGGAATGAGAAATCATCATTTTTATAATCATTCCTGAAGCGATGTGTGTGTAAAAGGCAGCACTGATCACTGATCATAACAGCACAAGAACAGGCACTAAGCACCAGATCCACTGAAGCAGGGATTTACCACACCAGATAGAACCCAAGGGCTCAGTGTCTCTCAGCTGAAAGATGTATAGACTTTAACTCCCAGATTCTCCATCCATCCATCAAGGAATTTCCACAGAAGATTGTGGAGAATAATAGAGCTAAGAATCTGTGGGAGTTCCAGATCCAGAAGGACAGGCAGGCATTAGATAATCAACCAGACAATGTAGTAGTAGAAAAATTAATAGGCAAAGACCAAAAGAGTTCAGGAGGTCAGGGAAGTGGGGCAAGGCAAGGCGCCCTTGATGTGAGTGATGTTGTCAGATTGTGCTCCATTCAAAGTCCAGGAATGAAACACTTAGACTCCATTATATAGAGAAAAGATATCTTTTACTGGAAATCAAGTAGCATCAAAAGAATTCTGAATCTAAGGAATTGCGTGCGAAAAACACATATACAAAGTGATGGCAACATTCCCACCCACAATAGTTCAAACTGTCCACTCAATTGAAGTTGTGCATAATGTCATGTGGGGCATCTTCAGATGGTGATGCAGACATTTGCCCGTTGATCTTGGTCTATTTTGATAAACAGTTGCGACTGCGCAGTAAGCAAGCAAGTAGGCATAAACAATAAAGTTTTCCCCCAAGTTATACAGTTCATTCTCTAAACCTCCATCAATTTTCCACACCCACAAATTATTTCACACACACCTGTTACTATGGAAGCCAAAAGATGCGAAGGAAAAGAAAGGAATCTTGAAGGCTGACAAACGTGGAGTTGTCCACATCCACCCAGTCAAGCCATGACCACCAAGCCACGCCCAGAGAACCGGTAGTAAAAATTTTGAATTCTACCACTGGTTCTACTCGCTGCCTCTCAATAACCTTCAGCATTTGTATCAGAGAAAGATGTTCACCTGTATGTGCGATATCTGCCTGCACAGAGACCTTTTCTGAATTTTGCAATGCTGCCAAAGGTAGTGAAGGAATTTGTATGTAGAAAAACAGGCTACAGAAAAGATCAATGAAGCAGTCAAAGCAAGCAAAGCTTTCTCTAGGCAGCTTTAAGATTGTGCTTTGCTCCAAGCCAAGTTAAAGCTAGCATCTCCTTGATGAACTCCACAACATTAAAATGAAATATACTTAAAATAATATCCGACTTATCTCAGTGGCAAGGAGGAGCCGTAAGTGAGAGAAGGCAATTGTTATTAGTTTTACTGCAGGAAGCAATTCCATAACAATCAGGAAAAAGCCTGATGGATAGTATGAATGATTCTCCAAAATATTTTCATTTCCACCCACAATTTTCCTCTTCTTGAAATACTTGAGACCCACTGCTACTCAATGGAAAACATCTTTCAATGTCTGTAAAGTTTCTACAGTTTCTACAGATTCCATTTTACACTGTACAATACCCTGTTGAGAAAAACATGTGGCTGGAGAGAGTGGACTGTCTTGTTGCCAAAAATAAATGCCTTGTTTGGCTTAAGAAATGTATAAATGGTGAAATTGTGAGACAGCAGAAGGAAAGGCTTCTCTGACAGTATTTCTATTAGCAATGTGTACAACATGCTGCTTCGGTGACAGAACTGGCAACAGCAACCTTGCATTGAAATATGACCCTCATCTAGACGCAAGATCCTCTGTCATACCAAATTTGCTTCTTGCTGTGATTAACAAGATCTGTTTTAAAAGCCATGACATTAATTGCACATCTGCCTGGATGTATGATGCAGAAGATATGTGGTGATCTGACAGGCATGAGTAAATCTGAAAGGTTGTGTTTAGACAACCTTGGCACAGACAGTCCTGCAAGTATCTCCAACAGGCCAAGTTGGTTTTGGCAACAGCTGGTAGATTTGTGATAATGACGTCAATCCATTCTACAATGTGCCACAGTTTGACTTTCTCTCCACTGACTATCCATTCACCCTGACCAAAATGATCAAATGCATTATTTTTATATCATCACAAGTAATTTCCTTTCCTAGAATTATAAAGTTCTCCCTCTGAAATGAAAATGGATGACACTGGAACATTCAGGAAACCTGATTTGGTTATTATAAATGCATCATTGCACAGCTAATTTAAGGCTCAATCTACTCTTATCATTACATATCTACCATTAGGTTCACATGGATGCCCTAGAAATACAGTTATCTACTTACTTTTGATAGAAAAACCATCCCTAACTGGTAGGGATAGAAAGGAAAATGCAACTGCTCTCTCAAACCATGAGTTAACTTTTCTTTCATTACTACCTTCATAGCAAAAGAGTTGAAGAGGATTGTATTTAACTAAAACAAATAAAGCATCACCCAGGAATGCATCAGAGTTTCTAACTCTATTGCAAACTTGTCATGGTTGAAATTTCTCAGAGGTGATTCTAAACTTTTCCTGCAATGAGTTCTGCAAAGTGCCTAAATTAAGATGACTAGTTTGAATGTTAAGACGTCTTTCCTATGAATGAGGAATGTGACATTATATAATATTCACCCCCTCTTCCCAAAAAACATCCCCCCAAAGCCAAAAAGATCCCCTTAAAAGAATTCAGGCTGACAGAAACGTTGTAATCCCTCCTTCTCTCTAAATATTTCCCGGCAGCATTGTTAAAAACCCACACAAGGATCTATTTAAATGGACAACATATCCATTCTAAGTGATTTTATTTGATGTTATACTATTTTATTTGTGAATACCCATGATTCTCAGAAAATAAGACCGGGCCTTATTTTCTTGTGGGTCCCAAAAGAAGCACTAGCATTTTTGTGGTGGTGACCCATATACAGAAGGCCCACTTCTGCTTGTTTGTGGCTGGGCAGGAGGCTGCGCCACACACCGCACACTGGCTTACCTCAGGGCCCCCACAACCAAGCTGCCCAAGACCCAACACCTGCCTTGCCTCACAGCAGCAGCTCTGGCAACCCCATCCAGCAGGACCCCACGTGGCCCTTGGTCCACCTCTTCTACTTGCTCACAGCCATAACAGC
This sequence comes from Bungarus multicinctus, assembly GCA_023653725.1. Taxonomy (NCBI): domain Eukaryota; kingdom Metazoa; phylum Chordata; class Lepidosauria; order Squamata; family Elapidae; genus Bungarus; species Bungarus multicinctus. The sequence continues at coordinate 135,427,689 of CM042836.1, forward strand.
GCAGGAGGATGAGTGATGCTCCAGTGTCATGGCCAAAGGTGAGGTGGGGGTGGACCTGTCCCACTGGCTTACATCAGGGCCCCTGCAGCCAGGTTATCCATGTCCCAACACCTGCTTTGCCTCATGGCCATGGCATCAACACACCACTCAACCTCCTGCTCCATTATAGACGCGAGCAAGTAGAAGTGGGCCAGTGGCCATGTGGACTCCTGCTGCACATGGCTGCTGTTGCTGCCATTGCAAGGCAAATGTTGGGGCATGGATGGTCTGGCTGCAGGGGCCCTGAGGTAAGCCGTGCGTAGTACATAGGGCAGGTCCACCACCCCACCTCGTGACCACAGCATCGTGAGCAACCAGACAGAATGGGTAGGCAACCAGCTGTGTAGGCTCTCAAGTAGGGCTTATTTTGAAGGTAGGGTTTATATTAAGCACACACATAAAACAAGCTAGGTCATATTTTTGGGATAGGTTTTGTTTTCAAGGGTACTTTCAAGCCTAGAATTACATGGCAGGCAGGCAGGAAGGCAGGCAATGTTTTACAATAACCAAGCTTACTTTCTTGTGCAAATGCAATTGCCAAATCTTTACTTCACAATATGTTTTGTGAATACAACCTTAACATTGAATTTCTGGTAGTTCCAAGGTAAATGGTAGATTAGATTTCTCCCAAGGATGCCACATGTTGGAGTTAGGCAACATATGTACGCACGAGACTCCAGAATTTTACCCATACACACATCAGACCTGTATATCCCCCAAGAAGTATCTGAAAGTTTAGCCAAGGGAAGGAACTAGCTGCAAAACTATTTCATTATTTTATTTTAACTGCCATGTAAGGCATCCAGAAAGTATCCATGATATCAATCACTCCAAGACATTTTCTCCCCAATTGATTTATTTAGAAACAGATCTGGTATGTCTAAGGCAATTTCCCAAAGTGAAAGTAATTTTGTGCATTACACAGAATCCACCTTCTCTCCTCCCTTCTCTCCTCCCACTTCTACACTTCATAAATCACGAGAATCAATTAACTGCAACTAGAATTTTTTAATACAACATACAGAATAACCTTGAACTTTTCAACTCCACCACTCCCGTTCCAATTAAATGTGGCAGCTGAATTTCAAAGCTGACATGCCAATTGGTAGCTTGAATGAAACACAAGATTATAGTAACTATTTACATTTAAAGTTCCTATTTCTGGATTATTAAATTTAAACTAGATGTTTATGAATGTGGAGCAAACCAGAGAGAGAATTCACCAATTCTGTGACATGTGAACGAGAGGGCAGCCAAGCATTTATTTTGAACTTTAGAAACTTGAATCTGCTAGCTTTAGTTTCAATCACTTTCTCACTTTTCTTGTCTTACCAGCTTGACTTTATTCCATTGTCTAAGTCAGATAGCAAATTTTTAAAACATGCACCATTCCTATTTTTTCCACCCAACTTACAAATTAAATAGTTTCTTGATACAGCTGTATTTTTCAAGCAATTTTCTCTAACACACACACACACACACACACACACACATATATATTTTGAAGATGTGGCACGACCACGAACGTGAAGCCAAACAACAGGATCACAGCTCACCAGCTGAAATCCCCCAGCAACTAAGACTAACCTGAATACAACCAAACCCCCACCGGAACAGAACACACCCCCAGCCAATCAGAACACAGCCAACCCCCCAACCAATCAGAACACAGACAAACCGCCAACCAATGAGAACACACACACACCCAATCAGAACACAGCCAAGCCCCCACCCAATCAAGTCACACCCCCAGTAGCAGTTAAAAGGAAGAAGCAGCTGCAAGCTCACATTACTCTGAGAAGCACAAGGCCGAAGACACAAGCCTGAAGATGATGAATGAGACTTCATCGAAACGTCACCTAGATACTTCCAATTCTACGCAGGAGAAAACCCGAAGAACCAAATATATATATATATATATTCAATTATCTGGGGGAAAATGTAAAAATTAGATATTAGTCTTTGAAAAGTACAACTATTGAAGAATAATTTCAGTTCAATTCATATATATTTTGGGAAGGGAAAGTTAAATTGGCACTGATATCAAAATGGAGCACTTGTTTCCTCACTCCCTACTTGAAATCAGTAAGAATTTAATTTTGCTCAATGTTAGCTGAATATTTTAGCTACTTTAGTTTCTATTTCATGGTTAACTTCAGGGATGGGATTCTACTGGTTCTGTCCACTTCTGTAGAACTAGTTGCTCTGAAAAGCAGCAAACAGAGAGCATACATAGAACTGGTTGTATGTTTGCTGCTGTTTTGGCCCACCTGCCCACCCAGGCTCTTAGCTGACCTTTATTTCCTGTGTTTTCAACCGCAGCTGCTTTGTGTGACACAGCTGTGGTTGAAAAAGCAGGAAAAAAGTGCTTTTTCAAGTGCATTCATGCGCAGTGCTGCTCAGCTGTCCAGGCAACTAGATGGCGACAATATACACGCGCATGCAAAATGTAAAATCACTGAACCAGTAGTTACACAGGTCGGATCCCACCCCTGGTTAACTTGTCTTCAAAATTATTACTGGGAATATTGCTAACATATTTATTTATTATTTATTTTTATTTTATTTAACTTTTATACCACCCCCTCTCCCAAATAGGGACTCGGGGTGGTGAACAGCTATAATAAAACAATACAGTCCATAAAATTTAAAATAGAATTAAAAATTATTAAATTAGTGGCTGAATTTGAGAATAAAAACCAATAAAAACCAGATAAAAGTTTAAAATTTAAAAAATTAAAACCCTTCTAATGGCACCAGGCCAGACCGGCTTGCTAAAAAAGGTGGGTCTTCAGCATGCGCCGGAAGGCCCATAGGTGAGTGATGGCTCATATCTCCGTAGGTAGCTCATTCCAGAGGGAGGGTGCCCCTGCAGAGAAGGCCCGCACCCTTGGAGCTGCCAGCCGGCATCAGCCAGCCGGCATCATCCAGCCCCAAGGAGGTCCACCCTGTGGGAGCGCACTGGCCGGCGGGAGGCCGATGGTGGCAGCAGGCAGTCCCGTAAGTACCCGGGTCCCAAGCCATGGAGCACTTTAAAGGTGATCACCAACACCTTGAATCACACCCGGAAGGCCACCGGCAACCAATGCAGCTCGCGCAGGAGCGGTGTAACATGGGAGCTCCGAGAAGCCCCCAAGATCACCCGCGCGGCCGCATTCTGCACCATTCTGAAGCCTCCGGATGCTCTTCAAGGGGAGCCCCAGGTAGAGAGCATTGCAGTAGTCTAGGCGGGAGATGATATGTCTTCTTTCTCCCCCCACAAAATTTATTAGTAGTTCAATGCAAAGTTGTTAGAAATTCTGTTGATATAAAGCATCACACAGAGCAAACAAAGAGTATAATCATGATGTGCTTTACTGCTCAGTTATACATCTGTAACAAGAAACTCTAGAGCATAGAAGGCATACCTTAGATCCAAACTTTCTATGCTCTAGAATTTCCTGTTATAGATGTATAACTGAGCAGTAAATCAGTGGAAAAAGCACTTTTGTCATCTACTGGCTAAATACTACTGTAGTTGTTGCATAAAATACATTCCAACAATGAAGTCCTGCAAAAGGTGTCTCTCAGTTTCTAGAAAGAAACCCCCTTTATTTTTTATGAATAGAAAAATTTCTGATCTGGTGGAAGAAAATCTCCTAAAAGGAGAAGGTTTTTGAGATTCTACCTATAAAAACTGGATGTGTCTGAAGATACAAGGAAGGAAAAGTTTACCCCCATAGCCTCTGTTTTCAACTATTTTTCCACATTTTTAATGTATTTATTTTTAAATATAGCCAAACAAAATATAAACTGGAATTAATATCATGGTTTGTAATTTTCATCTTACTGCATCTTGGCCAAGAAAGAAATAAGTAACAAGATGATATCAAAGATGATTGCATTCTGATATTTTGAGTGTGAACAATCTTTCTTTCTTTCTTTCTTTCTTTCTTTCTTTCTTTCTTTCTTTCTTTCTTTCTTTCTTTCTTTCTTTCTTTCTTTCTTTCTTTCTTTCTTTCTTTCCATTTTTTCTTTTTTTTTCTGGCATGCTTTTCTGCGATGATGGCTTTTCCCTAGTATAGTTACCCTTATAGCAAACCCTTCCCTCTGGTTTTACAATTGAAGTTGGACAAGCAACATGTCGTTAGAATCAGAGCCTCCTTGGAAAGAAAACTAAGGATTCTACATCTTATGTTTGCATCTGGGCAGTTAAAATACCAGCTGCTCACTGCTGGAAGCAAGATTGGGTTTATTTCTTTTTCCATCCCCCTTCTTCAGAAGGCAGTCTGAAGAAAAATAGGCATTAATATAAATGTGAAGTCAAGGAAAAGATTAACTGTTAAAATCTCCATGTTGGTGCCAGCAACAGCAACAACCCTCTGTGGTTTAAGATACCTTTTTGACACTTTGGGTTAAGATTAAAATCACAGACATACTGTAGGAAAGTAAATAGCTGGACCTTAGCTAATCTCTCTGGAAAGGAAAGAGAAATCAGAGAAACAGGAGTGGGTTCTACTGAATAATAGCATTTCTATTCTTTATTATGGGACCTTAGCAACCCAGTCATTCTTGACAAACAGCCATGACTTGCTAAGACTATGTCAGAATACATTTTTCTAGTTTTTTTTTTTTTTTTTTGAGGTAAAGAATATCGGACTACCAAAGAGATTCGCAAATGCTTAAGGATGTTCACCTTAAGGGTACATTTTGGTCCTCTGGTCCTATGAGGCAGCACCTATGGGTGCCAAACATGTACTATACAACAGATTAAGCATTTGACATTTTACTTAGTGCTCTGTAGTCAAAAAAACAGTTTATCGTTTTATAATCATTTAAAGAAGGATGGTGCATTGAGAGCTAATAAGAAAAAAAAAATCAAAATCCATGAGGGAAGCGGTAAAACTACAAGATCAAACGTAATTGAACGCAACATTATGATTGTAAGTCATGCTGGTTGTTAAGCCAGTCACCATGTGACTCTGCTCAATTCTGCAACTTTTATGGGGTATTCATTAAGTGAATCACTGTGGTTTAAGCATAGTCCTGTATATCGCCCAGATTCCTTCTCTGAGGGAGATGAGTAGTTTAAAAATATGAAATATATATAAATAATAAAATAAATGTTTCAGGTGTTAAGTAAACCCATTATCCACACTGGAAGTAAATACTGGTTTTCACCCCAAAAATAATCATGTCATGTGACCACAGTGCACTACAAATGGTTGTAAAAGTGAACCAGTTGCCAGGTGCCCAAAATGTAATCATGACCACAGGCAAGAGGTGATGGCCATCAGAATTTTTCATCTTAAATTATAAGTTGAGGGACATGTGTATATATACCCCTTTGTTATTCATTCATTCATTCATTCATTCATTCAGCCAATTTTCTATATTCTTAGACCAGTATAAACAATATGTCCATGAGTACTCTGTGAATACTTATTAATTTACCTTAATATTAAATAAAATTTAAGATAATGTTAAATTTATTTATAAAACTATCTGACTAGAATCCACAAGTGAGCTTCAAAAGGAGCAATCTATTCTAGATTATGAAGTAGTTTCTAAAATTCTATAAAAGGTGTTACCTAAAATTTCAAAAGGGTGATAGTGCCTAAAACTTAACTAAAATGTGATAATATATGATGAAAATGTGATAAAATTTAGATTAAAAAAAATACCTAAGCTTGCATGGTATACATCTATCTGTCAGGAATTTTGCTCATTAGAGTCTGGTGGTCTTCCACAATGCTAAACGAAACCTAGTCACATGTGCTGCAATAAAAGGCAGTTCATCTGTGAGCATAGTCTGGGCATAGGCTGAGTCTGAGTGACAGGGATATCTGTCAATCAGAGGAAGGATCAATCTGGTCCAAGTGTCTCTCTAAAAGGAGCAATAACGAAAAACATGTTCTGTGGTATTCCACCTCTGAAGAATCACAGGAGCAAAGCCTTCTGAGAAATAGTATATTTTTATATTTGTCATCCAGTGCTGGAGAAGGGAGACAGAAAGCTTGTTTGGCTTGTCCGTGTGTTCTCGCTGTGTGGGGTAGCTGGCAGTAATGACAATAAATCTGTTGTGCGCTGATAACAAGAAGGCTGGGGCCTTCACCAGATTTGCCTAATCACTTCTGTATTCTTTATCCTTTGCTTATCCTTTGCCTGATCATGTTCCATCTTAAGAATCAAAGAGGGAAAGAAACTGAGATTAAGAAATGTAGATTCAACAGCCTTAATCCAAGTACATTGAAAATTGTCCCAGAGAATGAACAGCACTAGGCCTTGGGGATAAAAGTTAAGCTTTAATCAAAGATTTGTGGAAGCAAGGCACATTCTTGTCTCAACTTTTATCACGCCTGTCTTGATTATGTGTCTGAATGGTCAAACATCTGGCAACTCCAAATCTCGACCAACAAATGTTGTGTCCTACACATTGGTAAAAAAAATCAGTACACCAAATACAAACTAGGCGGATATGACCTCGTTGATGATCCTTGGAGTTCTCATATCAAATTACCTAAGCGCTAGAGCTCACTGTAACAGCATTGCCAAAAAGGCATTAAGAGTTGTAAATCTAATCTTACGAAGCTTCTCCTCTGGAAATATTGAAGTGTTAAGTAGAGCATACAAAACTTTTGCCAGACCAATACTCGAATATAGCTCATCAGTCTGGAATCCACACTGCATATCAGACATTAATACAATTGAGTGAGTCCAGAAGTATTTCACAAGAAGAGTACTACACTCCTCTGCTCGCAACAGAATACCCTATATCACCAGGCTTGAGATTTTGGGCTTGGACAACCTTGAACTACGCCGTCTATGGTTAGACTTAAGCGTAGCACACAAAATTATCTGCTACAATGTCCTACCAGTCAATGACTACTTCAGCTTCAACCACAACAATACAAGAGCACAAAACAGATACAAACTCAATGTAAATCGCTTCAAACTTGATTGCAGAAAGTATGACTTCAGCAACAGAGTTGTCAATGCCTGGAATGCACTATCCGACTCTGTTGTTACATCCTCTAACCCCCACTCCTTTAACTCAAACTAACCACTATTGACCTCACCCCATTCCTAAGAGGTCTGTAAGGAGCGTGCATAAGTGCACCATCATGCCTACCATCCCTGTCCTATTGTCCCCATTTATTTGTACCTATTTCCTGTATTCTTACTCATGTTTATACTTATATCTATTACCTTGTAAGCGATTGACAAATCAAATAAATAAATACAGATGCAGTTGTGTGTTTGAGCACAGACAGGTATCTGGAGAGCTGCTCTGAGGGAATTGAATTGTACTCACTCCAAGCCAGTAAAACAGGAAGCTGGAGGGCCAATCAAAGTCTCATTGAGGAGCTAGGCTGGTTTTTTAGCCTGAAAATGCTTAACAATGTTAATCCTTAGTCCCTTCAAATAATATCCTTTCAATTTCTTTCCATTTTTTCTTTGTCCCTTCTCACAAAATTTTTCAAAGCCTCTCTTTTAAAACCCAATATAAGAAAAATTCTCCAGGTCATTGTTGGTTTGTTTGTTATTTATATGTACTTTTTAATTATAATTAATTAAATTTAATTATCAGCTAGTTTCTTTTGTGTGTCCAGGGTAGCATCTGTTTCTTTATCAGTCTTGCAGCCTTTCATTCCTAAATCCAATTTTAGATCAGTCTCAATCTTGTCTGCTAAAAGTCTATGGAGATTCTCAGTCATCCAAGTCATGGTTCTCCCAAAGGTGCTTTCTTTCAAAAGGCAACTGGACTTTCTTGTTTTGCTAGAAGACAAAAAGGTTTTTTTCTGCTAAAACGTATTCTTCTTCCCTAACATCTTTTGAACACAGTGTGTCTGTAGAGACAGACGTTCTTAAAATTAACATATCGGTCCATTATTCCGAAATATACTTCAATATATCCAGTGTTAAAATGTTTTGCTCCGTTCTGTATTAGACAGTCAAATTTCAGTATTCTTCTCCTTTAATTGTAATCTGTCATTTTCTCCAGGGTCCAACCTTCAGCATCCTGCCTTTCAAAAGAAAAAGGAGAAAAAAAATAATTCAAAATAAAAGCATTTTTCAATAGAAAGGATTTTTGTCCAGGGAGGAATTATGAAGAGCCAGAGTATCATTCGAACCCATTTCTACAGAAGATAGATTCAAAAGTGTTTGAGGTAACCATTCTTCTCATATAGCCCCACTTGACGCTTCACGGCCATTTTATCCTACCAAAAGGAAATGGACCCAGGTTTCTTCTCAGACATCATCAAATCAGATGAAGCAATCTGCTCACTTAGCCTTCTTTGAGATTCAGGTTTTATTTTAATTATTCAGTTGTATTTTCACTTTCTTTGCCCTCAGAAAGAGGAAGTCCTCCTCCCTGCCCCCTTGTGTCTCCTCATTTTTTTTTTTTCTGGAAAAGATCTAAAACAGCTTTGAGGGCTCAACCAAGCAAGAGTTAAGTCTCATTGTTCCTGAAGCAACTGAACTGGTAGAATATAATCTAACATTAAACCTGACACCCTGTTTTTCAGGGGTAGAAAGGTTGTGGCTTCCAATAGTAATCAGAAGCAGTGTTTCAACATACAGAAACAATAAGCCCAAACTAAAAAACCTCCTGGTGAACTTAAGAAGAAGGAAGCTATATTACTCAACCTTTCATATGAACCCTCACTTCCACTATAGATTGACCCTTATTCCCTCACTATACTTAACCTTTTATAGATAACTACACACTCCCCTTTTTCCTAAACACATGGTTCCCCACTGAATTATTCTTGTTGATAAGAATAACTTTCTGCTTCCCCACTTTTCCAGTCATTATTTTCAAGCCACAGTACGCCCGCCCACCCCAAACCCTCAGCATCATTGGAGATCCCTTCAAGGTTGCAGAGTTTTTGACTAGAAAACAAAAAAAAAATAATCTACTTATTTAGCAAATAATGATTACAGGATGAAATTTTTTCCAGTATTCTTTCTGGCAAGACATGTGCATTTTCCCAGATGTCTCTGCTGTTCATTTGCATAGGGAAGAAAGAAGAGGGACCATGTATTTCTTCAAATGCCCCTTTGATAAGCCCTGTGAAAACTAACATTCAATAAATTTGAACTGAAGATTTGAGACTGAAGATAGCATGCTTGCATTTCACTTTGTGATCGGATGGCAAACCAATTTGTTTCAATCTGCTTTCGGATTTCTTAAAGTAGCAACAACAAAAATAATTGTCTGTAGGCAATGAAGCATTAATCACTGAAACACTTGCAGATGCAAAGAGAATAATAAAAAAACAGTTGCAACTATGCAATCAAAATCCATTTTTTGTGTGTGGGCATCAATATTTCATTCATATATAAACTCAGTTATAGCCATCTTCTTAACTTTTTTTGACCCGTCCCCCTTTAGATTTTGGAAGAATGGAATGAACATGTTAGCCATGCTCCCCTCAGAAGAAATATATCAAATGTTTGGGACCTGAATTTATCTTAACCATTAAACCGATGGTGATTTTTGCCAGCTGCTTCTTTAGCTAATAGCTAATAGATACAATACTCAAGAACCTCTTTATAGATGAAATAGGCCTGATGTTGCCTTCTTTGAGAAATGCCTCCATTATAGCCAAAATTAGACTACAGAGCTAATTGCAAACTCCAGTCTCAAATAAATTAAAAGAAACTTTTCAGATTTGCCTAACATTACACATGCCCTATCCCACTTTCAAATAATGAAGTAATAAGCAGTGGGAATATAGAAGAACAAAAAAATTAGAATCTTCTCCCAAACTTGCACCTGGCATTTTGCCAGCCACCCTTTCAGATAAATGTGCCAACAATTACAGCTACCGAAGTGTTCAGTTTCTATCAGAAGGAAACTAAACCAACAAAGGAAACAAACTCAAGTGTTTCAGAGTAGTCTGACATGAGTTATCTTCTTATACTCCCCAAAAACCAACGAGGAAAAGAAATATTTGCAGGTGATACAGCGTTAACTAGTTATATTTACATCAAGGAAGAAGGATGTCATCAAATTTCAACGTCCAGTTTCCTTGCCAAAATTTTCTGAAGGGTGCAGAACAAACCACCTCCTTGTATACTGAAGAAAAACTGTGGTCCAACCCCTTCAGTTCCATTTGAATTGAAGATTTAGGGTTGAAGAAAACAAAACTCTGTGGTATTTGAAGATTTGATGTCGAACAAACTTTATTCAGAGGTCCTTGGTGCTCTCTGAACTTGGTTAGCTCTCTAACCAAGTTAGCTGTCTACCCAAGATCAGAGAGCACCAAGGATCCCTCATTTCAACCCTGAGATTCAAATATTCTCCTTTGTTGGCAATTTGATTCATTCTATCTTGAGTTTTATTCTAAAAATATTTGTTCATAAGCTGTAACAGAGCGATTGCTGGATCTGTTTCAAATTTTGGCAGAATGGGGTGAAAGTAAGTTATGCCCCCTTTCCTAAAAACAACTCGATTCCAACCTCTTTGAAATTCAGCTGTCAAGTAAGATTAGTCCACAGCTGTCAAAATGTCTTGCAGCTGCAAGTTTTGTGGAATCAAATGGATATTTTAACTGTGTCTTCCACTTCCAAGGCAGAATGAGTGAATATTTGTCTCACTTCAGCAGTGGGCTTTCTGCACAGCAGCACAAAACAGCCTTGTGGGCTGAACCATTGGGGAGCCACAGCTGATTGTCTCTAGAAACTTGTATGGAACTAATCATGTAAGTAGCCTTCCCGAAATTAAAAACTCCCTTAAAACATAAGCTTTTCATTTTCCTTTTTGTCTGGAATGCCAGATGTGAGATGACCCTAACAAATGATGATGATTTTCCTTTCCCAATTTTGGCCCTGATTGTTTGTGTTTCTCCACAGATATGCGCTGTCAGAAGGTAGTTGGCAAGCATGGCTCCTTCTGGTAGGAGCTCTTCATAAGTGCAAATTTTTCTTTGATCAGGGTTGTTGCTTACTAATACTATTCGATATTCATTAATTAGCAGAAGCCAAGGAGAGCAGGCCATAAGTAGTAGCTGGCACTGAATGAATAAAATACACAGCCCTCCTACTCTGTTTCTAAACTAATTGTAGGCGTTAGCAAACCAGATACTCATCATCCAAGAAAATGCATCTGCCTCAGTCCTGCAAAAAATAATCGGATTTTCACTTAAGAATAGCTGGTGGGCTCATCAGCTTTATAAACCCATTTACCATACACTAACAGATTATTTAAATTCTTACTTGTGCTGGCTGGATTAACATGGAAGTGCATCTTCCATTAGCACAAAAGAAAAGAAACAATTTCTGGTTTGTGGCCACATTAAAGAAACTGAGAGCCATGCTGTGCATTTGTAAAATGTCAGCTGCCACATTTGTGCATGAAAAAAAATTGAGGTCACAGTATTTGCATATGTGCCCAATCACAATCACTACATTTTCACATACCTGCAGTATGCCATCAAATATGCACAAAAATAAATAAGTTTGTTCACCATATGTATCCTGCCTTCATTATTTTTACAAATAACTCAAACACCTTCCTCTCACTGTGAAGTGGGTTTGGGCTGAGAGAGTGACAGGTCCAAAGGCAGGACATGAACTCATGGCCTCCCACTTTCTAGCCTGGTGCCTTAACCACTAGGCCAAACTGTCTCTCATGCTTACATAAATAAAATAATATGTAAAAGAATAAATAAAATAATACCTAAAGTAATACTTAAATGCTATAAAAATCAAGCAAATTAACTAAGATCCTAAGGAAGGAAGAAAGAATTTTGTTTTTCTTAACATAAAACATTAATCATTTTTATTCTACCCTGGAATTAGATAAGACACTTTCATTTGATTAGGCAAAGCAGTATTGAACTTACTTTTGGTAAGGTGTCTGCCACTACAATCCAGATTTAGGGCAATACACTTCAGCTCTTAGATTTTGTGTATGCTAACTTTCCATTTGCCAGGAAAGTTTCAGAGTTTTCAGTGACATCCTTCTACAGAACTTGCAAACTGGTGCTTAAATTAATGCAGTTTATTATGTGATATTTCATACTGAAACTCTGTATTGTGAGTAGGATAAGAGCCAAATATATTATAAACATGGCAGATAGAAAGCAATTTAACTGTCAGGTTTGGGAAATGGTAAGTAACATATTCTTGATGAATACCATTATCGGGATGACAATATTGTACGTGTGAAGAGATGCCACAACTGGAAATTCTCACTAATGGCAAGAATAGATATATAATAATTCCTCATAGGCATTAAATGATTTAATAAGAACTGAGAGAATCTGAACAAATGAATATTGGAGCAACCATCTAAAACAAATATGAAGCATAATGGGGAGATAATGTAACGTGCAAGCTGTAATCCATGTGCATACAAAATCAATAGCTGCCAAATTTAATAAAAGATCAAAATTTTACATTTAGCCTTAGCTGAATAAAGTCCCAAAATATTGCACTATTTCATTAAATATGAATATTTTCCTATATACTCAGAAATGTATTGCAACATTATTATATGAACTTACATGCTACTGTACTTGTTTTCTTTTATATCACTAAGTTGTATCTTTCATCATGAAAGAACTTAAAATAATCAGGAATATATATAGTACATACCCCAATATCTCCACTGGGTTGCAGCTTTAAATATGAAACCCCAAAGATTCGAATGAACATTCCTAGGACTGGATAGCCACCATATAACAGACATTAAAGTGATTAGATTAAACCCACATAACAACTGCGTAACAATCATTATGGTTGTTGCTTTCCTGTAGAACTTTATCTTAGATAAATGTAAACTTTAGATAAATGTATTAGTGGCTTTTCTGATCTTTGCTTAGTATAATCATAACTCTAATATTTCTTTCATCTGAAAACCTTATCTGTTTCTGCCAAGATATTAGGAGAAGTTGTTGAGTTGATATGATTCTAAATACTAATGTTCATATATTTTGAGCTACCTAAGACTTGCAATATGTTTCAGAACTTGATGGTTTTACTAAATATACCACAAACTGATAACTGAAAAATATGTTAGAAACGCAATGTGCGCATATATGTGAGTCAATCAATTGCTCCATCCATCTGAATAGACAATACTTCCAAACGATGGAAGAAGAGATATATGGATTCTTCCTACATCTTATACCTCATCCTCTTTTCTTATTGCTCCCTACCAAATGGGTTCAGTGCCAAATGGCTGAAACCCTGTACAAATAGTACCTAGCTATTTATGTTTAAGAGTGAAAAATTTAAGAGTGAAAAACAGGAGAATGTGATTCCACTGAGATCTTCAGTGCTCAAAACTGACGACAAACTGAAGAGACTGTGGGGCTGGGCCTAGTTATTTTATTTATTTATACTGTCATTCATACACAGATGGCTTACAAGTCTTAAAAGTAACAATCAAATTAAAGCAAGAATAGAAACGGTCATGTAATTAACCACTCAAACTTAGTTTTAGCTTAACATAACATCCTAGCGCCCTGGTTGTAGAGACAGCCAGGTCTTTGAGGTTCTCTCAGGGGATAGCAAGTTCAAGATTACATAGTAGTTCTTAGGAGGAATGTTGTTACAGGGGTGACAGAGAAATACACTTCATCAGTCCCACAGGATGACATTGTTTCATGGATAGGAACTGAAGCATGCCATCTCTGTTGGGTTTTCTTGGGCAGACACAATTGTTATGTATCTAATATTCCAAGGTAGTACAGTCCCTGATATTGAGGGCTTTGTAGCTTATATCACAGAGATGTCTAGCATAATCATAACAGCCTTTTGCTGTTGCTCCATAACTATTTTCAGTGTTCTTTTGATCACTAACATTCTGTTTTGACACTTTTTCTGGAGGTTCTTATTATAATCTCCAAAACATCATCTATCATTAATTGTTTAATATTTTATACCAGAATAGGATCTGTCATCATTACCTCTCATATCATTATATGCTATGATAGGTTATACCTACCAATCCCATCAAGTGACAGGAGAGACTTATTATATGTCCTCTCTATTAAAGAGGATTGTTTGATAGGGCCCAGAAAAAGAACCTTGTCTGTTCAAATGTCAAAGACTGTGGGACAGGAATTGTAAATTAACAATGTCAACCTCATATAAAGAAAATTTGTATAAGATGTTTTATAACTGGCATTTTGCACCAGTGCGGTTGGCAAGGATGTTTAAAGACAAATCGGCTAAACGCTGGAAGTGTCATCAGATACCTGGGTCATATGTGATGGACCAGCTTAAAAGCAAAAAAATACTGGACAAAATTACATAAGTTATTGGAAAAAATTATAAAAGAACATATTGATCTAAAATGAGAAATATTTCTATTGGGGATTTTCCCTGAAAAATACAATAAGGAAAATGCATGTTATTTATTTATTTATTTATTTATTTATTTATTTATTTATTTATTTATTTATTTATTTATTTATTTATTTATTTAATCAATTTTATATACTGCTCCCCTCTCCCAATGGGACACGGGCGATTTACAGCCAAATAAAAATACAATAAAATACAATATTTAAAATGAGGTTAAAAAGAATTAAATAGGTGGCTGGAAGATAAAAACAGTCAGAGGAGTTAAAAAACTAAAACCATTTAAGATCAATTAAAAACCCTACCAGTAACTCTAGGCCAGACCGGCTAGATGGAATAAGTGGGTCTTCAGCATGCGCCGGAAGGTTAATAAGTCAGGGATGGTCCTCATCTCCGGGGGTAATTCGTTCCAGAGGGAGGGTGCTCCCACAGAGAAGGCCCGCACCCTCGGGGCCGCCAGCCAGCACCGTCCAGCCGGCAGTACCCCGAGGAGGCCCACTTTATGGGAGCGCACTGGCCGACGGGAGGCCGATGATGGCAGTAGGCGGTCCCACAGGTACCCAGGTCCCAAGCCATGGAGCGCTTTAAAGATGACCACTAGCATCTTGAATCGCACCCGGAAGGCCACCGGGAGCCAATGCAGCTCACGCAGAAGTGGTGTAACATGGGGGCTTCTCGGAGCCATTCTGCACCAACTGGAGCCTCCGGATGCTCTTCAAGGGGAGCCCCATGTAGAGAGCATTGGCAAAGTCTAGGCAGGAGATGACAAGGGCAGATGTGACCATCCAAAGTGCACCCCAATCCAGAAAGGGCCACAACTGGTAGATCCTACGGACCTGACAAAAAGCCCCTCTGGCAACGGCCGCTATATGCTCTTCTAACGACAGCCGTACATCCAGAAGGACACCCAGATTGCATGCCCTCTCCGTGGGAGCAAGAATTCCTCCCCCCACAGCCAGTGATGGAATTAACTGGCTGTATCGGGGCGCTGGAAAGTACAGCCACTCGGTTTTGGCCAGGTTGAGCTGAAGCCTGTTTCGCCCCATTCAACCCTGCACAGACTCCAGGCACCGGGTCATCACTTCCACGGCTTCGTCGGGGTGGCCTGGGGTAGAAACGTACAGCTGAGTGTCATCAGCGTACTGATGAAACTCTACCCCAAAGCCACGGATGATCTCACCCAGCGGCTTCACATAAATGTTGAACAGCAGGGGCGAGAGCACAGACCCCTGAGGTACCCCCCAAGTCAGGGGCCTCAGGGCCATCTCTGCCCCCCTGCCAACACAAATTGTGAACGCTCGGAGAGGAAGAAGGAGAACCACTGTAATACGGTGCCTCCCACCCGCAGCTCCCCCAGCCGCCGCAATAAGATACTGTGGTCGACAGTATCAAAAGCCACTGAGAGATCTAACAGGACCAGGACAGAGGAACAACCCCTATCGCGGGCCCTCCAGAGATCATCCACCAACGCGACCAACGCCATCTCCGTGCTGCACCCGGGCCTGAAGCCTGATTGGCATGGATCTAAATAGACAGCTTCATCCAGGTGCCAAGGGAGCTGTCATGCCACCACACTCTCAACAGCCTTCGCCACAAAGCGAAGGTTGGAGACTGGACGATAATTAGATAATAAAGTTGGGTCCAGGGACGGTTTCTTGAGGATGGGTCTCACTACCGCCTCTTTCAAGGTGGCAGGCAGAAACCCCTCACTCAAGGAAGCGTTAATAATACCCTGGAACCAACCTCATGTCACCTCCCGGGTGGCCAATACCTGCCAGGAGGGACACGGATCCAGTAAACATGTGGTGGCATTAAGCCCACCCAGCATCCTGTCCACATCGTTGAGGGTCACAGGATCAAACTCTCCCCAAATGACCTCCCCGAACTCTGCCCCTGCCCCCCCATCCAGAGTTGCCCAGTCAGAGTCCAACCCATCCCGGATCTGAGTGATTTTGTCCTGTAGAAAATTGAAAAAATCCTCAGCCCACCCTTGCAAAGGATCCTCCCGCATTCCCACTTCTAAAAGGGAGTAGGTCTCCCTGAAAAGGGCGGCTGGGTGATTTTCTGCAGACGCAATAAGGGCGGAAAAGTGAGAACGCTTTGCCGTCCTTATCGCCACTAAATAAGTCCTAATATGGGACCGTAATAGTGTTCAGTCAGATCCGGAACGGGTGGCCCTCCAACCTTTCTCTAGGTGTCTTTTCCAGTGCTTCATCTCCCTCAGCTCCTCCAAAAACCATAGAGCTGATTGGGATCGGCACCGGATCAGAGGCCGCAAGGGCACGACCCGATCAAGGGCCTCAGCCACCAACTTATCCCAGGTGGCCACCAGGTCCCCAACCGAGTCGTGTGTGCGACCACCGGGAAACAGCCCAAGCTCCATCAGGAACCTGTCCGGGTCCATCAGACGCCTGGGGCAGCACCAACGTGTTGGTCCCGCCTCCCTGCGACAAGGAGGTGGGGCATGGAAGTCCAGCCTAAGGAGCAAATGATCAGACCCTGACAGGGGCTCTACCACAGCGTCCCCTAAACCTAGATCATCCTGCCATTGTCCAGAGACAAAAACCAGATTCAAGATGTGACCCCCAACATGAGTGGGGTCCCTAATTAATTGGGTCAGGCCCAAGACTGTCATGGAAGCCATGAACTCCTGAGCAATCCCGGAGGTCCCGCCATCCAAAGGCAGGTTGAAATCCCCCATGACCAGAAGCCTGGGGGTCTCAACCGCCAGGCCGGCTACGACATCCAGGAACTCAGGCAGGGCTGATGTCACATAGCAGGGAGCCAGGTATGTGATCAATAGGCCCATCTGAACCCCGGAACCACACTTAATGAAGAGGTATTCACATCCGGTCGTCTGAGGAACAATGGATTCCCTAGGACATAGATCTTCCCTAATAATCACCGCAACCCCCCCCCCCACCCCTCCCCTGGGCCCTTGGCTGATGAAAAACCCGAAACCCAGCTGGGCACATCTCCACCAGGGGAACGCCCCCTTCCTGGCCCAACCAGGTTTCAGTAACACCTGCCAGGTCCACTCCCCCCTCCAAAATCAGATCACAAATGAGGGGGACTTTATTAACTACGGACCTGGCATTACACAATATCAACCAAAGGCCTGGGGCCTGATGATTTGGACCACCCGGGGAACGGGAAATGACCTGGGGGTCGGAGCGCACCACTGCACACAAACAGCGGGGGCGGGCTCCCGAAACATAATATGGCCCCCTGTCAGTGCCATATCTGCCTCTCCCATTGACCGTGCCAATCACCATCCTCTCTTCCTCCCGGAAACAAACTTCCATCCTCGATGTGACCACCCCCAACCCCAGAACCTCCCGGTCACGCTTAACCCCCGGTCTGGCTCTCGTCCCCCAAGCCCAACCTGGTCACCCTCCCTAACCCCACTAAAAATTTAAAAATGAACGAATATAACTGGGTGGAATCCTTATAGCGCATCCCCTGCTGCTAGAATTTCATAAAATTGGAAGAGTGAAGAGATACCTATGGATGAGAATATGATTAAGAAAATATTAGAATGTGCGGAAATGAATAGATTAATGCTGGCAATTAAGGAGAAAGAGCAAACTGAATACTATATAGTATGAGATCTATTTTACCAATAGTTAAATAATAAAAAATGGAAGTTGGAAATAGGGAAACAAAATAAAGAAGATATATTAAAAGAGATAAGTAAATATTATGACTAATACGTTGAATATTATGTTAATATTGTAGAATTAATATATGGAATACTATTATGTTAAAGATTGTAGAATCAATATTAATTTAATGAATCAATTTGTAATTTTTGTAATTTTGATTATTGTTTAACAAAGATGTTTAATTAAAAAAAGAACCTTGTCTGTTGTGTTATCTGTCCTTTGAACCCTTATCATCTCCCAGAAGTTAGATTGGCCCCAACTCTTCCAGACTTCTGAAAAACCTTGACAACGTGGTTCTGCCACCAAGTTTGGAGACTTAATCAAGGTATGAAGTGTACTAGATAGCTATACTCATTGTAATGCATGGCTTGTAAATGCTGCTGACTATATTTTTATGGATTATCCTCTGGTTTTTAATCTGGATTCATAGTTTTTATTTTTATTATATTTTCTTTTGATTTTCAATTTTGTGAGTCATCAGAGTCACACATGAGATGGATGGCTTTATAAATAGACTGAATGAATGAATGAATGAATGAATGAATGAATGAATGAATGAATTGATCTTGTTTCCTACTGAAGATCCGGGTCCTTTTTTTTGCCTGAATTAACTGTTGCAGTTAGTTTTTTAAAAAATGTAGAACTCTGAATAATTTAACTCACCAGAAAAGGATCAGGACTCCGCTAGCCATAGAATGCAATAGCTCTGCTTAAGGCTAGAAGAAGAAAATGCCAAACAAGGCATTTATAAAGCAACAAATAAATAGGCTTCATTTGCATATAAACAAAGGAGCAGTAAAAGACACATGGTGGAGAGCCTGAAGGCAGAGGGTAAATAATCTCTTCAAATGTCAGCGCTTTGTAATGATAGTCAAGGAATCTTTGTGGGTTTGGTGCCAATACTTAGATTTGTTTCTAAGATTTACTTCTAAAGCTGCTGAGGGGATATCCTAATAACAAAAAAAAAAAATGCGTAAGAACTAAAGTAAGAAACTTTTTTGATTGTTATTTAACGGTGCACCAGAGATTCTGAGGAATAACAAAATTAATTCATCATTAATTTTATATGACATTGGGAGAAAAAGTCACAGTGTTCATTCACATCTTTTGTACAATATATTTTCCCCGTAATTCCTAATTAGTATATTATTTCTAAATCACTTACGTTTTATTCAGCCAAAAAGAATCTTGTTTTTTGTTTTTACTCATTTGTTCATTTCATATTGGAACATGTTAATACAAAGTTTATATTGACTAAAAAAATTATTTTGGTTCATTCTTTGGATAATTACTCATTTCCAATCCATTGGGCTGGACAAAATAAATCCAGTATTGAGTTCAAACATTGTTCCATTTATGCATGCTTTTGTTTGAACTTGTTATTTAAACAAGGAATTGGATAAGGAGGACAAGAAATTTGAAAAATATTTGACTGGAAACATAATTTCATAGTTTCAATGTTGTTTTGGGTAATAATGAATATAAAAGAAGGATGTGGGGGAGGAAAGACAAAGAGACTAAAATTTATCTTCTTTGGATGGAGAAAGCACCAGGCAACCAATTTCTTATTTTATTCTATTAATTTATTCTATTGTAAATTATATTTTATTTTGTTTGTTATTTAGGAGTGTTGCTGAGGCATTATGCAGAGTCTTCCTAAGCCATCCATACAGATCCCGTTTTCCTAGTCCAGTGTAAACTTAGTTTTACATGACTAAGAATGTATAGACTGTATTTATCTACGATAGGACCAAAATGATCAAAGAAATCTATTTCTCGGAATAAATGACATCCTGTAGCAGAGGCAACTGTGTCCTTCACACCCAAACTATCTACTATCATGCCATGCCATTAAAACATGGTCCTTGTTATCTAACTCAGAAGCAATTTCAAGGAACCTGCCACCATATTACATAGTTCATGGTTCATTAGTATATAAGTGATGCGTGTTCAACAACATTTCTTGAAATAATGAAGTGAAAGCAAGGGTGTCAAACTCACGTTGCAACGGCAGCATCACATGACCTTCTGGGACTTTTCCCCCCTTCGCTAAACCAGGTGGGGGCAGGGGCAGCGCTTGATGCATCCAGCGTTTCACACCCCTGTCCTAAAGTATCAAGGTGTCAATGAAGAAAAAGAATGTTTCCTTGCCTCCATTCTAAACATACTCCCTATTACATTTCTATTTGTGAAGTCATATTTTAAAGTTAAGAAAAATAGAACAAACTATATTCCAATATTTGAAGCAACCTGGAATTAAAGAGTAATTTCCTAACAGTGAGAACAATTAAGCAGTGGAACAACTTTCCTCCAGAAGTTGCAGAGGTTCCATCAATGTAAGTTTTTAAGAAGAGATTGGACAGTTGTTTGGAATGGTTTAGGGCAGTGGTCACCAACCAGTGAGCTGGGGACCACTGATGGTCCACAAGAAAATTTTGGTGGTCCTCAGAGAAATGTCACCCCCAAAGCATCCCCCAAAGCAATTAATCCAGGCTGTGTGGGAACACAAGGCTGTGCCACCCACATGGCCTGCGGGAACACAAGGCTTGTGTTGCTTGCATTGTGAACAACATGAGATAGTGAGGGGAGGGGGGAAAGGGCGGAGAGGGGAACTTGCCTTACTCGCCTCATGCCCTTTACCTGGCCACCGGGCTGCTTCTTTCTGCTTCTTTCTTCTTCTGCTTTTGGCTACACGCAAGGAAAGCAACAAAAGTCATTCTTTCTCTCCCCCAAACTCTGCCAGAAATGAGTCTTTGGGACCTTGCAAAGCATCCTGCTCCAAGAGGCTGCGCCGGCGTGACAAGTCTCACAAAGTTTGGGGGAGAGAAAGAACAACTTCTGCTGCTTCTGCTGCTTTTCTTGCATGAAGCCCAAAGTTTCTCTCTTTCTCTCTCCCCTAAGAATGGCTGAAGACGATATCCTGCAATCCCAAATAAAGAACGATCAATTGGTAGGAAAACGGGATGGGGAATTTTCCTGCAGACTTTTTTTGGGATTTTCCCAGGGTCTCTGGTCTGCGGGATTTAAAATTATGAGTTTGGTGCTCCCTGAGGTCTAAAAGGTTGGCGACCCCTGGTGTAGGGTCTCCTGCTTAAGCAAAGGGATGGACTAAATGATATTCAAGGTGCCTTCCAACTCTTTTATTCTTATTCTTCACTTTCTCCGTGACAATGGCTCCTTGACATGAATCTATACCAGCATCTTTACCAATTTCACTTTTTTCTCTTCTTATCTTCATTGGCATTAGGCTGTACATTTCTGAAATGAGATGGCTGAAATTTGTTACAGGAGTTCAGCTCTACTACATCTATTTGCCAAGGTATTTCATCTTCTTCTCTAGTAATCCATAGCTTGGGTTTTGCATTCTTCACCACTGCTGTGAATTGGAATTAATTATTTACAGATTTACTCTCAGAATCTCTTTCCTGACAATTCCAAACCAATACAAACAAGTTAAAAAAAACAATATATTTTTGTGCCTATTGGCCAGTCTTTTGCATATAAATTGAGGGCAATATTTCTTATTTAATATAATCTTAAAGGATGTAAAATAGTCCATCTTAGCAATGGCTTGCCAATACATTGAAAAAATGAAAGACTTCATCCTTATCTAATGCAGCCACTTCTGTTGAACTTGGTGATATATCTCTTCTTCCTGGCTTTCTGAGCCAATAGTTGATTCACTACTCTGCTTATTTTCTTGTGTCCTTTCTTTGTCTTCTTTTTCAGTGGGTGTTTGTATTTCAAAATTTCTTCTTTGACAACTGTACAGTTCATCACAAACATTGCTCTGTGTTGAGATTTGTATAATTCATGCCTTTGACAATCAAGGCATAATGTTGTTATACAAGCAGGACAGTTCAAAATAGCATCACTGTTGGGAATAGCAGGAAGTTTTTCTTGTTGTGATTGAACATTTTTTATATTATGATAGCTCCTTCTCATATATCTACCCATTCCTGATCTTTATCGTCTTCTTCTGGATCATAAAATAACTCATCATTAGTTGGAATTCATCGTTGGTGATGTTTTCTTTTTTTTCTGGTTTCTGCAGGACCTGCTACATCTTCATCATAGTCAAGGTGGTCTTCCCGCCATTCGTGATCCCGCCGATGCCGAGGATAACTTTCATGGCGTCACGAGTGTGCTGGCCTCACAGAGGGTTCCGCGGGAGAGCCCGGCGATGGAAGGGGAGGAGGAGGAGAAGGAAGAACCAGGAGGGGGAAAGAGAAAAAAAAGAGCCACGAGTGTCAACTACTGAGGGGAGCCATAGCGGCGGAGACAATGGCGACGAGGGAGTGGAAGCCGACCGTGCTCCTGCCAAGCCCTCAGACGAAAGAACATTCTTATTCTTAAATTGGTGGAAGCACCACAGAGAAAAAAGTACCTTTGGAATCTGGAAAGGTGAAATTATGAATAAACGTGGATATAAAGGCTTCCACATGACTAGGTCAGCTTTGCCATGTATCAGAGAGAAAGTAACTTCTTTGGGTGCTGTTCATGAGGTAGGCAAAAGATAAAGGCAGAAACTGACACTTTGTCTGATAAGCAGTATTCCTTAAAATGCTGGCCTTTAGTGGATTGTAAGAAGTTACGCAGCCAATTGCAAGATGTCTTAGGCTAACACTGCCTACAAATCTTTTGCAAATAGCTTACCTCAGGATAAATGCTCCTAAGCAGAAACTGGTCAGCACAACCTAGATTGAATAAACCATATTGAATCACAGCTCTTGAACTTTAAAATTCCGCTCTGCGTTCCTCCATTAAAATAACCACATTGCACTCTGAAAAATGAGACTGAAATTGTTATTATTTTAAATGTTCAAAACACTTCTCTTTCCCTCCAAACCTTAAAAAACAAGTGTGTCCAAATCACTTCATTACTTACGTTTGCAGGCAGTCCTTGTTTAACAACTGTCTCAGCCATTGACCATTCATAAATGCCTCGATAATAAATGGTAATAAATAAAACTTGATTAATGGATACATTTAGGACAACAAAGTAAAACTGATTAAGGTCTGGTCAGTTCCAGGCAGCAGCTGCCATCTGGGGGGTTCGACTCAACTAATTAAGATCACAGAGCTATACTGTGGAGAAAAGCAGCACAGGAAGAAACAAACTCTCTGCCCTGCAAGGGGGGACAACATGGAGGGAACAAGAGTCAGGCACATGATAATGTAGAAGAGAATTTACTAGAATTTGCTTTCCTCTCTCAGCCTCCATTTACAACTACAGCTGCGACTGGTATTTCATTCACTAAATGATGTGGTCATTAAGCAAATCATCACATGACCACACTCAAATTTTATGACCACTTTGATCACGGTTGGACAAAGCAATTTTAAGCAAATCAATGTTGTTAATGTTGTTAAGCCAATAATGTGGTTGTTAAATGAATCACATGGTTGTTAAGCAAATTTGGCTTCCCACACTGATTTCGTTTGTCAGAAGCCAGCTGGAAAGGTTGCAAATCATGATAATGTAATCGCAGCATAGAGCAACCAATTGTAAATGCAAAGCTGGTTAACAAGAGCCCAATTGTGATCAGGTAATTGTGGGGGTAGTGTGACAGCCAAAACTTTGAGGAGAAGTCGTACGTGCCTTATTTTCCCAGGGCCATCATACCTCCAAACCATCATTAAATGAATGATTGTAAATTAAGAATTACCTTTATATGAATGAGACAGCAGCAACCATCATCTCTCTCTCCTCTCTCTTTCCTCTCTCTCCTCTGTCTCTCCTCTCTCTCTTTCTCTTTCCTCTATTTCTCCTCTCTCTCTCCTCTCTCTTTTCTCCTCTCTCCTCTCTCTTTTCTCCTCTCTCCTCTCTCTCCTCTCCCCCCCTCTCTCTCCTCTCTCTCCTCTCTTTCTTTCAGACTCTCTCCTCTCTCTCTTTCAGACTCTCTCTCTCCTCTCTTTCCTCTCTCGTCTCTCTCCTCTCCCCTCTCCCTCCTCTCTCTTTTTTCTCTCTCCTCTCTCTGTTCTTTCTCTCTTTCACTCTCTCCCCTCTCTCTCTCACACACACATACACACAACTATTTCACCAAAACTCAATAAATGAGGACTAGTTGTACTGCAAAGAAGTATCTGTGTTTCAGCAGCTGTATCTAAAACAGTAACAAAGATTCTGAGAAGTTTCCTTGAACATTTTTTTTTAAAAAGTTAAAATAGGATTTTTAATTATCCGTTATGGAGATGCCCACCTATCCATATCTGTGCCAATATTATCTATGTATATATTACCATACACATACATCTATATACATCTCTGTAAAACAGAGATGAAGATAATTTATAGACTATCCTGGTTACGCTGGTTACCACATTGATTAAAGGGATCTACACAAACAGGATGGCTAAACATCAGCTTCCTGAAAAAAAACTATAAATTTACAGTCACTTATCACTAAATAAGCATTGAAATAAATGACTGGAGGAGATTCAGATAGAAAGCAGATGATCAGAGGAGAAGGCAAGCTTCCACATGCTTTCCCACACCATTTTACAAGATAAGAAGATATTTATCTACTCTCAGAGAGATTTTAGCTTTTGGCATATACAGATTGGTTTGAGTCAGTGCAATAATTCAGGTGATATCATATTTATTCTAATCTGTGTACTTTTCTTTCTGAACTAAAGTTTTGCCATTCCTTTACAGATGCTTTTATATCTTAGTTTTCCAAACAATTAAATGACTTAAAATCTTGCAGAGAATCAATTAGAACAGGGGTTTCCAACCTTGGCAACTTTAAGTCTGGAGGACTTCAACTCCAGGTTTAAAGTTGCCAAGATTTGAGACCCTTGAACTAGAAACGAACACTCATTCCTTCAAGCAGGGGTGAGCAATCATTTTGCAGATTAAAAAAAAACACATTTCAGTAAAACAAATTTGTTACTCATATCAGAGTCTTAATAGAATAGAATTCTTTATTGGCCAAGTGTGATTGGACACACAAGGAATTTGTCTTTGGTGCATATGCTCTCAATGTCCATAAAGAAAAAATAAAATACATTCATCAAGTATCATAAGATACAATACTTGGTGATAGTCATAGGTTACTAATAAGCAATGAAATCTTACTAGGAAACAAATAAAACAATATAAATTGTAAAGATACAAGTAACACAGTTATAGTCATAAGCGGGAAGAGATAGGTAATAGGAAGGATGAGAAGAATAATAATAATACAGTCTTGGTAAATAATTTGACAGTGTTGTGGGAATTAGTTGTTTAGCAGAGTGATGGCATTCAGGGAAAAACTGCCCTTGTGTCTAGTAGTTCTGGTGTGCAGTGCCCTATAGTGTCATTTTGAGAGTAGAAGTTGAAACAATGTATGTCCAGGATGTGAGGGGTCTGTAGATATTTTCACAGCCCTCTTTTTGACTCATGCAGTATACAGGTCCTCAATGGAAGGCAGGTTGGTGTTTTTTACTTAACATGCATACTTTACTTATTTTTTTTAAAAATGAAAAATTAATGCTACCTTTGTGAGTGTATTTGTATTATTTGGTAATTTGCTGCTCTGGGGCATTAAAAAAAAAGAGGAAGGAACACATAGCCTGTGGCTTGCCCCTGATTTTTCATGGATGCCATTTGCAGAAATGTAGCCAGGAATCCAATTGTGTTTTCACAAATTTCCTATTCTAAATAACATACAAGTTAGAGCCTTATTCAGATCAATGGATTAAAGCCAGACCATTGGAGTTTAAACTTTAATTATTGTTAAATATTTTGTTTGTATATTTGTTTTGTGATTTTAATTGTAGGTCATACTGAGTCTTTAGAAAAACATTACACAAATGGTATGGATACATTAGAAAAATAAAACCCACTGTTAAACGTTTTTAAGAAACATTCATTTAAGTAGAAAACATTTAGGAATGTTTATTTGGAACTAGGTTGGTTAACAATTAACAAGAAATGGGGTATTTGGGATAATAGGCTTCTAAATATATGAATATGTATGTATTCTAAAGGAAGGAAGGAAGAAAAACAAAAGGCTTTTGAAAGAAACAATTGATTTTAGCAACATATATCGTTCAGAATTTTCTACTGCATCAATAAAATTCCACCTGCTTAATTTGGTCTACTAATCTACCAGCAAAGTGGTAATATATGTCAATTTGAACATAATCAAGTCTTTTCAAAAGGTAACAAAATCTATTTAAAAGCCAAATAATGATTTGCAGAATGAAGCAAAGCACATGGAATACAAGAAAGATTGACAGACTGGCACAAAAGCTGGTGAGAGCAGGGTATTGGGGTAATATTGGTGCCCATATTTTGAAGAGTACTCATGTTTCAGAAGCTGTTTCCACATACATTAGGGGTGTCAATCTTGTGTCATTACGGTGGCATCACGTGACTTATCACAACTTTTATACCCTTCACTAAATTGGGCGTGGACATGGCCAGCATGTGACGGATTCGACCCACGAGTCACAAGTTTGACAGCTCTGACATACAGAATATAGAAAATAATAATTAACTATGAATAGAAAAAGACTCTCTGTAAGATGGGGGTGGTGGGGGGGAGGGAGGGAGGAAGGGAGGGAGGGAGAAAGAGAGATTTGAGATTTACATGCCTGATCCTGCAACCTGGAGCTGTCAGGTCAACAGTTAAAATTCTAGGAATCAGATATTGGTAAAGACCAGCAAGATTCTACAACTTTATTTTTCTGCAAAACAGCAGATGACTGAGGGCTCTGGATTAAAATAAATAAATTGTATCTTTTTCAGGGAGAAATCAGTTGGCAAAGTTAATTGTTAGAATGTGCTGCTCACCCTGCAACATTGGTTCATATCCAATAGTTGTACACCTTATTGCATCTCAACTTTAGCTACTTTAAGATGTGTAGATGCTGGTTGGGAAATTCTGGGAGCTGACGTCCACACATCTAAATGTGTCTGAGGCTGAGAAACACTGCTCTAATGTCTTGCTGAGCATAGAATGTAATTATGTAATGCTGCACCCAAGCCAGATGGACAGATTCAAAAACATCCTATAACATTTAATAAGGCAAAAATTCCTTCAATTCTGGTTTGCCTCCAGACAGTTTCATGGACACATCTTTATTATGCTCCTGGCAATGATATGGAAACAGTTTTGGGTATATTTTGTGGCTTTGTGTTATTTTTGCTTCCACTCTATGCTATCATCCTGTTCTCCCAATCAGATCCTAATTCATTTTAATATTAAACCCAGACAAAGGGGTTTTCTTAGGAAATAAGAAGATAGTTTGCTCTAAGAATATGTACGATAGAAATATACTAAGAAGAAGCTTTTGGAAAACACGAAGTAGATAACTTTATGTTTTCTTAGAGAATACAGCAAAACAATGAACTTCTTCTAAAAACGATACTCTCCCATGCCTTTTTAGCTCAAAAATGGCATAGAGAATAGAGGAACAATACATTTTGGAAATGCAGAAAGCTGTTTTGTTTTTGTTTTTAAATAATACTAAAGAAAATATTAGCTCATCAATACTTCATGGTCTCCTAAAAAGAATTTAACAAGCAAATACTTGCAGACATAAAGACCTTCTAGTATACCGGAAGCAGAACTAAGATGTTAAAATTTGTGCCCAAGTGTGTAATATGTCTCCTGAGTAAAAGAGAGAGAAAACCCTCTTGACAGTAATTAAGGAACAAAGTGGCCTCTTATACAATTTAACAATGATAAGAGGCTAAAGGGAAAAAGCTGAGAAACAAAATGGTTTCCTGTGGCAGTTAATTCTGAACTATATAAGATGTCAATACAGTTTCAGCAGGGGAGAGTGTAAAGTAATAGAAAATAGGGCTATGGCCCCTATTCCTCCTGGTTTTCCTGCTGGGAGGGGGTGAGGAAGCCACTGTGGGGTTCTGTACAGTTTTACCCAAAGACCCTGCTGCTCCTAACTTTGAGATTTCCCTAAATTGTACTTGAAAATATAACAGTGAGATCTGAGGTAGTTTCCCATTACCAAACTCTGCATGGTGTTCAGCCGAAACTCACAACTGAAAAAGAATGATTTTGATGAATGGAAAATTGATTTAGTTCTGATTTCATGGAACTCTGAGAAAACAAACCAATGGATTGCATAAATGATGATGACCGTAAAGCATGACTGGCAAGAAATTCTTTTTGTTGAGTGCTTTCATTCTATCATAGAGCATTGCATTTACACATGAATGTAGAAAGGTTTCTTAAGAAGCAGCTAAGATGGAAACATTTCAGATTTTTTAAAATCTATGTACAGGTGAAACTTGAAAAATTAGAATATCGTGCAAAAGTTCATTTATTTCAGTAATGCAACTTAAAAGGCGAAACTAATATATGAGATAGACTCATTACATGCAAGCAAGATGGTTCAAGCTGTGATTTGTCATAATTGTGATGATTATGGCTTACAGCTCATGAAAACCTCAAATCCACAATCTTAGAAAATTAGAAAATTGCATGCAATCAATAAAACAAGGATTGTACATAGAACAATATTGGACCTCTGAAAAGTATAAGCATGCATATGTACTCAGTACTTGGTTTGAGCCCCTTCTGCAGCAATTACTGCCTCAATGCAGCGTGGCATGGAAGCTATCAGTCTGTGGCACTGCTGAGGTGTTATGGAAGACCAGGATGCTTCAATAGCAGCCTTGAGCTCTTCTGCATTGTTTGGTCTCATGTCTCTCATCTTTCTCTTGGCAATGCCCCATAGATTCTCTATGGGGTTCAGGCGAGTTTGCTGGCCAATCAAGCACAGTAATTCCATGGTCATTGAACCAGGTTTTGGTGATTTTGGCAGTGTGGGCAGATGCCAAGTCCTGCTGGAAAATGAAGTCAGCGTCCCCATAAAGCTCGTCTGTGGAAGGAAGCATGAAGTGCTCCAAAATCTCCTGGTAGTCAGCTGTGTTGACCCTGGACTTAATGAAGCACTGTGGACCAACACCAGCAGATGACATGGCTCCCCAAATCAACACAGACTGTGGAAACTTCACACTGGACTTCAAGCATCTTGCAGTGTGTGCTTCTCCATTCTTCCTCCAGACTCTGGGTCCTTGGTTTCCAAATGAGATGCAAAAGTTGCTCTCATCAGAAAAGAGGACATTGGACCACTGAGCAACAGACCAGTTCTGTTTTTCTTTAGCCCAGGTAAGATGCTTCTGACGTTGTTTGTTGTTCAGGAGCGGCTTGACAAGAGGAATACGACATTTGAAGCCCATGTCCAGGATCTGTCTGTGTATGGTGGCTCTTGATGCACTGACTCCAGCCTCAGTCCACTCCTTGTAAAAGACCCCAACACTTTTGAATGGCCTTTTCCTGACAATCCTCTCTAGGCTGCAGTCATCCCTGCTGCTTGTGCACCTTTTTCTTCCACACTTTTCCCTACCACATAACTTTCTATTAATGTGCTTCGATAACAGCACTTTGGGAACAGCCAACTTCTTTTGCAATTACCTTTTGAGGCTTTCCCTCCTTATGGAGGGTGTCAATGATGGTTTTCTGCACAACTGTCAGGTCTTTCCCATGATTGTGATTCCTACTGAACCAGACTGAGAGAGCATTTAAAGGCTCAGGAACCCTTTGCATGTGTTATGGTTTAATTAGCTGATTAGAGTGGGACACTTTGAGCCTAGAATATTGAACCTTTTCACAATATTCTAATTTTCTGAGATTGTGGATTTGGGGTTTTCATGATCTGTAAGCCATAATCATATCCATTATGACACATCACGGCTTTGCAAGTAATGAGTCTATCTCATATATTAGTTTCACCTTTTAAGTTGCATTACTGAAATAAATTAACTTTTGCACGATACTCTAATTTTTCGAGTTTCACCTGTATGTTCTGTTTTGCACAGAAAATCTAGTTTAGATAATAGATAGAATAGAATAGAATTCTTTATTGGCCAAGTGTGATTGTACACACAAGGAATTTGTCTTGGTGAAAATATTCTCAGTATACATAAAATAAAAGATACATTTGTCAGAGTCAAGAATTATAGGATACAACACTTAATAATAGTTATAGGGTACAATAAGCAATCAAATCATACTAGGAAACAGTCAATATAACATTTTAAAGGAGGAATCAATTTCATGTTGGATATCCAGGCCACTCTCCAGCAGTCCCAAAGATTTGGCCCTTCTGAGGTTAGGAGATGATGAAAGGAAGTGTATGGTAGTGATTGAGCAGTGGACAATGCTAGAAAAGTATTGGTAAGGATCCAAAATAGTAAAGAGTACAATTAGACTACATTCAGTGCTGATCTGAATTTGTTGCCACCCATTGCACAATCAACCCCAACTGATCTGTATTAAATTAAAACCATACTTTGGATTTATCTTTTTAAAAAAGAGTTAGAGACAACTACAGAGATAGAATCAAGTAGATTCTAATCACATGGATGTCATAGATTAGAAATAGACCACATTATTAGTTCATAAGAGATACTAAGATAGTATCAGCTCAATTAAGTTGTTAATAATCTTGTATGTTTTAATTTTTTATTCATTTAGCTTTATTACATAAATGTGGTATTTATTAATTACCTTATACACAAATTGCTACTTATTAAAAATTAGTCACACAGTAATGCAACCCTAATAGTACCAAAACTTCATTAGCCACTGGATAAGTTCATCCTATTGCAGTGATCCCCAAACTACAGGTATACCTCAACTAATGACCACAACTGAGCCTAAAAGGTCTGTTGCTAAGTGAGACATTTGTTAAATGAATTTTGCCACATTCTATGACTTTTCTTGCCACATTTGTTAAGTGAATCACTGCATTTGTTAAATTGCTAACACCGTTGTTAAGTGAATCTGATTTTCCCATTGACTTTGCTTGTCAGAAGGTCACAAAAGGTGATCACATCACCCCGGGATACTGCAACCGTCATAAATATGAGTCAATTGCCAAGCATCCAAATTTTGATCACATGATCTTGGGGATGCTGCAATGGTCATAATTGTGAAAAATGGTCATAAGTCACTTTTTTCAGTGCTGTTGTAACTTCCAACGGTCATTAAATGAACTGTTGTAAGTCAAAGACTACCTGTAGTACGTATATTGGGATGGAATACTTTATATTACACTGTACATGCCATAAACTAATATCAAATATCTCGGATCAAAACAAATAATGAAGAAAAGACATTGACTCAATACAAGACACACCAAACCAAACCAAACCAAACAGAAAGATAGCAGAAATGGAACATTCTCCTCATAGCAATATATACTTTGCTCTAGCTGTGAAGAGAAAGTGTTCTAAACAGATATACACATGAGCAGACACATACACAAATTTCATCTCTATAATTTATTTCCTTGCATTATGAAGTTAGAAATAAACTGTTAAGAAAACTGTGTATAAGAATCCCACAGGCTATTAAAACTATTCAACAGGGTAATTTAACAACTGAACAACTATAATGCTCCTTTATTTATTAATTAGATTGCGCTGCTGGATGAGATTCCACTTCTATTAAAATTTTGCTCCTAAGGCAGGGACAAATGGAATGGAATAGAATGGAATAAAGCAATTTAGACCCAGGCTCATAATACTTGTTTCAGAGTAGACATCCGCTGAGTTAACAGTATGATGTATGGTAGGATACCACAACTACTTATAGGTTTACATGCAAGCCATAAGTTAGAACCTGATCTAGTGTGTCACATATATTTCCCTTAGTAGGAATATTTTCCAAGAAGTTGTCAGAATCAGCAAAATAAATTCTAGGGGGTTGATTGCTTGCCAACTGAATATTGCAATCTAAACTTTGTATTAAAGATGAAGTATTACAAATAATGATCTTAAAAATAAGCAATTCATGAATGATATGAAATGTGTACTACATTTTTGAACATACCCATAGAACATGTCAACCTTGTGAAATGGTCCAGACAAAAGGCACAAACAAGAATACTAACTCTGATATTATTGTAAGATTACATTAACAGGATCTTACAAGTTTTAAAGTACAACTTTCCTGTTTTGCCTATATAGTCCAAAAAACAAGGAAAGGTTCCCTTCTGAGACATTTGCCAAGCCCCCAGGACTTCTTGGGCTCAGCTGCCTCTTATCTGACCATTGTCTGAAGCTCTTCCTCCTGTCTCCCAAGGTCATTTACACATACCATGACCAAACATTAAACTATTGTTGTTAATTATTGTTTTAAGGGAAAGAACGGAAAATAGAGAAGCAAACAAGTATACAAGATATTGTTAGTTATTAATCTTATAAAGTGACTAAAATTTGCTTCAGCCAAAATAGTTTGAGCAGCTACTTATTTCAATGAAGTAAAAAGTTATCTTGACAAAGTTTCAGCGCTTCAAGAAAAAGTGGGAGCCAATCCTGCCCAGTCTGGAAGCTCTTCTACATGTGGGAGAGGACCTGAGCTTAAGCAGCTTTGACCTTATCAATTTAATTAGTAAAATCATGAAACAAATGCACAACAAGGAAGCCCGCAGTATGTGATAAAAAAATGTCAATATGGCAGTTTCAACAGGAAGATCAAAGCTCTGCCAATGTTTTACATGCATCTTACAAATGGCACACATAAAAAACAAATAAAGTTTGATTGAAACCTTGTGGCCATCATCTTGACCACACCCTGGGAACAACCCTATGCACACTGAGAACAATCCCCCAGCTTTTCTTGAAGTCACTCAGCCTGGATACACTTCAGCAGGAGTTGATTGTGGAAGCAAATGGACAAAAAAAGTATTGCTATAATCTCATCTGCAGTAGGATGTATTGGACAAGAGCCTACTGACTGACCTAAGGTCCAGAGAAACGCACATTAACATGATAATGAGAAAAGCCCATAACATCTTCTAGATCATGGCCATAATCAATTAAATGCAGAAAACATTTTGTTAATGGTTTGATAAAATGAAAATGCTAACATGTTGTCCATTTCTGTAGTCACTAATTAGATTAGCCAACTAACAATCTTGGGTTTGCTCTTACACTCTTCCATTATTTTTCCATATAAAATAGCTGTTAGCTTCACAAAACAAACTAAGTAGACTTTTACGAATAGAATAATTAAAGCAGCCATATCTTTGCTAGGCCTTTTAACTAAGCGACTGTGTTCATGGGAGTTCCAGGCGACTTCTTCCAATCATTTTCAAAGCAAGGCTTGGTAACTAACAATCCATCTTCTTTCTTTCTTCAGTATTTCTATGCAGCAAGGTGGGTTAAGGGAGAGAGTGATCGGACCAATGTCCTCAGCCAAGAAATTCTTGGCTGAGGAAGGACTCGTGGTGGGATTCAAATTTTTTTACTACCAGTTCTGTGGGCATGGCTTGGTGGGCATGGCAGGGGAAGGTTACCGCAAAATCCCCATTCGCTCCCCACACCACTAACCTGCTTTCAAGCTCTGTTTTCATATGCAGGGCAACAAAAGAAGACCCAGCCAATCAGCTGGGACTCAGAAAGCAGAGAATAGATGGGGGGGCAGGGCCAGTCAGAGGTGGTATTTGCCGGTTCTCCAAAATTTTCACTACCGATTCAAAATTTCTCAAAATTACTCAAAATTTCCACTACCGGGTCTCCAGAACTGGTCAGAGCAGGGGTGGGATTCTACAGGTTCTCACCTATTCGCTAGAACCGGTTGTTAACTTTCTAAGCAGTTCGGAGAACCGGTTGTTGGAAGAAATCTCCTTTTGTTTTTTTCCACCCTTCTTGCATTCTTGGCAGTATACCTCGACTTACTGTCTCTGAAGGAGGTTTTTTTTTCTTTGCTGGCACTTTTTTAAAGGGGAAGGGTTGTTTTAAGCTTCTGACAGTGCTGTTGGGAGGAAATACTTCCCTGTTGGAGTTAGCACTTTGAAGAAATAATTGAATAATGAAGCAGAGCTGCCAGAAAGAAGCTTTTAATGACAAGGAACCAAGATGAGTGACATTCAGCAAGGCTTCTGGGCTAGCTAGAAAGATTGACATTGAAACGTGAGTTTACATACCCTTTTTGAGTTTTGGTCTAAAACTGGTGACCATTCAAAGTTATAATGGCACTGAAAAAAGTGACTTATGACCATTTTTCACACTTACAACCGTTGCAGCATCCTCACTGTCATGAGAGGCCAGGCGAGGAGAAGTGCCCCTTGATGTGAGTGATGTCGAGTTGGCCACGCCCACCCAGTCACATGACCAGCAAGCCATACCTACCAACTAAGCCATGCCCACAGAACCGGTTGTTTAAAAAATTGAATCCCACTTCTGAATCAGACCCTGGAAGGACTTGAATCTGCATCTCTTAAATCCCAGTTAACATCCTTAACATCATCTTGGTACAGTGTTTATGTATCTTATACCACCACTATCTCCCTGTAGGCTAATTTCAATTGCTTATAAGCATAGTGTCTCTTGTTTCTATATATAATCATTCAGAAGAAAAAATGAATGTTATGTAAATATGTTATTCACACTGAGAATTATATTTGTAGAGTGGCCAAATTGCAGCCAGAAACTATAGGCAACCCCAATTTTTTAAAGTCATGAGATCCCCTTCTCCATTTAAACAAATGAAATAATAGCAGTCACAATAACATTTAGACTTATATACTGCTTCACAAGTCTCTGAGTTGGTGTTTTAAGGTTCCCACAGGCACTGAGCTCCTTTAAAATATCCTAAAACAGGCCAAATTTTTCAGCCTTACCTTGTAAGTACTTACCTTTCAGCCTTACCTTGTCACTGTATCAGCATATTGCCTCCTGCAGACCTTGAAAGCCAAATAAAACTAAAGTAGAATAAAATTCATCCAACAGCAAAAAAAGCTGATTGTCATGATCTACTTGATGATGGCCTTTATAATGCTAGACTTCACAGCTCATCTATTCTCAAGGTGTTGATTATTATTGCAATCATTCACCTGGCTCCCTTACAATATAATAGATACAGAAGAAATCTCCATGCATTTTCTTGAGAGGATAAAGACATGATCTTCCAAAATAGAACTTGTCAGACATAAATGAACAGATTCTAATAACATGTTGATTGGCACTCCAAATCTTTGTAAAACATAACATCCATTTCAGAAAGATGCATATATATAGATATGTATATATACCCTGTGTATCTGGTAAAGTTGGTAAAGTATATATATATATATATATATATATATATATATATATATATATATATATATACCCTATGTATCTGGTAAAGTTGCCTATAATAAAAAGCCGTAGTGCATTTTAAAACCACAGGATGTTATAATTAGATGTTTCTATTCCCAAACTGTTCAGAGAAGTTTGAAATCAACTTGCAATTTTTACTTCTCCTAACTTCAAATACAGAGAGTATGCAGAAAATACCTTGAACAGTTGACAATAGGAGATGGCCCAGAATGTAATTTACTCAGTGCTCTATCTTAAGCTAGGTTAGGGTTAGGGTTAGGATCCTGGAGTAGCAAAAAAAAACCAAAACCCAACCCCAAATCCCTCTTACCTCCACATCATACAAAAATAAAATTTAATAAATTGCTAGAGCCCCCATCTTCATGGTTTAGGTATGTTTAATATAAAACCAAACAGTGGCTAAAAGAGGAAAAATGTTTGGATGCAGAGAGGTCTTTTGTCTTGCATAAAAAGCCCCTTGCAAGCTTTCGTGCGGAAATAATAAGGCATTTTTTTTCTTTTTACAAAGGGTGAAACCATGGCTGCATGTATCTGTAATGGCTGGATTAGGAAAAAGAAGCAGAAACTCTCTAAACAATCCAAGAATGAGACAGATAATTACATGGTAAACATAATTTTTTTTAAAAAAACAACTAATCATGATCTTGAGCTATAGAATAGCAGACTTTTTTTTAATCAGAGGTTGCAATGACTGAAGTGGCAGACAGCATCTGTGGCACTGCCGGCAAAGAATTTCTCTTGGTGGTAAAGTAGGATAACTACAAGCTTCACAGAAGCACAACGTTGCAAAGAAAACAACTTTGATTCAACTTCAGGAGTAGGAAATACAAACACAGCTCTGAAAAAAATCCACGGACACTGAGCAATTACAGAGGAGTAGATTTATATCTAAACCAACATGAAATCCTCAGGTGAAGATGCCCTGGAATCCAGGATATTATTTTGAATGGTGACTAACAAGATCTCATGCTCATCATCTCTCTGCAGTGATATATTGATTACCCCTCACTGTAACACAGGATTGTTGTTTTCGGCTTCACTATTGCTCTTCCAGGAATCCATTTCTTAACAAGCACATTAAGGTGTCATTTTTGCAATATTCAGATAAGTTATTTGCATTGTCCCCCCTATAAATCAAATCAACTGTGTGTAAATGCTGAGGAATAACTCAGCTCTGCTACAAAAGCCACTTTCCTGTTCGCTTTAGCAGCGTATCTGCTAAAGGTGAAAAGGTCCTTGTGCATCTATTAGCCCAGTAATGAAATGAGATGATACATCAATGTTAGGTTTCTGCCTCAGCACAAACTACACCCAGGCATCAGCAATCAAGTAGATATCGCAAAGGTGCATATTCAAAAGGCAACTGGAGTCTGGACTTTGTTTTTCCTTGAAGACGTTTCGCTCCTCTCCTCCAAGAAGCTTCTTCAGTTTTGACTGAATGGTGAAGGATGGAAGGATTTATATTCCTTGCAGTCATCTGGTCTCCTCAGTTTTGAAAGAATGGTGCGGGATGGAAGGATTTATATTCCTTGCAGTAATCTGGTCTCGTCTAATGACTGCAAGGAATATAAATCCTTCCCTCCTACACCATACATTCAGAACTGAAGAGACTGCACAAAAAATTAGCTAGAGCAGGGGTCCCCAAACTTTTGGACCTCAGGGACCACCAAACTCATAATTTTAGATTCCAGGGACCACTAACCGGTTCTGTGGACGTGGCCTAATTTGTGGGTGTGGCTTGATGGTCATGTGACTGGTTGGGCTTGGCTTGTATGTAAATATTATAAATATTTATATAAATATTGAATTTTTTTTATAAAAAAGAGCAACTTTTACCCAAAATCAGGCAAAGCAGGCAGGCAGATTGAGTTGCTCACAGAATCACAGATTCATTCAGAAATCTATCTATCTGCCATTGGCTAGCTCAGTCTGTCAGATAAAATTTGCTTGCAAGCAAACTCACAAAATTAACTCACAACACACCATGTATGTAAATATTGAATTTTTTATAAAAAAAGAGCAACTTTTACCCAAAATCAGGCAAAGCAGGCAGACTGAGTTGCTCACAGAATCATTCAGTGATCTATCTATCTGCCATCAGCTAGCTCAGTCTCTCAAATTTGCTTGCCGTAAGTCTGCACTGAATTTGCTTGCAAACAAACCTTCAGTCCTAAGGGAGGTTTGGCTGTGCATAGCTAGAAAGTAAGAAATCCAACCATTTCCTGCTTCCTAGCTAATCTAAATCTCCCGGCACAGCAGAACAGCTGATGGTCAAAAAAAGGAAAAATAGCAACTTAGCAGACAAGTTTGCTGGGTAAGGAGTGAGTGGGTGGGGAGGGTTCCCACGGGCCATGTGGGCAGCGCAGCCTTGTGTTTCTGCGCAGCCTGGATTAATTCCTTTGGGGGGGTGCTCTGGGGGTGAGATTTCTCTGAGGCCCACCAAAATTTTCTCGTGACCCACCATTGGGCCGCGGTCCATCAGTTGGCAACCACTGAGCTAGAGGATCTCCTGAACCCCTGCGAACCCCCAGCAGCCCACCCTGAGTTGAGGTGCTCCATGGCAGGCTGAACAGCTTCAGCACAAATTGGTGAGCAATCCCACTCCATTTCCCCATGATGCCAAAGCTGGATAACTTCAGCTAATGAACTCTGCAAAAGAAGGCTTAAAGTGATCCTGAAGAAAACTGTAGAGAAGCAACTTAGTCATTTCTCTTTTCTTTTGAAAGTCAGACTTAGACTTAGACTTTTTAGAATAGACTTAGACTGTCTACTATTGACCTCACCCCTTTCCTAAGAGGTCTGTAGGGGGCGTGCATAAGCGCAGCAATGTGCCTACTGTCCCTGTCCTATTGTTTCTTTTATATTTTATTTTTCTTATATGTATCCATGTATTCATAACCATGTTTTACTTATACCTATTATCTTGTAAGCAATTGACAAAATAAATAAATAAATAGAAGATCCTACTGCTTTGAGAAGCAGCTTAGAAAGGGCACATTGTTTTTTACAACCTAAGTTTTACCCAGCCTGATCGTGCCAACCAGTAGAGTTCATTATAGGGTACACATGACAAAAAGTATCTACTTTATTTATAGAGGTTCTCCATCATCCAGGTCCTGGTTGTCCCCAAGGTGCTTTTTCAAAAGGCAACTGGGCTTCGTTTTCCTTGAAGTCATTTCGCTTCTCATCCAAGGAGCTGAAGGAGTGCAGTCCCACTCCTGGCTGGCCCTGCCCACCCCACCCCTCCCCCTTCCAGGAGTCCCCACCTGGCCTGTTTTGGATGCAGGTAAGTCAAGGCATGGACAGGGCCTCAGGGGGCAACAGGCCTCCTGAAAGTTCAGGAAGGCTGGAAATGGGCCCATTTACGGCTTCAAGAGAGCCTCCGGAGCCCAGAGAGGCTGTTTTCACTCTCCCAGAAGCTTGAGGAAAGCCTCTGGAGCCAGGGAGGGCAAAAATGCCCCCCCCCCCACTGTGGTGCAGGAGACTGATTAGGCCACACCCACCATGGCCACATCCACTCAGCAAGTGGGCAGAGAACCCGTTGCTAAAAATTTTGAAGCCCACTCCTGCCCTAACAGTATTCCAGACTGCGGGCCTTAATTAAATGTAAGCTTCATTCAAACAGATCACTTCTTCCTTGGCCAGGGCTATGTGAAAGATCTTTGGACTGCTCACCAAAGCTTTTGTGTGTTAGAAGGCCTCTCAGGTTTGGTGTCTTCAGTACACATCTCAGGCAACCCCAGAGGCTGCTAGTCTCACAAAGATTCTCTTTCGGTTTTGTATTTTCTTTGTGATAAAAGCTGAACTTTCATGTCGCTACTCCAGCTAACTTTGCTAATAAGATTTCAAAATTAAATTTCTTATCCTGGTTCATCCTCAAGAGATTAAGCTTTAAGGTTGGGTGGTTGTTGTTTTTTTTTGTATGCAAGAAGAGTCAAAGATATTGGACAATAGTCTTTCCAATCCATTTGAATAATGATCTTTCTACTGCAAATAGTTTGCTTTATTCTTAAGGAAGGTGTTTTATAAGCCTGAGGACAATTCTGAACTGCTGCCTAAGCTACTCTCAAGCTGCTCCAGTCCTTAAGCAAATTTCAGAAATGCCAGCCTGGATTGCACTGGGTTGATGAGACTAAGTCACTGCTCTTATACAAGAGATGATCAATCATACTCTTGTTTCCTGCCCTTCCCATCCATGCATGGAAGTTGAGTGCACTAGCTAACTCCTATCCACTGATGCTCGACTTATCTTTTTAGGGATTGTTTCTGCTTCATTACGTTACAAATTCTTTGCTTACCCAGATGTTTTTGCATACTTGAAAACTTCATCTTTTTCTTTCCTGGGCCTGAAGCCAATCAGAGCTGGGTTGCATTGAGAATGGAATGAAGCCCTGGACTCCATCAGCTCTGAAGGCCTCAGGTTAGAAAACAGTCATTTGAATCACAGCTGGAAAACACAATCGCATCATGCATTTGCAATGGGATGAGATTGTTGTTGTGGCCTGCCAGCGACGAAAGGAGCTGATAGCAAATTCAGACAGTGAGGAGGTTGGGGAGGAACATGGGGCAATCATGGAGTCTGGAGAAAGCTCTGACAAGTGCTCTGTGTTTGAGGCAGAGATGGGCCAGGGCCGCCTGACAGTTATCAGTTGCCTTCGGAGTCGGACATCAATGAGGCAGAAGAAAAGCTGGAGCCCGTTCCCAATATGTGCATGCACAGAGCTGCCAGAAAAAGGGATCAGCTAAGGAACAAGAGTCGACCTGGGAGTAAAGCCACAAGTGGACGGTGAATGGCCCCTCCCAAAGGGAATAAAAGAGGAGTGAAAGGGGAGTGGGGTTTGCAGGAGACAATTAGTTCATTTGGGTGAAGATCTATTCCTGCATTCATGCCAAGTATTGTCTGCTACAGTGTGGCATCTGAAAGATACTGGTCTGGCCATTCCCCTAGCCTGATAAAGGTCTGTAATTGTGAAATATCTGGAAAGACTATTGGCTGGGACTTTGCTGGAGAGGAATTCACTGTAAAAGAAATAAAAGGGGTTTATCAGGACGAGGGGTCAGCGTTGTGCTGTTGGGAAGCCTAGATCAGAACAATTGTGAGGAAGAGGACATCCATTTCTGGGCTTAGGAAGCAGAAAGGATTAACATTGTACTGCTAAGAATTTTTAGCCAGCCAAGCTCTCTTTAAAACATTTATTTCAAAAGTCAATCAAAATCCATTCGAAGATTCAGTGGTTGTCTTTTAATTCATTTTTAATGACATTTATCAGCAGACAGCAAGCTTAGATTGCCATTTTAATTTTCTTTTCACATGATTCTGAAAATAGGTTTTGTTTTCTGGAGCGGATCTAATTGGCTACTTTACCTCTGAGCACATCAAAACCCAAGCCAAACTCCCAAGTCACGAAGGGGAAACGAAGTCCAACTATCTTCATCTTTCAGAGCAGATATGTTCAGAGAAATTGCAGTTTCCAAAGTGATGGAAGAGAAAAAGGAAAAGAGATCAGCTAATTCCTTATTTGTGAATATTCAGGGGCTCCTTTCCACCACAAGGAGGGCTTTGTATGTGGGACAGTTATTATCATGTTGACCCCATGACTGTGGAAACATCTTAGGACAGACTGACTCAATAGCCTCGAAACAGAGATGAGAACTCTCCCATACAATTGGCAACAACTATTTATTTATTTATTTATTTGTCAATCTCTTACAAGATAATAGGTACAAGCATAAACATAGTTATGAATACAAGAAATGGATACATATAGAAAAATAAAAAGAAACAATAGGACAGGGATGGTAGGCACGTTGGTGCGCTTATGCACGCCCCCTACAGACCTCTTAGGAAAGAGGTGAGGTCAATAGTAGACAGTCTAAGGTTAAAGTTTTTGGGGTTTGGGGAAGAAACCACAGAGTCAGGTAGAGTATTCCAGACATTGACCACTCTGTTGCTGAAGTCGTATTTCCTGCAATCAAGTTTGGTGTGGTTAACCTTGAATTTGTATCTATTGTGTGCTCTTGTGTTGTTATGGTTGAAGCTGAAGTATTTATTGACAGCTAGGACATTGCAATGTATGATTTTATATACTATACTTAGATTGGACCGAAGGCAGCATAGTTCTAGGTTTTCTAGGTCTAGAGTTTCAAGTCTGGTAGCATAAGGTATTCTACAATGAGTAGAGGAGTGGAGAACTCTTCTTGTGAAATATTTCTGGACTTTCTCAGCTGTGTTAATATCAGATACGTAATGTGGGTTCCAGATCGATGAACTATATTCAAGTATTGGTCTAGCAAACATTTTGTATGCTCTAGATAGTAGTGTGATATTACCAGAGAAAAAGCTATGTAGGATTAGGTTAACAACTCTTAATGCCTTTTTGTCTATGTAGTTACAGTGGGCTCTAGCACTTAGGTCATTTGAGATGAGTACTCCAAGGTCCTTGACAGAGTTTGGATCATCAGCAAGGTCTTGACTATTCAGTTTGTATTTTATTTTCTGATTTTTTTTGCCAATATGCAGGACAGAGCATTTATTTGTTGAGATTTGAAGTTGTCATTTGTTTGACCATTCTGATACATAGTCAAGGTCTTTTTGGAGGGTAGCAATATAAATACTTGAAAGAATGGGTTCCCCTGGGTATAAAATCATAGATGTCATCTTTCTAAACTTGCTGCAGCTAAGCCCATCAAGTATATCCTGTTGTTTATTGAAATGGAAAATTATATTTAAACAGAAGAGGCAGATTACCAAGATGGAAATTATACACAGGAGACATAAACAGCAATATCAGGAGAGCAACAGTCGTGGCTAAATTGGCTTTGAACAGCTGACCTTGGGACAAGTGAAATTATGTTTGAAAAATTCAGCAGTATGATTGTCTTGCCCTTTGTGACTGCAGTACAGAATCATGAAAGCAAGGACAGTAACAACCGAGCCGAAAAACTCAGCCATGTTGAAACTATCATTTTCTACGATTGAGATGGATTCAGACTTGAATAGTGGCAAACAGGCATTCATAAAATCCAACAAGGTGCAAATTGTACTCTCTGTGTAAATTAATACAGGTAGTCCTCAAACTTACAACCAAATTTCTGTTGCTAATTGAGACAGTTGTTACATGAGTTTTACCCCATGTTACTACCTTTCTTGCCAGAGTTGTTAAGTGAATCATTGCAGTTAAGTTAGTGACACGGTTATTAAGTGAATCTGGCTTCCCCATTGACTTTGCTTGTCAGAAGGCTGCAAAAGGGGTTGACATGATTCTGGGATGTTGCAACCGTCAGAAATATGAGTCAGTTGCCAAGCACCTGAACTTTGATCAGGAACCATGAGGATGGTGCAAGTGTAAGTGTAATGTTGTAAGTGTGAAAATTGGTCATAAGTCACTTTTTTCAGTGCCATTGTAACTTTGAACAATCACTAAACCATCTGTTTAGTCAAGGACTACCTGTAATGAAATTTAAGAGCTTTCATTGTAATTTTTGTATAAACATCACCACAATTAAAGCAATGCTAACAGCACTATGTTAACTTTTCTAGTACATTGATTAACATTCTTTCGTATCTTAATCCCCATCAACTATCACTATCTTAGCGATAGCAATAGCACTTAGACTTATATACTTTTACAGCCCTCTCTAAGCAGTTTACAGAGTCAGCCTGTTGTCCCCAACAATCTGGATCCTCATTTTACTGACCTCGGAAGAATGGAAGGCCAAGTCAACCTTGAGTCTGGTGGGATTCGAACTGCCAAATTGCAGACAGCGGGCAGTCAGCAGAAATAGCTTGCAGTACTGCATTCTAACCACTGTGCCACCACAGCTCTTTATGCTGGCAGTGGGCAGAGTTAGCTTGCAATACTGCATTCTAACCACTGTACCACCAGGGCTCATGCTGGAAATGGGTGTTATACCATGACAGTAAGAAAAGCTAAGTTTGGAACAACTCAATGGGGATATCATGATGATGACTGATTCCTGCCAAAAATGGCATTCTATATGTTTTTTATCCATCAAATATGCCATTATTAAAACAATGAAGCTATAACATTGTCATACATACAGAGGAAGTATGCATATTATGCTACCTAAGGCCGACTGTCTTGAGTGTTGGGATACGCAGATTATAAATTCAGTAGTAAATAAATCTAGTCTTTAATGCCACATTGCCACAAATGGCAACAACCCTTCTGGGGTTTCAAGCAAGAGTTTTTCTAGTCCTGATGGAATTAGTCCCAGACCTTCTACACATAAATCAATTCCTCAGTTACTGAATTATAGGAACATGAAATTAAATGACAGGGATGGGGAAAATTAAAAGTATGGCAGCCAGTTTGAGCAGTAACTATAAATCTTCAACCTCTTATTTCAAGCTTAATGTATCAGTGAACAGTCCAGGGATGCATATAGTTCTCAGAAATAATCAGGGGTGGGTTTCTACCAGTTCTGTCCACCTCTCTAGAACCGGTAGCTCTGAAGAGCAACAAACATAGAACCGGTTCTATGTCTGCTGATGTTTTTGCCCACCCACTCACTTGGGCTCTTACCTGACTTTTATTTCCTGATTTTTCAACTTCAGCTGCCATGCGAGGCACAGCTGCAGTTAAAAAAGCAGGAAAAAAAGGCTTTTTCAAAGGCTGCTTCTCTGCACGCAGCTGCTGCTGATGATTTACAGGCACGCGCTGGCAGCACGCAGAGAAGCACATCGTAAATCACCGAACCTCGTAAATCATCGAACTGGTAGTTAACCCTGTCGAATCCCACCCCTGGAAATAATCACATGTGGCCTATGGAGTTTAACAAGCAACTTTCCATTTTTTATAAAGGGATCTTCCCCCTTTTTATATGGTACAAGTAAATATGTGATGAAAGTTAACCAGATCTCCAAATCTGATCCTTGAAATATAAGCACTTAGCCAATGCTGGCCTTCTTCACTAGCTGTAACTCCTGAAATTTGAGCTTTAGTTATGGTGGATTGTGTTGTTTATTTCTACCTTTTAGAACAAATGAAATCTCCATTGATCTGTAATCTAACTTTTGGAGGGGATGAACCAGGCCTTGCTGAATCTTGATGAGAAGTAGTTTGTTATGGTGTAATTCTGATATTTGGAGAAAGATGTCCTCTTAACAGAGAAGGCAAATTAAGGTGATGGAGTTTTCAATTTTTTACCCTTTGGTGGATAACTGATGAATATTTAGACGGTCTACAGGAATAAATAAATACTATGATTTATTTAATCACAGGGTACTTTGAATCTTTATTGTCTGTAGCTGGAAAAAAATACAAAGAACTAACTTCTCAAGGATGAGTCTAAGTGGCTAAATAGTTGTTTGTCTCCTGAAATGTCTCTGAAGTTGAAAGTCTAGAGAGTGGAGTCTCACAAGAAAAAACAAAAACTTTGATAGCCAAGACTGTTCTTTTCTAAAGATCTACTAGGCACAATCAGGAAAAGAATGTTTCATCTTAGAAATAAAATAATGCATCTCATTCATGTACAGATGAAAAATCACCATCACCGTTCTTTTAAACGAAAAACCAAAGCATCTTTAAAGTCGAA
Source organism: Bungarus multicinctus (assembly GCA_023653725.1). NCBI lineage: Eukaryota > Metazoa > Chordata > Lepidosauria > Squamata > Elapidae > Bungarus > Bungarus multicinctus. The sequence continues at coordinate 135,472,383 of CM042836.1, forward strand.
TTGCAATTCCAGAAATAATTTGCAAAGGAACGCAATACCTAAATTCATGTCTGTGTTTAATCTGTATGAAAAACCAACAAGCCAAATAAATAAATAAATGAACAAACAAGCTGGATGAAGAAGGTTTGAAATGCAAAGTCGGCCTCATGTGGATTTATCAAGGTCCAGGTCACACAATCATAAAATCTAATAGTGTTTTTTTTTAAAAAAAATCTAGCAAGTTAATATTGTTTAAGAAAAAAGGGGGGAAACGGTATCCTACCTCATAGTTTTATAATGATAAAACAACTAATAACAGACTAAAAATGAAAAATAGGTGCACAAAAGAAAAAGAAAAGAGAAAAAAAGAATATAGTAAAGAAAAAGAAGAAAAAATAAGAGTATAATAAAGAAAAAGAAGAGAATTATATAGACAAATTACTTTCCTTTTCTTCACAAGAATTGAACAACTCCTGGAACTTATCACCTTCTCTTAAATTACAATCAACAATCTCTTCTTCCATATCCCACCTCTTATCCATAAACAAATCCTTAAAAGTTGTGACTTCCCTCATTGTGTGAAAAGCAGAGGTGGTATTCAGCCGGTTCTGACCAGTTCTGGAGAACCAGTAGTGTAAATTTTTAGTAGTTCGGAGAACCGGTAGCGGAAATTTTGAGCAGTTTGGAATACCATCTCTGACTGGCTCTGCCCCCATCTATTCTCTGCCTCCCATTGAGTCCCAGCTGATTGGCTGGATCTTCTTTAGTTGCCCTGCACAGGAGAACAGAGCTGGAAAGCAGGTTAGTGGGATGGGGAGGGAATGGGGATTTTACAGTATCCTTCCCCTGGAGTGGGGTGGGAGTGGAGATTTTGCAGTATCCTGCTCCTGCCACACCCACCAAGCCACGCCTACCAAGCCACACCACATCCACCAAGCCACGCCCACAGAACAGGTAGTAAAAGAATTTGAATCCCATCACTGGTGAAAACCCTAGTTGTGTGCAAACATGACTCTTTCACACAAGTTTCTAGGGCAACAGGGATGTATTTTAACTTTATTTATAAGGGTGCATAACAACATGTGGCCCCAGAGAGGCTAACTTCTTCATTTAAAAGCCACTTCATGGAAGCTATTTGTGCAGATGGAAACCCTGATTTTTCCAAAGAACAACAAAAAGCAGCATACTATATTAGCATCTTTCAGTTTTTATAACACTACATAGTTGTTCTTCCCTGTTTTGTACTCATGCTGAGTGAACTTTCGGAACAGTAAAGGGTATTAAAGAAATGCTCTATTTCCCAGTTCTAGGCCACTTAAAGAGCAGCATTATTATTATTATTTTTTTGTGGTATTAAAATCCAATTTGCATAGGCAGGATATGCCTCATTGGTTTCCATATTGAATACAGCATTTAAGTGATTGGTATAATCAGTTCCTTAAGTACTATTAAATGTGAATTTAGAACCAGTGGAAAAGTAATTCCTCCTTCAGTCTTTTGTTTCTCCCCTCAAACCAATTCATACAATCAGCTTGGTGGGTTAATTGGAGAGTTTGGCACAGAAGCTCTTCTGATAGCTTATTTCTCCAGCCATATTATTTGAGAGCCCAGACTAGATTGTTTCCATGAGACTATTAACAACCTTAAATCGAGCTTTTTATAGATTGTTTTTTTTAAGCACACAAATACCTATACCAGCAGTAGATAGAATGGTCTGCTAAGGCCCGTTCTGTGCAGTGCTCAGGGGCATTCCCTCTTTCACACGAATGAAGGCAAATATACATGTCTCAGGATAATGTTGCAGAATCCAATCTGGGTTGGTCGCTGGGACCAGAGGTTTAGTCTTCTGAGCTTTCAGAATTGTGCTGAAGCCCAATCTCAGGGAACGTCTCCCTAACAAAATTGTGCTTTGAGCTATTCTATGCATTGCATTTATGTGGTGCCTTCCAATTGGTTGATTGGTGTATTGATGATCTGTGATTGGCTGTTGTTTCCTTGTGCTGCTAAGTACTTGGCTCCTAAGTACCTGATAAGCCTGGTGGTAAATCAGCACTCCTGTTGACTGACAAGTGGCCCATTTCCTAGGCTTCAGTCATTTCCCTGGCTATTTTTGTACCTGCTCGGCCAACAATCTTAGAAGCTGCAAAAATGAATGTATGTCCTTATTCACTGCAGCGTGAGGCTAGCAATGAGTTAGGGTCTCCTCATCTGACCGTTCACTTGTGTTCTAGCAATCTGATGGTCCAACTGCCCCTCTGTTGTGATTAGCCAGCAGCAGGTGCAGATGGCTGAGGAGAGTAATGACTCTGATGAGGGGCCAGGACCATCAGGGAGTGGACTGCTGCCTTCAGAGATTGTGGGGGATGGCAGTAGTGATGAGGAGTTTCCCGAGGAGCCTGTGCCAAGTGCACATGCATGAAGGATTTACTCAGAGGAAAGAACAATTACAGCAGTACAGGCGACTTGGGAGTAAGGCTGCCAGGTAATGGACTCTCCCTCAAGAGGATAAAAGCCAGGTTTGGAAAAGTGTTCTTTGCAAACAGCAAAGAAGCTCTGAAACTCAACTGATGGACATCTTAGTTCGTGTTTGGAGAATTTTGTAAATTAGTTCTTATCTCTGGGTTTTTGGCAGCTTTGACAAATAACTTGACAAGGCTCTTCCTTGTTAATTAGTGGAAAGCAGCCTTCAGAACAGAATTCATTATTAAACCTTAAAAGGTGGGGGCTGCTGCCTTTGTCTGTGTTTGCTCTTTGGGAATCTGGTTGGGTCAGAACACTCCCTAATTGTCCTATATAAACACAAGGGCAATCCATGAAGGGGATCTGATAGATTACATTGGAAGTATCTCCAACCTCCAAGCAACCTTCGAAATGCATGGTTTCATAAATGCATGATTCCCTCTTTTACTTTCTGACAGAAGCCATATTTAAATTTAAGTTCTCCTTCTGCTTCTGGATGCCTTGCAGCAGGTCTGTAAATATAAATAGCATGACAAATCAAATAATAGAAAAATATAATAAAATTAAAACATGGATTACTGGGAATAGACCTTTGTATGTTTTGTTGCAAACATCTTTAAGTGAAGTTGAGTCCATAGTTGGCAACTCAGATCCAAATCCTCCTGTTTTCACCTGATACCAAGATGGGCTGAAGGTAGGGCAGGATCTATTTATAGTCTTCTAAGGTAATTTGCAATTGATCAAGAAAGGTTTTTTAATCAGTTATTGGGCAATGCACTGTATCTTGTTTCATATTCTAAATTATTGCTAGTTAGCTTTTTCAATAAATAAATAAATAAATAAAAAAACTTTGAGAGGAGAGGAAATGAAGCAGAGGATTTTATGTCCAGGGCAGAGCTATTAACTAGATCAGGGATCTCCAACCCCCAGTCTATGGACTGGTGCTCGTCCGCGGCATGCCAAAAACTGGGCAGCACAAAGAAGCAATGCCCCATTCATGGAATGTAGGCAGCATGTGAAATCATGCCCCCTCTGGTCCGTGGAAAAACCTCTCTCCACAGAACGAGTCCCTGGTGCCCAAAAGATCGGGGGCTGCTGAACTAGAACTACTAGTCTAGACTATAAACTCTGAGTAACCACTGGGTGGAAGCCAACAGTTGCAGTTTTTCTATTTCTCTTGACTCCCATCTAGTGATCTACTGGGCAAAGCTTTCTAATAATTCATTATCATAATTTCCAAATTCATTTTCAACAGCTGCAGGAACTGAAAATTGAACTGAAAACATTCTATCACTTGACAATATCCAAGGTTTTATGCCTTGTTGATTTGTTTATTTATTATGGCTTATATGCCCTTCAGTTATGATTCTGAATGGCTTATAAACCATTACAGTAACCAGACAGAATGTACAACATTAATTTAATAAGAATAAATTTCAGCATAATCAAATTATTCCTTATATCAGTCTGTTTATGCAGTCCCAAATTCATCAGAAAAGCCAGTTTGGTGCAGTGGTTAATTGGTTACAAAATGGGAGGCACAAAACTACCTGAGTGACCTTGGGCCAGGCCTTCTCTTTCAACCCTAGGAAGAAGGCAATGGCAAACCACTTTGGAAATCTTGCAAAGGAAACTGCAGAAACAAGTCCAGGCAATTGTTAGAAGTCAACACTGACCTGAAGGCAGCAAAAAAAAAAAAAAAAGCCTCATCTGGTATTCTACTTTAGAAGAAATTCTGTTATTGTCCACCATTCAAATTAGAATGGATAGGAAACATAACCAAGTGAGCTCATTCAACTTTATTGTAATGATATATTAACAGAATTTTACACATCTAAAAATACTCTCACCTTGTCCCCTTTACAGAGACAGTCTTTGCTGAGTTTTTTGCTCTACCCACGATCCTCCTGAGAGCTAAGCTACACTTTATCTAACTGTTCCCTTAGTTGTCCCAAAGGTGCTTTTTCAAGAGGAAGCTGGACTTTCTATATTTTTCCCTTGAAAACACTTCTCTTCTAATCCAAGAAACTTCTTAAGTTCTGATTGAATGGTGGGGAATGGAAGGATTTATATCCCTTGCAGTCATCTGGTCATTAGCATTCTTTCTGAGAGTTGTTGAGGCTACCTGGAGGTTTGTCTGGGCCCTCAGGAAAAGGGTGTGGAACCTTTTTGGAACTGCAGAACTGCTTGATGTCCTTTCTGTCAAGGTCATTCCCAGATACCATTACATTTATCCACATTTCACCAAAGACTGTTTGAAGGTTTCAGGTCATCATCCCTTTTCTGAATATTAACAGGGATGGATAGGGCTTCATCTTTTGGGATAAGCTATTTCAAAGGAGGGGCAGACAGAGAAAGCTCACAATTGGATTCTTTGACGATAGCACTAGCACTTAGACTTATATACCACTTTACAGTGCTTTATAACACTCTCTAAATGGTTTACAGAGTCAGCATATTGCCCCCAACAATCTGGGTCCTCATTTTACCAATCTTGGAAGGGTGAAAGGCTGAGTCAACCTTGGGCCTGGTGGGATTCGAACTGCCAAATTGCAGACAGACAGCAGTCAGCAGAAGTAGCCTGCAGTACTGCATACTAATCATGGTGCCACCGCAGCTCTTTATGATATTATTTCCTAGGATTTAGGATCCAAAGTAAACCTTTCTTGCTGAATCTCATCAGATGGGCAGATTTTATTTGTTTTTTAGAAAGCAAAATAGTTACTGCAATGGTGATATGATATGAAAAATCTTTTTATTCAGAATATACAAATGGGATTACCCCCCTCTCCCCATTAAGTTATACGATGCAAAACTGAACTACATGCTGATTCCACGAAGACAAATTCTCAGCTGCATGACTTTCATATAAACAATTTCAAAAGTATTGTCGGAATTTTTAACCTTGGGTGCTATCATTTTTAAACCATGCAAATGAAGAAAACAGTGGAATCCTGGAAATTATGTTCATAAGAAGGTTGTGTCTAATATTCTTACTAATTGAACCTGAAAAAAATGAAAAATTATGAAATGCTAATGCTGCCACCTAATCCAAATCAACTTGAAGAGACTCCATTAGTTTGCCCAACAAATGGGATTATACTTAAGATTCAGTCATTCCTGTTGATGGCAAGAGAATAGAAGACTTAGAATCTAGCTTTCTCGCAATATTTTCAGTCATTTGCCTCAATAAACTGAACTGCATTGCAATGTTACTTTTAGCCCACCCTCCACTGGAGACTTTGGTGCTGTCATATTTTAGAAGCAGTGATAAATATTTCAAAGTTCTGACATGAGTAAATAATCAGCAACCAGACCTTGAAATACTTACAGACTTATTGATAACCTGTCAACTTGTACCCTTTTTTTTTTCTTTTTTAGATTCCTGGCATTTCTTATTGAGTTTCCCATAATAGATTTTTTTTGTAGGATAATTTAATTTAAGAATCCTTGCACTTTTGTCTATGGAGATTCCCAGTCATCCAGGTCATGGTTGTCTCAACGGTGCTTTTTCAAGAGGCAAGTGGACTTTCTGGTTTTTTTCCTTTGAAGATGTTTTACTTCTCATCCGAGAAGCTTCTTCAGCTCTTAGTGGTGATGAATGGAAGGATTTATATTCATTGCAGACAGCTGGTCGCTTGCATTCTTTTTGAGAGTTGTTGAGGCCACTTGGAGATTTATCTGTGTCCTCCGGATTACTTGAGTAGTGCAAATGGGTGTGGAGACTTTTTGGAACTGTTGAAGGCTCCACGCCCATTTGCACTACTCAGGTGACCCTGATGACACATATAAACCTCCCAGTGGCCTCAACGACTCTCTAAAAGAATGCAAATGACCAGGTATCTGCAAGGAGTATAAATCCTTCCATTCCCCACCATCCAGTCAGAGCTGAAGAAGCTTCATAGATGAGAAGCAAAATGTTTTCAAAGAAAACCCAGAAAGTCCACTTGCCTCTTGAAAAAGCACCTTTGGGACCTTGCATTCTTGATTTGTATAATATTAGTTGTGTTCTGTTATCTATGGCCATGCTCTTCTGTATTAATTCCCTTCTTGAAAAGCACATTGGCAGCTTTTATATTCCATGGAAACTCAACTGCTAGAATCAAAAGAACCTGAGGATGTTCTCTGTGGATATTGTTTCCTTTACAATGGATGAACTCTGAGTTTTCTGACATCATCACTTCTCTATTTATGCAGCTGATCAGACAGCAAAAACTGGGCCGAATCATAAAAACCAAGACTGCAGCTTCTTGCTCTATTCTTTTAAAATTAATATGGTAGACCTGGAATGAAAAACAGGCAAGAATGGGAAATATAGGAGCCAAAACTTCAGATTCATTCTACTTAATATAGAAATGTTCCAGTAGGCTAAGCGGCAGTATTTGATGTTCAATAATGCTAAGCTAGATCTCTCTTATGAGGCAGAAAGTAGAAAAGACTGCCACCTGATCCCTACTTGAGATAATATATTGTTTTACAAAGATTAGTTTATCAGCAGTAGGTTATTCACAAAATAATCATGAAATGTTGCAAGCTCCAAAGTATTTGCCCTGAATGTTCCAAGCACGAGGCAAAACTTATGTTTTGAGAGGCCTATTTGAAAACAAAAATGCAGTTTCATTCCAAACGTGAAATAAAACCTGACTACTTTGGGAAGCATATTTTTTGCATAGGGATTTGCAAAAGTGCCACGAACAAAGAATTCTCAGTTGTCAAATAAGAGTGGTAATTTTCATTCACTTTGAATGTTCCTTCCATTTTTGCCCCTTGCTGTGAATGATTTGGTGATTGACTATTTATTGATCAATGGGGTGCTCAATCAGTGGCATGCTGTTCTTATACGGGATACTAGGTAAGATGGAAGGCAAAAAGTTGGAAATTAAAGCATATATGATACGTACACTTCCAAAACTCAGCCACAGCATCCCAGCCTCAACAGGACATGCTGTTGCTTCTCCCATCCCCATAAATACTTGCTGATTTTTCTGATTTTGTTTGTTTGTTCTGTTTATTTATTTAAACTTGTTATGTTTGCTGAACTCTGATGAACTCTGGGCAACATACAAAAGCCCCCCCCCCCTCCCCAAATTCCATAAAAGTCCATATTTTATTTTCCAGATAAAATGCATCACTCCTGATTCCCATTATGAGAAAATTGGCTATATCATCTTTGAACTAGTAAAGGGAAGGAACCTGAGTCTAGAGTTCTTTCAGGTGTCATATCTATTTCCAGGATTGCCTTGGAAGACCAGTCACGGATGGAAATTGCTCCAGATACCTCTGCTGACTGAACCTAGGAGAGCTGGGACCAAGTAGACGGAGACTTCTGAATGGTGGTAGCCCTAGAAGGTTCATTTTTGAGCCATAATGGGACGTGTTATCTTCTGGGTGAAGAATGGAGGTGAGGCCAATGTGATTTCTAGCAGCTCTTTATTTAATACTGCCTATGAGGCAACTGCAGTCTTGGTCTTTAAACTCCCTGGCTAACATAGCTCCTTTTATAGGAAACTGATCAGCCAAATGACCAATCAGGAAAGATTATTTTCCCGCTCCAAGAGAGGACCCGAATGAAAATTTCAACTGACAACTATACATTATATACAATACATAGCAGGATGGTTTTTCCTCATTCCTGAAATTTTTCTTTCTTTTACTTTGCAATCCAGCCATTAAATTTTAATGGTAGGTAAGCTTTTAAAAAACTGAAATGAAACTAATTAGAAGTATTTACAGTGGATCTAACCCATGAGGCATCGCTGACATTGATTTGGGAACTGAAGTATCTTCAAATTCCAAAAAAAGACAAAACATCAGTACCTTTTTTTTTCCTTTGAATAGTTGCAAGCCTGTACAATATAAAATTGGCTTTTGCGTTGCATTCTCCCCACCCCCCCTGTTTATATCACGTTTGGCAACTTTTCTCCTTCTATATGAAGTCTTATTATTAGCCAAAGGCTGACATAATTATGCTCTATGAAGCTTTTGGTTCATGCTTAGCTCTAGTTCCAATCTATTGGTGCTGGAATTCTCATTTCTGATAAAATTGACAAGTTTGCTTATGATGTGCTTTGTAGGCTGAAGCTGTTGAGTGGGTTTAATTTTTTTTTTTTCCTGAACTTGATGAGGCATGCCATGACAGAAAATTGAGCTCTCAAGTTTAATTAAGGCAATAGATTAAGAATGTCCTCCTTCAAATTCCATTGCTCAGAATCCTATTTGCTCAAATGTAAAGGGAACTTACATTTCTTAATCAGAGTCAAACACTTCTAAGTTCCCTTGATTTCAAAAGGAGTTTAATTGAATTTGGAAATTCAATGAGATTTAGATCTACTCCAAATAGTTTCACTAATCAGAGATATATGTTCAATTTCAAGTGGAATCTGGACACACAAGGGTTTTCACAGGGTGATTCATTATGCATAATTCCTCCCCTTGCACCACATAATATTCTGTGATGCATGGGAAGCGCCCGATCCTTTTCCCACAGTGATTATCATTTTATAAAATCTATTTACAAAAACAAACAAGCTTGAAGAACATTCGGTTAATACTTGGCTAATCGGTCAACAGAATCAAAATTTAAATTATCTCAGCAAGACTTCATGAAGCAAACCAATCTAAAGGGCAACATTTTCCGAAATCACATCCCGTGTGAATTTAATGTTTACAGCAGAAGGCAGATAAAACAGGGTACCAGAGTGGTTTTTTTCAAGGCACAGAAATGGAAAGGAGGTGACTTCGCGATGGCTGGTTCAGAACAATAAGCTTTTTTAAAAAAAACATTCTGAATTTTCACAACAGTCCAGGATAACCAATAGGGCTGCATTGCTTGGCATCTCTAGGAATGCAACATTACAGAGAATAAATAGAGCCTGGAGAAGCTGACAAGCTATCCACTGCCTATGATAATTGTGCTGTTTTTAAAAAGTTTCTTTTTTTAAAAAAAGGCAGGGGGGGACATGGAAAATGTTCTTTTATTCATGCGGACCGTTTCCATCCCATCACCAAAAGGTGATTTAAAAAACCCCACTCCAATTGGCAGTCTTTCTTACATTTGGAGGTAATGGGGATTTTAATCCAGTCCACTCTTCACTTAAAAAGAGATAAGGTGGATCAGATCTGGTTAGAATTTGGATGGAAGATGACCAAGAAATCCCAAGGTTATAATAAAATGAAATTGAAACCTCTGTGTTGTAGCTAAACTGGGGATTTTTTTAAAAAAAAACCACATCCCAGAAGAAAACAATGCAAACTATTTATATATCAACCTCAAGCAAACAGTATAGATGTATCTATGTAATTACTGAGAGTTGAATTGACAGATTATTGGAGCCATAATTAGTCACAGGTGAGGAAATTTTTAGACGTGCTGTTGTGTAAACTACAGGTGCACATGCTCCAGCCCCAGACTGACAGAAGCCTGTTTCAGATTTAATTGTAGTCAAACCCCAGGACTGTAATTTTTTTTAAAAAAATGTGACAGATGGGAGAAAAATACCAAATGGTTTTGGCTTGCATTCTAAAATTTTTGTTTTAGCCCTATCCATTTTTCCCATTTAACACGGCTTCATAGGCAAAGGCCAAATACAGCTTTCAGATTAAAAAAATGTTGGGCAACGGATGCATCTATCTCTCGGACAAGATTTAGATTGTATCACATTTACTCCTCTTTGCAGAGGAGAATCTACCCTCATTCCCACACTCCATGCCAAGGGTGTTTTATGCAAATTATAATCAGATAAGGCTGGGCATACAAATGTAAAATATAGACATACAAATAGGTTTGCATACATTTAACACTGAAATCAATGGGGCTTTGTTTCATTTGGCTCCTTCATTTTTCAGAAGGAAAGGAAGGAAGGAAGGAAGGAAGGAAGGAAGGAAGGAAGGAAGGAAGGAAGGAAGGAAGGAAGGAAGGAAGGAAGGAAGGAAGAAAGAAAGGAGGGAGGGAGGGAGGGAGGGAGGGAGGGAGGGAGGGAGGGAGGGAAGGAAGGAAGGAAGGAAGGAAGGAAGGAAGGAAGGAAGAGGGAGAAAGGAAGGAAGGAGAGAAGGAAGGAAGAGAGGGAGGGAGGAGGGAAGGAAGGAAGGAAGGAAGGAAGGAAGGAAGGAAGGAAGGAAGGAAGGAAGGAAGGAAGGAAGGAAGGAAGGAAGGAAGGAAGGAAGGAAGGATAAATGTTGGGATATTTCTTAACAATCCCTGGAAAGGATAAAAAGGATTAATCAGATCCAGAGGTACTGAATTTACTCCGAATCCCAAGATGCCTTCCCTAAAAGTCATTTCATTGCCACTAATGCTAATGAAATGTGCTTTGCTGAGCAAAAAAATTAAAAATCCGCTCTGCTAAGGATTTCAAATATTCAGTGATGTTTCAGTCATTGAAAGGTGATGTGCTGATCCAGTTATTATTTTGACACATAGCTAAATTAGCTAAATATATACATATTTCATGTTTGTTATTTCAAAGAGGCAAGTCAAGATTTCTTTCTGTAGCATGATGTGGCTTTGAAGTATTTCAAAAGTTTAATCATGTTTGAAATTACTCTTCTAACAGACCTCTCAAAGGTTTCATAGAGTCATCAAAACTGGCAAACTTAGATTGTTTTATTAATGAGATTCTTCAGGTTAAATTATGTTTTGTATTACAATCTCCAAAATTCTCAAATCTTCAATATGGTAATTTAATATATCCGTAAGACATAGCTCGCAAGCATTACAAAAATCCCTTTGTTAAATTTACATATTTTAATTTAGTGCAACATTGTACAGTTCAGTGTGTGGGACAGCATGTCAAATGGTACTATACTGCAGCACTTCATAAAGCAAATAAAAACTGGTACAACCATATTAAATACACTGCTAGAGTTCAACACAGTTGAACTAGTTACCATCTTTAAAGTGCTCCACGGCTTGGGGCTGGGGTATCTACGGGACTGCCTCCTGCCATTATTGGCCTCCCGCCAGCCAATACGCTCCCATAGAGTGGGTCTCCTCGGGGTGCCGCCGGCTGGATGGCTGGCGACCCTGAGGGTGCGGGCCTTCTCATTGGAGGCACCCTCCCTCTGGAACGAATTACCCCCGGAGATGAGGACCATCACTGATCTCCTGACCTTCCGGCGGGTGGTGAAAACTCATCTATTTTGCCAAGCCGGTCTGGCCTAGGGTCCTCTTAGGGTTTTTAATCTGGTTTTATCTGGTTTTTAGTCTTTTTAATTCCCTTTATATGTTTTTATCTTTCAGCCACTATATTTGATTTTAATTGTTTTTAATTTTGTATTGTTGTTGTATTTTTAATCGGCTGTACACCGCCCTAAGTCCTGTCAGGGAGGGAGGGCGGTATATAAGTTTAATAAAATAAATAAATAAACACAGAGCAATCAGCTGCAGACTTGGCTGCACTCACTAGCAAAACTCAGTCAACTTTAGCAAGAGCATTTAGACTTACATACCACTTCACAATGCGTTACATCCCTCTCTAAGCGATTTATAGAGTCGGGATATTACCCCCAACAACCTGGGTCCTCATTTTACCGAACTTGGAAGGGTGAATGATTGATTCAACCTTGAGCCGGTAAGGATCGAACGCCTGGCAATCAGCAGCATTAGCCTGCAATACTGCATTCTAACCACTGTGTCACCAGATCACTGCTAACTCTGCCAACTCACCCCCACCAAGTTGCCACAGGACAACTCCACATGGGCAACTCACTGCAGGGACAACTTGCCATGGGTGGCCAGAGGGAAAGGCTGGTGAGTGGGAGAGCAAGCAGATAGGTATAACGCAGAGTGGTGGCGGCTAGAGACTTCCCATTTTTACACTTCCCACCGACACCACTGCTGTTGAGTTCTGGGCTGAAGAGACTGGGGATGATGGTGGTTGGGATGGGCAGTGGGGAGGTGGTGGCTGGGGAGGTGTCCAATTTGCACACATCCCACAGCTATCACTGCTGCTGTCACCACATCAAGCTCTGATGAAGTTGGATAATGAAACATCTGCAAGAAAACAATCAAGCTCAGAGAGAACCAAGGACCCCTCAAAAGACCTTTGGCCAAGTCGTTGCAATTTAGTCAATAAACCCCGTATGCCAAATCTACATTTTAGATCATAAAATACATTTTCCCCAGTAGAATAAATATTGTAATTTTATGCCCATTGCAGAGCTGTGCCCCATAGGAGAATTAATCTTTTTTTCTGTTTGGGAAGTGTTTTCCAGCAGGAAACTGATCGGGCTTTAAGCCCATTGCACACTGCATTACATTACCACATAAGTGCATGAGACTTCAATCGAGGTATGTACGTAGGCCTTTAGTTTCAAGGGATGCTTCCCAAGCAATGCTGGGAGCAAAGCATACCCTGAGGCTGCTTTTCAAAGCCAGCTGATGCCCACTCCTATCCCCACTTCAAAAATAAATTTCCCCAAAAGCTACTAGAAGAAGCTTCAAAGCTTATGTAGAAGCCTCTTCTAACTAATAAACTTGCCTAAGGTTTTATGATGCAGAGCACTTTCATGAGAAAAATCCAACCTTGATGAAGCTTCAAGGTAGATTGCATCACCTTTAAAGTGCTAAATTTGCCCTTCAGACTGCATGCAGTCGCCTGTACTTCCCTCACAGAGTGCTCAAAGATCTACTTGAAAGCAAAACAGCTCTAAACTAATAGGCCTATGTTGCTGATTAATACAAATCAAAATAGGTATCCCAGATAGCTGCTGAGAACCACATGAAAAATGAAGACAGTGGATTGACATCCAGTACCTGCTGAGTCTGAAAGAGGGGGAAAAAAGATATTTGTATGAATAACATCTGACAAGGCACCTCTGAGCATTAATTTTATATCACAGAACATAATGCGTGATTCCACTCAGCACCTTTCCACTATCAGTGTGAGCGAAATGCTTAAGGAACATGGTTCCTCAACAGGAACAGGCTTGCAAAACTATTTGAAATTCAAATAACAGCACCGTAATTATTCCATGTATAATTTACACATTTATTATTTTGAAGGCTTGGAATGGGGGTGAAAGTTGCTAAGGACATCTATTCACTCTGTGATACTCTTTCTCTCCCTATCAGCAAATTGCAGAAAATTGACAGGTGGTTGTTACCAGAGATATGAACTTAGTTTTTCACAGGGAGGGGGGCATTTTCTATATATTATACTATTGAATTTTATTTTCAACACATTTTTAATGTCAAATAATCTGATCAAAATCTTTTTGAGTCACTATCCTGCATATGTGTCTCACCCTTGAGCTCATTCATTCCATTATCATTCAAAGCACCCAGCTCCAGAAAACATATTAAAAAGTTCAATTCTCCCTACTTTTTTTTTTTACTTTGAATGTTTATGCTGCATCTGAAAATTCAAAAGCAAATATTTGAGTGATGCTTATAGACAAAACCTGGACTGCATCAAACAGTTGGCATTGAAAAACCTTTGTGAAAAAGGAGTGACAATTGCTTTTTTTTTATTAAAGAAAGAAAACAAAGAAAATATCCTAAGAAACAATTCACTTTAATATCTGATCGTTTGAACAGAGCCTATAGCAGACTGTCAATCATTTCTCATGCATATAAAACAGAAATGACCTGATGGAGGTCATTGCCCTCTGCTCACATAAAGTTGTCAACATTGTCGCCACCTTTTCTTTTATTAGATTCTCCTTTGTAAAGAATATTTCCTCCATCTTCTTGCAAGGACTAAAGGTTTAGCAGCAGGGGAACAAACTAACAATTAGTCATTTCCATTGGATGAAAACAGATACTTACTTGAAAGAGACTTATAAACAGGCATGATTTTAAACAGATCCTGGTTTATTTTCCTGCTAAAGGAAGGAAGGAAGGTGTGGAAGAAGGAACAAAGATCCTAATCTCCTTGAATTTGACATGCTTTAGAAGAATGAAGGATGAGGATTAGGAGGGAAAGAGAGAGGGAGAAGGGAGAGGAGGATGAGGAAGGAAGGAAGGAAGGAAGGAAAGAAGGAAGGAAGGAAGGAAGGAAGGAAGGAAGGAAGGAAGGAAGGAAGGAAGGAAGGAAGGAAGGAAGGAAAGAAGGAAGGAAGGAAGGAAGGAAGGAAGGGGAGGAGGAAGAAGAAGATTCAAATCAGGGTTGGAGTATTGTTCTTCTGTCAAACTCTGAACCTGATTTGTTCAATATTTAAAACTTTAACATCAAGAAGATTTCAAAACAAACATGGCATCAGCAAAAACATTTTATTTTAAATATATTTCTTCCAATTATTAGCAGTCCTTATTTTATTCATAATTTAAGTATCAGAGACCAGTGGAAATGACTAAGGATATGTGGAGTTTCTATAGGTAGATTTAAAATTCACAATGTGTATAAGTACAGTTATACCTTTAAATATAGAATTCTAATGGATTAACAGCCCTAAATTGTGGATTTCCAGGGGAGGCATGGAGAACTGAGGTTATCTCTGCAAAAGTTATAGTAGAGCAGAGCTTATCTGGAAAGGTTCCCGAAAACCAGTCTATATGCTGTCTACTATAACTTTTGCAGAGATAAGGAGATCACCCACATGTGCTCTGGATGGCTGGTCCTCATGAGGAGACTGCAGGACAAGCAGTCTTCCATAGGCTTGAGCATCAGGAGAAAAAAGGATTAACCACTTTGCTCACAATTGCAAAGATCCTAAATTCACAAGAGAACCAGGAGACTATGAATTCCAATCCCACCTATTGCACAAAGCCAGCTGGGTGACTTTGGGCTAGTCACTTTCTTTCATTCCTAGGAAAAAGTCAAGGGCAAAACATTTCTGAAAAACTTGCTACAAACCTGCACAGGCTTGTCCAGGAAGTCTCCAAGAATCACACCTGGAAAAAAAGTAATAATAATTGCATGCTCACATTGTAATCAGTTTTAGAAATTGCTTATTAACCATCTTAAAGCTTAACCATAACATAGTTAATAAGCAATTTCAAAATCACTAGGAGAGTTTAGCTTCAACACTGAATAAAAGAAAAATTAAGTACAAGCATAAGAACTTAACAAATTTGAAATAAACAGCAAAAAATTGCTCTTTGAATTTTGATCAAAGAAAATTACAAATGGAGCAAGTGTCCTCTTATATTTGGAATATTGACTTCTGATATAAGATTTTTGAATTAAAAATAAAAAACTGTTGTGGGAGCCAAAATTATTTTGACTATCTTGACTCTTCACAAAGAAAAGTTATTTCATGATTTTAGAAACTGTATATTAGAGGGAGCAAAGATTCTAAGTAGAAAGGGAAAAAATACAAGCCTGCTGTAGGTATCCATTAATGAGGACTTACAAAATGGCATAAAATGTCATAACATTGGAAGTATTAAATGAGATCCTTAAAAAAATGAAACCAAAAATTAGTAGTCAAGTGTCAACGTTCCGACTAGTGAACCGAAAACAAGGAAACACTCTTTGGAAGATTTGAATTCCCAAAAATAAGACTTGGATGCACCATATTGGTATTGAAGAAACAGAACCAGCTCCGGTTTTCTCACACAGAAACAATATGTTAAACAATAGCTTCCTTTTCTCCCTACCCCTGGGTGACCACATTATCCAATTATGAGACGTCCTTTTGTAATGGGAACAGTCCATCTCTTTCTCAAACACCTGCCAATGGTGACCTTGATGGCTTCCATGCTCTCATGATCTTCCTCCCCCACCCCCAGTTCATTGGCAAGTTGGAAAGCATTAGGGTTTGAAAGAAGCAAAGAGATTCAATCTTGACACCAAGATATTAACAGCATCAGTCTGTGCAATGAGACGAAGAATTGAAGAAAGATTAAATACTGCAACAATATTTCAATGAAATAAAGTTTACCTCTGTTAGAAGTGACAGAAAGAAATGTATAGTTAGTGGCAACTCTAAAACGACCATAGAAATATTTTATGAGTCAGTTAGTTTATTTGAGCAAGTTTAAATAAGACATTGGATTTTTTTCCCCAAAGTTTCAGAAATTCTTTACAGACTTTTTGCTGACACTGCAACTGGAAAGTTGATGTTTTATGGATTTACTTACAGTTAAGGGATGGATATGGAAGAGAGATGTCTGTTTGTAATGAACTAGTAACTAAAGTACTACCTAGAAGACAAAGTTACTAAATTTGTCTGTACTGTTTGTAATGAATCATTTGTTTAAATATTTGGGTTTTTTATTATTTAATTTTTTTCTTCTTTCTATTCTTTCTTCCTATTCTTTTTTTAAAGTTTACTTTCTATCAGTTTTTACTGTTACAATCAAAATTCTTAATAAAATTATATACAAAAAAGTAGTCCCAGTTTGAAATCATTTCTGTATTATGTATAAAAGAAATTGTTAGTAAGTTACTATTAAAATTCATTTTTTAAAATTGAGAAATAAGAGCCTGTTATTTAAATGAGACATGTTCCAGCTAAGCACAGGTAAGACTAAAGGTACATTTATAATAATTTCATTCAATCAAATTTTTGTTTCAGCAGAATAATCATTGCACAGATTTCTGTCAAGCTGATTGAGAGCAATTATGCAAATAAGTACCTTGTTGCTATAATTGTTATTCCAATTCTATGTTTATACCAGTGCATCTATAATTATATAAAAATAATATAATTTTTTCTTTTTTCTTTTTCTTTTTTTTTAAAGAAAATTTCCTTAGACTGTAGTTTCCTATTTAGAATTTTTGAGGAAGTATAATTTATATTAGGCTGACATGTAAAATATTTTTATAAAAGTATCTTAAAAATGTGCAAAGGGCAAAAATAGATGTGTCCTCTCCCATCCACCCCAAGTTCAACCTTCTTATCATTCAGTCTACATATCTTAAACGGCCTCTTCCAAAATACAGAATGTATGTAGTCACTTCCACAAGATTCTTGTGTTGCTGGCATCTCTTCCTTCCATTTGGCTGGAAGGTTATCTATATTTGTCAGTTTATCTCTTTTTTTGTTCTTTCTGGTTAGTTACTTGGAATGTAAAAAGAGGACAAATACTATCTATCATATTTGATGATTTCAGTTTACTAGAAAATTTTTGCCAAAATTTACAATTTGGAGCAAAGCTAACCAAAAGAGGTTTTCCATCTACTGTTATCACCAGAATATTTTATTGCTTTTGACAGCATGGAACAATAAATGTGTGTTCTTCACTCAGTCTAGTCCTAAAAGAAAGAAAAAAATAAAGGGAAAAAACAGGCTGCAGGATTGATCTTATATTTCTTCTGAGATTTGTGAAGACTTTTATGAATTTACTATACAAAGTCTGTGTAGACACTTTTGACAAAAGCTTTGAAATATTTTTTTTCCTACAAATACATTAAGGTTCAGCTATTATTATTGTTTGAAATACTAGCTGATGACTTTGTGCTCTGCTGGTACAGAGGAAGGAATAAGTCATAAAGAAAAGAAGATAACTGAAACCCGGGTGCAAGAAACTTTGAATTGTACAGAAATTAGTAGGACTGTTCCATAGGGACATCTCAGCAGGATGGTGGCAAGCAAGGTCTTTCAATTAAAGCACATTTTTTTTAAAAAAGAAATAACTGCAGCAAATATTGATCTTAAAAATGAGGACCATCTCAGAGAAAAGAGCTGGTTTTTATCCATGAACCAAACAAAGAAACCACACAGTAGGGAGCAACAATGAAGGGAAAGTAGTGATCACTAGAGAAATAGCACCGGATGGGGCCAGAGCATTTAAGAGGGAATATGAATCCCTGGAGGCTAATGATGGAACACTATGAACATTGCAGTGTTTAGGGATGAAGGCAAATCTGGAACCTGCTTTCTCCAAGCCTTTTTCTTGGCTTCATAGAAATGTTTGGGCAAGCAGGGGAGAGGGTTGCTGGTGCCCAAGCTTTGGTTGGAAGTCAAGAGTTCAACAGCAGCAGCAGAAGGCAAAAGAAAAAGAGGGACTGAACTGTGAGCCTGAAAATAAGAGAAGAAAGGAAAAAGGAAAAGAAAGCTGAAAGCTAGGTAGCACTGTGGTGGCACAGTGGTTAGAGTGCAGTACTGCAGGCTACTTCTGCTGACTGCCGATTGTCAGCAGTTTGGCAGTTTGAGTCTCATCAGGCTCAAGATTAACTCAGCCTTCTGTCCTTCCAAGGTGGGTAAAATGAGAACCTCATTGTTGTTGGCAATAGGCTCACCCTGTAAACAGCTTACAGAGGGGTTGTAAAAGCGCTGTGAAGTGGTCTATTGCTATAAATGGACAGGAGAGGGGGGACAAAAAGGAGGACCAAAGCATCATTTGGTGCTCCTGTCCTACTCAACAAAGTCTTGCATTAATGGTGATGGAAGAATCTCCAGCAGCTCACAGGAAGGAAGGAAGGAAGGAAGGAAGGAAGGAAGGAAGGAAGGAAGGAAGGAAGGAAGGAAGAAAGGAAGGAAGGAAGGAAGGAAGGAAGGAAGGAAGGAAGGAAGGAAGGAAGGAAGGAAGGAAGGAAGGAAGGAAGGAAGGAAGGAAGAAGTTCCTATCAGCACTTCCTCATTTGTGTTGACTATGTCAGATGCAAGCAACCAGAACAGCTCCAAGGTTTACGGCAAGAGGTTTCTTTATTGCTGATTCACCAGTTCACAAGAATCTGCCCATACTGCTTGCCTGGCTTTTGGAAAGCCTGATATAGTGTTAAGCAGTAGATCTCATACGCTTTCTTCTTCTTAGGGGGTCCAAGATGGAAGCCCCCTTCTGGATCTCCTTCCTTTCAGACGTTGATTCCATCACATCTGGGATTCAGGGGAAGGAAGCTGTTTCTGACCTCTCAATGCTTAGAGTGGGAAATCGGTCCCGAGGGCTGCAACCACATTTTTCTTTTGCTGGGAGGAGAAAGTTTCCCTCAGTAGCAGACATTTCTCAACTCCAATTTCAAGGTAAGGCATCAATTCTGTCAGAGAAGAAAGCACCTTAGCTGAAATGGACTCTTGATATTTGACAAAACAGCCAATGACCATTCTTGGAGCAACAAAAGCACTTGGATCAACACAATATTTCGCCTGAAGATGAGACAAAACTAGAATCACTTTCTATGGAGCGTGAACAATGGTGTTTTGTTCTGAGCTCAATACATCTGCTTTGAACTTGCAACATTTTGCTCACCCTTATGCTGGTCTCAGAACATAAATAAATAAAAGTATCTCTCCTAGCTGACAAAACATTACCTGCCTAGGCTTAAAGTATGGCAATATATATACTTTGTGTTACAACACCCTGTTAAGCCCCAATTAAGGGAGGAAGCAACTGCTTTCTTTTCTGTCTTTCGGCTCATCACCAGAGACCATACCGACAGAAAGCTATTTGTTTCGTTGTCTTTTGTTTACATGTGTGTAAGGTTTTGAGCTGATAAATAATTAAATAAGGGAGACTAGGATAGATCTATTTTGAGCTAGTTAGCTCTCTTCAGCTAGCCATACCCTTACTGGGATTCGAACTAGGGAAGTATTACATGTGAAGTATTACATATTACATGTGAGGCAGTTGTACAACTGCCTCACATGTAATACTTCCCTGGTTCGAATCCCAGTATGGGTATGGCTAGCTGAAGAGAGCTAACTAGCTCAAAATAGATCTATCCTAGTCTCCCTTATTTAATTATTTATCTGCTCAAAACCTTACACACACACACACACACATACACACACACACACATATATATGTTGTAACACAAATATACACCCATTCCCCTGTCTCAGCTGATCTGGATGAGAACCGGTGGCCTAATGGCAATTACAACTACCTCACATGTAATACTTCCCTAGTTCGAATCCCAGTAAGGGTATGGATAGCTGAGGAGAGCTAAGTAGCTCGAAATAGATCTATCCTAGTCTCTCTTGTTTAATTATTTACCAGCTCAAAAACCTAACACACATACACACATACATATCTATATCTGTTAGATATTTTTCTCTGGACAAGATTATCTGCACTAAAGAATCTTCCTGTTCTCTCCTTTTTGCATTTAAAACATCCAAAAGTTTTCTATTTTTCATAGTCTCCATGCCAATTGAAAAGAAAAATAAAATAAAAATAGAAAAAAAAGGCAAAGCCAGGTATTTTATCAACTACAGGTTGCTATTTGGAGCAGAATGAACCTTCAGAATCCAGAGTTTTTCCAGAGTGAAAGACAAATAAATAGCGCCATTTGTAGCATGACTTCAGCTCACAAGCTTTTTCTCATAAGCCTGTCAATGTAAGTTATTTGGCAGTACAATTTATCTGAACTGAAAACAGGCTTACCTGCCAGAAGAAAACAACATTTCTTTTCCAGTCTATTTATCCAAATTAAACTTTTATTCTAAGACTGTCATGGTAAGCTGATAACTTATATAATTTTACATAATGGTGTCTCTTTCTTTGATGCTTGGTTTGGAGTGGAATAACAGCATTTCTGTCTGTTTCCTTTTCTAAGCTGGTTTGTTTGTGATCATTTTCTTCCCATTCCCAAAATGCACACAGACAGACCATTAATCCTGTTTTTAAATGCACATCTATAGCTCATTCCTAAATACTGCGCAAGTATTTCAATAGTATAATGTAATGAGTTAATTATTCATTGAGAGATAAAAGTAAGGCTTTGACAGCCTGTTATGTAGCTGAGGGAAGAGGTTAAGAAAGGTGGAAAAAATGATGGCTACCTTCAAGCAGTGGTGGGATTCAAATTTTTTTTTACTACCGGTTCTGTGGGCGTGGCTTGATGGGCATGGCTTGGTGGGCATGGCAGGGGAAGAATATTGCAAAATCTCCATTCCCTCCCCACTCCAGGGGGAAGCTTACTGCAAAATCCCATTCCCTCCCCACCCACTAACATGTTTTCCAGCTCCATTCTCCTGTGCAGGGCAACAAAAGAAGACCCAGCTGATCAGCTGGGACTCGGGAGGCAGCCAATAGATGGGGATGTGGCCAGTCAGAGGTGATATTTGCCGGTTCTCTGGACTACTCAAAATTTCTTCTACCTGTTCTCCAAAATTGGTCAGAACCTGCTGAATACCCACCTCTGTTTCAAAGCATAAGGGTTATTGTTTGAGCATGCCCACAATAGGTATATCCTATCTAAAAAAGAAGAATTGGTCTGTTAAGAGTTGCTTATTTCCAATTATTACCCTCATCTCATGAACTATCTTTGGTAAGAGGATTGGATTTCTCCCTCCCAATCCACTCCGTCATTCTAGGCAATTATTATAGAAATAGATAACTACCCATTACACCGATAATCTTAAAAGGACTAAGCTAACGTTACAACTAAAATGTTGAATCACACAATCCCTCTTCTACTTCAAGTAAAATAATGTTAACTCTTAAGAGATCTCATGTTCAGAACTTGATTCCTTGTGAAATCTTATTAAAATCTTCCCAGACTTTGATTCAGACTTGGAATTTGGGGGTTCTTGGTTCCTGCACAAAGCAACTCATGAGGCTTGGAAAGAATTGCTGACCCCCACTAGTTGAACATCGTTGGGAGCTGGGACTGCAACATCTCTAAAAAATGCTACAGTAGTTAGGCTAAGCCTTCTGGACACATATGTTTGCAGTGGAATGGAGTGATATTATGGTCTGTTGCTTAGTCACGCAGATGTTCAGACTGGATTTGGCATTTTGGTCCAACTATCCAGTCCTTCCCAAGGACCTGGAATAGGCAGATGTGGGTTTTTGATGGTGTTACAGATATAGTCGCAGGATATAAGCTGTCTTTTGCAATTGACTGATAATGAATTTATCAATGCATTCAACTGGTGCTCCAGTTGTTTTCGGATTGCACTCAAAGCACCTATGACTATTAGTGCTATCTTTGCTTTCTTTCGTCACCGTAGCTCTATTTGCAGGTCTTTATTGTTCTAATATGTTGCTGCTACTGATTCATTTTCCTCTTACATTGCTGTTCTTCTTCTTGAGGAAAATGTCCTCTGCAATCCCTGTTGGAAGCTTGCCTGCTGCTTTGAAGTTGAAGGCCACACTTTCTTAAAAAACTTTTTTTTTTTTTAGCTGTCAGAAAATTAAAACAAAAACCATTGGGAATGTGTTCTTCAGAAGTTCAGCCTGCTTCACTTTTCCCGTTCTTTGTGTCTTGTTCTTTTCTAATACAGTTTTAAATATTCTTCATTTTTAATATCTTCAATAACTAACATTTAATGTTACTTTAGAGTGGTCGTACTTAGCCATGCTGGTTACCACAGTTTTATGTAAAATCTCTTTCTCTGTTCAGGGGATAGAAAGATCAAAAGACAGACCTCCGGGGGCCATTAAGAATTCCACATTAAAAACAAATCCACATTTCTATATAAAAAGTTGCATCAAAGTGTATGATAGGTTGATGTCGGTTTAGTTGCCTGATCCTGGAGGTAAGCAGTTATTAAAAGACTAGAAATAACCCAGATATGTAAAACAGGGGAGTAGACGTTTGGGAAGAAGTTCATAATAATAATCAATATCAATGTCTATAATAATCAATGCATGTAATGTGCATTTCAAAGAAATGCAAATCGTATCACCTGGCGATAGAAGGGGCTTCCAATGGTCAGGGCTCCTTTCACCTGGAACTTTTCATTAGTTGTATTTGCAAAATGCATTCAGAATAACAGAGTTGGACGGGACCTTGGAGGTCTTCTAGTCCAACCCCATGCTCAGGCCTATACCATTTCAGATAAATGATTGTCCAATCTCTTCCTCCAGCACTGGAGCATTTACAGGTTCTGAAGGCAAGCTGTACCACTGGTTAATTGTTCAAATTGTCAGGAAATTCCTCAGCTATGGTTAACTTTAAGAGGCCTTATTCCAAGAAAATTATTTGGTTTTGGACAGTGGATTAGTAATTAAATAAACATATAATCTGGATTCATACAGCACAATACGTGATTTTTTTCCTGAGGTATTTTATGATTTGGTGTCTCATAAGAGCACAGCAACTGACTATATAAAACATCTAATGAGAATGACATTCCTCGTTCTAGCAGCTACTATTCCTGGAGTCATCAAAAGAGAAATAGCAATTCCACCCACTTTCATAATTACTTTCCTTCTTCCAAATTCTGTTTGCTTTTGAGACATTTTGCAGATTGCAATTGCAGATTGCAATTGCAGATTGTCCTGCCTCTTTATCTGAATAGCAGATAAGTAAAAACATGTTAAATGAACAATCAGTTCTTCAGCATGCATGATTTTTTAAAAAATTAGATACTAAAGGACATTTTTTTTTATTTTTTGGCTATTAGGACTATTCTCTCCTCTGTACTTGAAAGGAATATTTTCTGCTACTTGGGTAATCATGAATTTAATCACCTTCAATAATCTGGGTAAGAGTTCAATCCTCTGCACATTTACTCAGAAACAACTTGCAATCTGTCAATTGTATGCAAAATTTATATTCCTGTATCTTTTTTCTGTACTTTGATACATTTTGTAACTCATGGTCCTATTAGATTTTAGAAAAGAGAATAGCCTCATATTTCCCCCCCACACCTTTTTACGCTCCCTGCTTCATTTTCCATTGTTAGTTCAATATATCCTCAGATATTTTCCCTACCACTAAAAAGATTTAAAGTCTCAGAAGACGTTCGACCTAGATCACTAACATACATTGACCACTAGAGGGCAATGTGACTCATTTCATCCTTTGTGTGACTGATGGCGTACACAGTTACAAACCCCCATAGTTTCAATGAGGATTCAAATCTGCTCTTTTATTGTTGTTGTTCTTGTTTGTTTAATGGTGTCTAATTTCTCAGAGACCTCCTTGGGTGTGCTTTTGCATGGCTTTCAGAGGAAGAGCATTCTCCAAAGCCACTTCAAGAACAACAAGGGCCACGTGGGACCTGAAGACATCTTGGGAAGGCCACAAGGACCTGTCAACAGAAAGAAAACATGGCAAGAAGTGGCAAGCCACAGATCCTGGGGAGAATTGTGCCATTCTCCAAGATTTGTGCACCTTGGAGAAGGGCTTAAGGCAGCCTTTTTAAATGGCAGTGGTGGTGCTAGGGCTGAAGTGGAGGCCCTGGAATCTCCTTCAGGCCCAGCCTGACGTTGCTGCCACCGCCTTGTTACTGTTCAAGATGGCCCTAGAGGTCAGGAACAGAGTAAGAGATAGAAAATTGTTTCTCTTTTATTGGGGTGACATGCCAGCAGAGTCGAGTTAGGCATTTTTCAAAATGTTTAACATACCAAGCCCAGAGGGTTTGCTATTACTGTCTAGAACCAAAAGATATATGGTTGTTTTATTATGTTATGCCTTCATGTTGTTTAAGAGAAGGACAGAAGTCTGTAAAACTTTGTACATAAGGGCATGACATAATATAATATCTGATTTAAGAGCTTCAGAGAAGGAAAGTGAGCTGTAAATATTCTTCTAAAGATGTGTATGTTTTCAAGTCACTATTGATTTGTGACAACAGTCTAAGCAAATCCCTGATATTTTCTTGGCAATATTTTGGAAGTGGTTTGCCATTGCCTCTTTCCTAGGGCTGAGAGAGGGTGACGGGCCCAAAGCCAATTGGCTTTGTAGCTAAGGTGGGACTCCCAAAGGTGCCTTTTCAAGAGGCAACTGGCCTTTGTGGCTTTTCAACGTCTTCAAAGAAAAACAAAGAATCCAGTTGCCTCTTGAAAAAAGCACCTTTGGGATAACCATGACCTGGATGACTGAGAATCTCCATAGATACTAAGGTGGAACTAGAACTCACAGTCTCCCAATTTCTGGCTTGGTGCCTTAACTCTATTCCAAAACAGTTGTTTAAAATCTTTCTGTTTACTTTCTTCAAGACTTTTGTTAAGTGCCTTTGATTTTGTAAGTATTGTTAATCCTTGCATCTAACACTGTCCTTAATTGCTGTTAATAGTTTGATCTCCTGACCATTAAAATTCATTAGGCTGTTCCCCCCTGCCATTGTTTCTATAATTTCCTTTGTCTGCATTGTCCTATTGCAGGGGTGTCAAACTCACGGGCCAATGCACTGGCCATGCCCTTCGTTTTAGCGAAGGGAGGGAAGTCACAACACGTCACATGATAACAACATGACGACGTGAGTTTGACACCCCTGTCCTATTGACTTTGAAGATAGAATAGAAGATAATTTATAAAAGCCAGGAGCCAAAAGGCTTTAAAGAGTGAGGATGTAGCAAGGTAAAAATAAATAAATAAATAATAAATAAATAAATAAATAAATAAATAAATAAATAAATAAATAAATAAATAAAGATAGATAGATAGATAGATAGATAGATAGATAGATAGATAGATAGATAGATAGATAGATAGATAGATAGATAGATAGATAGATAGATAGATAGATTCCTTTGTTATGGTTCTCCCAATTGCAGGATTTAAAGTAAAAAGATTGCTGCCTTTCACCAGCCTGAAGCACTGCTAATCTCCTTAATTTAGCTAGTGCCCTAGTAGGTTTATTTGGGATGATAGCCAACACCTGTTCAAATTAATGAAAAAAATAAAACTAGAGCTGAGGCTGCAGCGTATTTCCATACTTGCCATTGGTTCTCCAAGCTTTGTTTGCCAATGGTTATTTAAAGCAGTTACTTAGCATTAATATAAGATACTCTGCTTTTTTATTAAACATTATTCTTCAATATTGCTTGTTTTTATCTTTAGGTATAACTCATTTCCTGTCCCATTGTTTATAATATTTTTCTTTTGCTATCATTTATTAGGAAAAATGGCATCTGCATTTCTAAACTCAATGGTTTAGAAATCATTAACATACATAAACAAGTTAAATCTTTTGCTATAAATAATTTACCCCAACCAATAAACTTTTTCCCAGCTAAAAGAACTTCTGTGACTGGATTGTAATTCTACTTCTTTCATACGTTATTTCAAAAATGTTTTGATTAAACAAGCGGGTGAAATGGAGACATTTTTGACTTATTAAACCAGTGTTTGAATTTGTTGATTCCAGCTTTGTTGGCATTTTAACTCCTATGACCTTCCATTTAGCACAATATTGGGTGAGTGGGATTATGGGGTGTGAGGTCTAATAAATCTGGCTGCACTAGAGTAATCCAGGCAAGAAAAAGTAAAAAAACAGATTATGCTTATAAACATTGAGGATTCTGCTAGTTTCCACAGAAAATGGTAATATGAAAGAAAATGTTACTTTATATCCAGCTCACTTCCCAAAATTACGTTCACACAGGAAGCAACACTCTTTCCAAAGACTTCCTCAAATCAGGGAGTAGTGCTAGCCAGACACACAGAAGAATGTTTAGAAAATATGTGTTTGAAATGTGTGTATGCACATACACACACATCATAGTACATACACTAAAAGAAATTCTAGGGTCCCTGCTGAGCAAGGAAAACATGACTTTAAAAAAAACACAGAGAAGTATATTATAAAGAAATTCTAGGACATATTTTCATCCTATGCCCAGGTCAGTAGACAGTGCTCTCTGGCAATTCTAAGAAATAGGAATATAGATATATGTTTTGAATTGTCCCAAGCCTTTCATGGTAATCAAAAACATGGATAGGTCGTATCTAAAGTCCTCCATTGTAACTGTATATAGCTTCTAGTGTAAATGATCACAAAGAACAGAAAATTGGAAGAATTGTTTCTTTAAAAAGAAACCTTTGAGTTGTTTTTTTTTTCCTTGAGTATAACACCAGAGTGCACTTAAGAAATGAAATTTGAGGAAATTGACAGTTGTTGCTGAGATACAAATCTGCTTTCCTTTCATCTGAAAATTCAGAGTGAAAATGGAAGAACTAGTTTGGAAATATTGTAACTATATTCAAAAGCTAATTCAACCCTTGATTATACACCAAGAGGCATAGAATCCAAAGCATGTGAAATATTAGTACTGTTTTATAAAGCCTTATATAAGGCCATACCTGGAATACTGCATCCAGTTCTGGACAGCATATTGCAAAAAAGATCCTGAGACTTTGGAAAACATGCAGAGAAGAGCAACTAAGATGGTTAAAGGACAGGAGACTAAGACATATGAAGAACGGTTGCAGGATTTGGGTTTGGCTAGTCTAGAGAAAAGAAGGACAAGGGGTGACATGATAGCAGTATTCTATCTGCCACAAAGAGATGGAGTCAACTTATTTTCCAAAGCACCAGGAGACAGGACAAGAAACAATGGATGGAGACTAATCAAGGAGAAGAGCAACCTAGAATTAAGGAGAAACTTTCCAACAGTGAGAACAATTAACCTTATTAATTTGGCCTTCAAAAGTTGTGGGTGATACATCACTGGAAGATTTAAGAAGAGACTGGACAGCCACCTGTCTGAAATGGTATAAGGTCTCCTGCTTGAGCAGGGGGTTGGACTAGAAGACCTTCAAGGTCCCATTCAGTTCTATTCTGATTGATTCCCCAAATGTCTTCCTTCTTAAAATACTATCCTGATAATTGATAGGAAAGGGCGGTCACTACTGCAAGTTCAGGAAAGAAATATGCTATGAATGCTATTGATTGACAGAAGGATGTCATCATGTTAGGTATAGCCAGACCTCAAGTAGACAGGGACAGAACCAGAGTCTCTGACTTTTTTGGGAAGATGGGATTCTTTAAAGCAGGGGTCGCCAACCTTTTGGATCTCAGGGACCATCAAATTCATAATTTTAAATCCCAGGGACCACTAACCAGTTCTGTGGGTGTGGCCTAATTTGTGGGTGTGGCTTGGTGGTCATGTGATTGGCTGGGCATGGCTTGTATGTAAATATTATAAATATTTATATAAATATTGAATTTTTTTTATTAAAAAAGAGCAACTTTTACCCAAAATTAGGCAAAGCAGGCAGGCAGATTGAGTTGCTCACAGAATCATTCAGTGATCTATCTATCTGCCATCAGCTAGCTCAGTCTCTCAAATTTGCTACCGTGAGTCTTCCCTGATTAATAGAACCTTCAGTCCTAAGGGAGATTCGGCCGTGTTTAAAAGCAGAGCCGAAGATCTAAATACTAGCTAGAAAGCAAGGAATCCAACCATTTCCTGCTTCCTAGCTAATCTAAATCTATTGGCACAGCAGAACAGATAATGGTTGGAAAAAGGAAAAATAGCAATTTAGCAGGCAAGTTTGTCAGGTAAGGAGTGAGTGGGAAGGGAGGGCTCCCACGGGCCATGTGGGTGGCGCAGCCTTGTGTTTCTGCGCAGCCTGGATTAATTGCTTTGAGGGGGTGTTCTGGGGCTGAGATTTCTCTGCGGCCCACCAAAATTTTCTCACGGCCCACCAGTTGGTGACTGCTGCTTTAAAGGAAAAATGATGCACTCTATAATACTTAAAGTACTCATATTGCCATCTCAAATATTGCCATCTCAAATATCATAGCTTCTGCCTAGTGGTGCGATTCAACCAGTGTAACAACTGGTTCGGTGAGCGCGTGCTTCACGTTGTTTAAAAGCCACTAATGCTTATCTTCAACTGCAGTCCCTGTGAATAAAACAGCTGAGGCACACGAATCAACTATGCTCTAAACAAAAGAAATAAAGCACAGGAAAGAGCATGGGTGGCCGGGCCCACATGTTTGTTGCAGCTAACCGGTTTAGACCTAGCTGATCATCGGAACAAGGATTTCACCAGAACCGGTCTGAATGGGGGAATCCCACCCCTGTTTCTGCCCCCCCAAAAGCCCATGTTTTCAGACCCACCCACTCTGCATGGCTTTCAGGACCCAAACATGGAAGAGGTTCCTGAATTGCCTTTGGCAACAACAGCAGCCTTGTGCCATCATGACACAAACTCTATCCTTTTGTACCTGCGTCAAACAATGAATATGTGTTCTAAGGAGGTAGAGGTTGCATTGCAGCAGCATTCTGATGAGAAAGACCTGGATCTTATAGGAGAAAATTCAGTTCTAATGAGACTTTGTCATTTGAGCAATAATGATATAATAAGAGGTGTGTATTTCCTCATGGGGAAGCAAATACCAGGAAGAATTACAGATTAATAAAGTTGGAGGGGACCTTGTAGGTCATCTAGTGCAGGGGTCACCAACCTTTTGGACCCCAGGGGACTACCAAACTCATAATTTTAAATCCCATGGACCAGAGACCCTGGGAAAACCCCCAAAAAAGTCTGCAGGAAAATTCTCCACCCTGTTTTCCCACTGATTGATCATTCTTTATTTGGGATTGCAGGATACTGTTTCCAGCTCCATTCTCAGGGGGCACGAAGAGAGACTTTTGGCTTCATGCAAGGAAAGCAGCAGAAGCAGAAGTCTTTCTTTCTCTCCCCCAAACTCCACCAGAAATGAGTCTTTGTGAGACTTGTCGCGCCGGCACAGCCTCTTGGAGCAGGATGCCTTGCAGAGTCCCAAAGACTCATTTCTGGCGGAGTTTAGGGGAGAGAAAGAAAGACTTTTGTTGCTTTTCTTGCATGCAGCCAAAAGCAGAAGAAGAAAGAAGCAGCCCGGTGGCCAGGCGAGGTGCATGGGGGTAATGAGGCAAGTTCCCCCCTCCTCTCTTTCCCCCCTCACTGTCTCATGTTGTTCACAATGCAAGCAATGCAAGCCTTGTATTCCCGCAGGCCTTGTGGGCAGCACAGCCTTGTGTTCCCATGCAGCCTGGATTAATTGCTTTGGGGGGGATGCTTTGGAGGGTGAAATTTCTCTGCGGACCACTAAAATTTTCTCACAGATCACCAATGGTCCCCAGTCCACTGGTTGGCGATCACTGATCTAGTCCAACCCCCTGCCCAAGCAGAAGACCCTACACCATTTCTGACAGAATGTGAAGAGAAATTAGCCAACTAAAAGTGACTTCTTAACACAATCACACACAGGTTCAGCAAGGAAGGCCAAATAAAGGACTTCCATTTTATATAATGTCTGCCTGATTCTTAAAAGGTTGCAAATATAATTTGAAACAGCAACAGCCAATGTAAAAAAAATAAATCATTCATTGGAGTTGGGTGGCTATAACCAATTTGAATAATTAAATGAGTGAATGAAACTCTGCCCTTAAACATTCATACGTTACCCTGTATCTGTATATCTCTTTTCATTAATTGTATCGTAAGTTATATATAACATGTAAACTTTCACTTGCTTGCTCCTCTTCGTAATTCATTTAATTTATTACTGAATGCAACAGGTTTCATCAAAATGAACCATGAATGGTGAAATAATAAGGGAGTGCATAATAGAGGGCAGCTGCAGGCTTTCTTCCGCCCTAATTATCTGTCAGAAATTATACAGAGACACTTAAAATATCGAATTTGCAAAGGGGGAAAGTATTTTCTGTGCCAACTCTTTGTTTTAAAAATTAGTTTCTTAGCACACTTAAAGAAAAATCCCTCCAGAGTTTTATCATTTTAAAAAATTTCTTCTGGTTTGAAGTGGTAATTAGGATATATACAGACATCATATTAGAATGACAACAGCCCTGGATTTTTCATCAGGTCACAAGAAAACACAATATCCCTAGAGAAAGAACATCATAGATTATATAGGGTTTTTTTCTGTAGACATCAATTTTTAATGACTTCCTTCAAATGGCCATTTCCTTCTATTTCCCTTTAATCTATATATCTTTTAAATAATCTGCATGAAAAATCTACAAATTTATTGCAATACAAGGACATAAAAAACCTGCTTCCAGCATTCTCTCCTGCACAGTGATCATCCAGAAGTATTCAGGAGGGTTGTAGTCAGAACTAAAGATAAATAATCTTTTTCCATTGTGGCTCCCTTCCTGTTAACACACATGGAGACAAATGATACTGCCAAGAGCAGCTAAAAGTGTTATCGTCATTGACTTTGAAGATTTACAAAATAAATGCACAATTTGGAAACTCAGGTTGAGGTATAAGACGATTGGGAAGGGAAAGACAATCGCAACAGATGAATACAAACAGAATAGATCTAGCTTATAGGTCTATCAGTTTTATTATTTGAATGATAAACTTCTGGCCTGAGATGGCTACTCCCTTAGAACAGGGGTTGGCAAGTTTAAGACCTGTGGACTTCAACTCCCAGAATTCTCCAGCCATGCTTGGAAACCTCTGCCTTAGAAGAATGCCCAGTGAAATTGCTCAAGAGAGCTTTAAACAATCCTGTGAATGGAGGTAAAATAAAGATCTGAGTGAAGAACTTACGCTAATGTTGCTTTAAATGGAACTATGAACCCACTCAGGGGAAAACATTGAGAAAACAAAAATAATATTGGCTAATGAAGTTAATGGCTTTCATTACAGCTCAGAATATGGGAAATAAATGACTTGGACTTGGTTTCTTAATACAGAAGGGCAAACAGTGATTTAATAGATACCATAAATATGAATCCCCTGAATTATACTTAGTGGTGGGATTCAATTTTTTTACTACCGGTTCTGTGGGCGTGGCTTGGTGGGAGGGCAGGGGAAGGATACTGTAAAATATCCAGTCAGAGGTGAGATTTGCCGGTTCTCCAAACTGCACAAAATTTCCACTACCGGTTCTCCAGAACTGGTCAGAACCTACTGAATACCCACCTCTGATTGCACTGCAAGAGAATATGTTCAAAAATAATGATAGCAATTGAAATGGAGAAGGAGTTGCATTTTTATGTTAAAAAAATATCCACAGCTGTTCAACATTCCCAAGGGATGAATTTGTCATAATTGTAGATAATATTTAAGCTTAAAGTGCATGCATGCAAGCATGAATGAATGAATGAATGAATGAATGAATGAATGAATGAATGAATGAATGAATGAATGAATGAATGAATGAATGAATTGCTGCTGTTTTTCTACTACTTCTCAGCCAACCAAGAGGAAAATGTAGAATCGTTTGAAGAGGCATGAGGTAGCAATGAGTGAGTGTGTGACCAACTGCTCTGTTATCTGTAAGACTTTTTTTTAAAAAGCATGATTGTTCCAGAAAATCCCTGACTTAACTCACCAACAGATTTCTCCTTTAGAGGTTAGATAATAATACAAGACTGTCAGGTATCCTTGACTTGGTACTAACCAATATTGAAGACTTAGGAAGTCAAAGAAGTACAATAGAAAAGCTGTGGAAAATGATACTGTAATGCTGAAGTTCTTGATTTTAAGAGAAACCAAAGGCCAAAACAGTTAAATAAACATAATTAGGTTTCAAAATGGCAGATTTCAATACACTCAGGATAAGTTCACGGGAAAATATGAGTGTGTAATGAGTTCATCATAAATCTAAGTTCTAAAAAAAAAAAGACAGTGAAAGCACAATTTACTAGAAACTCAGTATGGAGCTGGGAAAAAGGGAAAGTTTAATTTTTAAGCTGAGCCAATAATTTTCAGGCTTTGAATATTGTTCAGGACATGCCACTTTGGAAAGTGTTCAGACGGGTCGAAATTAGTTCAAAAAAAGAGAAAATATGCCCCAGGAAGAGAGATTGAAAGAACGGGAATGTTTGGCCTCTAGAAGAAAGACTGAGGGAGTTGTAGTGTAATAACACTCTTTAAATACCTGAATGGATATCCTACTGATTAAGGTCAGGACACTCTCTGTCATTTTAGAATTCAGGACATATCGAGCTACGTTACAGATTCCAGTAGAACCTTAGAGCAGAAAAAGCCCTTTCTAGTAGTACAGTAAGACTAGCAATTTGAAAGCTGCACCAATTACCGAGGGAGCCAGTGATCTCCCTTTAGTAGAGGAGTTCATGAAGAGTTTGGACAGCCAGCAGTTGGAAATGCTTTAATTTGGAGCAGGAGGTTGGACTCAATGACTTAATTAGCTCCTCCAGTTCAATGGTTTTGTGAGTAAGACCTTTGGGTGAATCATTAATAGAGGTGGGACTATTCTCTCATCATGAAATTGCTATGCTTACTTAAAGAATACTATTATAAATCAGGAACTGCACGTTCGCCCTAATTTATTTGAAGGAACAATCTCCATGTTAAAGAGGCCTAAACTGTTTTACAAGAGTGGATTGGGAAGGTTGGATTCTAGAATACTGTTTTCTTTTTCTTTTTTTTAATGAGCTTTTAAAGAAATGTCTTGATTAGCAAATCTGCATCTGTTTTTATTTGCATATTTCTCTAATATAAAGGACTTTTATCTACAAGTTAGCCATTATACTGTACATAAAATTAATATGTGTATTTCTGGAAAACTTTTTTTTTTTCAAAATTGTCTGACATCTTTCTTTTGTTAATAAATCCCTTTGATGTGAATTATTAAAGCACAAATTTCCACAATATAATCTATCTTTGAAATATCCTGCATTGGCTGACCTTAGAAACTAAGCAGTGGCAAGCCTATCTATTATTTGGATGGGATATCATTTTGGAATTGCAAGGCTGCTAGCTAGTTGAGTCAGTATTGGGCCTTGCTGACTGCCTCAATTGCAGTCAAACTTGTGGCCCATGGGCCGGATGCATCACATACTGGCCCTACCCTTGCCTGATTTAGCAAAGGAAAAAAAAAGTCTCGATACATCACATGATGCTGCCATGACAACATGTGTTTGATACCCTTCGCCTGGACTAATCCCTGCAGTTTTCTGTCCTATTTTTTTTTCCCAAAAGGTTTGCTATTGCCTGCTTCCTAGGGTTGAGAGTGAGGGATTAGCCCATTTCATCCAGCTAGCTTTGCCCGAGGCAGGACTCAAATTCAACAGTCTTTCTACCCTGGTACCTTAACCACTGCACTAAAATGGCTGAACAGATAGAGATGAATGAATGAATGAATGAATTCTTTATTGGCCAAGTGTGACTAGACACAAAAGGAATTTGTCTTAGTGCAGTGGTAGGGAACCTTGGCTCTTTTATCACATATGGACTTCAACTCCCAGAATTCCTGAATGAGTTATAAAAAGTTTCCCATCCCTGGCCTACTGGTTTTTCAGTTGTGAGGGAAATCAATTTTTGATTTGAATGGGATTGTTCAATATACAAATGTCCTAATTTTTGACTTGAATGATCAATATTCTTTATATGTCCTACATTTGTATATTAAACAGTCCCATTCAAGTCAAAAATTGATTTCCCTCACAACTGAAAAACCACTAGGCCAGGGATGGGGAAACTTTTATGGCTCACTCAGGAATTCTGGGAGTTGAAGTCCATCAGTGATAAAAGAGCCAAGGTTCCCTACCGCTGTCTTAGTGCATATGATCTCAATGTACACAAAAAGAAAAGATACAATTGTCAAGAATTATAAGGTACAATATTTAATGATAGGGTACAAATAGGCAATCAAATCATACTAGGAAACAGTCAATATATATTGTAAGGATACAAGCAACAAAGTTACAGTCATAATGTAACAGTCATACAGAGATAGAGAGAGATATACAGAAAAAAAAATCATGTCAGAGGTAGCCCTAGCATAAGCAGGGGTGTCAAACTCACGATGATACCTCATCACATGACATATCGCAACTTTTCCCCCCTTCGCTAAACCGGGGGTGGCCGTGGTCAGCACGTGACACATCCAACCCGCGGGCCACGAGTTTGACACCTCCGTGCTAAAACATTACCAGGAAAAATACAAGGATACAGTCAATGAAAGCGAAGATTGATTTAAGGGCATATATACATTTTATACATGTATACAATAAATAATTTTATCTTTACATGTGCATAGATACAATATTTCCCCTAGAAGTCAGAGTTAGATAATCATCCCATTCCTATTGCAAAAAAAAGGTTCAGATTGCAAGACTGAATTCAATAGCTGATGTTGCAAGGAGGCATAATTCAGCTAAGTCTACAGGAACACCATCTTACAATAAGAACTATTCAGTATGTTGGAGATTCTGTAGCAGAGGACAAAGAACTGGGCTACCTAGTTATTACATTCCTTTTTGACTCCATAATTATGATTTTATGTAAAAGACTACAATGGAATTTGAAGACATCTTCTCCGGAGGTGATCTTCAGCAGGTTCTGACCAGTTCTGAAAAACCAGTAGCGGACATTTTGATTAGCTCAGAGAACCGGCAAATACCACCTCTGATTGGAGATTTTAGTATCCTTGCCCTGCCACGCCCACCAAGCCACGCTCACAGAACTGGTAGTAAAAAATTTTGAAACCCACCACTGATCTTCTCTCTGAAAAGGTAGATTCTGATTATTAAAGATTATCAGAAAAGATAGTAGAGTGTTGGAAGTTTTCAGTGGCACCTGAAAAGCAAAATAAGCAGGTACATCATTCATTTGATCATTTTCTTGCAATGAGAAATTAATTGTATTGCTATTCCTATGTACATCTATGAGGTAATTTATCTGTGTCCTCTTTTGTCCTTTCTGCAGTAGAGAGACTGAACTATTTTCCAGTTTGGGCAATGCATAAGTTACACTTGTAATTATTCCCTTTCCCCCAGTGCCCAAAATTGTTCAAGTTTCTCCTGTCATTATTTTGATTTTGAATCTGAACATCAAATCTTGCTGCTCAAATTTAGAATGAAAAACTACTAAGGTGTTTAAAATTAATAATGATTTTTTTTTTAAAAAAGGAATAGGATGTTACTGTATTCACGCCTCAATGTATTGATCTCAGCTCTTTGAAATAAACTATAATAGTATTTATTAAAGGCTAAATAAGATGGAGATAGATTTATGTGTACATATGACAAGGAAATGAGATCTTATTGATAGAGCTAAAAAAGTAATTAGACTTCCAGCTAATATTCTGAATACGTATTCAAGAGCTTGAATACAAAGGGCATGTAAAAACTGTGATATTAGAAATGGATTTTTAGTATTTGTAATTGTGGCAACATTTTTAATGGCAGCAAATTCCAATAGGTGATCTTTATTATAACAAGGGAGCTAATCCTTCTTCCATAATGCTTTGAAACTGGAACAACTGCCAGATCAAGGGTTTCGACACTTGGCAACTTTAAGACTTGTGGACTTCAACTCCCAGAATTCCTCAGCCAGCAACTGAGAGTTGAAGTCCACAAGTCTTAAAATTGCCAAGTTTGGAGATCCCTGTGCTAGATGATTGCCACTGAAAAAAATGTCAACTAGACTTTTCAAAGTTCACCTTAGATGAGCAAGAATGATACCTATCAGGGTTGGAGGAGTCTTGGGTCATAGGCCACTTGATATCTTTTGTGATATTTTATGATGTTTAAAGGGTTGATGGGCAATAGATGAAGTGGAACAAGATAGCAGCTCTAAGAACAGCTGGCCTCTAACTTGCCCATAATCCCTGGGCTGGGAATGAGTTGTTGCTCATATCAAAAATGCTTCTTTATATAGATTGGTAACATCTTCAAGGTGGTGGCAATTACACTAATTGACAAAATATGACAATATTTAGAAAATCAGAAATTTTATTATCTTGCTTTTTAAATTCTTGTCACAGAACCTAAGCAAAAATACCCTAAGCAAAAATACAATGAAAAACTACTAAAGGCCTTTAAAATGAATGAATTTCACTTTAGGCATTTTTTTTTTATTTTGTTATTGTTGCGATCACTTGCTCTATTTTCTGTTTTGTTATTGTTACGATCACTTGCTCTATTTTCTCTCCTTCATAGTTTGCCAATGGGATCAACTTTGTTATCAAATCTTTTTGATCATTTTGAAAACTACTGCATTACTATATTTCATTAACTCAGTGAGCCAATTTGGCAACACCAATTTCCAGACATATTCTTAATGGAGTAAACAGTTACAATTCCACAGGTTGCCTGAAATTTCCATTGATACATGAGGCTTTTGTGGGATGTAATAAATATACTTAACAATCAGATGGCAGAACAGCGATAAAGAAAAATAAAAATAAACTGATGATCTTGAGAAATGTTTAAAATTTGTGACTGTCGTCACTTTTCTCTTATTTTCCCAATTAAATTTCCTATCTTACCCTGGTGAAAGGACACCATAGATAATTATATTGCATCTGCAAAAAAAGTGATATCCTTATTAGTTTGCTCTGAAGCAGAACAGCTGCAAATGAAAAGGACAAAACTTCAGATGCATCCAGAATTCTAAAAGGCCCCACAGTCTGCTCTTCTCCACTCTAGTAAACAGAGTAAGTCAGCAAAAGACAGACATCCATGTGCTGTGTCAGTAAAAGGTGGATCTTAGCCAAAGTCTAAAGGGACCTTCCATTACACTGGAGCTTTGACAGCTGCAGTCCTATGAAATGGAGCAGTGAAGTAAAGTAGCATCACTTTCTGCACATCAGGGCATCTCCCTTGTTTTACCTGGTATAATAACATGGATTTCTGTTTCAAGTCTTTTGTCATCCAATCGAAGTGGCCAGTTGAATCAAACCTCTGTTATTTTGATGTTTCAGTTTTAAGCATCTTGTTGAGGCAGAGCAATCTATCTCTGTGTCATCTTACAAAAGGAGCAGGTTCTAGTAAAAAAAAAAAAAGAATGGCACTCAATCTCCCTTTTTCTCTTCTTGATTCTCACCCACAGAGAAACAACAATCAGTTATGGCTGGAGTGGTAAATAAGCAGCAAATAAATAAAAGCAAACATATGGATTTTTGGGGGGGGAAATTGGTTTCTTGGCAGTTTTGTAAAGAGATTATTTCACTGTATTTTATACCTGCCTCTGACAAATGAAAGGGACTATCTACTCTCAGTCACAAACCATTCTTGCATCTTTGGTGGATTAAAAGAATTGAAGTTGATTTAGACTGAGTCAACGTGTAGTCCATCTTTTCCAACATTGACTCATTTGGCTGACAAGAAAATGATGGTTTATTCTTACAATGAGACCCTTTCCAACCTTCCAATCTTGTCCTAGAAAAAGCAGAGAATTTTTAGCCATGCCTCTGAAACAACAGCTGACATCCGAACCCAGAATCCCCTTGGTCTGATCCAAGGAAGCACATGCTAATGCCAACATTGATGGGGTCACAGTTCTGCATGGTTGAAACCTGCTCCTGTTTGTTGATGTGAACATTCAACATGTGGATTTAGGTCTGGACATCTCCACTTACCAATATTCCACTAACTAATGTCATCATTCCACATGTTGAATATTCATGACTAATGTCATCATTGACATTAGTTAGTGGAACATAAATTGATCATCAGTGGATATGTCTAAATAGTATTCTTGGCAACAATATGGACAAAATTTGCTACTACCTTATGGTTATAGCTGGACAATTTGCCATAGCCATCTTGCCATGAGACAATTCATTGCAGGACAAGAGTTACAGTAATATCAAAGAAATAGTGGAATAGAATCATTAAAGAAAGGATGCCAAAGGAGAGACAAAATGAAATGTGAATGACAAAAATTAAAGTAATTTTTAAATATTTTAAATAATTAAATTTAATTGTTGAATTGTCCTTCAATAAGTTATCCTGTGGAGAGTTGGCCAGGGTGAGCTGTCCAATGGCAAGTTGGCTGTGGTGAATTGGCTGTGGTGAACTGACTGTGGCGAGTTGGCCATGGCTAATTGGCTGCAGTGAGTTGTCCTATTTTGTACCAAAGACAGCAAAAAACGGGATTTTATTTATTTATTTATTTATTAAACTTTTATACCGCTCCCTCTCCCAAAAAGGGACTCGGGGCGGTGTACAGCCTACTAAAAACATACAATAAATACCCAATAAATACAATTAAAATAAATTAAACCAAATTGATCCGGCTGTCTATCCCAAAAATTCAGTTAAAAATTAAAAGCTAATAAAACCCCGATTAAAATTAAGTTAAAACTAAAATACAGTTACTGGGCCAGGCCAGCCTGTTTAAAAAATAGGGTTTTCACTGCGCGCCGGAAGGTCAGAATATCCGTCATAGCCCGTATCTCCGGGGGGAGATCATTCCAAAGGGAGGGGGCTCCCACAGAGAAAGCCCGAACCCTCGGGGCCGTCAACCGACAACGGCCGGGCGGCGGTACCCCGAGGAGGGCAACCCTGTGGGAGCGTACTGGGCGGCGGGAGGTTGATGATGGCAGCAGGCGGTCCCGTAAGTACCCAGGTCCCGAGCCATGGAGCACTTTAAATACTGTCAGTACCACCTTGAATCGAATCCGGAAGGCCACAGGAAGCCAGTGCAGCCTGCGGAGAAGCGGTGTAACGTGGGAGCTCCGAGGAGCACCCACGATCACCCGCGCAGCTGCATTCTGGACCAGCTGCAGCCTCCGGAGACTCTTCAAGGGGAGCCCCATGTAGAGAGCATTGCAATAATCCAGGCGGGAGATGACGAGGGCGGAAGTGACTGTGCGAAGTGCGCCCAGATCCAGAAAGGGCCGCAACTGGTAAATCAGACGAATCTGATAGAAAGCCCCCCTGGCGACGGCTGCAATATGTTCTTCTAAAGACAGCCATACGTCCAGGAGGACACCCAAGTTGCGCGCCCTTTCCACGGGGGTCAAGACCTCTCCCCCCACGGCCAGCGAAGGAACCAGCTGGCTGTATCTGGGCGCAGGAAACCACAGCCACTCGGTTTTGGTCGGGTTGAGACGAAGCCTGTTACGACCCATCCAACTCCGCACGGCCTCCAGGCATCGGGACATCACTTCGACGGCTTCGTTGGGGTGGCCCGGGGTGGAGATGTACAGCTGAGTATCGTCAGCGTACTGATGGAACTCCACCCCGAAGCCACGGATGATCTCACCCAGCGGCTTTACATAAATGTTGAACAGCAGGGGCGAGAGCACCGACCCCTGAGGCACCCCACATCGTAGGGGCCTCGGGGCCGATCTCTGCCCCCCCGTCAACACAAATTGCGAGCGGTCGGAGAGGAAGGAGGTGAACCACCGCAACACGGTGCCCCCCACCCCCAACCCCTCCAACCGCTGCAATAGGATACTGTGGTCGACAGTATCAAAAGCCGCTGAGAGGTCTAACAGGACCAGGACAGAGGAACAACCCCTGTCCCGGGCCCTCCAGAGGTCATCCACCAACGCGACCAACGCCGTCTCTGTGCTGTGCCTGGGCCTGAAGCCCGATTGGAGGGGGTCAAGATAACTCGCTTCATCCAGGTACTGCGGGAACTGACGTGCCACCTTCGCAACAAAGCGAAGGTTGGAGACAGGACGATAGTTAGATAACAATGCTGGGTCCAGGGACGGTTTCTTGAGGAGGGGCCGCACCACCGCCTCTTTCAAGGCGGCAGGTAACAGCCCCTCTCTCAAGGAAGCGTTTATAATACCCTGGAACCAGCCTCGTGTCACCTCCCGAGTGGCCAAGACCAGCCAGGAGGGGCACGGGTCCAGCAAACAGGTGGTGGCATTCAGTCCCCCCAGTATCCTGTCCACGTCCTCCACAGTAACAGGATCGAACTCAACCCAATTGACCGCACCGATATCCACCCCCGCCCCCCCGCCCGGAGATGCCCAGTCGGAGTCCAGCTCGTCCCGGATCTGAGCGATTTTGTCCTGCAGAAACCTAGAAAACTCCTCAGCCCGTCCCTGCAAGGGGTCCTCCCGCGCTCCTACCTCCAGTAGAGAGCGGGTCACCCTAAACAGGGCGGCTGGGCGGTTTTCTGCGGACGCAATAAGGGTGGAGAGGTAAGATCTCCTCACCATCCTTATCGCCACTAAATACGTCTTAATATAAGATCGTAATAGTATTCGGTCGGACCCAGAACGGCTGGCCCTCCAACTGCTCTCTAGGCGTCTTTTCCGACGCTTCATCTCCCTTAGCTCCTCAGAAAACCAAGGAGCCACTTGGGATCGGCACCGGGTCAGAGGCCGCAAGGGCACGACTCGGTCGAGGGCCCCAGCAGCCACCCTATCCCAGGTGGCGACCAAGCCCTCAACCGAGTCGTGTGTGTGAGCTTTGGGAAATGGCCCAAGCTCCGTCAGGAACCTATCAGGATCCATCAGGTGCCTGGGGCGGTACCATTTTAATGGTTCCGCCTCCCTGCTGTCAGGGGGTGCGGAACGGAAGTCGAGCTTCAGGAGCGAGTGATCCGACCATGACAGGGGTTCTACGACTATATCCCCCATACCCAGATCACTCTGCCACTGATCAGAGACGAAAACCAGATCCAAGGTATGACCTCCCACGTGAGTAGAGTCCCGAATTAACTGGGTCAGGCCCATGGCCATCATGGAAGCCATGAACTCTTGAGCAATCCCCGAGGTACCGCCAGCAGATGGCAGGTTGAAATCCCCCATGACCATAAGCCTGGGGGTCCCAACCACCACGCCAGCTATGACCTCAAGGAGCTCAAGCAGGGCTGCTGCCGCATAGCAGGGAGCCAGGTATGCGACCAGCAAGCCCACCTGAACCTTGGGACCGAACTTCACGAAAAGGAGCTCACACCTGGTCGTCTGAGATACAGTGGCCTCCCTCGGACACAGATCCTCCTTAATAACTACCGCAACCCCCCCTCCCCTCCCCTGGGCCCTCGGCCGATGAAAGACCCGAAACCCGGCTGGGCACATCTCCACCAGAGGGACTCCCCCCTCCTGGCCCAGCCAGGTTTCGGTAACTCCCACCAGGTCCGCGCCCCCCTCACAAATCAAATCATGGATGAGAGGGGCTTTATTAACAACGGACCTGGCGTTACACAACATCAGCCTAAGGCCCAGGGCCCGATTGCTCAGACCCCCTGGGGAACGGGAGATGACAAGGGGGTCGGAGCGCACCGCCGATTGGACAAAGAGGAGGAGAATAACTTCAACCGCGGCAGCGGTCCTCCAGTCCCAGCTCCAACTCCAACGGCCGCCTGCCGGTCACGCCACGGGCTACCGGGACCAGCACCAGACCCAGAACCACACCATGGCCCTGGAGGTCGATGATCTTCCAGCTGCCTCGGTTCTGCCCGCAGCGTCCATCCTCTAGCCGCTCGAGTCGTGGCTCGTACACCAGCTTCGGCTGGGGCCCCTGCAAAGGCCCCAGCCCCGGCCCCGGCGATAGTCCCACAGCCAGGCCGCCCTGGCTCTGCCCACGGCGGCCGACCCTCGGCCGCTTGAGCCGCCCTTCCAACTTCGGCTGGGGCCCTCACAACGGCCCCAGCCCTGGTCTCGACCCCGGCGGCGGTCCCATAGCCACGCCGCCAGTCTCCAGCCGCTCCAGCCTCCAGCTGCCAGCCTCCAGCCGCTCCAGCCGTCCCAGGAACTTTGGCCTCGCATGGCCACACCGCCGGCCGCCAGCCGCGAAGTCGCGCGGACCCACCGCAAAGTGCCCACCGCAAAGTGCCCACCGCGGACCCACCGCGCGGACCCACCGCAAAGTGCCACGGCCTCCAGCTGCTCTGGCCTCCGGTCTCCGCCGACTCCAGGCATCCGGAGACCTCAGCCTCGCACGGCAGCACCACCGGTCGGGAAACGCCCACCTCACAGCCGCGCGGCCCCGCCGCCAGCCGCCAGCTGCCAGCCGTCCGCCGCCGCTGTGAGGGGGTCGCCTCACAGCCGCGCGGCCCGCTGCCGGGCCCGGCGCCAGATACGACGCCGCGCCACGGCCCCGGGGATCGCCTCACAGCCGCGCGGCCCCGCCGCCAGCCGCCAGCCGGCCGCCGCCGGGCCCAGCGCCAAACACGACGCCGCGCCACGGCCTCGGGGGTCGCCCATCCCCCCACAGGTCCCCTCGCTACCCCTGCCACAGGTGAGGAGGACCCGGGGGGGGGAAACTCACCACGCCGGGCGGCGGAGCTCTTCTGGCCGGCGGAGCTCTTCTGGTCAACCTCCTCCGGTCGCCATCTTGCTCTCTAAAGCCAGAATCAGCAGAGATGGTTCCAGCTAGTTCTAGGCCATCATTCTATGCATTGCACCATAATTAGATGTAGGAAATCTCCAGTCAAGCAGCCTACTATTATTCACATAGTCATTTTGGGTGTAAATCTCTGTTTAGGTTCCTGATTGGGCTAGATAAATTTGTTGATATAAACAGAAATACATTTCTATGTACATTTGTATATATAGCAAAAGCAAAGCACTTAGACTTATTATACCACTTTACAGCCCTCTCTAAGTGGTTTACAGAGTCAGCCTATTGCCTTCAACAATCTGGATCCTCATTTTACCCATCTCGGAAGGATGGAAGCAGAGGTGATATTCAGCAGGTTCTGACCAGTTCTGGAGAACCAGTAGCGGAAATTTTGAGAAGTTCACAGAACTGGTAAATACCATTTCTGACTGGATCCTTCCCCTGCCACACCCAGAGAACCGGTAGTAAAAAAATTTGAATCCCATCACTGTATGGAAGGCTGAGTCATCCAGGAGCCTGGTGAGATTTGAACTACCAAATTTCAGACAACCAGCAGTCAGCAGAAGTAGCCTGCAGTACTGCATTCTAAGCACTGTGCCACCATGGTTCAGTGTCTATGAGCCATGCCCATTGTCAGGAGTTCAATCTTTCCATCCTTCCAAGTTGGTAACATGAGGACCCAGATTGTTAGGACCAATACGCTGACATTTGTGAACCACTCAGAGAGTACTGTAAAGCACTATGAAGTGGTATATAAGTCTAAATGCTATTGCTATCTGTTATTCGGTGGTGTTATATACAATTGGAAGAAGACATGTATGAAAGTCTTTCCTTCTATATACCTACAAGATCATGCTGTTTTCCATGCAGTTAGTGTGTGCAGTATTTCCCACTAGTAAGCACTTTTGTATTTGCACTGTGATTAATTTAATTAAAAGATCCTTAATTAACAGTAAATAAATACTAATTTCCTAATATAGCAATTATGTTTTTCATTCATATTTTTCCATGGAGAATGCATATCTCAATCATGGCCATACTGCATGCACATTTTAATCTGTAAAATCTTTCCTAGCACAAGAAATATAAGGCATATTTAAATTGCTGAAGAGATAGCTGGTCAATAGGATTTTCATATGAAGAAATATGATTTTTTTTTCACCCTTGATGCATATTGATTTGAAAAATAAATAGACTTGCCTGAAATACAAGAATTAGCAAGAATCTTTAGCTTCCCAACCCTTCAAAATTTAGCTCAAAATATTGCAAAACATTTTTTAAAAAAATGCTCAAACTAACAGAAATTTCATGAAAATTGAAAAACAGAATAATAATGCCACCAATAAAACTATTGATAAATATTTAACACCCACAACTTGTCTGTCTGTCTGTCTGTCTGTCTGTCTGTCTGTCTGTCTGTCTGTCTGTCTGTCTGTCTGTCTGTCTGTCTATCTATCTATCTATCTATCTATCTATCTATCTATCTATCTATCTATCTATCTATCTATCTATCTATCTATCTATCTATCTATGTGCCATAGCAACATTATTGAGACACATATAATCTTTCAGGAACTATTAATTGGAACCAAAATTGAAACTGACAATCCTAAACTGAGAAATTCTTTAAGACTCTTTGCTGCTATATTTTATCATGTATTATTTATCATGTTAAATACAACTCTTTCCAGAAAATAGTATTAAGATTCTCCAGTGTTTTTCAATAATATATCTAGAAGAGTAGGG
Organism: Bungarus multicinctus; assembly: GCA_023653725.1. NCBI lineage: Eukaryota > Metazoa > Chordata > Lepidosauria > Squamata > Elapidae > Bungarus > Bungarus multicinctus. Next base: position 135,517,042 of record CM042836.1, read on the forward strand.
AAAAAAAATCAATTAATTTCCTGTGTTACAAGATGTTAATTAACTTAGAGTAATTAATTTAAGGGTAGTAAAGTGATTGTAATATTACACTGAGTGGCCATGAGGTTGTTTCATGGGCTAGCAGATGTCTTATTTCTATGGTTTGATAAGTGTGCAATCCTGAAGTAGTAGGAAACTTGCTCATTAAGTTATATATTCATATGCGTTATAATAGTGTTTCCATGTAAAAATTGGCACTAATGCAAAAGGTAAAGCAATTTAGTTCTGTTGTTAAAAATAGCACTAGCTAGAGGTTTAATTGCATTGTAGAAACAAATACATTAGTGGTAAAGAGTATGCTATAATAAAAGCTTAACTAAAATCCAAATCGCTGATGTGGACTTTATTAAATGTCATGAATGAATCATGGGTAGAGTCTTATATTGTTTGTTGAAGTTTGATTAGTGATTCAGGTTCCAAACAAATTTAGCTATTCAGAGCACATAATACACTATAGGTCTATAGCAGTGTTTCACTCCGGAACACAGAATATACTTTAATGTACAACTATTCAACTGCGCTGGAAAATTTACCACAAGTCCTAGAATAGCATTAGCACTTAGACGTATGTACCACTTTACAATGCTTTACAGCTCTCTCTAAGCAATTTACAGTGTCAGCCTATGGCCCCCAACAATCTGGGTTTTCATTTTACCCCACCTTAGAAGGATGGAAGGCTGAGTCAACCATGAGCCGGTGAGATTTGAACAATTGAACTGCTGGCAGCTGGCAGTCAGCAGAAGTAGCCTGCAGTGCTGCATTCTAACCACTGTGCCCCCACGGCTCTTAGAATCTAGCAAGTATGGTCAGTGGTCCTGGAAAAATGTGTTCCCTCCAGTTCTAAGGATCTAAAATTATAATTCAACATGCATTCAGAAAGTTTGTTTTCTAGTTTTGCATGTCATTAACACATTCCCATCATAGTACTTCTCATTCACTATTCACAGTCACATTAACACCTCTTCTTTGCTTATTCTTTTTTCTTCCTCACTACCACTTTAAATGGCAAAAGATCACCATTTTGCATCTTCTGCAGTGGTGGGATTCAAAAATTTTTACTACCGGTTCTGTGGGCGTAGCTTGGTGGGCATGTCAGGGGAAGGACACTGTAAAATCTTCAGTCAGAGGTGGTATTTGCCAGTTCTCTGAACTACTCAAAATTTCCACTACTGGTTCTCCAGAACTGGTCAGAACCTGCTGAATACCACCTCTGATCTTCTGCCATTACTCAAACTTAGCCTCATTCTAGACCAGAGGTAGGGAACTGTGGCTCCTTTATGACTTGTGGATTTCAATTCCCAGAATTCCTGAGCCAGCCGACTCAGGAATTCTGGGAATTGAAGTCCAAAAGGTATAAAAGGGCCCTAGTACCCTACCCCTGTTCTAGACAATTGTAGAGAGTGCATTGTTCCAACCCCTTCAATCCTAAAAGGATATAGTACAGATGGTAGAAAATTCTGTAGGCAGCTTTCTTTTTTCAAGCAGAAGGAATAAGACAAGTGGGGAAGGAAATCCTCTGAGAAACATCCTAGATAGTTTTTTTAAAAAGGAAAACAACAGTAGAAATATCAAAACAACATTAGGGTTCTAATACACCAATAGATTAAAGCAATAAACTTACAACATTACAATTTTAAAATGTTAAAAGACCTGCATAAATTAGTGTATTTTTAGCCGGTGCCTAAATTGCAATGCGGATTAAAGCTCATTTCTAAATAAACACTGGATTTTTAGGGGGATTTGGGGAAATATGAACCTTAACATAATTAGAATATAACATTGGGTGAATTGGGGGGCTATAAGGTTGTTTCATAAGCCTGCAGATATCCCGTCTCTATGGTCTTCCTACAACTCTTCTTAAATGTCCATTTTTGTGACTAGAGAGGACTTAAATAATACAGAATCCAATGTAACCTGTTATTATAGGCTAGGTTTGACCAATCATAACTCAATCATTCATGGCATCTTTTCCCTTGAGTGATGATTTTCTGCTATTTTATGTGATTAGATACATACATACATATATACATACATACATACATACATACATACATACATACATACATACGTTATTTTTACAAACATATCGTTGTGTGAACAATGTGGCACCAGAGTGTCTTATATTTTAGAACAAATTTGACAATATTCTTCATATTTAATACAGTTGACCATCTTACAAAATTTAATATTAATACACATATTTGTTAAATTATAATCTTTCATTCTTTGATTATTTACCATTTCAATATCTTATTTTTGGATCAATCTCCATATTCTAAATATCTCTCTTTTAACTGATAAAATATTATTAATATATTTAACAGACTTATGTAATTTTAATAATAATTCACCAAGTTATATTAAGTTATAATCTTCCATTATTTATGTGATTATTTTTATTTCATGATCATTTTCATCACTTTGCCTGGAATAGATATTAAAAAAAAAATTAACAAAATTTTATTGTTTTTTAGATAAACATACACAAAGACAACATAAAAACATAACCATCTTCCACTTACGTACATACAGTGTGTCGGTTGGTTTACAAATTGTTTTGTGCATCCACTTCATATTCATCACTTACAATTACTTGTATATGTTCTCATACTATCTATCAAATATTCCTAAATACATTATTATCACTGTTAATCAATCATTTGACTATACTATTATTCGTTCATGTTATGCAAGATAATCCATATTTTAATTGATTTATTTTATAACAATCCATATTATCATCCTAAATCTATCCCATAGTTATATTATGATAATACATCTTTATATATTCTTTATATTCTCCTTATATTGTAAAAATTCTACATATTTCATTACCATATTTTATTGTCTTGGAATAGATATTAAATTGACCATTCTTTAAATTTCCCAGACCTGTCTACTCCAACAGCCAGAAGAAATGGCCACGAAGGAGCACATATGGGAAGGAGCAATCCAGCAGCATGTCAATCACAACACATAACTTCATCTTGTTTGTGTAGGTGGCCTTATTCCATTTTCCACTAGAACTGCCACTTTCCTGTGAGATCACCTTGATTTGGCTTCAGAATGCCTTAATAATAGGGTGGCCTCAAGATGGATGCTCTATTTTCAGGATATATACCTCAAGTAAGAGGCCACCATGGAGCTGCAGCAGGGAGACAACATGAAGAAATCCTTAGATGACAAACCCTGTGTGTTTTCTTGCCACACTTGTATGCCAAGTCTCTGTGAAATCACCCAGATCATTGCATCCCATTGAAGCCCTTCTCCCCAGACAGTTTTCTTGGACTTTATTACAGAACTACAACATCACAAATATGGGGGGAAGGGGGGGGGAATCCAAGATGGAGTTATTTTGAACTCTTCATACATGAGGGACTGGTTGGAATTATAGTACATGGAATATGCATCTGCAGGAACAGAGGGGGAAAGTTTTATCAGCACAGAGTTTTCTCAGACAAAGGGCTGGATAAATAGACTGCAATCCCAAGATGAATGGAGAAGAAGGGAAGAGGTTTGGGATATCCAACCCTGGAATCCCTCAGGTTACATCTAATAGGTTAGAAAAATATAGCTTTAGTTTGGCAAGATTCTGTCCATTGGATGCAAGTATATAAAGGACTGGATTCAATTGGACTCCGTTGTGTCAACACATTCAGACTTGAGCATCCGCTGTTTTGATTCTGAGACTAGTCTATTGTACGAATAGTAAAAGAAAAATCTATGATTAATTTGTAGGTGAATTTTCCAGAATAGAGGGAAATATTGATCGAAAAGAAAAAGAAGAAAAGAGAGAGAGAGTAAATTTAAATCCCTCCCCCTTTCTGTTGTCTGGCGTCAAGAAAATGAAGGGTAGAATACCTGAAGAAGAAATGAAAACTTCCTTTCCCCTGTTACATTCAGACAAGAGGAGGAAGGAATAGAGAGAGGTCCCTGACTCTCTGATCAGTTCCAGCTGAGAAAAAAACAAAAGCAGAAGTTTCTCAGAAGGAGGAGGTAGAGAAACCTCTCCACTGGTAGGAGGAAGGTACAATAAAAAGAAAGAAAGAAAAGCGGATGGTACAAAAATTGAAAATAATGATGCAGGAACAAGCCATTCTCAATTGAACTGCATGTAACTGCAACTCTCTGAACTGCGTGTAAAAACGTGAATTGTTGTCTCCCAGCCGTAAGGAGAAGCCAGCTAAATTTCAGTTGGCTCAAAAAGTTAAGAGGAGAAAGTATAAGATTTAAACCCCGCAGCAGGCAATTATAGGGCTTTATCTTTGTGTTCTGTTGGACACAACTTTTTTTTCCATATGCATGACTTCTATCTCGCCTGTAATAAAGCCACTTACCTACCATGACTAAATTGTGTGTGAACCTCTTCTGTTAGTAAGTCCCTGTGTACAAATTTAAATGTGTGGAAAAGAGATGTATTGTTGAGCCCAGTAAGAAATCTGTCAAGAACTCACTCCTGAGACCTATACGGTTATTGTACTAAGCACAACCCACAATTTATGCCTATCGAAGTAATAGGCATACATTTGGTACTGTAGCAAACTTTACCCTCTCTTGCTGGTTTCCTACTTTCAACCTAATTCATCCACAGCAGTGCTTGTGATGCACAGTTTTAGCAGGGCAGCTCCTACCTGTGAGCTGAATGAATGGCAGATATTTCAGCAAGAGTATCTCACTCTAGGAAGATAGATTGACAGGATGTGCCATTCCTGCACCTCAAAGTAGCTTCAGATCTACTGCCCTCAGATGTTGACAGGAGTGAGTTTTGTGTTACTTATTTGAAGTATATGCATGGTTTTGTTTATTCACTGAATAGGGTAATGCAAGTTGCTCAGAGTTCTTTAAGAATGGCATGGCATATTAACCAGTGGTGTGATTCAACCAGTGTAACAACCGATTCAGTAAGTGTGTGCTGCGTTTTGCGTGCCAAACATTCACTCCGTACACATGCTCCGCATTTAAAAAAGCTAATTTTCAGCTCTAATACTTACCTTCAACTTCAACCCCTGTGAATAAAATAGCTGAGGCATGATAAACCACTCTGCTGCACGAATCAGCTGTGCTCTAAAACAGTGATTGCCAACCGGTGGGCCGGGGACCACCGGTGGCCCATGAGAAAATTTTGGTAGTCCACAGAGAAATGTCCCCCCAAAGCACTCCTCCCAAAGCAATTAATTCAGGCTGCACAGGAATACACAGCTGCACCGCCCACATGGCCCGCCCACCCACTGGCCCTCACCCTTCGGCTGAGTGCAAACCTCACCTTGAGTAGAGCCATGCGAGCTAAAACTGGAAGATAAGACCAATGGCGGGGAAGGGAAATCCGCCTTGGGGTGGTTTGCTGACATTGGTGGGAAAGTCAGTCCCATATTCCAGAGCTGCAGTAGACACAGGACTGGCCCTTTGGTCATCCCAGAGCAGCTCCTCCAGTCCATGGCAGGCCGGTGCACCCGGGTGGAGGATCAGCTACTCCGAGATGACCAAAGGGCCAATCCTGTGACTACTGCAGCTCTGGAATATGGGACCGACTTTCCCATCAATGTCAACAAGCCACTGTCAATCAAAATTCATATTAGTGGTCTGCAGGATTTAAAATTATGAGTTTGGTGGTCCCTGAGGTCCAAAAGGTTGGCAATCCCTGCTCTAAAATAATAAAATAAAGCATAGGAAAGAGCGGGGGGAGGGTGGCACATGCTCGTTCAGAGCCAGCTGATCATCAGAACTAGGGGTTCGCCCCAATCAGTCTGAACTGGAGAATCCCACCCCTGATATAAACCAAGTAAAATAAATAAATAAACTGCCAATCAAATAAATTCTTCATGGAATGGAGACAATTGAATTCTTCTCACTCTAAAAAGTAAGGATAGGCTCTGAGTCCCAGCCCCTTCTATTGGAAACTATTATTGTGGTTTTCCATGTTGCCACAACTATTTTTCCACACAGCCAACCTATATGATCCATTTCATTAGACAACCTTTTAACGGGGTATAAAACTTCCACAAAGGTATTCACTGAAGGCAGAGAATCATGACATCCAAAATTTATTTTTATCTTATCTAATTCATAGAGCCACTCAACTCACCCAAACAAATCACTCTGGGATGGGTAGAGCAAAGCTAAAGACAATTAATAAATATCTGAAACCATTACCATTAGTGATTAGGTAAAAACTATAAAAACACAGCTAAAACAAAGTAATAATGGATGAAGGGATATTAATACTAACAGACCCACTTTACTAGTTCATCCATTCCCTGGGATCTCCAGACCTGTTGGCATAGTGTTGAGGGTTTTCAGAAGCTTAGAAACGATGAGGCTGGTGCCCCAACTGAAAAGGCCTACCACCTAGGACCCACAAGATGTAGCTTCATTGATGATGGAGCCTGTAACATGTTCACTCTCCTGGATCTGGTGGGATGGGCAGATGAAATCAAGGAAAGATGGTCCCTCAGATAACCATATCTCATGCTCTGTAGACCTTGGACTTCATTATCCAATTTAAGAACTGGATTTATCCCATCGTATAAGTTTCTGGAATAGATAGAATACATGTCCCAGTTGGAATCCATGTTTATTTAGAAACATTTCCCTTTATATTTAGGAAAATTGAGGGTTGGAGACTTACTTCTATTAGGTTTATTTTGAAGTAAACTCAATTGTGCTTCTTCACTGATTTAGTCAATCCAGGAAATGCTGCAAAAAAGTTTCAGAACTGTTAGTGTGCAGGTATTTTTATTCATAAACAAACAAACAAAAAACCCAAAGAACTTAAACATTGAGCTGGATTTTTATCAAGGAAAGCCTGAATTTCGCAGTAATGATCATCCAACTATAAATCTGTTGGGAGCACAATGGCCAAATGTAGTCCCAGGTAGACTTATGACAGAAGTCTTTCATATTTTCAGCTTTAAAATGTATAGAGATGATGACTGGATCATCGCTAATATTTGTAACTTCTTTCATACTTCTCCTCCTCATTGAGAAACAAGAATTTGGGCTGTAGTAACATGATAAAATTCTTAATGTACTTAATGCATGAAAAAATTTCAACATTCTTTTACAATGTTTGTGATTTCAAATATGTTGGACATATCATGTTTTAACATGATAGATTTATTCTAGTTTTAGATAGTTTTAGTATACTAGATAACAGTGTGTGAAGAGAGGTGTGATGGTTGAGATTAGTAGAGGGTAATCAGCACATAGTACCTACATTAAATACACTATTTAGTGCTTCAACAGCCTGAATATTTATATTTTGGCTAGGATGTACTTTAATTAGATAGGCCTTTAATTAGGTCGGCCTTCCAAACAGAGAAATATTGCCCCCATTGTGAAAAAACAAAAGTAATTAGAAATAATTGAAAAATATACAAACTTGTTTAAATACCGACCAAGCAACTGAGCAAGCAAACTTTAACATATTTATTTGCTCAAAGATATTTGCATGTATTCCAAATCACTTGTGCCAATTAATTCATTTATTAAAGAGATTGAAAGAATGGAAAGCTTTGATTGAGTTGATGAGACACATGCATTATATTACAATGTGCAAATGATGGTAGAGAAAATGTAGCTTTGATTGCAATTCAAAACTGTTGGCTCGGGGGAAATGCACTTTATACGAGTATATATCAATTCTACACATTGTTGATCTCATTTTGATATTTTTGATGCTGAAAAGGCCCTAATTAAATGCTTACCATTGAACTATACTCCCTTACCTCTTTTTGCATTTTCAGAAGTAATTTCATTCACCTTGGCACAGGAGACCCTAATAGCATCTCCAAGAGCTCTTGCAATGTAACATGCCAATAATGTGCCAGCTGGACTCCTTAAACTCTCATTGACACAATGAACTGCCATTATGAGTTTCAAGGATTTGCTGTTATTTATTGGATCAACACTGCAGTGAAGCCCAAAAAGTTGCTTATTGCCATGGAAAATGTACATTATTACAAACCTTTTAAACAGTGGCTAAAAAACTATAAATTTATAGTTTATTATTTAACATATTCTTTGTTAGTTGATTCTGTAATATTTACAATTGAGCAATATGTTATAACGTGAATGGGCTTGATTATTCACCGAGTCTGCTTGCGCTGTGCACATCAATAAAGTGGCTTTAAATTGTGGTATTGTGCATGAAATATACTACACTGTCAATGAAATAGATGCCAATAAACACTTAGAATTAAAACTGCAATATAACATTTCCCTTTGCTCTTTGAATATGGATGACTTGTCATATCTGTTTTCATTTTTCATTTCTCTTTTTTCCAAACTAAGGTTTGATCCTTCCCATTTTCTGCCTTACTTTGCTTCCTTTTGTTTTCAAGTCAAAATAATACATTTTTTTATTCTTCAATATTTTTCCTAATACATTTTTTTTGAAAAAATAAAGCTTGTATTTATTAACAATCTTGTTAAAATGGTGCTTTTGAGAGATAATTTCCCCCATATGTAATTTTATGTATTTTTTTTCATTAATATATGCATTTAAATGCATTTTTCTAAAAAAAAAAAACTGGATAGTAAAAGAATAGGAACAGCACAACTTGAAAGAACATTTCATTTAGTGTATTTATCTAGTTTCAGGAAGATAAGAGCTGAATGAATGATGTATCTATAGAAAAGAAAAAAAAACATACACACTTTTCTAATGGAACATTCCATCTTTTTAGTCTCATAATCAGCCTAACTGGACATAAGAAACATCAAACAGACAGAAACAATTATGCAGAGTTTTGATATCATCAGAACTCCCAAACAACACCTCTAGGGAAGACAACTACCACTACCCCAGCATTAGACAAATGAATGACCAAAATGAATGACTGGGAAAATTATCTGTGGTTAATATCAACCCAACTACTCAACTGGCCAATATCTGCTTCAGTTCATCAGCTTTCACAACCTCCAGAAGAATCGCTGGCAGTAACAGGACATTGCTTTGACATTTTAGGCTATTTAATATGGAGATTAAATTTAATCATACTGTTCTCCAGTTTCTGATGAGCTGTGCTGTCAGTGTCTTATCCAAAATGTCAAAAAGGGACGATTTATAGACTGCAAGAACAATAACTTTTTCTCTCTCCTTATGGGACTCATAAAGACTCTCCTACTTCCCTCTGAGAGTAGGATCTATCATTGCACTGACTGCACTAACATTTCTTGATGCTGTCTACCTCATGTTATAGAATGGAAGGCAGTGGCCAAATGGTGCTACGAGCCAACCCATTCATCCATCTTGAGCCCCTTTAGCAGAGTGGTCACTTTTCCTGAAATTAAGGAAAGCATACCCAGATGTAAATGGTTCCCCCCTCTCTCCCCCCCCATCTCTCTCTCTCTCTCCCTCTCTCCCCCTCTCTCTCCCTCTCTCCCCCTCTCTCTCCTTCTCTCCCTCTCTCCCCCTCTCTCTCTCCTTCTCTCCCTCTCTCTCCCCCCTCCCTCTCTCTCTCTCTCTCTCCCTCTCTCTGTCTCCCTCTCCCCCCTCTCTCCCTCTCTCTCCTCTCTCTCTCCTTCTCTCCCTCTCTCCCTCTCTCTCTCCTTCTCTCCCTCTCTCCCCCCCTCTCTGCCTCCCTCCCTCCCTCCCCCCCTCCCTCTCTCTCTCTCTCTCTCTCACACACACACACAATAATAGTTAAATAGTAAAACTGTCAGAAGCTGAGAATACTTTTCTCTAAATTTGAACAGTCCTTTTTTCCTCTACTTGGGCAGGGGGAAAGGATGAAGATACCATAAGAAGGTTATAGAAGGTTTTACTGATAAAAACAATAATTCAAAGCATATCTAAAGGTTACTGAAAGTAAAAAGGATATGATTTAAGAGGACGTTTTGCAGAGATGTCCCCAAAGTTGAATTTGTCCTTGTTTCAATAAAATAAGCACATTTTGGGAAGTTTCACGGAAAGCAATAGATCTTTTACTCCCTCCCTCCCCCCCCCCCCTCTCTCTCTCTTAAAAGTGGTCTTGGTCTTTACAATTGATAGAATTCTCCCTTTTCAATTTACTTTTTAATAGAATCTAACTACAACACTTGGATTTCTGGTAGGAGCTCAGATCAGATGGTTTCACCCAAGCTGTGCTCATATAACACATTTAACCAGGTCAGTAACAAATCTAACAGCTGTGTTTGCACACATGCCGAGCTTGGTTAGATTTCGTTCTTATTCCTTTAAAAAAGTTGTGTATCTTTGATAATAGGTTGCTTTATAGACTGGAAATAATGCTTGTAGAGAGATATGCTCCAATTAGGGGTAAGGAAGTATTTCTGAAGATAGTGCTTACTTGAAAGAAAAATAAGGAGGGGTTATTTGTAAAAAAAAAAAAAATAACATGGTGTTAGGAAAGCCTCTATTATTTATGTCTTTCTACAAATAAGAGCCTCAGTGTATTCTCTTCAATTATGGAGAGAGAGAGAGAGAGAGAACGAGAGGGAGAAGGAGAGAGAGAGAGAAGTCAAATAGATAAGAATCTAAAGAGTACAAGTTCAGAATTGGAAAGAAAGAAAAAACTGTACAGAGAAATGAAGCAATGAAAGCCTTAAGATATCATTCTAACCAATAGGAGACCTGTTATGTAAAAACATGCAAAGTGTTTTAGCCAATTGTGTAGAACCATTTAGCTGACTATATCCATTCCCCCAAGTCCCTCAAAGGTTATCGCTGCAGAAAGTGGCTATATGCAAAATTGAATCCCAACAATCTGATATGCAGCCCATGTGATATACAGTAGCAGATTGTGTAAATCTACAAAACTGGTTAATTCAAAATAACCAGGTTAGACATTTCATCTAGACATGGCCACAGATAAGTTTTGATGATGTGAGAATTGCTATTTGTATTCAGCTCAACTGTCCCTTGTTCATTTCCATATGTATATTAGGGCCAGTTTGAAGATGATCTGTCCTGGACAATGAGATCTCTCTCATTGACAAGTTGGGAAATTAAAAATGGAGGATTTTTTTTTAAAAAAATATGGGTGTAGGGGCATATTTGATCAGCATTTGCAGATAGAGCAAAGTATCACATCCTTTTTTCCAGAGGTGGGATTCTACTGGTTCACATTGATTCGTTAGAACCAGTTGTTATGATTCTCTGTAGTTCGGAGAACCAGTAAATCGGGCCTCTGCTGGTCCCATCCCTCTCTGTCCACTCTGGCTGGCCCCATCCCTCTCTGCTACCTGCCTAGTCAGTCCTTATCACGCATGTGTGACATTGCGCACATGCGTGACACTGCTGCCTGCAGCCTGCTTTTGCGTGCCCACCAGGGCCTACTGCTGAGGCCCTGCCTGAACTGATGTCCCTGGGTGAGTGAGGCTCTGCAAGCCCCAGTCGCCTATCCATCACTGCCGGTCACCTTTCCCCCACCACTTGCCTTTTGCTGTTGCTGCCAGTCGCCTTTCCCCCACCACTTGCCTTCACTGGGGAACATGTGGAGAGGCTTGTGTAGGCTCCAGACAGATTAGCAGCTGCTTCTCTCACCTGCTGCTCTAGCTAGGAGAGCAAGAGAGTTTCCTCTCTGCACAGTGAAATGCTTGCAAGCCCCCCCCCCCATTGAAAGCAGCTCCCGTGCAGCAGAGAAGCAGCCAGGTCCTGCTTCTCTGCTGCTTGGGAGCAGTTTCTGATAGGAGGGGGACTTGCAAGCATTTCACTGTGCCAAGAAAAATTCTCTTGCTCTCCCATCAAGAGAAATAGGAAAGAACACATGGAGAGGTTCGTGTCAGCAAGTCACCCCAAGATTGGAGTCGAGAGAGAGAGCAGCCCTCTTGGCACGGAAAAAAGTCATGCATCTCCCCATATTACTTTTTCAGCGAGCAGCCTCTCGCGGCACCTTTAAACTTAGCGTGCTTTACAAATAAGGAGAGGAAGAGGCTGCTCATGGAGAAAGGAATATGGGGAGATGCACAACTTTTATCTGGCCTGAGCTGCTCTCTCCAATGTCTCCAGACTGTTTTTCCCAGCTAAGGCTAGATTATCAAGGAAGGGAAAATAACATGCAGCAGATGCTTTGCAAAATTTAGTAATACTACAGATTGGCTATTTACATTGAAATCAGGTGCAGGATAGTGGTAGTAGGTAAATTATTGGGCAGTTTAGTTTGGTATTTATTTCAATTGGCTGATTTTAGAAAGCTAAACAGGATCAGATCTGGTAAGTATTTGGCTGGGAAGCCAACACAAAATAGGGTGTGGGGAGGAATGTGGTTGGGAAGGAAATAAGGAAGATAGGATAAGATAACTTTTATTGTCATTTTTTTTTATTATAAGTACACTGGCACACATTAATAGTGAAATTATATCCATACACACAGAGACACACAGAGAGAGATACCTGTTTAAAAGAAAATAGAAAAATGGCTCTTTGAGTGTTCAACAGATAACAGATAATCAGCGTTGGAAGGGACCTTGTAGATCATCTAGTCCAATCCTCCGTCCAAGCAGGAGATCCTACACCATTTCTGACAAATGGCAATCCAATCTCTTCTTGAAAGTCTCAAGTGATGGTGCTCCCACAACTTCTGAGGGCAAACTCTTCCATTGGTTGATTGTTCTCACTGTCAGAAAGTTTCTCCTTATTTCCAGGTTAAATCTCTCCTTGTTCAGTTTCCATCCATTATTCCTTGTCTGGCCTACAAGCACTTTAGAAAATAGCTTGACCCCTTCCTCCCTATGGCAGCCCCTCAAATATTGGAAGACCGCTATCATGTCTCCCCTGGTCTTTCTCTTTACTAGACTAGCCAAGCCCAGTTTCTGCAACCGTTCATTGTATGTTTTAGCCTCCAGTCCCCTAATCATCCTGGTTGCTCTGCTCTGTATTTTTTTCTAGAGTCTCAACATCCTTTTTATAACGTGGTGAACAAAATTGGATGCAGTACTCTAGGTGTGGTCTTACTAAGGCTTTATAGAGTGACATTAATACTTCCCTTGATCTTGATTGTATCCCTCTGTTAATACAACTTAGGATTGCATTAGCTTTTTTGGCTGCTGCTGCACACTGCTGGCTCATATTTAGCTGGTTGTCCACTAAGACTCCAGATCCTTCTCACAGTTACTGCTATTGAGTCTGGTTTCACCCAGTCTATATGTGTACTTTTGGTTTTTCTTGCCTAAGTGTAGGACTTTACTTTTCTCTACATTGAATCTCATTTTGTTAGATATGGCCCAGTGTTCTAGTCTGTCAAAATCCATCTGGATCTTGATCCTATCTTCTTGGGTGTTAGCTATTCCTGCCAGCTTATCATCTGCAAATTCGGTAAGTTCCCTTTCTATTCCCTCATCTAAGTCATTAATGAAGATATTGAAGAGTACTGGGCCTAAGACGGAACCTGGTGGCATCCCACTGCTTACTTCCCTCCATGAAGACTTAGACCCATTAAGGACTACTCATTGAGTATGGTTTGCCAGCCAGTTGTGAGTCCATCTGGTGGTGGTGCTGTCTATTCCACTTTTTCTAGCTTACTATGAAGTAGGTTGTGGTCTACTTTGTCGAATGCCTTGCTGAAATCTAAATATATTATGTCCACAGTATTTTGCTGGTCTACTAATTTAGTCACTATGTTGAAGAATGAAATAAGATTGGTTTGGCATGATCTGTTCTTAACCCATGCTGACTGCTAGTTATTACTTTACTTGTTTCTAGACGACGCTATAGAGCACTGCATACCAGAACAACTAGACACAAGAACAGTTTTTTCCTGAAAGCCATCACTCTGCTAAACAAATAATTCCCTCCATACTGTTCAACTATTACAAAGTCTGCACTACTATTACTGCTAATCTTCTTATCACTCCTTATCACCCATTCCCTCCCACTTGTAATTGTAGGACTGTAACTTTGTCCCTTGTATCCTTACAATTTATATTGACTGTTTCCTAGTATGATTTGATTGTTGATTGTACCCTATGACTATCATTAAGTGTTGTACATTATGATTCTTGATTCTTAACAAATGTATGGTATCTTTTCCTTATGTATACTGAGAGTATTTACAACAAGACAAATTCCTTGTATGTCCAATCACACTTAGCCAATAAAGTATTCTATTCTATTCTATTCTATTCTATTCTATTCTATTCTATTCTATTCTATTCTATTCTATTCTATAGATGTTGGCAGATCTGTTTTTTTATTATCTTTTCCAGTATCTTCCCAGGTATTGATGTTAAGCTGATTGGTCTATAGTTTCGTGGGTCTGTTTTTTTTTCCTTTTTTGAACCACATCAGCTCTTTTCCAGTCCTCTGGTAGTTCCTCTGTACTCCAGGATTTTTGAAAGATATGGTGCAGTAGTTCTGAGATAACCTCTGCCAGCTCCTTTAAAACTCTGGAATGTAATCCATTAGGCTCCGATGATTTGTTTTCATCAAAATCAGACAGGTGTTCTCTTACTATTTTTTTGCTTATTTTAACTTTTATTCTGGTCTGTCTTTTACAGTTATGTTTTTGGTGAGTTGAGCTATAGTTTCTTTTTGCATGAAGACAGATGCAAAGAATGAGTTAAGCAGTTCTGCTTTCTCTCTGTTGCCTGTTACTTCCTTGCCATCTTCTCTCTTTAGTGGACCGACGTTTCCTTGATTTTTTTCTTGTTATTTATATATTGGAAGAAACTTTTAAGATTGCAGACCCCTGGGTTAGGCAAATACCATGATCATTAAATGAACCTTGTGGTCATTAAGCAAACACTGGTTGTTAAACAAGTCCATTTTCCCCAATGGGCATTTTTAACTGGAAACCAGAAGGAATGGTTGGAAACTAGCAAAAAATATAGAAAATCTCAGTCACAAGATTGTGTAGGATGTGGATAAGTGTGTGTGTGTGTGCATGTGTGTGCATCACTGTCAAAACACCAAAAACAGGTCAATAGTTCTGGGGAGGTCAGTTGTAAATTAGAACACTTGCTAAGCAACTGGCCATTAAGCGAGGGCCACTTATATTTGGTTTGCCAGTCACATGGCCACCTAGTCACGCCCACCCCAGTCATATGACCATCTAGCCATGCCCACCCCAGTCACATGATCACCTAGCCACACTCAGCCAGTCACATGACCACCTAGCCACACTCAGTCAGCAAGCCATGCCCACCCAATCACATAATCACCAAGCCACACCCACAAATTAGGCCACGCCCACAGAACTGGTTTTTAAGAAATTTGAATCCCACCCCTGGAGGGGAAAAGAGCAGGGGCAGGTGCTTTTTTCCTTCCTTCTTTTCTTTAGAAGAGTTTTCCCATGTGATGCTTCTCTTATTCTATTTGTCTGGGTTTACAAATTCGGAGTTGGAGAGGAGAAGTTGGAGAGGTTTCGAACCACTTGTGCACACACACTGGGGAAGTTTAAAAAAAGGGGGGGGAAATATGTCAGGTTTGGAAGGTCAGAATCTCTCTCCCTCCCTCCCTCTCAAACTTCCTCTCTCACAGGCAGACAGACAGACAGACAGACACCATTTCCCCATTTTTTTCCCCTGTCCTTTTCATGGTTTTAGATTTAGTTTTCTTTTTTAAACCAGAGACAACATATGGGGCTGCTATAATTGATAATTAAATGATGCCTTGCAAACATATAAGAACAGAGGTTTAAATGCACTACTGATTTAATTTAGAAGCAAATTAAGTTCTTCTCAACAAAATGCTGTTCAGTGGCAAGAAATGTAAGCCTATATACTTTGGTGGAGGAAAAAAACATAGTGAAAAAAAAAAACCACACAGAGATCAAAAATACAAGATTGGCAGTACCTGGCTTGTGAGGAGGATCTGGCTGTCCTGGTGAACCACACATCAAGCAATGTATGATTTCACTAAATATATAAATAATTTAATAACAAATTATTATATAATAATAAATAAATAAGCCAATAGCTCATTGCAGCTGCCTAAAGAATTAATGCAGCCTTACACTACATTAACAAAGCAATAAAGTTGAGATCATAGTAAGTAATAACTTCTGTTTTATTCTACACTAGTCAATGTGTCCGGTTTTAGTCATCATAGTATAAAAAGTATGGTAAGGAATTGAGTACAGAGAAGAGGAAGAAAGATGGCAAGGAGCTTGGAGGATAATCCCTTTGAAGAATTGGACATAAAGAAGAGACGGCTAAAGGGTTGACATGAGTAGTCTTCCAATACTTGAAGGACTGTCATAGGGTAGAAGTTGTAGTCTCCATAGTGCCTGAGGGTATGAGAAGAATCAGTAGCTAGAAGCTTTACAGAACAAGATTTGAACTTGAAATAAGGAAAAATTCCCTGACTATGAGAGGAACAGCCTGTCTCCTGAAGGCTCATGGTTGTTGCATCACTGGAGCGTTTCCAATCAAAAGCTAAACAGTCATTTGTCTGGGATTGTCTCAGGATGCCATGGGCAGGAGGATGAAGTAGAAGAATGTTAAGGTCCCTTCTAAAATTATGGTTCTTTGATTCTTTAATTTTCTAATTCAGATATTATTGCACACTGTTATAAGTGATAAATAAGAAAGTCAAGAAAAAAATGGGCATGTGGAAATCATTCACATCATACTTGGTGGTTTAGAAGATCAATTCAACTGAAAGTTATCCAAAATTATGTGTTTGCAAGAACAAAAGTGACTTGTTACAAGGACACAATCGTATCATTTTTAATACTCAGGCATGTTGATTATTGATTTTTAACGATTCTTTACTTTACAATCTATGTATAAGTAATCTACTAGAAGATGCATTCCTCAACAGGCAGCAGTCTGTGGCTGCTCTGATATTAGTTTCAGAGCATAAAGCAATCAATCTGCAATCAGTGTTAGAAAGAACCCACACAAATCAGAGCACACTCAAGAATCAGAGTACAGAGTACATTCCTTAGAGTTGAAGGTAGTTGGACAGAAAATAGTAATTCCAGAATAATACTAATGGAGCTAACATACAGTATATGGCTGGAAAAACCTATGGGCTACCATATCTGGCTGCAAAAATCACCACAAGATGGCAACAGAAAATTAGAGTTCTCAGTATTTAGTGCTATCATCCACTGGTTGTCTAGATATTTGCATCTCGGATATGATAATTCTAGATATTTTGTTCTATCATTTAAACTGTGGGTGGTGGTGAGGCCATTATTTCTTGGAACAGCTATAACCACAATGTTAGAAAATAAATCCCTAAATGCATATCTCACTAAATCAGTTTTTTGTTTCAAGTGGGATTCTTCCCTATGTCCTTCTTCTTACCCCTTTCTAATTAATGTTTGCCTTCAACCATTTCACTGTATACATTTTTGGGTGAGTGTTACTTGAAAGAAATGGAAAAGAACAGCTGAGAGTAACTAGATCAACAGCCCCAAACCTTTTGGCCCCAGGAGCTAGTTATATGGAGGATAGTTTTTCAGCAGCCTCGGAGGGGAGGGGGAGGGGGGGCATGGTTTCCCATCTTGCCTGGATCCTGTGCAATGTGTGAAGCGGGCTACACTTGCTTGTTTGGCCTGATGCCAGTCCACTGTCTGGGTTTAGGGACCCCTAATCTAGATGATATAAACTGGAATTGGGAGTGCAGCAAGGAAGCGGAGTTGACAGTTGTAAGAATGCTTGAATATTATTTACTTGTATACCAAAATTAGCACAAAGGAAGATATTTTCCTCCAAATAATGATGCTTGCATTGAGGGTGATATATCCTCTAACATTGACTGAAAATATTAGAAGAAAATGTTGAAAATAAACAAATGAGTGACAGATGTAAATAGCTTCAGAGCTGAAAAGAATGGATGCCTTTGAAGATTAGCCAGCTTTTGGGAACAGCTGAATTGCTCTCTGAATTAAAACCCTAAAAGCACAAATCTGGTAAAATGACTAAATACAGGGCTTATCTATCTTTGGCTATCCAATTGCCTCCTACCTTTAACTCATCCCCAAGGGTTTCGTTCCCTCCCTTTCTCTTCTTTTCCTTCCCCAACGCAGATCCCCTTGGACTTTCTTCATCTCCATCCTCCTCCCCTCCCCCCCACCCTGGCTCTTTTTTGCTGCAAAGAGATTGGGAAAGGTTTGATGTGAGCAGGAATGGTAGCTAAGTCCAGATGGAGAGTCAATTAATTTAATAAATGGGATGCATTATTTTGTAGTCAATTGATTTTGATTGGTAGTTATCCATTCAATTAATCGTCTATTTCTTCTGAGCTGCCTCGAGTTTGTACAAATAAATTGATCAAACTATGTATAGATTGTGCTGTAAACCTTGCTCCTTCTACCCCCACATTTTTTGATTGGCAGAGGGGAAAATCCTCAGGACTGGTTTCAACTTGAGTTGGCAACCTTAAATTTGAACAGGTGAAGAAACTGGGCATTATTCAGGATTTTTTTGTCTGTGTTGATAATTTTATTTTATTCAACGGTTCCTCTGATGAAGGGACTGTAAATTCAAGGTCGCCTTGATTTCTGTTGAATATAATACAGTATTCAGCAATACCAGCAAATACTGTATTGTTGCAGCAATCTTTGTCACCAGTTCAGGACACAAGACCACAAAGAGTTGGAGAAACAGGTTTATTTGCGCAAAGGTTCAGAGCATTAACATGTCAAATTCTGAACCCCGGGTTACTCCTGAGGTGTGACTTTTATTTATTCAACTTACAACCCCAGACTCGCCATGGGCGTTCCTGTTATCTGGCTATACCATAACAGAAAAGGAGTTTTCATACAGCTCTCTTACTACATTTTCCATATATGGTATTATCTTACACCATCTGTTACTTCTGGTAGCCACTTCTTGCAATACATTACAGAAAATATCTAGTACTTAGGTCATGTGACATTCATAGGTCAGGTTACATGTCACATTCAGCAAGTCCCTGTATTTTCTAAAGCTTGCAACATGTAAGTCAAATAACTTCTGCTAATAGTATTAATACCTTTTGGTATTTTCTCACACTGCTTCAATATCACATAGACAACTTTACATAGCATTCTGCAAAACAGACTTTTACTATGCACACTTACCTAAGCACGGCCCTCCTTTAACCCACTGGGATTTATAACTGAGTAAATATGTATAGATCGTGCTGTAAATCTTGCTCCTTCTACCCACACATTTTTTTTTACTGCTCAGAGAATTGGGAAGAGTGTAATGGCAAAACCATTTATATTCAACTCCTTTCTGTCCCCTCCTTCCTTTGCAGATTTAGACAGTTTCTTAATGTTTCTCTGCATTAGCTCCCACTTCATAAAAGGGAGATAAAACTAGACTGCCTCATTGTAAAGGATCATTCCAAGATAAGCCTTTAATTCAATGTTTGACTGTCATTTCATTATATGGTCCTCAGGGAGCAATACAGAAGAGAAGATAATCCTGGAAATCTGTGTTGTTGTCTGAAATGGAATACCAGATCAAAATGATTTAGAACAAACTATTCTGAGAGTTTTGCAGGTCAGTCAAGTTATTGGTCAAATATTTTTATATTGTCCCATGCATTCCCGTGTAGGAGTCTGTATGGAAACATAGTACAGTACAATTATTTTATGGGGGAAAATGTAATTATGAAAAGATCCTTTTTCTAGATCCTCTTGTTATTATTTCTTTACTAACCTGTTGTTTCTATGGCTGATTTAATCATATAAGAGAGCTTGAACTGTAGCATGAACAGGAGGTACAGGAGATGTTGTATGACAAAAAATCAGATGTGGTGAGAACAAATCAAACCAGATAAGGGTGAGAGTAACATGCTCTGCACTAAAAGTACGGATATGATCTTGCAAGAAAAATGTGTTTGTTTTACACAATCAGGTGGAATAGCTCCTACCCAATAGGCAGAACTAGAATAGTAGCTGGGGTATGCTTGGTGGTACCTGTCAGAAGAAGTACATGACATGTAAAAAAAGGTGGGGCTTCAATTGCACAACTACAATGTTGATTTTTAAAAAAAGTTATTCCTGGGTTCACTAAATGCAGTAATACAGAAAATAACTTAATAGAATTTGGCAAAGACAAATTCTTTGTTTAATGCAGTCATAACATCACTGGTTAAACAACCTGGTGATGTAATCAGTTATCGGAGAGGAAACAGGAGTAAGAGAAGTGCAATCATTCTTCCATCTTCTGTTTCCCATGATGTGCACTTCAGTTTCCAACAAAGTTGGAATTCTATCTGTAGCTTTGCTATCTCTCTATATTTATATTGGCATTCTATCTATACCTATCTAATTCTATCTGTAACTTAGGTTTGAACTGCAGAGTTGTTTGTGCACTTGCAGACTAGGTAAACTCATCAATGCTAGTGAATATGGAGATTGCTCCCTATAATAGCTTGCCCTACCAGTTTGGATGGATTGTGGTTTCCTCTTTGATGGTTCCTTGATTGCAGTCTTGTTTTCTGCCTAATTGTTTGTACGGAGTTGATCTCTGCTTATCTAAGTGTTGACTATTGGAAAGGATGTATTCTAAACTTTTTGTTTCGTTCAAAAGAAACAATGACAACAACAACAACAACAACAACAACAACCCAGAGCTTATCAGCAACATATATCATAAGAGCTATAACACCACCATGTTGGATAGGGTGAAGTCTTCTAACTACATTATATATTAGCAAATGTATATATGGTTTCTCTTTCCTCTATAATTCAGTAACTTTCATTGGGTCTGGGTCCACATTTATATATATATATATTCAACTTCTGTCGGATTTGTTACATATACATTCTGTGCTGGTTCCAACCCCATGACCCTGTTAATGAAAGTGTGCCTTCTGAAAATAGGTTTGACTTATTCATGCTTCGGTTTATTTGACTATTTTTTGTTGGGCCTCATATCCAAGAGGATAAAATCATTAAAAACAATACAATAACACAGAATATAAACTCATACTACAAAAGTCAGATGAATAAAATTGATGTAAATCAAGAATATACAGAATATATGTAAGATATGCTTTTGCCTCTAAGACCCATAAGCTTACACTGAGGGTTTCAAATTGTTCATTGATTCCCAAATAAACAATTTAATAAATACTACTTAAAGTAATAAATAAAGCTACTCCAAATCATTTACAGATGGGAAGCTATAGAAATTCAATAAATATGGTGCTCATCCTCTTTCTTGGCTGAGAAAGCCAGTTTTGTCCAAAGACAATTTTGGGGGTTATGTGGCCAGCATGATTATATGCTAAAGGCATATGAAAAGATGTTACTTTCGGATTAAAGTGGTACCTATTAATCTATTCACATTTGCATGCTTTCAAACTGCTAGATAGGTAGGTGCTGGGGCAAGTAACAGGAGCTCACCTGTCTCAAACCTGAGCTGTCAATTCAGCGTATTTAACCGCTGAACCCTCACACCCTAGTACTATAAATAGATAATAACAACAATAATGGATAGTCTCATCAAGTCTTGGAGATTGATACAAATGATTTTGTGGCAATCTGGCTTGCATAAAGAGCCAGATCTTGAAAATAAAATCCATCTTGACTTCTCTCAAACTCCAGCCCACTATTAAGGATTCCAAAGCTAACAAGATCATTTCACATTTTCACATAATATGCTGCTGCCATGATAGGGTGAGAAAACAGGCCTCTGTTTTCATAACATTTCACAACCTGCATAGGGATATATATCTAGTTCTCATAAAACTACTGCAGTGTTGCTATTCACACTTTTTAGTATCTAAACAGATTGTGTTCTGTCCTTACAGACTCATCATATTGCAAATAACATTTTTGTTGGTGACTTGAAAACATTTTTTTGATTATCAACATGATTGTGAAATAACTAGTCATTGTGAAAGCAGACTTTTTAGCTTGCATTACCTGGTTTGGATGAAATGGATTATTGATTTTTTTTATAGTATCTCAGAAGCAATTTATTTAACTTTTGTTTTTTTATTATTTTGTGTAGGAAAAAGCTTCTTCTTTCCTGCTTGAAAATGGTCATAAAAACTTCTATCATTGGAGTTTCAAAATAAGACTCTCAATTTTTATTTCTTTCCTGATTTTGATGGAGATTTATTTCCCTTTTGATGTATTTTCTTCTCCAAGAGAAAGTATTGAACCTGGGTTCACGTATTCCATGAAAGGAGAAGCTTGTGTAAAGATCCGCATTAAAATACAAATGTTGCTGTTCTTTGTAACTTTAACCCCCAAAACAAATATGTTTAGCTCTTTGCAGCTTACAAACACATGTTTGAATAATATTCATTTGAGTTTTGGATGATACAGAAAATGGACCGAATGGAATCTGTTTAACTATAAGGATGATTTTTAAAAAATAGTATTTATGCTTGATTTTTCTCCAGAGTGAAATTTTACCTGCATACAGTAAAGTTTTTTTGTGTGAACTTTATTCATGGATCAGATGGCTGCATTTCAATCTGGTCTGAAGGTCAAGCAAGGGAAGAGTTAAAAGTAATAGTAGAATCAGCAAGAGATTCTGTGCCTACAATAGAAATGGATAGCCTATCATTGCAAAAATGTATTTGGCTCCTAAAGAATTGCTAAAGTTTCTAAAGCCCCTCCAAAAGTTGTCATTGTATTTTTTTTCAAATGGCAAAAGGAAAATGGTGTGAAGTATACAAGGTATAAACCATTACGAGTGTTTAGTTAATGTAGTGTAAATCAAATTAAACAGATATTTTTGCCTAATGATTATTCCTAACTTTGAAAAGCATGTTCCTTATCCTAAAGAAATAATATTTTCACAGAGCAGATATGTTTCATCCTGTACCCCAAAATTTATCTCCACAAAAAAATTAATTAATTAGTCAATTACTTAACTTCTCTGATATAATGAAAGATGATATAGGGATGTAATTGTTTTATATATATTCAATGGAAAACAGTGATTGGTATTGTTCAGCAACATCTTGAGGCTTATATATTCTTTTTATTTACTGTTTTCTGTGTTCCTAGGCTTGTATTGGTAAATGAAGTATCTCAGATAAACAACCAAGCTCAGTTAGCATCAAGGACTCCACAGTTCAGTTCTAAGCTACAGATATTTTCTTCTACAGTTCTGGAATTACCAGTATCCTCAATCAGGAAGTCTACTCTTTCAATGAAGGATTGAAGCAGGAAAGCTTATACCTTCAGACTAATCCTTTCCTGTGAGATGGGTTATTTCCTGGTACCAATAAGCTACAGATTGCACTGCCAATCATACCACCCAAGGAATAGCTAGGGTAATAATTTACAGCATATAACAGAGGTGGGGGAGGATTCAATTCATATATACACATCACATACATTGGGGTGAATAGAACAGAGCATATTTTCGAACAGAAATCAAGGGTTTTCAATATATAAAACTAAAACTTTATAAAACTATTGACATATACAAGGTTTTCACAACCTGGTAATAATGCCTGTCATTGCTTGAAAAAGATAACAGTGTTCAAATCCAGCTGCTGAAATTCACAGCACAAATCTTTTGTCAAACTGTAAAACAGGGTTGACTAATTCTTACTGATCAGTAAGGCAAATTATAACATTTAAATGTTTTTGAGGAAATGGCCAAAAGAATGGGAAAATTCATTTACTTTAGAGTAAATGACAATGCTTTAAAAAAAGAGAAATGCAGTTGCTGTTATAAAAACACTTTTAAAAAGCTTTCCAGTAGTTACACACCCAAAAAGTCCAAATTAAAATTTATATAATAGGAACAACATAATATTCTAACTACTCATATTTTAGACTTTTCTTTTCTTTTAGTTAGTAAAAAAAAATAGTTCCTGTTCCCCAAATTTCACAAAAATACAGCTGGTAGGTGAGTAAATTAGCTATAAAATACTTTATTGTCTAAGATATTTGATTTCTTGATAGCCAAATATTCAAAGCGGTATTGGAAACAGAGGTGGGCTGCTACTAGATTGGACTGGTTCTCGTGTATCGTAGTTCCGACCACTGGCTGGGCCCACCCACCCACCCCGATGCTATCCCGTACTATATATTTCACTCTCTGGCTCGTTCACCCTGCCCACACAGCCCAGCTGATTTCCACGCCTCACCTGCTCTACTCAATATGGTTGCCTGAGAAGGTGTGCTGGAAGGCGCGCACTCCTATTTTTGGTTCTGCACTAGGCAAACCAGTTGTTAAACTATGTGAAGTCCACCTCTGATTGGAAAGTCTATAAAAGAGAAAACAGTTTATATGAATCATGAATTTGTGGTATCTTCCTAAAAAGGCCTGAATGTTGAGATTGTCTTTCCTAACCTCAGCACTGACAATGCAAGCTGACTCAGATGGGGAAAGCACCTGGGTAGGGAAGCTTGTCTTAAGAAATAATTACCCATTGTTGTCTTTTAGACTGAATGCACACCTCATAATGTTCAGAATATGTGAAATCAGTGAGATGATTCGATGCTCATCTGGCCCTAAACCCAATTCCCTTAATATCAGTCTACCTGTGAAAGTGGGCTTCAAAAAATTTAGCAACCAGTTATCTACCCGGTTGCTGGTGGGCATGACCATGGTGGGTGTAGCCTAGTTGGCTTCCTGCACCATAGCAGGGGGGCGTTTTTGCCCTCCCTGGGCTCCGGAGGCTTTTCTTGAGCCTCTGGGAGGGCAAAAATGGCCTCCCTGGGCTCTGGAGGCTCTCTGGAGGCCAGAAACATTTTTCTCCCTCCCCAAGCCTCCGCACGGGCCCTGAACTAACCTGGGATCCAAAATGGCTGTGTGGTGACTCCTAGGAGAGGAAGGGAGGATGGGAGTTGCCGTTTCACTGAACCAGCTATAAAATTAACTACCGGTTCACACACATTGGGATGAACTGATAGCAGCCCAGCCCTGCATGCTGATCTCTCCCACTTTTTAATTGGAAGGCTCAACTCTAGGAAACCCCCACTGGCACTTGTACAACATCTGCTTAATAACTTTAATGTCGAATCACAATGGAAAGCAAAATGATGGGTACAGGAAGATATATAGATGATCCTATGCAAAAGATTCTGAACTACCTCACTAGCAATGGACAGTCTAGAATAGGATTTGCATCTCACACAGTGTCTGCTGGGATTCACTGTATAAATGGGGGACAACATCCTCCCCTTTGTGTGATTGTGAGGTCCCACGTCAAACTGTAGATCACATACAGTAGTGACCAGCTGTAAGCTTTGGGCATGTAGTAAACCAGTCCAGTTTCTGATTTTGTTACAGATAAATGATGCTATGCTTCAATGGTTAGATCACCTAGATAGACGCTGGTACCTAAATACAGATTTTTTTTAACATTCATATTTTACTGTGTTTTAATTTAGATGAAATAGTAATATATATTGTAAGTCCAGGTTGGTTATACCACATGCTAAATAAACCCCACCTCTGGTTTTCAAGCAAAAGAATTCATTAGTTTTTCATCAGTTTTGTTTTCAACGTGGAGAAATCTCTGATTCAGAGTTGAATTTCCTTCCCTCATCACCCTCTCATACAGGCGTGTGTGTGTGTGTGTGTTTGTGTGTGCGCGCACATACATACAACAGTAAGAAAAGTCAAAGGAGAAGAATGGAAACAGCTTTTATACTTTATTTATTTATTTATTTGATTTGTCAATCGCTTACAAGATAATAGGTATAAGTAAAAATATAATTATGAATACATGGATACATATAAGAAAAAATAATATATAAAAGAAACAATAGGACAGGGATGGTAGGCACGTTGGTGCGCTTATGCATGCCCCTTACAGACCTCTTAGGAAAGGGTAAGGTCAATAGTAGACAGTCTAAGGTTAAAGTTTTTGGGGTTTGGGAAAGAAACCAGAGTCAGGTAGAGTATTCCAGACATTGACCACTCTGTTGTTGAAGTCATATTTCCTGCAATCAAGTTTGGTGCGGTTAACCTTGAGTTTGTATCTATTGCGTGCTCTTGTGTTGTTATGGCTGAAGCTAAAGTATTCATTACAGGTAAGTCATTGCAATGTATGATTTTATATACTATACTTAGATCGGACCGAAGGTGGTCTAGTTCTAGGTTTTCTAAGTCTAGAATTTCAAGTCTGGTGGCATAAGATATTCTATAACGAGTAGAGGAATGGAGAACTCTTCTTGTGAAATATTTCTGGACTTTCTCAACTGTGCTAATATCAGATACATGATGTGGGTTCCAGACTGATGAGCTGTATTCGAGTATTGGTTTAGCAAATGATTTGTATGCTCTAGTTAGTAGTGTGATATTATCAGAGAAAAAGCTATGTAGGATTAGGTTAACAACTCTTAATGCCTTTTTGGCTATGTAGTTACAGTGGACTCTAGCACTTAGACCATTACAGATGAGTTCTTCAAGGTCCTTTACAGAGCTTGGATCATCAACAAGGTTCAATATACTGAAATCAATTTTAAGACAGTGTCTATTTATTGTTCTGTGTGAATTATTTACAACCTTGGGTGAATTTGCTGAAAAATCAGACTTTACGCATGATTATATTGGAAATTTGTTTAATGCTGGATATTACCTCATAGATCTCAAATAACTATCAAACAATTCTAGGAATGTTGACAAAATATATTTATTGAATTTCCCTTTTCTTTATTATTGCAAAGTAAAGATGGTGGCAGTTTTGTTTGTTCACATTTTTAAGTCATGCCTCCTGTATTTTTTATGCCAATTTGCAAAACAGTTATCCTTCAGTGTGTTCATTTTGTAGACTACATTTGTTTGCTCGTTGTAATGTGGCTTTTTGAAGTTGCATGCATAAATGCATATATCTGTGGAAACTGCAAATAAAAACAACATATTAAAATACATGGAAAATTTACGAAAATAAATGTTAATTTTGTGTATTTTTTATTCATTGGTTACTGTGAAAATTGGGTAGAAATTGATAACTGAAACAAATGAAAAATGATATTGACTGGAAACAGACTAATGGTTCAATATACTGAAATCAATTTTAAGGCAGCCTCTATTTATTGTTCTATGTGAATTATTTACAACCTTGGGTGAATTTGCTGAAAAATCAGACTTTACGCATGATTGTATTGGAAATTTGTTTAATGCAGGATATCATTACGGATATGTCAGTTTGTTTGCTGTGATGAATAAACACACATACAAAAGGCAGTCCAAACTTCCATAAAAGTCATTTTCAACATTGGTTGAATATACCAGCATGAACTTCTAGTGCAATGAACAAAAATAAATGTTCCCATAAACCATTTCTGCTCCAAAACCAATTTTAGAGAGTCTTCTCACAGGAATTCAAGAGAAGTACAATATTTAAAGGGAGAACAAGTTTGTGGAGTAGTTAAGCCATTAGACAAGAAACAAGGAGACTCTGAGTTCTAATCCTGACTTAGACAAAAAAACCAGATAGGTGACCTTGTGCCAGTCACTTTCTCTCAGCCCTAGGAAGGAGACAATAGAAAACCACTCCTGAAAAACCTTGCCAAAAAAACCCTGCATGGACTTGTCCAGGTAGTCTCTGAGAAGTGGACATAATTGAACAAAAAAAAAAAACATATAAAGAAGAATTAATTCATCACAGATCTATAAAAAGTTACTATTCTTTGTTTTGAACAGAGTTTGAATAAACTTGTTTCAAAGAAGTCTTTAAAAATAGTCTAATTTTTGTACTTTCTTGAAAAACTAAATGTACAGGATAAAAATTGTGTATGATAACTGATAAAAGAAAATGAAGGGGGCTTTCCGAGCTCTACTGTGGGATCCAGGATCATCAAACTTTACTTTAGAATCATGTGTTTTTTTTTGTTTTCCATAACTTTGACCACAGAACAAAAGAGGGAAGGGAAGGGAAGGGAAGGGAAAGGAAAGGAAAGGAAAGGAAAGGAAGGGAAGGGAAGGGAAGGGAAGGAAAGGAAAGGAAAGGAAAGGAAAGGAAAGGAAAGGAAAGGAAAGGAAGGGAAGGGAAGGGAAGGGAAAGGAAAGGAAAGGAAAGGAAAGGAAAGGAAAGGAAAGGAAAGGAAAGGAAAGGAAAGGAAAGGAAAGGAAAGGAAAGGAAAGGAAAGGAAAGGAAAGGGAAGGAAGGATCCTCTTAATAAGGATTTTTTATTTATTAACATGATGTTTGTTATTTTTTCCTGTTCTTTGTAAATATATTTTTAAATATCATTTTTTGACTGATAAATAAAAGTCAGGCATATGATATCTGAAATATTTCTTCTAACTTCAGTTTCCTTAGAAAAACATTTCTGTGGACCAGGACACTGATTTTCCCCAACTTTAAAATTCCACAATGTTATTATTGCAATATAAAACCTGACCTTTCTGGCTTTGAATTTTCTACCAAGTGTTATCAAAAAGAACGATATACATATTTATTCCATACCAGAAAAATCTTCTGAGTTAAACCCAGGAAAATTTAATATGTGAAACTTGAAAGACTGGGGTTTTTTTTCTTACCATACTTATCCCAAGCAAGCATTACAATACAATTTTATTTTATTTTATTTTTGATCAGAGGCTTAGGTGTGAAATTAACCTGTCTGCTTTCCTTCTGGATGGCCATCCTACTTATTTCTGAATCTTGCCAGAGAAAAAAATTCAAAAAAAAAAGCTGAAAAGCTGGAAAGCAATCCACTTGACATTCCTATAGTAGAAGATGCATGTACTACACCTGTATCTGTAAGTTGGAAAAATTATCACAAGAGTTTTCTGAGACTTTCCCTTCTCTTTTCTTTCCCACATATGACATTGCCATGCCAGCTATTCTATAGTTCCTCTCATTACAGGTACAAATAGTCCTTCTTACCTAACTATTATAACTGGGGCTGAAATTTCCATCATTTATGTACCATAATGTCATAAAACACAATATAATGGGCAGAGGTGTTATTCAGCAGGTTCTGACCAGTTCTGGAGAACCAGTAGCAGAAATTTTGAGTAGTTCAGAGAATTGGCAAATACCACCTCTGACTGGAGATTTTACAGTATCCTACCCCTGCCATGCCCACCAAGCCATGCCCACAGAACCGGTAGTAAAAAAATTTGAATCCCACTACTGATCATGGGACTGCACCACTTACTGATGGACAGTCCAGCACTCCTGATTGCCGTAGCTGAGCAAAGCATCACAGGTCATTAAATGAAGGCATCATGAGGTCATTTATTTGCTTCCCCATCTACTTTATTTATAGGAATTGCAAGATGGGTGGTGTACGAATGTAATTAATTAATAAACTAAATAATGCTGGCATAGAAGGTTGCAAATGTAAATCATGTGACCATCAGCATGCTGTGACCGCTGTAAGTATGAGGACCAGTTGTGGGTACCACTGGTTCTTACCATAATTTTGAACAGGTTGCTGAAGGAGTGATTCATTAAGTAAGGTGCTGTGTTAGGAGCATATTAAAGGTATGCCAATCCATTCCCATGCCTTCAACTACACATGAAACGTAAGAACAAAGAAGACCCATTGAATATCTGTAACTTCATGAAGCATGCTATGATTAGGGTACTATGACAATAAGCCCCAGGTCAGTATGAGTAAAAAAAAAAAAAAGGAGAAAAGGATCTGTATGATCACATATAAAGAGGTCCATTCTGTCCAAGAAGTAAAAGGAAGAGAAAGAATAGTTGAATCAACCAACTACAAATCATGCAAAAGTTCATAGCTTAAGATAAATATAACAAACATTTTTATATAATTCCACTTCAGCCTTTTTTCTTTAAAAAAAAATTGAATTGACCTGAGGTCCTGGAGATGTATCTATCTGTATCAAGCTTTTTTATTTTCTTTTTGCAACTGCATTTCTTTGCTCATGTAACCTCTATATGACAGTGTCCTCGTGTAATCAGATCTGCTCCCTCTGACCTCTGTTTTGTTTTTGGAACTCCTGCCTCATTCCTTTGATGTGACAAACTAATTTCCTTGCTTTCCCAATTTGTTGTCACTTTCTGCCATAAAGCTTCAAAATGAAGATTTTCTAATCACTTGTTTTCTGGTCCTTTGATGCTATCAATATGCAAAGCATTGCTCAACCACAAAGCTGTTTCAACATCTCTTAGTTTTTTTCCTAATTAAGATTGCTAATCACTCCATACAATTTAAACCACCCTTTTGTTTAAGATTGCCATTAAATTCTACCTAACTTTTCAAAGCAAATTCGGAGGGAATAATTTGAACAAAGCATCTGACAATAGATTGCAACCTGGAGCTCTTCCAGTGATGCGACTGAAGTCTTGTCCAGTAAACAATGGCTCATGGGGACTAGATAGGAATAAACAAGCTGGAAATGAACTCACGCAATAGGGAGCTAGTGTCATGGCCCCACCGGAGTCCAGTTATGAGGAGGAGGACGGGGAGGGGGAGCCGGGGACAACAGAAGAAGAGGGTGCAGCTCGAAAGGAATGACCAGAAGAGCAGTACGAGACAGTCCTGGGTCCCTTGGGCCTTGAAAGGGTCACCAGAGAGGAAGAGAGGGCACAGGATGACCAAGTAAGGGTGGAAGAGATGGAAAGGGGAGGCAGCAGAGCAGAAGAGCATTGGAGCTCTGGAGACAAGCACAGAGAATGGAGAGGAGGCGGAATCAGCGCAGGGCAATCCAACTACTCAGGAAGAGAGCGCCCTGCTCCTCTTCACAAGGCTCACCTGGAGAATAGGAATTAAGGAGATGCTGGGGGAGGGGGCTTTTGTCATAAGCAAGTGTGGTACTTGCCAGCAATACTTGCCATGAATCAAGAAGCCCTGCAGTTATCGAGGACTCACTGCCTTGTTTTGCCCTGCTTTGCCTTGTCTAGCCTTGCTGTGTGTGGGTTGCAGTGATCCAGCTTGGCTCCTGTTTGTGCTGTGGCCCTGATGAACTCTCTGTGTGATGAAGACACACATGACCAAGGATCCTGAACTGTTTTTGTTCTCAGAATTGTGCTGCTCTCTCTCTCTCTCCCACCTTTCCCTCTCCCTCTCTCCTTCCCTTTCCCTCTCTCTCTCTCCCCTCTCCCTCCCTCTCTCTCACTTCTCGCTTCAAGGAACTGCTTGAGGTGTGTGTACATGTTAGAGCCTTGGTCTTGGACTTACAGTGAGCTGTAGGGATTTGGGGGAAGGTTGGTTCAATAAAAGGAGATTCCATCCTTCGCATCTCCAGTGTTGCTTACGTGAGCCGCCCTGGGTCACGACAGCTACTGTTTAATCAGCAAGGTTCTCTATCAGCTCCAGTGATGTCTTTCTGAGATAAGTGAGCAAAGAAATGAAACAACAGACTTTGATATGCTGAAGATCCGTAACTGGCTTTTATTGAGATAGATACTGCAGTATTGTTCACCTTTAACCCAAACTGTACACAGTATGAGGAAAAGGGACACCCCTTCCAGTAAAAACCACAATATATACCCATAAATGGTTACATAAATGGTTACACAACACATCCTGCTTTTCAGTTAAAAATTAGAGAATCCCATAGGAAAGTTGTGGGTCTTTTTACATAACTTCCACCACTTGCCACTGGAAATTCCCCAACATTCTTCACTTCAACATTTATCTCCAGATTTCCTGTTTTCTGAATAACAGATGACTACACAAGAGATCATTAATATCTCTTAATGTGACTTATAATGTCAAAGCGCCCTAGAACATATCTCCAACCTATGCCAAGGACAGACTTTTGCAATCTTGTAAAATTTCTAGCAGAAAAACATATTGCATAAATGTTCTGATCTTTAAAAATTCAGACTGTGAATACAAAATGGCTTTAGTTTGGCTCTTTATATTCTCAGGTGTAATGGACCAAATTTCCACCTATAACACTTTCAAATGAGCAACACTGAGAAAGCACATGGGGATCCTCCTGGACTCACAGCTCCTGATGGATTGGCAGGTGAAGTGTGTTGCCAGGGAAATATTTGACCAGTTTTGGTTGTTATGCAATTGTCAACTCAACCTGGAGTGAGAAGACCTGATTACAGGATCTCATGTTGCTATCATTATGTAGTTAGACTATTGCAAGGAACCAGCAGTTAGTACAAAATGCAGCAGTCCATAGGTTTGATGGTATGAACACATAACATCTGTACCATGAGCCTACATCAGTTGTCAGGTCATCTCCAGATGCCATTTAAAGTGCTGGTTTTAACTTATAACAGTCTATGTGTCAGCTACTGAACTTTTCCCATTCAACCGAAAGAATGAACTTCTGGAAATTAGATGTTTCAAAAGGAATCCTTTATTGAGATGAGACAATTCAAGCAGGGTTTCAAAGCAGAGTCTAACGGCTCCCAGGCATGCAGTGATAGAAAAGGGAAGTTAGGACCCCTCCCCTTAGATTATGTGCATTTTGTCAAACAAAGAACCAACATGTTAATTCCCCCTCCCCTCCTCTGGGAACGATCTTTTGAAGAGTTCTCAGAAAGTACTGTATCTTCCGGAGCTGGAATTTTTATAGTCCCTTCTCCTCTTGCTGTCTCTTCCAGAGGTGACAAGTTTCTGGGGCATCTGGCTCCAATCCTTCAGTTGTATATCATGTGTAGGTTATACAAATTCAATATAAGGTTTAATATATTCAGGTTACATCAAAAATGATTTCTTTACCAACTTCTCCCCCTCCTTCTTCTTCCATTGAAGAATGGCAGATACATGGATCTGACATTATGTGGCTTGGCACCAAGGCAGAGCATCTAGAGTGTGTGTCAAAAAAGATGAAGATGCTAGACATGGTCATAAGATTGAGACTCCATCCCTTTATTCATGTAATGCACATATATGTACAGACGAGATTATGCTTTCAGGACCATCTATTTCACCTGGAACTTACAATCAAACAAGAACTCAATTACTTGTAATTTCTCATTATTGTAAAGTTAATATGGTGAGACCAAGAGAAATTTACAGCCCTCATATTGTGGAATGGCTTTATCGGAGAAGCAAGATTAGTTCCAGCACTATTGTCCTTCCAGAAGCAGTTGAAATGATGCACTCCTGGAAGGCTTTTTAAATTTAAATTATTGAAGGAACACCATGAAAGTATGTATATTGCTCTAATTATTGTTTTTAATTTTTGTATCTGCAATATTGAATTGTGTGTACGTTATGTTTATATATGTTGTTTGTACATTTGTACACTGTTACTATCTTTCTACACTGCCTAAAGTCATTTGGTTGTGGAGATTTAGAAATGCAATGAATAAAATACATTAGTTAATAAATCAAATTCATTAATTAATAACCATTTAGTTCATTAGTGGGCTCATTTATAAAGTTGCAAAGCTATTAAAACTTTCTCTCTATATCTTTGGCTGTTTGTTGCTAGCAACCAAATGCTTTATTTTAATTTTTACAATCCAACAGATAGGCATGCTGAATTCCAACTGGAATCAATGAGTTTCAGGTGTTTAATTGCAAATTTAAGTGGCATTGATTTCTGAAAGAGAGCAAAGTACCCCTAACTTATTTGTTCTTCTTTTCTGAATTCAGAAAATGAATAGCTTTCTCAAATCTCTGACCATACACTGATCTAGATAACAAATTGTTTATTTCTTTACTCCTTTTCTGTTCTGTGTGAGATTTATAGCATCCAACACTGCAGGTGATCTGTCTGTAAATGAGACACCATAAAGAGCCTTATAGCCCAAGTTCTGCAAAAGGAAAACATATGGGAATACTATTCCAGTACTCTGAGTGCTTATGTTGTGGCCTGACAGTGGCCAGCAAAGCTGGCAGCAGATTCGGACAGTGAGGAGGTTGGGGAGGAACATGGGCCATTCCTCGAGTCTGGGGAGGCTCTGATGGGTGCTCTGCATCAGAGGCAGATATGGGGCCAGGCCCATCTGACAGTTATCATCTGCCTTCAGAGTTGGATATCAGTGAGGCAGAAGAACAGCTAGAGCCTGTTCCCAGTGCATGCACAGAGTTGCCAGATGAAGGGAACAGCTGAGGAACAAGAGCCAACTTGGGAGTAAAGCCACAGATGGACAGTGAATGGCTGCTCCCCTAGACTATAAAAGAGGAGTGAAAGGGGAGTGGGGCTTTGCAAGAGACAATTAGTTTACTCCAACATGCTTGCTAAATATTGTGGTGTCTGAGAGATATAGGCCTGGCCCCTCTCCAAGCCTGATAAAGGTTTGTAATTGGGAACTATCATGAAAGACTGTTGGCCAGGACTTTGTTAGAGAGGAAATTCATTGTAAATCAAATAAAAGGGATTTATATGGATGAAGACTCAGTTTCATGCTGTTGGGGGAAGCCTAGGTCAGAACAGCTTACATTTTGGTTCCTATTTTTTTTGTTCAAACCTTTGAGAGGCTAAGACAGAACATACTTCATGCATTGCCACATGTCAAAGATGCCCAGGTGATAAGGTCTTGCAAATGTTAAAGCTATATGACACTATATATCCAGGATGTTTTCAACCACTTTCATTATTTCACAAGTCAGGGCAATGGCAGAAAAATAATCTTGTTGCTTAGCTCCATCCAGCTCTTCTGAAAGGATTGCTTGCATTCTTGGAGGAGAGCAAAGGCCCACTTTACACAAAAGCCTTTCAGCATTTTTAAGCAAATGGAGTCATTTCAGGAGAGGAAGGAGGAACTGACATTCCACAGATAGTGGACATGGCTGAATGACAGATGGCTATCAGATCTATATTGCTAAAAATTCTCTCTGGATGAAGGAGAAATCATGTATGTCTATGGAGATTCTCAGTCATCCAGAACATGGTTGCCCCAAATTTGCTTTCTTCAAGAGGCAACTGGACTTTCTGGTTTTTCTTTGAAAATGTTTAGCTTCTCATCTAAGAAGCTTCTTCAGCTCTGACTGGATGGTGAGAAATGGAAGGATTTATACTCCTTGCAGACAGCTGGTTATTTGTATTCTTTCAAAGAAAGTCATTGAGGCCATCTGAAGGTTTATCTGTGTCCTCAGGGTCACCTGAATGGTGCAAATGAGTGTGGAGCCTTCTTGGAACTGTTGAAAGATCTGTGTTGTAAACTGGAGATAGATGGTATTGTATCCCTCCCCCTCTGTGGAGAGACGGCTGTTCAGTTTTGACATAGATGGCCTCTTTCAAACCAGTGATCTTCTCTGTCCAAAATGTGGACTTTGCTGTCTTCAAAAGAGTGGCCTTTGTCTTTTAACTGCAGGTGGACTGCTGAATCTTATCCTTTAAGTTTGTTCTCCTATGTTGTGCCATGTATTTATGAAACAAAACAACCATTTCTCCAGTCTATAACACAGTCCTTTCAGCAGTTCCAAGAAGGCTTCATACCCCTTTGCACTATTCAGGTGACCCTGAGGACACAGATAAGCCTCCAGGTGGCCACAATGACCCTCTAAAAGGATCAAATGACCAGCTGTCTGCAAGGAATATAAATCCTTCCATTTCCCATCCCATTCAGTCAGAGCTGCAGAAGTTTCTGGATAGGAAGTGAAATGTGTTCAAAGAAAAACCAGAAACTCCAGTTGCCTCTTGAAAAAAAAAAAAAAGCACCTTTGGGACGAGAGATCACGAAATTACCCATATGTATTCCGGACAGCTGTTTTGGGTGAGTAAACTGCAGAAACAAATGTTTTTTGTTGTGCTTGCAAACAATTTCTAGTCGTGGGATTCCATTATGGTCTGAGTCATGAATGCAGCCTTTTTTTGGAGGGGTTGAGTTTTAAAGTTCAGCTGAACCTCATTTTCTTAGTAACTTTGGGACTTTTTTGTGTACTGTTTATTAAGATTGAAAAACCTCCAGAATGGCAAGTTTGATTTTCACTGGGCGAGAGTCTCCTCAATCCATCTTTGAAAGGAAGAAACTTATATGGCTACAATTTTGTAAACTTTTTCTTTTTTTGTGATATACAGCAAAAAACTTGATATTACGTTGATTTTAGAAAAATTTTTTTAATGTTCCAAGGGTGCAGATGAATATTAATTAAAGAAAGACTTTGAAGCTAATTAAAAGGATCCTCTTGGGTGGAAAATAATCTCTTTGCTTGCATTGCAAACTGTTAACAAAACTTTGAACTCTGTATACTAGAGGGCAGCAGATGGCTGCTTTAAAGGAAATTTGATGGTAGGGTCCAAGAAATCCCCATTCTATTTAATTCTATAATGGGATAGAAAGGTATTATTGAAGAGGAAAATGCCCCATTGAATAAAACTGAAATGGAATTTAAGGTGGATTTAAAAATAATAAGAAAGATTTGGAAGTACTAGATGTATAAATGGAGTAGGAATCAGATTACGATTTTTTAAAATGATATACAAATCATATCCAAAAAAATGATGTGGAATTTTTTTTAGTTGGATTATAAGAAATTTATGATAGGCATAAGCTTTTTTTCTTAAAAAGTATAAATTAAATAAGATTAATAGCCCATGCCTATCCCTTTAACTTAACAACTTCTGTCTGCTATGCAATCCAGAATAAATGCAGAAATATCCCTAATGCAAACAGACATTGATGAAGAAAAACAGCTGACTTCAAATTAAATTACCAATGAACATGTGGATGCTATCCTTCTTTATGTTATATCTGAACACCAATTTACATGATAAGAGTCCAGATGTTTCCTTCATTGGGGATTTATGGCACTTAGTACCATTTCAGAGCATTTAAACATAACCAGGGTGATGTAAGTAAATCAAATAATTCTTTGTACCTGACACAACCCTGCTTAGTACCTCTTATAAACCTAATGAGATTTAAATCATAGCTGCTAAATCTTATATGAGCTTTAGTTGGTCCATACTGTAGATATGCTCAATCATCTTGCAGAAGCCAGTGTCAAATTTAATTTTAATTGGCATTTGTTCTAAAAATTGTATTTTGAGAGAATCAAAGGCTTTAAATGGATAGAAAGAACATATAAGACTAATGAAGATGAATGTTCAATAATTTCCTGATGGGGCAAGATATATTACAATTTAGAATAAAGCCAGTTAAATCCATATGTATAATTTTACCTATAATCACTTTTAATTTACTGTAGAGTGTATAATCTGTTTGCCGGATTCTGGTAAAAGCTCCTGTTGGTGCAAAATATTGCATAAAAGCAGAAATGTTCCCTAACATGCCTTCAGGGCCAGATTTTCTAGCCTGAATAGTATTCAATGATTTGGGCCAAAGGAGCAATTAACAAGCATATTAATCTAGATCCAATCAACAAGAGAACCAATCAGCTGCTTGGAATTTAAATATAGCTCCAAACGAACAACTAATCACATGACCAACTGACCACACAAGCCATTTATAAGCTAAGGAGAAGATGACAAGAAAATCGTGCTGATGATGTTACCTAATCTGGTCCCGAAATGTTCAGAAACTAAATTGAAACAAGCTTGGAGAGCAAACCCCTGCCAAAATCTAAAACCCGAGCTACAAGTATTCTCTATTATATTAAAGTATTCAGTGATTTCTGAAGAGAAAATGTAGATTCCATGAACAATATGATTTCTGGAACCAATTCTGGGAATTTGATTAATTTTGATTGGTGATTTGAGGAATATAATTGTTGAAAAAATAGTTTCAGTTGTTGACTTATTGTATGTCTTTAATTTTGGTCACAATTTGGCCATTGCTCTCTTTAGTTGTACTTATATGTTTTTTTCTCCTTGGCTTTTTTCAATTTTTTTCCAATAACCCATAATTTTTAACTATCGTGTTCACAGTATCTTTGCTTGGCAGAAAGAAGCTGAGAGGAGATTTCATCTGTCTCCAAATCATCCAACTCTCTTCTTCCATTTAGTATCTGTTTGTAAATAGTCTCTAATCCAGTTCTATTATAATTTGCTAATAGACCATTAATTTCTAAATAAGCCTTCCTTTAATATGCACAAAAACTGACAGTAAATAAAAATAATTTTACATAGATCTTAGAAAGAAGGCAGTTAGGGCATACCTAATTTTTAATATATTATCAAGCATCACTGTTAGGACATATAAATCAATTTATTATGGGAGACTCTTCAAAACAATGGATTCATATCAAAACTATATTAGAGCCAGATAAATTTATAAATCAATGTGTTTTTTCACCCAAAATATTCTTCTAGAACAAAACAAATTGAAAATGTTTTCAGTAAAACAAAACTTCAATTTTGAAAGAGTAGGATACCTACCTTTAACTCTCCTAACAACTTACAATATATCACTCAAGATTGTTACAACTTAGCTTAAATGAAATCTTTGAGAGAATATAATATTTATAGACTAAATATTTTTATGGTAATAGAGAACTTTTCAATAAAGATCAAAATGAGCAACAGATAGGTGATAAATTACCATGGATTTTCTGATATCAAATCTGTTTTGGGCCTTATAATACTTTTGAGAATTTAATACTTCATCATTTATAACAAATAAAATGAATAATCTCACAAATTTATAGGTTATTGCTATGGGGGACCCATCATATGGTTTAAGGAAAGCTTGGGATACCGATCTTGGTAATCTCATACAGGAGACAGATTGGCAGAAATTATGGAAACTGGATAGATTCAATTAGCTTCAATCCAAGAAATGCAGTGGAAGATTATACATCATTGTTACTTGACTCTCATAAGGCTATTGTGCATGCAAAATTATATATACATATACATATATATGCATGCATACATACATACATACATTCATACATACACACACATATATCTCAAAAAGGGGTTCTTCATTTGTGATCATCATGCAATAAACCTATGCACTTTTGGTGTAAAATTGATGTTGGGGAGATAAGCACCACAACTTACCAAAGAATTGAATACACTCCAGAGCTAGGCTTGCTACTGTTATTTATAGGACTGAATTATATACTTAAAAATAAAAAAA
This sequence comes from Bungarus multicinctus, assembly GCA_023653725.1. Classification (NCBI taxonomy): domain Eukaryota; kingdom Metazoa; phylum Chordata; class Lepidosauria; order Squamata; family Elapidae; genus Bungarus; species Bungarus multicinctus. The sequence continues at coordinate 135,555,716 of CM042836.1, forward strand.
AATCTTATTTATTAAATCTTGGCAGCCAAATCAATAATTGTGCAATACTGGAAAATTCTAGATAACAACTGAGTTGAGGATTAATAAGGCCTCTTCAATTGCCATATTAGAAAAAGTTATAAAGTTAAATTAATGAGACATCAGAGGCAGGAACCACATTCTTATCAAACTTGGATGGATTTTATGGATTATCTCAATAGCAAAAATCTGGTATAGTTTATGTGTACGTTAAAATGTCATATGTATAGTACATGTCTTTTCAATTTGCAGTAGATCTCCTTGGTATTTTTTCTTTTTCTTCTGTGTGTATCTTGGTTTTATGTAAATATAGTTACCTGTGGGGGTGGGGATGGGGGGGGAGGGTCGGTATAATTAATAAAAATTGAATACCTATACCAAATTATACTCATTCTCATGAAGTCATGTAATTTTATGCTTATAATTCTAAATTGCAATTGATAAAATATTTATTTCTTTTTTCTTTATTTCTAATATTCTAAGTTATCTAAACAATAGATTGTCAATAATTTTAATTAATATCATTGTATCTGAACACTATAATGTATTATTTCCAACAAAGAATATATATATATGTGCGAAAAAAGAAAAAAAGAAAAAATTTGACCTGAGAACAGTAAGTTGAGTTCCAATAGGATTTCACTTATCTGCCTACCATGCAGGGCTGGCCCTAGTTCTCTTGAGAATTCTATAATGCTGGGAAAAGTGGAAAGAAAGAACAGAGAATCTCCAGGAGGAAGGCAATACCACTGGAATACTTGAACTTTCCGGTTGGGGGCAGATTATCCTGCGGAAGTTCTGTCTATGAGATCACTCACTAGGTCTTATCAGTGACATGATGCTATAAGCAATCCATCACAAAATTGGCAATAGGAAAAACTGCTTAAATTAATTCCTATACAAGCATAAGCTTTGCTGTAGTTGTCTTCCAAGTTTACTATATTAAGGCTCTTAACAATATATATTTGAGATTTATGATAAAGCAGAATTAGATGCATTTTAGACAGGAAGCAATCAATGCATTTTTATAACATAAATGAAGATGAGTTGGGGATAATCTTGAAATGTTAAAAATATGGGAGTCTACCTTTATATTTGCCTTTTACAAAACTTTGCCTGTTTCATTTAGCTTAATAAATCAGCTTGTTGTGACCTTGACCAAGTATATTAAAGTATAAGTATGTGTAATATCTCATTTATGAACTGTTTGCATTCCTATACAACTTTATTGAACCATATTTTAAGAAGCCTACAAGTCTCAACTTCCTGGGGAATGAGACAGAAAATTAGTATAATTTATTTATTTATTTATTTATTTATTAATTACATTTATATACCGCCCTTCTCCCGAGGGACTCAGGGCGGTGAACAGCTCATCTAAAAACCCCACAGAAAATACAAAAGTTAAAAAGTAATTAAATTTAAATCGGCTGCATACTAAAATTAGGAAACCCCCCCCCCACCCTTAAAACCCAATTTAAAATTAAAAATGGAGATCAAATTTAAAATCATCATCTCAGCCCAGGCCGGCCTGCTCAAAGAGCCAGGTCTTTAACGCGCGCCTGAAGGCCCTCAGGTCCGTGCCGGTACGAAGTTCCGGTGGCAGAGTATTCCAGAGGGCGGGGGCACCCACAGAGAAGGCCCTACTCCTTGGCGCCGCCAGACGACACATAGCGGCCGACGGCACCCGGAGCAGACCCTCCCTGTGGGAACGCACCGGCCTGTTGGAGAACGTTGGCAGAATGCGGTCCTGAAGGTAACCTGGTCCCATGCCATGGGTCGCCCTAAAGGTCAAAACTAGAACCTTAAAGCGAACCCGGAGAGCCACCGGCAACCAATGCAGCTCGCGCAGGAGAGGCGTCACATGGGCGCTACATGACGCCCCCATAATCACCCGCGCGGCTGCATTTTGCACCAACTGGAGTCTCCGGATGCTCCCCGCAGGGAGCCCCATGTAGAGGGCATTACAATAGTCCAGGCGAGAGGTGACAAGGGCCTGAGTGACCGTGCGCAAGGCGTCCCGATCCAGGAAGGGCCGCAACCGGTAGATCCGACGGATCTGATGAAACGCCCCCCTGGAGACGGCCGCAATATGATGTTCAAGCGACAGCCGTACATCCAGGAGGACTCCCAGGTTGCGAGCCCTCTCTGTGGGGGGCAAAGCTTCCCCCCCAATAGCCAGCGAAGGTATCAGCTGGCTATATCGGGGCGCCGGAAACCACAGCCACTCGGTCTTGGATGGGTTGAGCCGAAGCCTGTTCCCGCCCATCCAGTCCCGCACGGCCTCCAGGCACCTAGACATAGCCCCCACAGCATCGTTGGGGTGGTCCGGAGTGGAGATGTACAGCTGGGTGTCATCTGCATACAGATGACACCTCACTCCAAGACCACGGATGATCTCGCCCAGCGGCTTCATGTAAATGTTGAACAGGAGGGGAGAAAGGACCGACCCCTGAGGCACCCCACAAACCAGGGGCCTAGAGGTGGACCTCTCCCCCCCCGCCAACACGAATTGCGAACGGTCAGAGAGGAAGGAGGAGAACCATCGAAGGACGGTTCCCCCAATCCCCAACCCCCCCAACCGTCGCAATAAGATACTATGGTCGATAGTATCAAAAGCCGCCGAGAGATCTAATAGGACCAGGACAGAGGAGAACCCTCTGTCACGAGCCCTCCAGAGATCATCAACCAACGCGACCAATGCCGTCTCAGTGCTATGTCCAGGCCTGAAGCCCGATTGGAACGGATCGAGGTAAGTAGCTTCCTCCAGGTACCGGGGGAGCTGACGTGCCACCACACTCTCAACAACCTTCGCCACGAAGGGAAGGTTGGAGACTGGACGATAGTTGTTTAAAATAGCTGGGTCCAGGGAAGGCTTCTTGAGGAGGGGGCGCACCACCGCCGCCTTCAAGGCGGTAGGGAGCACCCCCTCTCTCAAGGAAGCGTTGACAATCCCCTGGAGCCAGCCTCGTGTTGTCTCCCTGGCGGCCGAAACCAGCCAGGAAGGACACGGGTCCAATAAACAGGTGGTGGCATTCAGACCCCCCAGCAACCTGTCACACCCTCGGCGGTCACAGGATCGAACTCCCCCCAGATAACACTCTCAAGACCTGCCCCGGACACCTCCCCCGGGACCATCCAATTGGAGTCGAGCCCCTCCCGAATCTGAGCGATTTTATCATGCAGAAATCGGGAAAACTCCTCTGCCCTACCCTGCAAGAGGTCATCCCGCGCTCTCAGTTCAAGTAGAGAGCGGGTCACTCTAAACAGGGCGGCAGGCCGATTTTCTGCTGAGGCAATAAGGGTGGAGAAATACGAAGATTTCGCCGCCCCTATCGCCACAAGGTAAGTCTTAATATGAGATCTCACCTGTGTTCGGTCAGACTCAGAACGGCTCGCCCTCCAAATGCCCTCTAGACGTCTTTTCCGGCACTTCATCTCCCGTAGCTCCTCCATATACCACGGAGCCAAATGGCATCTGTGTCGGGTCAGAGGTCGCAGAGGCACAACTCGCTCTAGGGCCCCGGCGGCCAACCCATCCCAGGTGGCCACCAGGTCTCCAGACGAGCTGAGAGCCAGATATTCAGGAAATGGCCCAAGCTCCCTCTGGAACCGATCCGGGTCCATTAGGCGCCTGGGGCGGAACCATCTAAGTGGCTCTGCCTCCCTGCGGTGGGGGGTAGCGGAACAGAAATCCAGCCTAAGGAGGGAATGATCTGTCCATGACAAGGGTGTAATAACTAAATCCCCCCAATTACAGTCATTCAACCACTGCCCAGAGACAAAAATCAGGTCCAGCATGTGTCCTCCCATGTGAGTGGGGGCAGAAACTAACTGGGTCAGGTCCATGGCCGTCATGGAAGCCAAGAACTCCCGGACCAACCCCGAGGTTTCACCGAGCGATGGCAGGTTGAAATCCCCCATGACCAAAAGCCTAGGGGTCTCAACCGCCAGCCCGGCTATTACCTCTAGGAGTCCGGGTAGGGCCGATGAGACGTGGCAGGGAGCCAGGTACGCCATCAAAAGACCCATCTGTACCCCTTGCCCCCACTTCACAAAGAGAGATTCACAGCCAGCCGTCTGAGGGACAGTGGCCTCCCTAGGACAAAGGACTTCCTTTATAAGCACCGCTACCCCACCACCCCTTCCCTGAGCCCTAGGCTGGTGAAATGCAAGGAAACCTGGTGGGCACATCTCAACCAGAGGGACACCGCCCTCTGGGCCCAACCAGGTTTCGGTGACACCTACCAGGTCCGCGGCCTCCTCCTGAACCAGATCATGGATCAGGGGAGCCTTATTAACCACGGACCTGGCATTGCACAACAACAGCCGGGTATTCAGGGCCTGAGATTCCGGACAACCAGGGCTGCAGGATGGGTAATGAGGGTCGGAGCGCGCTACCGCTTGCAGACATCGGGAGCGCGATCCCCTTACTGGATATGGCCCTCTACCCCCAGCATATCTACCTCTCCCAGTCACCGTGCTAATAAAATTAGCCCCCCGCTGCCCACCCCCTGTCTGCCACCCCGACACAGGAACCCCCGAGGTCCCCCAGGTGCGCGTGCCGGCCTGGCTGCCCCCAAATCCATGCGGGCTGTCTCCCCCGCCCGCCCTGGATCCTTCCAACCCCTTAAAAAATCCCATTAAAAATTTAATCACAGGTTTAGAACATTTCCTCCGGTTTCTTCGGCCCCACCATCGCTCCGGATCCCAGGATCCCTCATCACAAAAGGTCTTAGAGAGTCTTGGAGGCCACCTGAGGGAGAGGGGGGCATCGCTCAGGGCCCAGAGCTCTGCCCTCGAATAAGTCCGTAGTCCCGGCCACCTCGACAGTCTCGGAGTGCCTGCAGTCTCTGCCATCCTCTGGCCGCGGAAAAAATCCAGGTAGGCTGGGGTATATGCCGCCTTCCCCCAGTCGCCTTCCCCCAGTTTTTACAAAGGATGTTTGTAAAAAATATTAGAAACAAATTACTCTCATCTGACAACAATTCACATTCATGACAAACAATCCCAAAACCCGAGTATTGATATATATGAATCTGTGTTCTCAAAACTCAGAGTACCTTTTGATTTTGCATAATTTAAGATAATAGTGACTATGAGAGGCACTTCACACATCTAAAGAGTTCTATTGCTGGAGCTCTAAAGCTTTTATATTTCCAACATACCTCCTGTGCCATTTTAAAATTGTTATTTTTTTAAAGGCACTCTGTTAACCTTTTGTGTTTGTGGGGAAGAAAAAGCAATGAATTTAATCCACTATTTGTGCAGTAGTTTTTTTATGAAGTCGCAAATATATTTGTAGAATGTTAGCACCCACCTCTCTCCTAGAAGAATGAAATATTTTGAGAAATATTTAAAAAGGCAGGATAAAATATTTCCCCTAAAACAGAAATAAAAATCTTAAGGGAGACAGAAACTCAGAGCCCAGCTCCCTGCTCCCAAGCAGATACTAAGCTGAGGCCAGCTTTTAGAAATGCAGATCTGGTAATCCATTACACCTTGCAGCAAGGTATGAACAAAGGAGGGTTAGCCCTCAGCCACAATAGGAATTGCCCAGCAAGCCCCTTCATTGCATCAGCCAAAACTTCAACCAAATTTAGCTCAGACAAACTCCTAGGATTTGTACATAGCACCATGGGAGTCTTACAACAACCAATAGAATACATGTTCTTGCACAGGAACAGGAAGTTCAAGTGCAAAGCCCAAGAGAAAGTATAAATATCCCCCACTCTCAACTCCATGTGGTCAGATGCACCAGAACTACGAACATGTGGTTCTGTTCATCAATAAATGGACTATCTTTCCAATCAGCCTCCATTTTGTCTCCAGTGCTTCTCCTGGCTTGGAACTGAACCTGACTGATATTTCTTCCAACGTATTAAACTGTTTCTTGCTTTTTTCAGTTGTTTGTAATCCACAAATCAACAGCAAAGCTGAATTTCCACTTACCAACAGCAACAAGTATATATAGATGAACTAGATAAACTACTTGAATCAAATTTGTGAAAATGATTTTGCTGCAGCACATGCATATAAAAAGATTTCCCCCTGCAAATCTAACAAATTGTTAATCAATGAGTTATAGATTCTGACATTCTGTGTACTGTACCGGAAATTAAAGCATCTGTTGGACCACATTTAGAAATAATGACGGTGCACCGAGGCCAAGTAAACTAAGTGCCATAACATTATTAATTACAGTATAGCAAGATATTTTGGTAATCCATTACCAAAGTGAAAGTTGTGCCATCTTGTTGTGTTATTTTATGGGGAGAAGCATAACTGACTTAAAGCTCAAAACTTTCCTTGTCCTCTTGCTATACCTTTAAATGTGGAAATGACCATAATACTGTAAAGAATTCTCTACAAGATTCCCTAAATAGGATATATATAAGGCTGAAATATCATGCAGGCTTAGGAACCTATTCATTTTAACTGAGGAATAAACTTCCTCAGAAGCAGAGGCTTATAGGTAGTCCTCGACATATAACCATAATGGAGTCCTGCCCATTAGAGTCATATGTTGTGACAGTAGTAAATCAGATCATCATGTGAGTGCCCAAAGTGTGGTCACATGACTGCAAAGGAGGACGATCATTGCAATTACCTTGTTCCAGGTATGTTGTAACTTCACTAATGGTTGTGTCAAGGACCGCCTGTCCCCAAAACAAACAAAAATGTCCTACTCCTAAAAAGGAATTTTCTTTGGATTACCTGAATTACTGCAGTTTGGGCATGGTCCAAGGTTTAAGGTTAAAAAAACATATTTCACTGCTAATGTCAGTTTAACAGATGTTTAACAGATAATCAGAGTTGGAAGGGACCTTGTAGGTCATCTAGTCCACATCCCCATCCAAGCGGGAGACCCTTTCTGACAAACGGCAGTCCAATCTCTTGAAAGTATCAAGTGATGATGCTCCCACAACTTCTGAGAGCAAGCTGTTCCATTGGTTGATTGTTCTCACTGTCAGAAAGTTTCTCCTTATTTCCAGGTTAAATCTCTCCCTGTTCAGTTTCCATCCATTGTTCATTGTCTGGCCTACAGGCACTTTAGAAAATAGCTTGACCCTTTCCTCTCTGTGGCAGTCCCTCAAATATTTGGAAGACTGCTATCATGTCTCCCCTGGTCCTTCTCTTCACTAGACTAGCCATGCCCAGTTCCTGTAACCATTCTTCATATGTTTTAGTCTCCAGTCCCCTAATCATCCTGGTTGCTCTTCTCTGTACTTTTTCTAGAGTCTCAACATCTTTTTTATAATATGGTGACCAAAACTGGATGCAGTTCTCTAGTTGTGGTCTTACTAAGGCTTTATAGAGTAGTATTTGTACCTCACTTGATCTTGATAGTATTCCTCTGTTAATACAATTTAGGATTGCATTAGCTTTTTCAGCTGTTGCTGCACACTGCTGGCTCATATTTAGCCACTAAGACTCTAAGATCCCTCTCACAGTTACTGCTATTGAGCCTGATTTCACCCAGTCTATATGTGTACTTTTGCTTTTTCTTGCCTAAGTGTAGGAATGATACTGGTGAACTGTTGATGCTTGGATTGTTTGCAGAATCACTTCTTTCTCACTTCACATTCAGGAGTATGGTGTTTTTCACTCCTGACTGTGTTTTGAACTCTTCACTAGTTTTGCTTATTGTGTGAGCTCTTGGCCTCTCTCCTTATTTTATTTACAGAGTGAGTTTTCTCCTTTACTGTTTTGCATGCAAGATTCTAAATTTTATTTACTTCTTCAAATACATTTTACCTATTGCAATCAAGAAACTAAATGTGTGACTTGTGAAAGTTCCCTCCCCCAATTTCTCTACTCCAAATTCAAATTTGGGTACAATTTCTGAGAATTAGAACTGGCAGATCTAAGTTGCAAAAATATGCATGACCACTAGATAACTTACTTAATAATACACTAGATAACTTCTTAACTTACTGCACCTCTGTATGGTTTGCCAATTGCACAGTGGCAGATAGGAAAGCACTCCAGAGGGTTAATGTCATTGCCCAGAAGATCATTGGTTGCCCTCTCCCCTCTTTGGAAGAGCTTTATAGCTTCCGCTGCTTTAAGAAAGTTCAAAATATTCTCAAAGATTCATCTTATCCTGGGCACCCCTTTTTTGAACTATTACCATCTGGCAGACAGTACAAAATATTAAAAACAAGCACAAATAGAATGAAAAACAGCTTCTATCCCAGGGCAGTAGCTCTTTTAAATTTTACTGAATAAGTGCAGTGTTAGTGCAGTGTCATGGGTTTTCGGTTCAATGCGTGGAATGTGAAGGATGTGTGTTTGTGTTTATTTTCATGGCCATGATGTGCACTGAAGATGATGTTTGATTTCGTTGTACGAGGTGCAATGACAATAAAGTTAACTAAACTAACTAGATGGCAGGAACAAAGGAAAAAAAAATCATTTTGTCCTTGTCTGAATTTTTATGGCTCTGATATGTTAGTTTTATCGAACTTTTCTTTCATTTATACTGAAGGAAGCAACTACAGTTCTTCGTTTAACAATGGTGTGATTTACTTAACAACTGTGACAAAAATGGTAATAAAATTGGGTGTGGTCATGTATGACTCACTGAATGACCACCTTTCTTAATGACTGAAGTTCTGGTTCCAATTGTGACTGTATGTCAAGGACTATCTGTATTGCCAAGATAGAAACTGAAATGGAGCTTAATCCATGTCTGATATAAATCAATACAGATAGTTCTAATTTAGCAACCACAACTGAAACTGGCAACTGAGTCATTAAATGAAGCAGTCATTAAATAAAATGACTGTGCTTATGATTTTACTTCAGCTTTTCCTTGCTAACGAATCTGCAAGGATCATAAATATAACCATTGGTTGTAAAATTACTTTTTTATTATTTTCATAACTCTGAATGGTTGCTAAACAAGGCAGTTGCTAAATGAACACAACTTGCAAATATTCATTTATTGGGCTGGTATGCCTCCTTTTGGTTATGGCTGATGAGAAATATTACATCGTTTTATGATAGTCATCCAAGTTGTGGGAATATGGGTTTATCAGTTAAGGTCCAAGGAATGACTCTATCTCTTATCCTGTTTTTAATTATGTCAGCCTACTGCTATTTACCTATTTGCACATTCTGTAAATAGAACATTGGAGAAGAAAGTACATATAGGAGACTGTAAATTTTGGTTATAAATAATTGACATTTAATTCCACAATAAAACAAATGCATGTCCATGAATAATGAAAACAACCTATTTGTAATAAGAAAATCATTATTGGGTCAGAGTAATTATTTAAATCAGTGTTTCATCAGTGATTAAAAGATGTGCATTAGAAACAAAAAGCGGTATGTGTAAACTAGCGCAGCTTTTAAAAGCAGGTTTCTGATAAATGTATGGATACACATATAGACACTATGCATATATTTGTTGTTTCTCCTAATTTGCTCTACATTTTTCTTCTAACCTGAACTAAATTGAATTGAATCGAATAGAATAGAACTGGAAGGGAATTTGGAGGTATTCTAGTCCAGCCCCCTGAGCCTAGAATTCCATACCTTATTAATTACCGATTATGAAAATTAATCTGCAAAATTTACATATGGTTGGGGAAGACTATCCAATAGAAAGGAAGGGGGGAGAGAAAAGGGAAGAAAGAGAAGGAGAAAGAAGAATTCTCCTATTGTCCCACAGCCACCAACCTGGGAAGTGGGTTGGAGTCAAAGACAGTGACTGACCCAAAGTCCTGCCTAGGGGAGACCTAAAACTCACTGTCTCCTGCTTTCTAGGCCAATATCTTTGCCACTATACCAAACTGGCTCTCAAATAATGATTGATCTCATTTAAAAGATGCCATCCCTAAAAAAAATATACATGGAAATACAGGTAGTCCCTGACTTACGATCACAGTTAAGCCCAACATTTCTGTTGCTAAGTGAAACATTGGTTAAGTGAGTTTTGCCTCATTTTAGGACCACTCTTGACATGGTTGTTCATAGCAGTTGTTAAGTTAGTTATATGGCTATTAAGTGAATCTTGTGTCTCCATTGTCTTTACTTGTCAGAAGGTTACAGAAGATGATCACATGATCCCAGGACACTGCAATCATCATAAATATGAGTCACTTGCCAAGTGTCTCGATTTTGATCGCGTGACCATGGGGGGGGGGGTGTCCTGCAATGGTCATAAGTGTGAAAGATGGTCTTAAGTCCCTTTTTTCAGTGCCATTGTAATGCTAAACGGTCACTAAATGAACTGTTGTAAGTTGAGGACTAGCTGTGATGTAAAATGTCCTGAAGCAAGCCTTTGGCCCAGGGGGAAATAGAGGTAACCTGTAAGCAGGTACAGCATAAACCGGTGGATTTAACTGAATGGGACTCACCCTTAAGTCCACGTGGAAAGAGTTGCTGCATCATGGAAGGCCACCTGTGTCTATTGGGCAATTCAACATAAATGAGGAGGTTTTAGGACGCTTTATCTGGAGGTTTAAACTAATTGGAGATTTTTCCTGCAAAGAAAGTCCCCAGCACTGAAAACAAGGCATTTCTTTCCCTATTCTCTGCCTTAGCTGAATCACAATTGTGTGTTCTAGGCCCAGTAGGGGAGAGAGAGAGATAAAGGAGCCATTCTAATATGATTCACATATGTGCTAAACATATGTTTCAAGATTTAAATGATGTAATAAACTCTAATTATATTTTCTGTCAACCTTTTATTTAACTTTAGATATATGGAATGAGGAAAAGGACTTGAGGGTTTTTATCTAGTAATATAACTGTCACATGTTAAGGCTAATATTTCAAGTGGAAAATTAACTGAGATTAGCTGCATTTTAAATATGTTGTTTGAAGAGGTTAAATTACTCACTGCAAAATTAAATTCATTACCAAAATATATAGCCAGTTTGTCTGCTAAGAAAAAAAAATTGTCTACCAGATTATTTATTAGAGGTGTGTGTGTGTGTGTGAGAGAGAGAGAGAGACAGACAGACAGAGACAGAGAGAGACAGAAAGAGAGAGAGAGAGAATACCATGTCTTCTGATTCAAGTGCAGAGAAAAAAGTTTATGAAATCACATTCAGGGCAAAATATGGAACCCCTGTAGTTTGATGCTGAAACATCTGCTTTTCTTTACTGTTTTCATCATTTATTTTTAATCGGTTTGAGGGCAGGGGAAATGCTTTTAAATAACTTTTAAAAGAAAGATCCCTTGGTAGATGCATGTAGGGTTTTGGCAGTGGCGCAGGCTGTTGAGGGAAAACCCAAGCCACCTTGGGAGTATTTTCCAATTGTCTCTGACAATAGCAATAGCATTTAGACTTATATATCTGCTTGTATCACTTTACAGCACTCTCTGTGCAATTTACAATGTAGAAGTATTATTTGAATATTGCCCCCAACAATCTGGGTCATCATCTTACAACCTTGGAAGGATGAAAGGCTGAGTCAACCTTGAGCTGTACTTTAACCCCTGCACTGCCAGGCTCCTTAAAAACACCCAAGCAAGCAAAATCACAGTTCGCGCTAGACAGAAAGGAAAAAGCTGAGAAAAACAGAGCTTCATACCTATAAAATGCCTCTCCTCCATTTCAAAAAGGTTCAACAGTTACGGAAGCTACTATTCCTGGCTTGCAAGCAGAGAAGAAAGACCAAAGCGCAGAAACTCCTCCTGCCAAGATGGTTTGATTTAATAATTTGAACAGGCTGCAGCTTCAAAGGAGAATCTTTGGTTGGAAAAACTGTGTGTCTGAGGCTGTGGATGAAGGAATCTACCAGCCTCCTTACCTTCCAATGCTTCCCCTGTACAGGTAATCCTCTTACGACATGAATTGCTGTTGCTAAGTGAGCCACATCTAATTACTGTTCAGTTGTTCAGTGAATCGCTTCAGTTGTTCAGTGAATTATGTGGCTGTTAAGCAAATCCAACTTCCCTCATTGACTTTGCTTGTCAGAAGCCACTGGGGAGATCACAAATGGTGATTATATGACTCCATGACGCTGCAACCATTGTAAATATGTACAGTATCAGTTGTCAAACATCCAAATTTTAATCATGAAGATGCTGCAATGGTTGTAAGTGCAAGAACAGGACATAAGTCCCTTTTTTCAGTGCCATTGTGACTTCGAACTGTAAGATCCCAAAATGTACTTGAGTCACCAAAATGCCAAAGAGAGAGACCCAAGAAGAGGCTTAGAAAAAAAATATCAGCTTTTATTTGCACAAAGAAGAGCATGATAGACATTCCACACTATACAAAGAACATGCAGTGAAAGGTCACACCTTGGGAAGGTATGGTGTCCTTTTATACCTTCAGAGACATCAGCTTAGTACCCAGTTCTGGCCCCCTGGCCCATGCTTTCCTTGCAGGGATGGGATGCTGGGGGTTTGCAGGGATTCAGGAAGACCCCTAGCTAAGATTCTGCACAGTTCAGAGAATCCCCCAAATCCACTCCTGGCTGGCTCCACCCACCCACCCTGCCCCTCCCAGGAGTCCCCACGTGGCTTTTTTTGATGCAAGTAAGTGCAGGGCGTGGGCGGAGAATCAGGGAGGGTGAAAAACAGAAGTTTTGAAAAGTCGGAAACGAGCTGTTTCTGGCTTCCAGAGAGCTTCCAGAGCCCGGGGAGGCTGTTTTCACCCTCCCAGAAGCTCAAGGAAAGCCTCTGGAGCCTGGGGAAGGCAATTATGCCCCCCCTCACACCATAGTGCAGGAAGCTGACTAGGCCACGCCCACCATGGCCACACCCACCCAGCAATCGGGCAGAGAACCTGTTGCTAACATTTTTGAAATCCACCCCTGTTTCCTTGTAGCCCTGCATTGGCCATGCAGCAAGGAACAGGAGGGCTGGGGGCTGAGCAACACAGGTATTTGCCTGGTGTAACCCTGCCCAACTATGACATATTCAGTTCCAGGCACTGAGTTATTAAAAAAAAAAAAACAAGATAACAGAAATTAGATCACTGGTAGAAGCAAATGGCAGAGGCGATTCGAATTCTTACAGGAGCAAAGCAATTCTTACAGAAGCGAAATAGCAAGTTATTATGTCTTTTCATTCTACCTATACTACTATTATGTCCCTTCAGAACAGTCACTAAAGGAATAATTGTAAGTTGAGGCCTATCTGTAGTTTCCATGTGGGGAAAGGAAGTGCCCCATTTTCACTGGTGAGTCATCTCATTGGCAAATGGTGCCCTTCAAGGGAAAGCTTTGGGAGAGAATGGACAGGCCCAGAGGGGTGGAGCAGTGGACAAGAGAAACCCATTCAAAACAGCGGCCTTGTCTAATATTAACAGTAAAGTAATGTTCCAAGGCGTTGTAACAATTAAGGTAGCAGATACATATTTTGCACGAAGGGTACATGGGGGGATTAAGGTCAAGGTCACACCCCTGTCTTTTTTGACACATATGCACTATTTAAAAAGAGCAGGGCTTTAATACCAGAGATGGTATTCAGCAGGTTCTAACCAGTTCTGGAGAACCGGTAGCGGAAATTTTGAGTAGTTTGGAGAACCAGCAAATACCACCTCTGACTGGCTCCGCCCCCATCTATTCTCTTCCTCCTGAATCCCAGCTGATTGTCTGGGTCTTCTTTTGTTGTCCTGCACAGGAGAACGGAGCTGAAAAGCAGGTTAGTGGGGTGGGGAGGGAATGGAGTTTTTACAGTATCCTTCCCCTGCCATGCCCACCAAGCCACGCCCACAGAACTAGTAGTAAAAAAAAATTGAATCCCACCACTGGCTTTAACTGCATTAACACTGCTCTTATAACTGCAATGCAGATATCTGCATTGACCTCCTTCCAGCAATAACAATTCAGAAATGTGTATTTTATTTATCTATCAAATTTATTTGCCACCCATCTCTGGGGGACGGAATACTGAATGCTAGTGCTATGCTTCTTCTCCTGAGTCATAGGAAGGCAAGTCAGATTACTTTATTCTTTTTATTTATTTTTTATTTATCTTATTTATTTGTTTATTTGTCAATTGCTTACAAGATAATAGGTATAAGTAAAACATAGTTATGAATACATGGATACATATAAGAAAAATAAAATATAAAAGAAACAATAGGACAGGGATGGTAGACACATTGGTGTGCTTATGCACGCCCCCTACAAACCTCTTAGGAAAGGAGTGAGGACAATAATAGATAATCTAAGGTTAAAGTTTTGGGGTTTGGGGAAAAAACCACAGAGTCAGGTACAGTATTCAAGACATTGACCACTCTGTTGCTGAAGTCGTATTTCCTGCAATGAAGTTTGGTGCAATTAACCTTGAGTTTGTATCTATTGTTTGCTCTTGTGTTGTTATGGTTGAAGCTGAAGTATTCATTGACAGATAGGACATTGCAATCTATGATTTTATATACTACACTTAGATCAGGCCGAAGGCGGCATAGTTCTAGGTTTTCTAGGTGTAGAATTTCGAGTCTGGTGGCATAAGGTATTCTGCAACAAGTAGAGGAGTGAAGAACTCTTCCTATAAAATATTTCTGGACTTTCTCAACTGTGTTAATATCAGATACGTAATGTGGGTTCCCGACTGATGAGCTGTATTCGAGTATTGGTCTAGCAAATGTTTTGTATGCTCTAGTTATTAGTGTAATATTACCAGAGAAAAAGCTACGTAGGATTAGGTTAACAACTCTTAATGCCTTTTTGGCTATGTAGTTACAGTGGGCTCTAGCACTTAGGTCATTTGAGATGAGTACTCCAAGATCCTTGACAGAGTTTGGATCAAGGTCTTGACTATTCAGCCTGTATTTTATTTTCTGATTTTTTTTTTGCCAATATGTAGGACAGAACATTTATTTGTTGAGATTTGAAGTTGCCATTTGTTTGACCATTCTGATACATAGTCAAGGTCTTTTTGAAGGGTAGCAGTATTTTAGCATTTTTCTGGCTAATGGCATTAAAGACCATGGGAGAGTTCATGTGATTCCATGGAGATGCAGCGGGAGAGGATTCCTGCACCCGGCCAGAGGTTGGAGCTTCCAAACCTGTCATTGTGATTCCTGTAGCCTCAAATTGCAATGTTTGCATTGTATATGTCATGAATTCCTTGTTTCTTTTTCACCCCACATCTCTTTCCCTGGAGGTCATTTTCATTTTTATCTTACTTGCCCTTTCCCTTCTGATGCCTGTTATTACTGATTATTTAAATGTAATCCTTATACGTTCAAAGCATGTAATGCAATACTCTTTGGATATA
Source organism: Bungarus multicinctus (assembly GCA_023653725.1). Lineage (NCBI taxonomy): Eukaryota > Metazoa > Chordata > Lepidosauria > Squamata > Elapidae > Bungarus > Bungarus multicinctus. The sequence continues at coordinate 135,570,933 of CM042836.1, forward strand.
ATCCTGTTAAAATAAAACTGATTAGGAAATGAAAGAGCAGACTGGCCCACATCATGTGGCTCTCTATAAGTGCAGGCTGATCTTTCTCTGTATATGTAGCTCATATTGCATAATAAAAAGGGGTGTGCTGTGCTGCTATATCATACTGCATCAATTTTAGAAGAAAGGGAAAATACAAAGAATTGGTGAATTCAAATTTTTAGTTGGCCCTATGAGAATCTTTCAATGTAGGGCGAGAGTGAGAAGTAATTTAGGACTGCAACAATCCTTTTTCTGATATAAACCTTTTCTTATCATAAATGTTGCATTATAAAGTATTCTAATTAATCCAGACTGGTAATTTAAGAATAATCAGAAATATATATATATGTGTGTGTGTGTGTGTGTGTTTGTGTGTGTGTGTGTGTAAGGTTTTTAAGCTGATAATTTTTTAAATAATAAATAAGGGAGACTAGGATAGATCTATTTCGAGCTAGTTAGCTCTCTTCAGCTAGCCATACCCTTACTGGGATTCGAACCAGGGAAGTATTACATGTGAGGCAATTGTAATTGCCACTACACACTAAAAAAAAAGACAACGAAACAAATAGCTTTCTGTCAGTATGGTCTCTGGTGATGAGCCGAAAGACAGAAAAAAAAGCAGTATGCTTTCTCCCTTAATTGGGGCTTAACAGGGTGTCGTAACACAAAGTATATATATATATATATATATATATATATATATATATATATATATATATATATATATATATATATATATATATATATATATATATATATATGCAAAAAGGAAATCTTTGTTTACTTACATATTTTGATACTTTAATCGAAGCAACCCAACCATTGCTTTGGTTCAAATCTATCTCTCATATTATTACAATTAGTGGGTTTTCCCAGACGAGATTTCTCTTCTAGACCATGACATTAAAAATAGCCTGGAAATTTGTATTCTCACCCATTATACAATACTATACATCATACAATAAGGATTGTACAATATTGTCCTAAATCTAAAGATATTTTCAAATACTGAGTCCTAGGAATGAAATCCAAATCTTTTTTGAAAAAAGCAGAATCTACATTTGTAGCACTGAAAGTCTCATCTTCAAATAGATACATTATCAGCCCGGTTTTGAATGACCGGATAGTGTAATAAGGCAGAAAATAGGGTAAAAGCTGCACATAAGCCTGAGTGAACAGTATGCTAATAATGCCTACCTCTGCTCCTTGTTATCTGTGTCGAGCCTTGTGTCTGGCCATGGGAAGAAAAAGCAGCATCTTCTGAAAAATGTCTCCACACTAATTGAAAGAAAAAAAAAATATTTTTGCGATCTGCAGACAAAGTCCAAATTATAAAAAGAAAAAGGGGGGATGCTGATTTCTAAAATCACACCCCTACTCCCAATTCAAATCACACTCCTGTTCTTAAATCAAATTATAACAATTGCCTTTTTATAAGTCAAACATTAGTCTCTCTTAGGATATAAGAGTACTACCACGTCTATCTGTGCTTATGGCTCTTTGAAACCAGCCCTTTGCATAAACCATCTGCCATGCGGAAAATAATTATTTCTCGGCCATTGGGCCTAGTCCCATTTGCTAGGCAGTTAAAAAATTACCTCCCATGCACCATGCCCAAGGAGATATTTCAGGGAAGGCACAGCACATTGCCCTGATGGTCAGCCAGGTCAGGAAACAAAAGCAGCAGGAATCCCAGGAATGCTTTCTGAAAGCTTCAACAGAATCCTACGTAGCTTCTTCTCTGGTAATATCACACAAATAACTAGAGCATACAAAACATTTGCTAGACCAATGCTTGAATACAGCTCATCTGTCTGGAACCCATATCATGTATCTGATATTAACACAATTGAAAAAGTCCAGAAATATTTCACAAAAAGAGTTCTCCACTCCTCTACCCATTGCAGAATATCTTATGCCACCAAACTTGAAACTCTAGACCTAGAAAACCTAGAACTACGCCGCCTCTGGTCCGATCTAAATATAGTATATAAAATCATACATTGTAATGTCCTACCTGCAAATGAATACTTCAGCTTCAATCATAACAATACAAGAGCACATAATAAATACAAACTCAAGGCTAACCGCACCAAACCTGACTGCAGAAAATACGACTTCAGCAAATACGACTTTTGCAATACTTTACCTGACTGTGATTTCTTCCCCAAATCCCCAAAACTTTAACCTTACACTGTCTACTATTGACCTCACCCCCTTCCTAAGAGGCCTGTAGGGGGTGTGAATAAGTGCACCAATCGTGCCTATCGTCCCTGTCCTATTGTTTCTTTTTATTTTTCTTATAAGTATCTATCTCATGTATTCAAAACTATATTTATTCTTATACCTGTATCTTGTAAGCGATTGACAAATTTTAAAAAATCATTATCTGCCCTATTGCATGCCAAACAAGATCAAGGAAGGGTTGTTTGGACTTCCTTTCTCACACTTTCACTAGAGGCTTTCAAGAAGAGACTGGACTGCCATCTGTCAGAAATGGTGCAGGGTCTCCTGTTTGGCAGCGGGGTTGGACTAGTTGATCTACAATGTCTCTTCCGATGCTGTTAATCTAATCTAAACTTTCCCCTATCTCCGGACTAAATTTCTCCTTCCTTACTGGTTCATTGCTCTCATTCCTCTTCCCAAGGCCTTGAACAAAGTCAGTAATGGTTGCAGCCAGCCAGTCTTAAAGAAGACAAATGAAACAGAGACTAATCCAGTCTATAACTAATCTATAAAAACCCATTAATTCCTCCCAGAAAAAGCCAGCTTAACTCTGGGCAACTTTCCCTTGCATCCAGACTGGATAGCTGTAATGTTTTTTTTTTATGGATGATCTTGGAGAACAAGGGGAAGAGAAGCTGTTTAAGAAGCAAGCAGACAAGAGAAGCAGAAGCCTTCAGTGGCTTAATGGTATGAGAAAGAAATTTAGGAAGAATCTACCTTAATGGACCAAGCAGTTAGAAGTGAAGTCTGTACACTCAGACTTGCAAAATTCTGTTAAAGCAGCCTCACAATAAAGTAAATTAGTTTCCTGTCTGGTTTACCTGAGACAGCTGATAATATCCAAAATCTGAATAATGTCCTCCTCCCCTTCCACCATTAAACACCAACACCCCACTTACAAAGGATATTACTTATTATGATTGAAAAACTAGGGAAATTATAATAATGTCAGTTAATGTCAGAGTTAGTCCTCCCTCTGTAGTCAATCTTTATGGATTGTGTTGTTTGTATTTTTTTTCCTTGGCTGGATGACCTTCCACACTCTTCACCAAGTGACCATTTCTGACCAGATGTTCAAAGCACTAAGAAGCATGCTCAGAGTTTGCAAGGAAAGTATCTGGAGTAGCAACTCTCTTCTCATAGCAGACAAAATGTTATTTTCGCATGAATGAAGGATAAGGATGCTGAAATATTGAAGGATTTCAAATATTTTGCTTTCGATATTCAAACCGTCTTGCTGCTCCAACAAAACAGCAGGAATTGCTGCCAATGTATTTTTTTTCAGGCATTTTTACACAATGAAGGTACTTGAAAAGCTCAGCAGAATACTAAATCTGAACTTTGTCAAGTTTTAAGATTTGTAACTTCTGCACCCAGAATATAAAGCTGTGGCCCTTCATCAAGATTAATAAATATTCTCATTCTCTCTCTCATTCTCTCTCTCTCTCTCTCCCTCCCCCCCCCCCCCCCTCTCTCTTTCTTCCTCCTAGACTGACTGGCCCAGTCCCCAGCTAACTTTGTGCCTAAAGCAGAACTAGAACTCATGGTGTCTTGGTTTCTGGCCTAGTACTTAAGCAAACAGGGTTTCTCCAATAAGGATCGAAATGCCTAAAATAAGAAACAAAATGTTTCCTACTTATATAAGTATGCTTCCAATCTGCAAACTTCAGCTACTTGATTTCCTTCATAGATCAGCATTGACAGCTACTGGCCAGAGGAGGTATTCAGCAGGTTCTGACCAGTTCTGGAGAACCGTTAGTGGAAATTTTGAATAGTTCAGAGAACTGGCAAATACCACCTCTGACTGGAGATTTTACAGTATCCTTCCCCTGTCACGCCAAGCCACGTCCATAGAACTGGTAGTAAAAATATTTGAATCACACCACTGCTACTGGCCATGGCTTTTAACGGCTGCTTTTAAAACCCTTTTTACTTGTACACTATAAGAGAGATATTGTTTTCCAACAGATAAATGTATTTCCGGATTGCAGGCCTTTTAGGCCTAAATTTAATTTTATTTCTGTCAAAGACAAGCTGAATCCTAGACAAATACTTCAGCCTTCATATTTTCCAGAGGATCACCTTGGTTTCCAAGACTGCATGTGTGTCAACTCTCTATAGATACCAGAAAATATCAGCTACATCACAAAAGATGTTCCTCTATTTACAAGCACAATTGGGACTGGAACCTCTGTTGCTAATAAAGGAGAATATTTGTAGCTCAAAGTTGAATGGAAGGATCTGGAATTATCAGGACTGATGTTACCTAGTTTGGGTAATGAAACATCTGCAAGAAAACAAGCAAGCTCAGAGAGCACCAAAGACCCCTCATGTCAGTTGGTAAAAAGATTCGTCAGTTGAAACTATCTGTGTAAAGACAGGTACCTTGCACTGACCTAAGTATTATGCCTCAGATGTTACAGATATTTAAACAACTGCCTTATCCTGCTTCCCAAAGCTGAGCTTTCAGGATTACTCCAGCATACAGTATATAGCTCTTGTAAATTCAAAGAGGATCTGTTTTCAGTCTTCAGTGGGAAGATATGTGGGATTTAACCTATAAACTGAATAGAAATCCTTTATTGGGGCATTTTTAGATATGAGAAATGAGGACAACCAGGTAGACTTCAGAGTAGTATTCTTCATGCCGGATTTCTAGAATGTGTTATCCTAGAAAAAGCTTTTTAGATCAATCTGATTTTTAAAATATTTTTCCCAGATCAAATAATCCACATACATTATTTAATACTCCATATTTCTTTTAAATGTTCTTTTCTTTAAAAAAAGAAATAGACTATGAAACTGCTATGAATATGTAAAAGATAACAAATTTGATGTTTAGATTATGAGGAATGACAGGAAAAGCATAGTAATTCCAACCTATAAAGAAGATACTTTGTGCTATAAATTTTCTATTTTGAAATTTACGCCAGAGTATTATTAGAGCATCTAAGAAAAGATTATAATGGAAATGCTGACACTGTTCTGGCTGTACTATTGTTGCCAGCAGCACTGTAATATGCAAGTAGGTTGATAATCCTTCACTGACCTTGACATGTTTCTCATCTTCAGCAATTCTGTTGTTCTTCCTGTAAAAATTTGGCAACTTGCAGTAAAAATCAACCTCGTACATCAAGACCATATTGAATACAAGTTTTGATCTAGAACAGGAATCCTTTGAAAAGCTGCATACATATAACAGTCTTTGAAAAGGTACCTAACCCATAGAATAAATGAGGTAAATTCTTCAGGAGCAAAATAAACAATGCAAATAATACTTACCTGTCCTTTGGTATAATATTTTAAGATCTGTTTCCTGACAGAGAGGTAATCCCATGAGGATGCATGCCCAAAGTTGACTTCCAAAGTTGATAAGCTAATTCATATCCTTGGCAACTGCTTTGTATCTAAACTCTTAGGAAAACTCTTAGGAAAATTGAACTGTTCTTACACATACAACGTAATTCACATTCCTGTAGGATTGTGAATATCAGCTGACTCTGAAGATGTGAATTTAGTTTCACCTGAAGCAAGAAAAGTGGGTAACTTTGAGCCAGTCACTCTCTCTGAACCCAGCTCACCTCATAGGATTGTTGTTGTAGAGAAAACAGGAGGAAGGAATATTAGGTATGCTTACCCAGTTAAGTTATTCATAGAGATAGTAAAGGTGGGATAAAAATAAATAGATAAAGAGGTTCATTTTTCTTCAAATCTGTTTAACGTCCTGAATCACCTTACCAGCTGAATCCTTCCATCATGTGATATGTTGCATACCATACAAAAGTAATGAAATGCAAGAACATTAGTAACCAGTATGTCAGAGTAGCCTCACTCAACATTATGTCTTCCCAAATTACTGAAACTATAAGAGTTAAAATTCAGTGCAGCCAAAGGTCATAACAATAGCAATAGCAATAGCACTTAAACTTATATACCGCTTCACAAGTTCTTTACAGCCCTCTTTAAGCAGCTTACAAAATCAGCATATTGCCCCCAACAATCTGCATCCTCATTTTACCAACCTCGGAGGATGGAAGGCTGAATCAACCTCAAGCCGGTGAGATTCAATTGCTGGCAGCCAGCAGAAATAGTCTGCAGTACTGCATTCTAATCACTGCACCACTACAGCTCAGTGAAGTTATCCACAAGAGGTCTTACATGATAGGTCCATACTCTGCTTAGATATTAAGAGGGATCAGTGACATTGGGATCTGAATTTGAGGGATGTTAACATTAGTCCCTTACCATGGATGGGTCATTCCTTCTTGCCCTAGAGTTCTACCGAAATGCTCCTCATTGCACAGTGGTGAGACCTTATTAATCAGGCTACCTTGTGCCTACAGTTTCAGGGAGAGCTGGGGCATGGTTCTGCAGATGCCCTCATTGCAGCTTGAGTAAGACAATAACAAGAGGCTCTGGTTGAATCACATCTGTGTGGAGTGTCACTGTATGCAAATCTAAATTTACCAAGGAACTCCAAGAGATGAAGCCACGCAACAGACACCTAGAGCGCTTCTGGAAGAAAATAAAAACTGAAGACAAGCAAGCACAGGTAAGTGCCGTTTTTTAAGGGTAGCACAACATACTTCTGCAAATAACTGTCCAATGATCTTCTTTGGATGGGCAGGTTCTTCCTGCCAGGTTTCCAAGTAATACGACCAGCTTCAGCGTTGACACTCCCTGAATAAGGACAAGCTGGGGGTGCCCTTGGAGGACTACTTTGAGGAATATCTTGGCATCTGTTGAACAAAGTCACCTATCTTGATTCAAAATAGGACTCTGGCTGGGGCACCTTAACTGTCCTCAGAAGTCTGCCTTTTCCCCATTGCAGTCCGTGCTGTAGGTGACATTCTCACCAGAGGTGGTCTGCTATCAATTCGCCCGGTTCAGGCAAACCAGTTGTTAATTTTATGTCTGGTTTGGCAAACTGCCAAATCCCACCCCTGACTGGCTCCACCCACCATGCCTTTCCCCTCTCAATTTTGGATCCCAGGTAAGTGCAGGCCCTGCGCGGAAGCTTGGGGAAGGCAAAAATGGGCCTCCTGGAGCAGTGGTGGGATTCAAATATTTTTACTACTGGTTCTACTACTGGCTTGGAGGGTTTGGTTTGTCTTGGTGGGTGTAGCTTGGTAGGCATGGCAGAAGAATGATATTGTAAAATCCCCATTGCCTCCTCATCCCACTAACCTGCTTTCCAGCTCCGTTCTCCTGTGCAGGACAACAAAAGAAGACCCAGCCGATCAGCTGTGACTCAAGAGGCAGAGAATAGATGGGGGTGGGGCCAGTCAGAGGTGGTATTCCAAACTACTCAAAATTTCCACTACCAGTTCTCCGAACTACTCAAAATATCTGCTACTGGTTCTCCAGAACTGGTCAGAACCTGCTGAATAACACCTCTGTCCTAGAGGCTCCAGAAGACCAGAAACGGGCCCGTTTCCAGTCTCCAGAGGGAGCCCAGGGAAGCTGTTTTCTCCCTCCTGGAGGTTCGAGGAAAGCCTCCGGAGCCCAGGGAAGGCGAAAAACGGGGCTTCCACCCTGGTGCAGGAGGCCAACTAGGCCACGCCCACCATGGCCATGCCCACCCAGCAACTGGTCAGAGAATCAGTTGTGAAATTTTTTGAAGCCCAGCCCCGTTTCTCACCCTTGAGATCTGGCAGGCCCCACCCTGTTAACTTTCCAGAAAGCACTTAAGAGCTGGCTTTTCCCCAGCGTTGGGGTAGGATGAGGTCGGCATAGGAGGAGAGTGTTGTGGGCTACATCAGGGAGAGGTGGTTGTGAGCATGAGATCTGCTGTTTTTATTTTTTTGCTTTTATTACTGCATACATTGCTTTATTCCTGGATTGATCCTCTGCCATCCAGAGTTTGTTTTTAAAATGGGCAGCTGTACAAATGTTTTAGATAAAAAAAACCAATCCCAAAACAACATAAATATTCTCTATCAAACTTGCCAAGCATAGGATTGCCGTTTTTTAATCCAGCTAAACAATTTCAAAAGATAGACCTAGCATTTATCTTCCATATTTTTCTTTTACTGTTTTTTCTATCGTTTATCATTTGCCCTGTTACTAGGCAAATGCAATTCATCAATCTGATATTTAGGGCAAATATTTATTTTTATACTGAAAAAAGGTTCTCAGCTCTTCATTTATGAACATTGACTGATTGATTATGTGCCATCAAGCTGATCTCGACTCTTGGCAACCACGAAGATAAATTTTCTTTAGTCTTATTATTAGAGCCATAAAAGTAGACCAAATTGTTCTGCCTTTTTTTTTTTTTTTTTGGTAAGTTAACAAACCTGGCCATAATTCATGGCCCATTTTATATGTTTTTCAAACTGCTTTAAACTTTTAGCAAGTTATGTTTAAACATTCCATGGACAATATGATAAGAGAATGGACTTGGCCATAGGAAATCACAACTGTTTTTTTGTTACTCTCTCCATCAATTCGAATTTTAACCCTCTATCCTTTATACTTTTCCTTGTTCTGTTCTGCATCAGATAGGCCTGTTGCAGATGTAATCAAGCCAGGTGTGGTTTCCATGACAACCCTTTCTGCAGATGGTCTGATCATAACAGAATCCACCACCACCCCCTTTATTGGAGAAATCCAGGCAGCTAATGAAATAGGGTTAGTGTGGTATCTCAAAAGGAAGTATAAATAAGTCTTCTGTGAAAAAGAGAGAAAAAAGCCAGGTATAGGTTAGCTGTAAGACACCTTGATTAATTTGGGTCTATAGCCAATATAGGTTACTTTTTAATCTAATATATCCATCACATGAATCGTCCTTCTGCCTGAAGATAATGATATGTACGGAAAGATTTGCAATATCTTGAAACCAAGAGTATATTAGTTGCCCTTTACATTATGAAATGTTTTCTCCAAACCGTGTCATATTTTTTTTATCTACATACACTATATAAGGTCAAGAACAATACAACATCCTATGCAATCTAATTTGGAATAAAATTATATTACTGTATAACTTAATTTAATAAAAAATTAATTTAATAAAATTATAGCCACTGTATTTTCTAAAATTTATTATTATATTATTTCATATATACATAGAACGTTACAGAGTTCATGTGTGACTGATCCCAATCCCTTGAAACTTGTAAATTAAGATCAATGAATTAAAGCAAAAGATGATAAACAGGTGAAGGATTTGAAATTATTTTAATGACACATATTTTGCCTTAATCAAAATAATCTAAGTATTACTATACATCTAGGATTGTGGCTTACAGATGAAGAAACACAGCTGGCATCAGAAGACTCAATAAAAATGACAATTTCTGAGGAAAGGATGCTTAACATTTAAAAATATGGTAAATAGAAAAGAATTAAATTTTCTATCCCAATATCTTTGATGCAGTTAATCACCCTGCTCCTCTGCAATTACTACTGTATTTACATTAAAAAGAGTATTTCATTCACCTGTGTTTAATATGGCCTTGAGAATACAAGCTTAGGCAGACCCATAAGGCATCTGTCCTCAGTGGGTTTACTTTTAATAATATAAGCATGCATTAATTTGAACTACAAGGCCATCCTTTTATGCTCAGTTTATTTCCAAATAAATATACTCAAAACCTGGCTCCATATTAGTATGTGTTATTGAACGTTGGTTACATTAAGTAACACTTCCTCTGCTTTCATTCAAGAAAAATGTTCTAGAAAAAAAAGGGGTTGTAAAATGATCTCATATAAGCATGAACCTTGAAGGGAAATGTGAATATAGACTTTTCATCCTTTTGCCTGTCTCCATATCAGCTCTAAAGCTGCTTGAAGAAAACCAGGGTAGGCCAAAGCCAATGGTGATCTAAGCCACACATAAATGTTACACAAATGTTTTAAGTGTAATATCTGACGTGAATAGTGGGCCTATGTACAACTTCAAAGAAGTGGTTCAAAAGAAGAAGGTTGAATGAAGTACCCCTCTGAAGCAACTTAATGAAGCAAGAATAGTTCTTTGCTTCTAAGACTAAACTGAAATATCTATGTGGCTTTCCTTAGATTGTTTTGGAAACCCACACAGACCTCTCCCTTGAAGTTTGTACCCAGAGATGGCTTATAGGAGCTTTCTCCTGCAGCATTGGCTGTGATACCTTCTATGCCAGGCAATTCCGCAGTGAGCTTTGGGAGAATGCTTGTATGCAAAGGAAATGGTTAATCTATAGCTTTCTTGGAATACATCAAGGAATCTCCCATGCCTGGTGGATCAAAGGGAATCTTCCAACACGGAGAGGATGCATCCGGTCTGAAGTTCTCTCAGGGTATAACAAAAAGTTTCCTAGTTTGGAATTTCACAGTGTGAAGGGTGAAGGGTAGGTAGCTATTGCATACAATGCAAGTAGTATTACTATGCATGCTGGAAATAGGAACACCGAAATCCATTTGGAAGGGTTACGATTAATCCTGTGTCTGGAATATGACCTTAGTCCTTGTGTATCTTCTGAATGTGTTTTACAGAGATAAAATGTTTATGTTGCTATGACTTGATTCCTCCTTTGTAAATTGAACTTTTCCTTTCCAACATTCTAATAGATGTTTGCACACTTGAAAAAAAAAAGCAATTTTGTTGACAATTGGCATTTTATTGATGGTCATAAAAGATGTTTTCTCTGAATGATAATTACCAAGAAAGTTCGACCATCAGACGAAGGGGGGGAGGGTTTATTTTGTTTTTGATATTTATTGAGAAATATTCTTTGAAACATTTGGTAGGCAGCAAACTTTTATTAACCAGCATACTGCATTTGTTTCAGACTGTGTTGGCTTTGAGAACTATTAGCAGGACAAAAACCTGATCTTCTAGACAATTCAGCTGGAGATCTAAGCCCATTTTCATAACTGATATGGAGGGCATCTTAAAAGTTGCTCTTTCACAGACTTCCGGTTTGGGCTTCTTTGGCAACGGACCAAAATCCACGATGGTGCATAGTTTTGAACTGTGCTCGCGGCTGGAACGCCCTGAGCTGCCCGGATTCGGGGCTGAAGTCACCCTGTAGAGGGAGTGAAGAAGAGGGAGCCGTCAGCGGGGTTGAGAATAGCCACATATCTCCTCCTCGGCTGGCCATTACTCCCTTTCCCAAAGGTAATTGCAGCGGTGGTCAGAAACGGCCACCTTAAAGAAGAACCCAACTGGACAAGATTGTGCAGGAGGAAGTTTAAAAGAGAAAATTTGACTGACCGAGTTGAGTGGAGAACATCTGTTTAAGGTACCTGGAACCTGAATTTTAAAGACTAATACTATTCCTAAAAAAGATTTTAAGTGGCGAAAGAGAAAGGGAAAGGAAATGGAATTGGCTTTTTTTCCTCTCACATTGACAGTTTTAATTGACTTGGAACGTTAAGAAGAAGATATTCAAATAAGAAATTGATACTAATCCACTTTGACATTAATAGGCTATTTCTAGCTGAAAAAAAAGTATCAAAGGGATAAAGATTCTTGGATAATTTAAATTTTTTCTTAAAAAAAGAAAGAAAACAGAGGAGGGAAAAAGGAAAAAAGAGGGTGGAATCTGGAAAATGGAGGAGACCACCTGGAACTTAAAAAAATTAACAGTGGAATTTTAACAAGGCTTGCAAAAGATACACTGTAGCTGAAATTTTGTAACAAGATAACAAAGCCCCTGGAAAGAGAAAGTGAGAAAAGAAGCAAGAAAGAGTTTTGGATTACTGGATGATTCCTGGAATTTTGGATAGTGGATCCTAATGAAACCAAATAAAATCAATTGGGGGTTGTTTAAAATTTTTTAAAATGGCATCACTCCTTGAAGAATTAAAAATGAGACTTAAAGAACAAAAAGAAGAAGCACAAAAGGGAAGAGGATCTTTTGACTTCATATTTCAATTTTTAGAAATGGAGATCTTGAACTATGAAAAACAACAAGAAACGCTGGCAGAACAAGAAGGGCAAGACAACGAAGAAGCCATCTTTAATGACCAAGCAATTTTAAGCAGGGTAAAAAAGGGAAAGTGGGGAAAGGGAGTTAAAAACTTAGCATTGAAGCAACAACCAAAAAAAGAGTAATTTGAAAAATAATTATAATATCAGGAAGAAGCAGAAGGGAGGATCACAGAAGGGAGAATCAGATAGAAAAGGGAATAAAAGGGGAGGGAGAAGAAGAGAGGGAAGAGGGAAAGGAAAAGAAGCTACAAAGGACAGAAACAAGATACAGAGGTACAGGAAAAGCGTATAAGAATTAAAGGTATAAACCTATTTAAAAGACACAGAGACAATGGTTAAAATTTAACTTAAGGAGAGGATTCTGCAAGGCTGCATGGGATAGCATTGTTATATTAGAAATAGAAAAGGGTTAGAAAATATGTTTGATGATTAAAGTGATAGAAAAAAATTCTATTGATGTGTAGTGGAATATTTGTTTGTAAAGAGAATAAGGCTCTCAATGATTTAAAAAGAAAGTTAAAAAAAACTGAAAAGAAACATGGAAGATTTTTATCAGTTGACAAGATGAATTTGAATAAGAATAATAACTTTATTGACTACTGTTAATAACTATTGTTTGGTTTTTTTATTTAAAGACAGTAATAAGTAAAATGTGAAATATAGATGATTAAAGGGAAAGACAACTGATATTACTAGGCAATGTTTGTTAAAAGAAATAGAAATGTAAAAGATTGTTATTAATATTAATGGCAGAGCTGTACTTGAATAGAATAATTATTCAATTTGCTATTGTTATACATATATATACAGATATATATACATATATACTTTTTTCTTTTAAAAATTTAGTGTGTATTTTTAAGGGAATGTACCAAGCAGAATTTGATTGAAAATAGGTATGTGTAATAAAATAGAGGTTAGAAAATGAATGTTATAACTGTAAAGGTGTAACTTAAATTTTTAAACAAGATTTGAAAAAAGATACAAAGGTGTTACATTCCAGTCTAGTAATTACAGGGGAAAATTTGTTTTATGAGAAAAGTTAATATGAAATTGTAAATAGGACAGATGAAAGTATAAAAACATTGATTAGAAAGATTTTAAAAATTAGAAAAAGATATGTAATTGAATTAAGAAAGGAATGAAATAATTTAAAATAAGGCTATAGGAAGTAAAGAAAGGGAAAAGCTATTGAAAAATTGCAAAAATAGTTATAAGATATGGATTAGAATGTATAAGATAAATATGTATTGAGTTTATGTCTGTATGGAGAAGTGATAAACCAGGGGCACGCTGTTCTCAAAAAAAAAAATTATTTGTATTTGTATGTTTTGTGAAAATTTAAATAAAACTTTTATTTAAAAAAGTTGCTCTTTCACTTAATAATGAGATACTAGGTCTCAGTGGGAAGAACATGGCAAACATCTGGCTATATGGAAGATTTCAACAATAATTTATGCATTAGGAAAAAGATAAAGAAAGGTCAAACCATAGCTTTAGTTGCAGGCTATGATATGCCAGGTCGAGAATGGAGATTTTTAATCCCCTCCCTGGTTTAGGGGAAAAAAAATTAGGACATTGTATAACCACATCAGATGCTAGCCATGAATTATTATTTTCTCGATGATGAAACAATACAGTTATCTATCCAATAATGATCAGACTCTGCTTTGCCTATGAATTGTGTGCAGCAGAGATATAAAACATCCAAGATACCTTGGAAGATACTTCCTACTTACAAGAACATTTAGTATTCTGTGATAAATTTAGATCAGCACTCCAATCATTATCAGCTCAGGGCTTCCAAGCCTGGTGGCTTCAGCAAATGATACAGGATTGCCCACAGTGTGAGTGCAGGTGACCAGCCTGGAGTATATTTTTGCCAAGGCTTGCAACTCTTCCAGGCTATATGGCTTGATTGCAAACTGCAAGGAATCTTGCCATGTCCACTAAAGCTTCCTGGCTGCCCTGGACATTTATCTGAAGGATTTGCCAGAAGCTTTTGGCAAGCCTTGAAAAAGCATCCCTGGCCTCAAATTGCCAGCCACTCCCTCCATATTGCTTGCCAATGCAGTTTGTCTTATTATTGAGGGAGAAGTTTGAGAAAAGCTCTCTTCTGCAATACTGGCCCATTTAGGGCACCTGACTTGCTTTCTCAAGATGAATCAGGTCATCTCTTTCCTCTGATCTAGTGAATCACCCACCTCCTTCGCACAAATTGTTTTGTCAAATTGGGACTAAATAGGATGGCCCTCCGTTATTAGAACAGGCACTTGGCTTCAGCAAAATAAACAACCGAGGATTATCACTGGCATCTCAGGACGTGAGAAATGTTGTTATAAGGAAGAAGAAGCAGTGCTTTATTCTAACCAGCAAAGCATGGTTGACATGATGCTTTTTGGTTTTGTTCAATGGCAGACATCCATTTCTTGGAAGAAATGATTAAACAACAATGATGTTCGGTCAACATAATGCTGCAAAATTGCTTCTTAAAATTGAAGGTGTGAATATGTGTTTACACAGCAAGGGCAGGATATATGTTATGTGGAAAATGCATCACAGTTATTTGATATAAGCATAGATGTCTTTGCAGAAGTTTAATTTTAATAGGAGATTGGTGTGGGTATATTAGTTTTTAGTCTGAAAGGACTTAACAAATGAAAATCAGTTTATAAAGACAAGTCAAGAAGGTTAATTCTTTTAGGTAATTCAGTTTTCATAAACAGAAAACTTTTTTGTATAGATTTCTAAATAATTAAAGCATCTAGTGCAATACATAAAATATTTAGAAATCTATCCCAATTGCCATAATTCAAGAAACAATTGCTCAGGGCCTTTAATTATGCTGGAGATGGTTTTAATGTTCTCGATATCTGTAAATCTAATAATAAAGAGTTTTTTTTTAAGGCCAAAAATTTCCCAGGAGGAATGAATTTTAGATAATTATAAGCCAGAACAGAATTTACTTCATGTGCCACCTTCTTTGTTATCTTCATGGAAAATATAGGAATATATAAACATGCTTACGTTAAACTTCATTATGCTTTTTAAGAAGATAGCATTAATCCTAATTGTAGTTTAAGTGTTAAACCTTTTATAGTCATTATAAATGTCTATGAAATTCACCCAGTGAAATATTTTGAACATTTAAAAATCACTAAAAATCAAATAATTACCAAACTATTTTTAAAAAATTGATGATTTGCCACAAACCTGATGTAATCTTTGGAGACTGGAGGCCATCAACATTTCTCAAAAAAAGAAATATAAAGTATTGTAGTGCACCACTCAAGTAACAAACTTAGAACAGTTGCAAGTAATAATTTGTGATAATATCAAATAGTGAGTTTTTAAGGAGGAACCAAGAAAGATCTTTCTCCTAAAAGATTTTTAGGGTCTTGCTAGAACAGCATCCCCCAACTTTTGGGCACCATGGACTGGTCTCTTGGAGAAAGGGTTTTCCACGGACCAGTGGGGACATGGGTTTTTTTCCTGCTGCCTCCATCCCATGGATGAGGCTTCACTTGTTTGCGTGGCCCAGTTGCTTGGATGCTGTAGACCAGTGCCGATCCATGGCTGGCTGAAGAATTCAAAGAATTAAAGTTCACAAGTCTTAAAATTGCTAAATTTGGAGACTCCTGTGTTAGAGAAACAAAAGGAACTAAACTGAGAACTAGGAGAGATATAAAAGCTGTGGAGTTATAGGTGGAGGCATGCAGACACCCACAAACCTGGAGGGAGAAAGAAGAGCAGAAGTTTAGCCTTCACTAGGAAAGAACCATCGCTAGGAAAAAGGATAAAAGTTGAGCCCAGAAAGGGGCAGTGGAAGGAAATACGAGAGGCAAAACTTTTAAGCAAGGAAGAAAGATGACTGGGAATAATCAGGAGGTAAAAGGAAGAACTATAAGAGGTTTTTCCCTCCCACTTTGCAGCACTTTTTCCTGCTGGAATTCTACTCCCTGTACCTAGCTGGGAGAGAGAAGAGCCTTATGCCGTGTAAAAGATGCTGCAGATGAGTTGTTGATTTAGCCAATACAGAGCAGGAAAGGCTGGTAATTGAACTGCCTGAGGGAAGAATCCATACTTAACAGGCTGAGATGACAGGAAGCCAAATAGGCCAGATGGGATGAGATCCAAGCTAGAAAAAAATGGTCACAAAAGAGAACTACTGTGTGAAACATCAGAGACAATGGTTGCTGTGATCTTATTTTGCAAAGGTCTGTGTGTTGAGGATTGGTTTATTTAAGCATGTACTGTGCTTTCCAAATGTGCCAAACCTTTAAGGAGAATGTTGCCTTTTCTGAATGAGAAAGCACAGTTAGCTCTAAGCAAGTCTCCCCTTGGGACACAGGGAGATTCATTCATCCCATCGATTCAATAGTTTAGTATTGCTTTAATGCACCATATGACACTATCTCGATATCTGTTTGGTTATTGTTTATATAATGCAAGTAATGAAGTTATTTTTGTCTGATCATAATTTGATGTTTATTTATTTTTCCTTAGTGGATTTGCATGGAGGGAAGAGAGCAATCACTCTTATTTTAAAAGCTACCTACCAATAAGCATGCTTATTTAAAGCTAATTGGATATGAACTACAGAGATCCTGCTTAGGAACACCATAGGGAGAAGGAGTTGCTTGAAGATTGGACTATCTCTTGTTTAACAGCAGGAACTACATCTTCCATATCATCAGAACAACCAAAATGTAGTTCATCCAAGAAGAGGTTTTAAGGAAAAGATTAATTAGGTGCCATAAAGCCAGTTCAAATTTCTAGTGACCATATGGTGATGTATCCAGAAGTGGTATTCAGCAGGTTCTGACCGGTTCTGGAGAACCGGTAGTGGAAATTTTGAGTAGTTCAGAGAACAGGTAAATACCACCTCTGGTTGGTCCCACCCTCATCTATTCGCTGCCTCCTGAGTCCCAGCTGATTGGAGTCCCAACTGATCAGCTGGGTCTTCTTTTGTTGCCCTGAACAGGAAAATGGAGCTGGAAAGCATGTTAGAGGGGTGGGGAGGGAATGGGGATTTTACAGTATCCTCCCCCTGCCACGCCCACCAAGCCACACCACACCTACCAAGCCACATCTACAACCGGTAGTAAAAACAATTGAATACCACCACTGAATATATCCCTAATCTGGTCCTTCAAATTTTCTAGCAGTGCACCCTTTGCTCCTGTAACTGTGTCCATGCACTTCGCTGCTGGTCTTCCTTTTCTCTTTCCTTCTACCATCAGAGTCTTCTCCAGAGAGCCGAAATGTTTTCATGGGCATTCAAAGTGTGATCGTTTCAATCCGCTCGTTTGGGTAGATTTGTTCAAAAATCCATTTGTTTGTTTTCTTGGCTTTTCACAGTATTCTCAGGTGTCTTCTCCAACACCCGCAGTTCAAAAGCATCAATATTCTTCCTTTCCTCTTCTTCAAAATTCAACTTTTGCTTACATTGAGTATCAAACACCATGGTTTACATATGATTCTGATCTTTGTAGGTATGGGTCCCTCATGACATCTGAATAACTTTTCCAAGGTCTTCATGGCTATTCTATAAAATATTAGTCTGAGTGGTTTACAAGATTGCAAACATAAAGTTACCCAAAGTTAAACTGTTAACTCACCATCAATAGTATTTCTTGACTACTAATTCCCTTACTATTGATATGTGATCCTTAAAGGCAGAAACTATTTCACCGCTTCAATATCTTCATTGTCTAAGATACATTGGTTATTAGTTTGGTCTTTATATTTAATCTTATCACAATTTTTTCACTATGTTCCTTGACTTTTATTACTCAAGCTCGCAGGTTCTTTTCATGTTTGTCTATCAAAGAAGTTATTCACCATACTGCAGGTTATTGATGTTTTCTCCTCTAATTTTAAAGCCATGTTCATCTTTTTCCAGTCTGGATTTCTTTAATATATATTCAACATATAAACTGAATAAATAAGGGAGAGTATACAGCCTTGTCTCAATCCTTTGCAAAACTGGAGCCTACTATTTCATCATCTTCTGTCTGTACTGTGGTTTCCTGGTGTGTGTGTGTGTGTGTGTGTGTGTGTGTGTGTGTGTGTGTGTAGGTTTCACATGAGATAATGAGATGTTCTGGTTCCCATTTTCTAAGCATATTCCACAGGTTAACATGATTGACACAATCAAAAATCTTTCTATATCAATGAATATTTTTGGTATTCTTTAGCTTTCCCAATTATCCAGAATGCATCAACAATAACGTCTCTTGTTCCATGGACTTTCTGAAGCCAGCTTGAACAAATGGTATTTCTTTTTCAACATGGAGCTCTGAACTATACTGAATGACACTAAGCATGATTTTGCTATGGTAACATGTGAAATCAAGGATATTTCATAATATTTTTGCTCATTCTCTTAAATCTGCTTTTTTTGGGTATTGGAATTAGACCTCTTCCAATATTTTGGCCACTGTGTCATTTTCCAGATTTGCTGGCACACTGTAGCTAGGCTCGAAGCTTTACAAAGCTCAAAGCTTTTTTTGCTGCTTGCTATATTTCTGTGGACATTCCAACAATTATTAGTGATTGGTAATGACCAAAGAGCTGATCTAAATTTTTCATCTTATACTAGAGGTTCTTGAAAATACAGAATTGCTTCTAGGGTACCTTTGATATTGACATTTCTATCGTACTCTATTTCAATATACTTCTTCCATCTTTGTTTGATCTTCTTTGAATCAATTGTTATCTGTTCTTTAGCAGATAAATTTGAGTTTGGAACTCCCTTCTAAGTTCAGAGATCTTTGGAAAGATTTTGTTTGGTTTTCTATGTCTGTTTCTATTTTCAATGGCTTTACAGATGTTGTAATTCTGCCTCTTGCCTCTTCGCTGTTCTCTGAAACTCTTTGTTAAATTCCTTCCTAAAAATGTTTTTTGTCTTTCTTGGCTTTGGATTATTTTCTCTTTTTAGCAATTTCCACAGATTATTCTGACATCCTATTTGCTTTTTTCTGTTTCTTTAACTTGGCAGACTCTTTCACATTCATCCATAAAGAACATAATGGAAGTTGTCTTTTAAGCCTCATGAAGATTTATATTAGCTTTATGGTGAACAGCTGAAAAATGAATAGGCTTTTTTTATATATATAATTTCTTATCTTCAAATATGTGGATGAAAGCTAGAAAAATCAATCGCAGTCAGTCTTAGGTGAAAGCCTTTAAGAACCTATTAGAAATGCTCAAAATCTCCCCAAATCACTCATTATTCAAAAAGTAAGGCATTTAAGCAAAAATTACTTTGTTACTTGAGGCACTCAGCAATAACTTTTTCTATCTGTGGGTTTCTGACTAAGGACTGAAATCTAGGTCTGTTAAGATGCTCAAGGTATAATGTTATTAGAGGACTCATGTTTGTAGCTCAAATGTGTATCCTCAAATTTAACTGGAGTTAACTGAATTGAACATCAAGAGTAACCAGGTGCTTTACAGATGTTTTAGATGGCACATATGACTAATGGGACAACAAATATTGTAGGAACTGTCACCTTAAACATTAAGAGGCCATCAAGTTGCCTCTGCCTGAAATTGAGGATTATACTTTATAAAAAATGGGCCTTGTCGGTCAATAGGAGCGCTGATTTCCCACTAGTTTATCAGGTACTTAGGAGCTGAGGACTTGGCAGTATGAGGAAACAACAGCTAATCACTGGGCATCAACACACTAATCAACCAATAGGAAGGCACCACATAAATATGGCGAATAGCCCAAAGCACATATTCAAGTAGAGAGAAGTTCCCTAAGGATGGGCTCCAGCATGAGTCTGAAAACTCAGAAAATTCTGGTCCTGGTGACCAACCCAGCTTGAAGCTTCATAAAAACATAATGTAGGAACATAAAAATAACTGCTGAATCAAGTCAGGGCCCATAAGCCAGTATTTTCCTTCTCAAAATAGCAGACTAAATGAGGGAGACACATTCCTTTCCCACATGGATGTAATACTGATTTTCTGTGAACTTGCCAAAAAAACTGCCCCCTTTAACCTTTTTAAAAAAAGTTAATAATATTAGAATACTGCCATACTAGCACATTGGAGGCTGAGCTATGAGAGCTCCTACATTAAAGAGGACTGGATGTTCTTTGAAGGCATTGTTCAGGCGATCGCATCTGATTTTAAGATCAAGAACTAAAAGACCAGGGCTTTGGAAATTGCTCATTAAAGGCCCCCAGGCAGATCTCAGTTATCTTTCTCTTTCATGTATTTCTCTGCAATTTGGATCTTTCTTTTTGTGTGACTATATAATGCAAGTGTATTTCTTTCTTTCTTTGATTTTCTTTTAATCAGGCATTTCTTCGTATTGAGGATACCTACAGTACATTGGTTTTGCATTTCTTCTTTGAGGAGACAAAGCTAGCTGCCCCAGTGAATGCTTTCTGCTGAGCCATCATTTCTCCCGTGAGCTTTAATTCAAAATCAAGATGACCAAAAGGCAATGCTGACCGATTAAGAAACCTTTCCACCATTTTTATTTTTCCTTGATAAAAGGGAGATAGTAAGAGAAGTACTACTCAGGGACTATTTCAGCTCTGAAGTCTAGTGGAAAAGGTTAATATTTTCAAAAGCTCCAAATCAACATTACCAAAGGCCAAAATATGAGAGATGACTTCTCTTTCAGGCAACTGATGCTCTTTGGTTTTATTCATATAATACTGAACATGTACTGAAGTTCATTTAAAATGCAGTGTATGTTTTAAATTTTATTTTATCAGCACATAACTAAGCAAAGGAGCTGCAGGGAGATCAGCTTAAATAAAGAAAAGAAAAGACAGCTTTTTCTCATCTTGGAACTATACTTCGTTTTTGTAGCAAATTCACGACCGATGTAAACATTTTGACAGGAAAAGGTCTTGGTAGCAACTGACAGTGGAAAGCTTTCCAAAAGTCAGTGTAGTATGACTCACAAACATAAGTCACAATTTTCTTTGCATAGAAGCAAAACTGAAATGATGACAAGAGATCAAAAAATGCTATTCTGCTTTGAAATTGCAGACTGACCTTGCTTTTCAGTGGGAGTCTTTCTAAAAGTTAAATTTGATATTGTAAGGAGGTTCCATAGATCTTAGGTCTGTAAACTGACAAGAACAATTCCATGGGTTCCCATTGTATCTTATTTCCTCCCCCTCTCCCCCTCAGCTAAGTATTCAGCAAAATATTTGTGTTCCTATGCAGTGTGATCCTTCTGGCAGAATCCATTTCGAATGACTCTTTGCAGACAGCTTGTGCTAGCACCCTTTCTTTATCAGTTGGCCACAGTGGTGGGATTCAATTTTTTTTACTACGGTTCTGTGGGTGTGGGTTGGTGGATGTGGCAGGGGAAGGTTTCTGTAAAATCTCCAGTCAGAAGCACTGGTGGACTTATCGGGAGGTGGTTTTGGCAGATGATAATTTTGATTAGCTAGAAAGACTCTGAGTTAGCATTGGGCTAGAATTCTGGGGAAATTAAATGCTGCCCATTACTGTGTCTGTTTCCAGGTTGGTCCTTGGGCTAGGTTGGTCCTTTGATACTTGCTACAAAAAGTACCAAAGTATCGAAATCAGTGAATCCTGTGAAAGTCTGTGGCCCTGGAAGCTTTTTTGAGTGCTAGGCTGAAATGAAAGGAACATGAGACAAGCTTAGGGCCAAGTCATACATTACATTTTGTAGAATTAGAATGTAACAAACAGCAGAAATAAGGAAGGAAAGTAGGAGTGAACTGTATTTCAGAGGCCATTGGATGCTCTTAACTTGATTGAGGAGATAAGGCCTACAATGGATGGGATAGTTATACAAAGTTTAAAGGCTGAGACCGATGGCATTTTCTTTGGTTTCATACACTGGGCATTGGTTTTGTTTTTAAGCACAGTAAACCGGCTTTAGATTTAGTTCCATAGTTTTTATGTTTCATGATTGCAAATCACAGAAATTGGCAATCTCATTTCTCAGTAACAAGAATTGGAGAAGGCTCTTAGAGTCATCCCAAGAATTGTTCAGGAGCCAAATGAGTTGTGGAATGGTATATTGACCACCGCTGGGATAAAGAAATAAGTAACGTTCTGTTGGACTTAAAATATAGGACTTGTGGACATAGTGCAGGCACAGCAAGAGAAAACTGAGAGAGATTTTAATGGCATTAATGATGTAAACTACTGGTAGGTAAAACCTTTTGGTACTCTATGCAAAGAGCTTTAGGTGATATTGTGATGATTCAATGCTATCATCAAGGCAGATGGCACAGGGCTGAAATGTTGTGGGAGAGAGACTGCAGTCGTATTTGTATTAAGCCTATAAGAGCTTAGCACATTTGCTTTCATTTTTATTCATCGACCTGCAAAACATTATGCTGTTAAAACATTTGTCAACCAATTGCAGTGATACAAAATGGGGAGAGGTCTACAGGAGGTTCGTCAGCTGTAGTTTCTGATCTTGGCTGCAGCTTGTAGTTTGCATCTGACAGGCTTGGCAGAGAGATCTGTTACCGCTTTTGATCCACCATGCCATCTCTAGCCTTAATGTACTGCAGATACTCCCTTGAAGTTAATTAAGTTAAAGTCTTCCAATGGGCTTTTTAAAAACTGCCTCTTGATTTTTATTAGTGGAAAAAGGAGGTGGGGTTGAATGTGCGGTGGGAGTAACCAAAACAGTTTTTAGATATATCCTAGCATTATATCTAGGAGAAGCTATTGTAAGAAAAAGAGTAAGAACAAAGAAAAGGTGAGCATGTGGAGGTATAACCAGTTCCCTGCTGAGACATCTTATTTTCTTCATGTATATATCAGTATTCATCCCAGAGGCTAAGAGAGGTTTTGGTTTTTTTTTTCCCCTGTAGGTTATTTGGTTTGCTTCTGGGGAATTTCTCCAGATAACAAGCCTAAATTGATCTGCAAAAATCAGGTAAACACCAAAGTGCCATCTACTGGTCATATGGATTTTTCCAACCCAGATAAGGGAAGCCTATTATGCTGAGGAATTCCTGATTTGCCCAGAGCTTTTCTGCCTCCTCCTTTTGAAGTTAGTGCTTCTGTCGTTATGTTTAAAGATGAAATAGCAACATTTTGCCTTGAATGCCCCAAATATCTGATAGTGCCTTGAGCATTTTACAAAACTAACAAGCTGGTGCTGTCTTTGTCAAACTGTCTGCTGTCTCTTAGTTGCCGTAACTAACTGGAACATCCAGGGCTCTAATGAATGCGCCGCAGCTTTGATAGCTTTGTAAAAATGCTCAGGGCAATATCCGATGTGACCTCAGCTGCATCTGCACTGGCTGCACAAGAGCAGGGATACTGTGAAACTTTCTACCAGGTGCCACATTTGGCCTACACTGCATCAGACCCCCATCTGAATATACGCTGAAACAACATAACATAAACATGCATGCATGCACAGACACAGTTATAAGACAGTGAAACCATGGAAGAATTATGAAAATGTGTGCTTGTTGGAATTCATTTTTGGATGTATTTTTATGAAAGAACTACAGTAGCATTCAACCAGTTGATGGCAGTGTTTGTAAGTTTGGATCTATGGCAGTGGTGATTAACCTTTTCAGCACCGCCAGAAACCAGAAGAGCAGCTCCCCGATGCGCATAAGCACAGGAGTACTGGAAACTGGAAGCTTAGTTTCCCGGTGCATGCGTGTACACTGGCCACCTGGTCTTCTGGTTTCTAATGCATATGCACGTGCAAAGACCAGCTGATCGGCATGTGCATTTGCTCCAGGGAGCTGTTCTTCCAATTTCTGGCGCTCCTATGTGCATGAAGACCAGCTGGCTGGCACGTACATACTCTCTGGGGAGCTGCTCTTCTGGTTTCCAGTGCTCCCGTGTGTTCAAAGACCAACTGGCTGGCACACATGCACGCAC
Source organism: Bungarus multicinctus (assembly GCA_023653725.1). NCBI lineage: Eukaryota > Metazoa > Chordata > Lepidosauria > Squamata > Elapidae > Bungarus > Bungarus multicinctus. The sequence continues at coordinate 135,594,970 of CM042836.1, forward strand.
CGGAACCTGGAAGAGCAATAGGCGACAGCTGGCATACTTGGAGAAATGGCTCTGCATGCCACTTCCGGCATGCATGGCATGGGTTCTATGCTCTTTTGTTCTAAATAGAGTTTCCCGTTTCCTGTTACAGTTGTATAATTGAGCAGTAAACCACATGGTGATTGTATTCTTTGTTTGCTTTGTGGTGCTATATATAAATAGAATTTCAAATCACTACTAAGGCAGGAGAACTTACACCCTTCTGGACAAATGGTTGTCTAATCTTTTCTTGAAAACTTCCACAACTCTGGGAGGCAAGTGTGATCTATTGATTAATTGCTCTCATTATCAGGAAATTTCTCTTTAGTTCTAGGTTCTCTCCTTGATTCGTTTCCACCCGTTGCTTCTTGTCCTGCCCTCAAGTGCTTTGGAGAATAAGCGGACCTCCTTTTCTCTGTGATAGCCCCTCAAGTACTGGAAGACAATTATCAAGTCACCCCTAATCTTTCTCTTTGATAGGCTAGACATACCTTGCTGCCTTAACCATTCATCATACAATTTAGCCTCCAGACTACTGTAAATTATCATCCTTGTTGCTCATCTCTACAGCCTTTCTAGAGTCTCAGCATATTTTTTTGTATCATGGTGACCGGAATTGGATGCAATACTCAAAGTATATACTTTTCTCCTTTGATCTTTTAGCATAGCAAATTTACTATTCCAATCCACGTTTAAAAAAAACCCTCTTTTTAAAAAGAAAAAGGGAAAGGAAAGAAAAGATAAAGAATGTATGTGCATAGAAGTTTCAATACAGGACTATATTTCTAATTACCCATATATATATATTCAAAAGAACACTCTAGGACAGGGGTGTCCAAACCTTTTGCAAGGAGGGCCAGATTTGGTGAGGTGAAAATGTGTGGGGGCCGACCATTCAGCCTGATGTTCATGGGAACTGCTGCGCGGTGAAGGGAAAAATGCCAGCCAGCAGGGATGAGTGACAGGCTGAGCGACGAAGAAAAGACGCTGCGGGCCACTCAAAATTTGAAAACGGGCCGCAATTGGTCCCTGGGCCTTACTTTGGACATGCCTGCTCTAGGATAACTGACCTTATTCCGTTGCAGTAGGGTTTTCTTTACATTTTAAGCTACTTAATTAAATAAGCTTGATGCAAATAGATCCAAGCAATGGCCACGTAATTAGTAAATATGTAATATTCGGAAATGTTCTGTAGTTACAGACATATAAGCACAGAGACTAGTCTGAAGCAGAAAAGATAGGTTGTACATTAGGTGATTTATAGTAGCTGGCAATAAATTCAAGAGAACTTTTGATTATCTTGAGCAGTGAAAAGATCATATCATCTTGTCTGCTATACTTTTACTCCTGAGAATTAAAAATAGTCCAGCAGACATTTGGAAATGTTGCTGCATGAAAAAAAAATGTGTCTGGACTAAAACCATCTAAGACAAATTGTCTAGAATGCATGTCTGTGGCAGAGTTGTAAGTCCTGCAGGATGGAGTTTATAATAGAAATACTGACAGGCATTTAACTATACCATTGCCTCGGAGGGCTGCTGTAATAATTGGATTTGGGGAGGGAATGCAAAGCTAATTTTACAAATACTTCCTGCCTGAGGAATAGCCATCATTTCTATCTGAAACAGCTGTAACATAAACAAACAAAGCATGGAGCACCCGTAGTTTAAAAGGTGGAATGTTAGACAGAAAAAAAGTCACAAGTTGCCTTTCGAAATAAATCCTTTGCAAAACACTAAGAGATCACAATCCCTGAATAAATGCAATTGATGGATTGCTGAGGTACTCAAAACTACCTTGAAGAGATCTTAGTTTGTTCTTCAAAGTAACATTTTATGCAGAAAGGTAATTTCTCTAATCTCCTTATAAATGATGAATCTGAGTTATTTAATAAAAGAAGAAGAAACACAGACTAATCAAACCTATAAGGACACATACTGTATGTTATATCTGAAATGTGAACTGTTGGTTTTATTAAAGTCCTTGGCTTCTGCCCAAGCAAAATAGACTTTTCTAATTTGTTTTTTGAGTTGCCAGAACAAAGACAGACTTAGATGTCGCACCCAAAGAAAAATCAATGATTAGAACTCTAGAAATAGATGAAGAAGCATGCCATGGATGCATGATCTGGTGGTTTGGACCTCCAGTGATGCTCATTAAGTGTCTCCAAACCCTTTCCCCACAATTCCCTCAGACTCTTCCTGCAACTCTTAGGGAAAGTCAACTCAATCTGTCACTTTACTCAAGAGAAATCCATCTGCCACTGATTTACCAGGAAGAGGCACTCTGACAAATCAGCCATCAACATGTTATATGGACATAAGAAACATCTACATACCATTCACAAAAGACCATCAACAAGCCAAAAAGGGGAAATGGAAAGACCAAAACACCTCCTAACCAGCAATCAACACCCGGATGAGCAGAGATTAAAATCAAGTTTAACATTAGACTAACAATCAAGAAGCAAACAATAGCCCCCCAAAACAAGCTAACAATAAGCAGCCCAGTAAATGAACCACCAAGATTATTCCCATCAACACTGACAGGGAAGTCACTAGAATATAAAATTAGAACAAACCCTACTCCCTACTAACACTGATGATGTTACCTAGTTTGGTAATGAAACATCTAGAACACGGGTGTCAAACCTGCCGTGTCATATTGCTGTCACATGGCATTTCATGATGGTTTTTTTTCCTATTTGCGGAGCTGGGGTGGGCGTGGCCTGTGTGTGACACATCCAGCCCATGGGCCATCAGTTTGACACCCCTGATCTAGAAGAAAAAGACCAAGCACCACCAATACCAAGGATCTAATATTTTGATCTCCTCAGACTATAAATCAGAAATCTAAAATCTTGCTAGGCAAGATAGTTTACACCCAAACTTTTGCTGTCACTCCTCAATTCCACAGAGGGATAGTTCTGGAGATCAGAAAATTAACCACAGGTGCCTGCCTATGGTAGGATGAGCAATGGGAAGAAAAGAGTGGAATGTGTTTGTTTTTTTTCACACCTCTCTGGTCATGGGTAGCAGAAGTGGGAGAAGAGATGAAGAGAGAAAAGAAGAACAGCTCCTTTGATTCCAGTTCTCTGTTCTCACAGAACATTATTTCATAGTTTCAGAAAATTGGCAACTGTAGACCCAGAGATGTTTTCCTTCCAGTTCCTTATACCAAAGGAAGCCCTTCCCCTGTGGCCTCTCTCTTCTTCATAGAGACAGAACTGGGCTGAAACCCAGCTGGGATTTATAGTTAGCAGTTTTTCAAGCCAGCATAATTTTATGTTAGCTCCTGCATTAGATGGCAATACTTCAGTACTGCCTGAAGTGGAGAAATCCTTAGTCATTTCAGCTCAGGGATTGGAACTACTCCCTCAGCCCAGGATCTCCTTCAAACCCCCACACCTTAGAATAACTTTACAGAGCCCAAACCTCCTTCCCTAAAATAATCAGGATCTATTCTGCAACGAGTATCAATCCTACCTTGAAATTATTACATCCACCCCTATGGCTGCTGGCTGCTGGCTGAAATAACCTTGCTTTCTGCCAGCCTTTGTGAGAAGAAAACAACTACTGAAAAAAAAGGGACAAAAGCAAAATGGAAGCTGCCTTTTTCGTTTTTAAGAGGAAGGAGCTGTTTTCCGATTGGCTCCCAAACATTTGATTTTTCCTGGCTTCAGTTGCTTCCACCAACTACCTGGATGACAGGTCAGTTAATTTGGCTTTAAACCTTTCAGTGGCTGGTTCTCTTCTTAGAGTGGAATTTACCCATCTGCAGTGTAGGTGGATTCATCCAGAATTTAATCTCTATAGCAAATATGGGTGATATTTTCTATGGAGGTGCACTGAGCCTGACTGTGGTGAATCTGTGCCTCAGCAAATCCCTAACTACGTCTTTGTGCTCGCAAATATAGTTTGTCTGGCAGAAGACATCCATTGCGCAACCTAGTATGGGTTGTTCCAGAGCAATGATAATGCCCACTTCACCCTAAAGATAAGTCCATTACTTGCCTGTAATTCAGCATCATGGCTTCATATGTGGGCTGCTCACAGCAGGGAAAGAGATATACCTATTAGAGGTAGTCCTCAATTTACAACAGTTCATTTAGTGACTGGTCAAAGTTACAACTGCATTTATGACCATTTTTCCATACTTACAATCATTGCAGCATCCCCAATGGTCACGTGATCAACATTTGGATGCTTGGCAACTGGTTCATACTTATGACGGTTGCAGTGCACATGATGCCTTTTTTGTGACCTTCTGACAAGCAAAGTCAGTGGGGTAGCCAGATTCACTTAACCTACTAACTACTAACTTAACAACTGCAGTGATTCATTTAGCAACCGTGGCAAGAAAGGGGCAGAGTTCATAAAATGGGGCAGAGTTCACTAAACAAATGTCTCACTCAGCAACAGAAATGTTGGGCTCAATTGTAATCATATAAGACTACCTATATCCATATGCATATATACATATGCAGGCCTACCCACACACAAATTTACATCGCCTAGTAATAACATTGGAATTTTAAAACAGTTTGGGAAGATATTTTTCAAAATGCGTCCCCATGAATGATACTTTCCTTTGCCTTTTTCTCCCTTCCTGTAGCTGAACTCTCCTGAATAATGTTATGCACAAGCCCCTTTCACTGAGCAATAAAAATTTACAGAGCGGCAAAGCTATTGGTTTCGTTTTTGAAGGAAATCACTGGAGACTTAAAGGATCTTCTAATAGACACATTTATTTACTGCTATGCCAACTAAGCATAGGTGGCGATATCAGCATTTAAGCTTCTCAACAGACAACTTAAACCCACCATTTCCAGATCAGACACCTGGGGAGAAAGACAACACCCAAAAGTTTTTACAGAGCCCAAACTCATTATTCTGTCTCTCTTCATCTTGGTCTCAAAATTAAGCTCCCTTCACCTCCCCGTAAGATGTAGAATACATTATCCTCAGGGATGGGAATTGGAGAGAGGGAAAAGCAAGCCATTTTACTAAAATTATTCTGATTTTTTTAAAAAAGTTGTCAATCGTCCCACTGCATTAAACAGCAAAAGAAACTCCTGGGACATTTTTTTTCTCCAAGAGTATTTTACTTTACTGAAAAGCTATCTGTGTACAGAAGTAGAAAAGCCAGCTCTGACGTTTTTGTGCACAAACAGTATAGGAAAACTTTTGCTTCCCATTGTCCATTGTCCACTAAATCGGTTGCAGTTGCTTTATTTGGAAACGGCCTATCTGCCTCGGATGTTCCCAGTCAATGACCTTGGGATTTGGGTCTATCTCATGCTTCCAGACAGCACACTTGCAGCATTGCAGAGTTCCCTCCCAAAAATCCCTTACATTGCAAAGCCTTCCCTCCTCCCTTCTCATTACTGTTCTCTGGTTGTGAGCAGGGCTCCATAGTTATTTCCTAGCCTTTGTGGAGTGTGTGTTTGTAATCTTACTAACTGAGATATTTTTCCTGGAATGTACAAGCATTTTGCACTATGATGCCCGCTTCTCTTATCCCCTTTCCCAATAGAGGTAGTTTTCGACTTACAACCATAATTAAGCCCAACATTTTAATAGCTAAGTTAGAAATTTATTCAGTGAGTTTAGAAAAAAGTAAAGTCTTACACTTAGGCAAGAAGAACCAAAAGTACACATATAGACTGGGTGAAACCAGGCTCAATAGCAGTAACTGTGAGAGGGATCTTGGAGTCTTAGTGAACAACCAGCTAAATAGGAGCCAGCAGTGTGCAGCAGCAGCCAAAAAAGCTAATGCAATCCTAAGTTGCATTAACAGAGGGATACAATCGAGATCAAGTGAGGTACTAATACTATCCTATAAAGCCTTAGTAAGACCATACTTATAGTACTGCATCAGTTTTGGTCACCACATTATAAAAAAGATGTTGAGACTCTAGAAAAAGTACAGAGAAGAGCAACCAGGATGATTAGGGGACTGGAGACTAAAACATATGAAGAATGGTTACAGGAACTGTAACTAGCATGGCTAGTCTAGTAAAGAGAAGGACCAGGGGAGACATGATAGCAGTCTTCCAATATTTGAGGGGCTGCCATAGGGAGGTAGGGTTCAAGCTATTTTCTAAAGCACATGTAGGCCAGACAAGGAATGATTGATAAAAACTGAACAAGGAGAGATTTAACCTGGAAATAAGGAGAAACTTTCTGACAGTGAGAACAATCAACCAATGGAACAGCTTTCCCTCGGACGTTGTGGGAGCGCCATCACTTGATACTTTCAAGAAGAGATTGGACTGCCATTTGTCAGAAATGGTGTAGTGTCTCCCGCTTGGGCAGGGGGTTGGACTAGATGACCTACAAGGTTCCTTCCAACTCTGATTATCTGTTATCTGCCCCATTTTATGACCCATCTTGCCACTGTTGTTAAGTGAGTCACTGCAGATGTTAAGTTAGTAACATGGTTGTAAAGTGAATCTGACTCCCTCATTGACTTTGCGTGCCAGGTGGTTGCATGACCCCGGGACACTGCAGCCGTCATAAATATGGGTCAGTTGACTGAGTATCTGAGTTTTGATCATGTGACCATGGGGGATGCTGCAAAGATTGTGTGGAAAATGGTCATAGGTCACTTTTTGCAGCGTGGTTATTAACTTCGAATGGTCACTAAATGAACTGTTGTAAGTCGAGAACTACCTATATTTGGCCAGAAACTGGCATAAAAATGTCAGAAAAAGCTGTAAATTGCAGTCCCACGATTGCAGGTTGCTACAACCTGTCCTAAATTATTGAGAGTATTACAGTGATAATTCAGCGTCAGAAAAATAAACACAGATGGTTGATGCTTCATTTAACATCTTTATAAACACAATAAGTAGATTTTACAAACCGATTGTAGATTTCTCCAACCTGGAGCAAACTCAAACAGAAACATGTTGCAAGTTCAGAGCAGAGATCCAGTCTTCAGCAAGCAAACACGTTGTTTACATATTCAGTAGAAAGACTCAGAGCTAGCAGAATTGCACAGCTTAACATAGAGCCACGGCTAGTCTACTTTTAGTTGCAGTTTCCAAAACAGTCCTCATTGGCTGGCTTAGTTGCTAAACTCTATTCCAGTTCATGAATATACTGACAAAAATGTGATCAGGGTGCCCAGCACCTGAAATTGTGGTCATTTGACTGTAGGGGGGTCAATGCAACATTTTATGACAACCATAAGTGTGTTATGGGCCAGCATCACTCTAAATGTTCATTAAATGATTGGTCTGGATTTTGATCAACCAAAGGAATAGTTTGCATTCAGAAGTTGTGGATGCTCCATTACTGGAGGCGTGCGCTCACTGAACCGGTTGTTACACTGGTTGAATCTCACCACTGCACATACAGATTGCGGCAGTTTTGACCTCCCTCAGTTCAACTACATTGGAAGCCTAAGATTGCATGGACCTTCTCGGTGCATAAAAATCCACAGCCCAAAGCACACAATTCTGGTGAGAAAGTTTCCTGAGGATGGCCTCCAGCACAAGTCCGAAAGCTTGGAAGACTAAACCTCTGGTCCCAGTGACCGACTAGATTGGATTCTGCAACATTACCCTGGGACACGTATATTCACCTTCATTCATAAAAATCAAGCATGAAACTATTATAGTAGATCAGAAGAAGTTTAAGATGAGATTAGCACACTTTATTGCATTGCCCCACTGCTGGCTGTGTGAACACATGTGGGAAATATATAAGTGCACTATTGAGTTTTCTGATTTTATAGTTGCTTCCTTTCTCTTGTATTGGACTGGCAATAAGCTCCCACAAATGGGCAGGGAGGAATTGTAGCACAAGAGGAAGTGTCATTTGATTATTTATGATTTGCTTTGAAAATTGAAGTCACTGATCCGATGTAGCTACTTCGATGCTGACCAGAGAATTTTGAATGATGGCTTTTTGGCTTTTGATATTTTATGTTAGTTTATCCCCCCCAACGCAGATGTCATTACATTATTTCTGTCCTGAGGCAATTTTTAGTTAATGTTCTGAGCCATAGGATATTTGAAGGGAATGGAAGTGATTAATGAGATCAGCCAATAGACCATGTTGTTTGAGAATATGTGCAAAACAAAGAGGTAAGTTACAATTACTAAGATTTACAATGAATGCAATGGATTCCATTTTTCTTCCTTCTTGAAGACTGTAAGGAAAGTGTTCTAAGCATAGCAAATTAAGGACATGCATTGATTGAAACCTGATAAAATGGTTCAGAAAAACTGCCCAATGTTCCTAATTTCTCTTTTGGGGGAAGATATATTTCATTGGGGATGAATCTGAAACAAAATTCACAAAGCTAAAGTTTGTGTCATTCATTAATTACCACTAGAAATCAATAAATAATTATGATTATAGTTTTTAGTAATATTGGATAACATTTGCAGCTAGAGCTGTATTTCTAAGGAAATGGATCTTGATCAAATACAAGCATATAGATATATGCACTATCCTCTTTTAAATTCTGATCTGATTTTTTTAAAAAAGAAAGGTCCTATAATCTGTTTATTTGGGGGCAGAATCAAATGTAATTTGTAGACAGTAGATTATTCTTTTTGTGAGCATAAATCTTCCTATATTTCAGGCAAAGAGATATAGCGATTATCATACAAAGGCAGTCTTTAGTTTTGGGATAAAACCTGGGAATATATTCTCTGGTTGGCCACAGTTATGCAAATATCTACAACATATACAGGTTGATGCAAGGTATCTAATTATATTCTGTACTTGTCAATAGAGGTGTCCCCCAAGGCAAGTGTTCTAGGACCAACTCTCTTCATTCTCTACATAAATGACCTCTGTGATTATATTAAGAGCAACTGTGTTCTCTTCACTGATGATGTAAAGCTATTCAACACCACCGACAATACTGCTACCCTTCAAAAAGACCTTGACTATGTATCAGAATGATCAAACAAATGACAACTTCAAATCTCAACAAATAAATGTTCCGTTTTACATGTTGGCAAAAAAAAATCAGAAAATAAAATGCAAGCTGAATAGTCAAGACCTTGTTGATGATCCAAACTCTGTAAAGGACCTTAGAGTACTCATCTCTAATGACCTAAGTGCTAGAGCCCACTGTAACCACATAGCCCAAAAGACATTAAGAGTTGTTAACCTAATCCTACTGTAGCTTTTTCTCTGGTAATATCACACTACTAACTAGAGCATACAAAACATTTGCTAGACCAATACTTGAATACAGCTCATCAGTCTGGAACCTGCATTATGTATCTGATATTAATTCAGTTGACAGAAGTCCAGAAATATTTCACAGGATGAGTTCTCCACTCCTCTACTCATTATAGAATACCTTATGCCACCAGACTTGAAATTCTAGACCTAGAAAATCTAGAACTATGCCACCTTCGGTCTGATCTAAGTATAGTATATAAAATTATATATTGCAATGTCCTATCTGTCAATGAATACTCCAGCTTCAACCATAACAATACAAGAGCACACAATAGATACAAACTCCAGGTTAACCGCACCAAACTTGATTGCAGGAAATACGACTTCAGCAACAGAATGGTCAATATCTGCAATACTCTACCTGACTCTGTGGTTTCTTCCCCAAACCCCAAAAACTTTAACCTTAGACTGTCTATTATTGACCTCACCCCTTTCCTAAGAGGTCTGTAGGGGGCGTGCATAAGTGCATCCAACGTGCCTACCATCCCTATCCTATCGTTTCTTTTTATTTTTCTTATATGTATCCATTTCATGTACTCATAACTATGTCTATACTTATACCTGTAATCTTATAATCACTTGACAAAATAAATAAATAACTAAATACCTTCAGATCTTCCCTCTTTAACAGGAATTGATCTGTTCAATGTGAATCACACATGAATAACTGCTGAGAGGATCCCACTACCAAAAAATCAGGGGACAAAGACTAGGTGGAGGGTTTCTTCATTTCAGCCTTTATTTTTGCAAAATAATATTTTATAGAAATCTGACTCACCCCGACTCTGCTAGCAAAATGGAATTCTTGTGGAGGACTTTTTGTTAATCGACATAACACCCTTGAACTGTTAGCCATTGTTGGATTTTTTTTATTTTAAAATAAAAGTAATTTTAAAATAATTATTTTAATAGTTCCATATTTTAGTTTATGTTGCTGAATTGCAAGTGGCTTTATGTCCGAAACAACAGAGAGTCACACATTCAATAATTAAATAATAATGTAATACATTCAAAATAATAATGGCAAACATTCCCTGCTAATTTAAAAATGGAGAGTTCTAGGCCTTTTGTAATAAGACATATTCAAAATATGCTTGTTTCCCTCTCTTCATACCCCACTTCATTTTCCAAAAGGCAGCTGGACTGTTTTGTTTTTTCCTTAAAAATATTTTGCTTCTCATCCAAGAAGCTTCTGACCTGAAGAATCTTCTTCGACGAGAAGCAAAATGTTTTCAAGGAAAAAAACTAAAAAAGTCCAGTTTGGAAAAGCACCTTTGGACAATCATGACTTGAATGATTGAGAAACTCCATATATACATAATTACCTCCACTCAATGGATGACATCTATCCAATTTGCTTGACAATAGTAACAGTAGAATTAGAATACTCATCAGTCTTTTAATAAGACAAAATATGCATCCTTGTGCTAGCAGGGGGAAGAAAGTTTTGGGAAAAACTATATGATCCTGATACAATAAGAAAGAAAGAGAGTCATTCTCTCTTTTGTCCTTCCTTGAAGTGATTCTTCTATCCACTGACACATGGATGGAACAATAAGCTGAGATATGTAGTATCACCTGCAAACAGGGAGGGAATTCAAAGAAAAGGTTGTATAAGTAAATTTCATACAAAGAGTTTGGGGAAATGTGATAGAAAGAATAAATCTTTGGCCATTCCCCAAAAAGGGGAGCAAGAGGAGGAGGAGGAAAGAATTTCCATGGATTTTAAGTCACTCAACTCTTCTACGTCTCCTTCCAATGCAATCTTTCTTATATGAAACAGTAACATCAAATTACATTTTTTGTGAACATAATTAGCTTTCTGCCATTTTTCAAATCATCAGTTGCAGCTAGAAGTATGAAAAGGACTAGATTCTGTTCTGCCATTTCAAATGGAATCCAAACATAGAGAACCTATATGAACCAAGGCAACAAAATGCTAATGTTTAGCAAATCAAATGGAAATGCATGAGATATTTGATGTAGGATAAATAGCAACATCCCTTCCGAGACCTTTCCCCTGTAATTACTTGTGTGCAAATCTCGCTGTTCTACAAACTTCCAGCTATTTTTTACATGATTCTGTAGTTTTCCAGAATAAATCTTTCAGAACAGATTTCCTTGTCCAAAACACCATCACCTTGAATAATCTATTGTTATTCCATTCAGAAAAGGTAGAGAATAGAGAGAACATAATTGTGTATTCTAAAAGAAAAATGAATGTTCTCTGAAAAAAATACATTTTGCACATCAATACTATAAGTATGAAAATGGATGAAATTCAAAATCATTTGGTTCACAGGTTGAATCCATTTGGCTGAAATAGAAATTTATTTATTTATTTATTTAAATTTATATACTGCCCCCTCTCCCAAAGGGACTCGGGGCGGTGAACAGCCAGAATAAAATACATATATAAAACACATATACAATATTTAAAAATTAAAAGAATTAAATACATTGGCTCTTACAAAGATTAAAAATAAGGGAATTAAGAAAGTTAAAACCAGATTAAAAAATTTAAAACCCCTAGGCCAGACCGGTTTGCTGAAATAAATGAGTTTTCAACGCACGGCGGAAGGTCAGGAGATCAGGGATGGTCCTCATCTCCAAGGGTAATTCGTTCCAGAGAGAGGGTGTCCCCAATGAGAAGGCCCGCATCCTCGGGGTCGCCAGCCATCCAGCCTGCGGCACCCCGAGGAGGCCGACTCTATGGGAGCGTATCGGTCGGCGGGAGGCCGATAGTGGCAGGAGGCGGTCTCGCAAATATCCTGGTCCCGAGCCACGAAGCGCTTTAAAGATGATAACTAAGACCTTGAAGCACACCCGGAGGGCCACCAGGAGCCACCGGAAGCCAATGCGCAGAAGTGACGTAACATGGGAGCCCCGAGGAGCCCCCAACACCACCCACGTGGCCGCATTCTGCACCAGCTGGAGCCTCCGGATGCTCTTCAAAGGCAGCCCCATGTAGAGAGCATTGGCATAGTCTAGGTGGGAAGTCACCAGGGTGGAAGTGACCGTGTGAAGCGCATCCCGATCCAGAAAGGGCCGCAACTGGTAGATCCTACGGACCTGGCCAAAAGCCCCCCTGGTGATGGCTGCCACATGGTCTTCCAATGACAGCCGCACATCCAGGAGGACACCCAGATTGCGGACCCTCTCTGTGAGGGCAAGAATTCCCCCCCCCCACAGCCAGCGATGGAACCAGCTGGCTGTACCGGGGTGCCAGGAAGCACAGCCACTCAGTCTTAGATGGGTTGAGCTGAAGCCTGTTCCACCCCATCCAACACCGCACGGCCTCCAGGCACCAGGTCATCACTTCGACGGCTTCATCAGGGTGGCCCGGGATAGAGATGTACAGCTGAGTATCATCAGCATACTGATGGAACTCTACCCCAAAGCCACGGATGATCTCACCCAGCGGCTTCATATAAATGTTGAACAGAAGGGGTGAGAGCACTGACCCCTGAGGCAACCCGCAAACTAGGGGCCTCGGGGCCGACCTCTGCCCCCCTGCCAACATGAATTGTGAATGGTCAGAGAAGAAGGAGGAGAACCACCACATAACAGTGCCTCCCACTCCTAACCCCCCCCCAGCCGCCGTAATAAGATACTGCGGTTGACAGTATCAAAAGCCGCTGAGAGATCTAATAGGACCAGGACAGAGGAATAACCTCTGTCACGGGCCCTCCAGAGATCATCCACCAATGCGACCAATGCCATCTTCCGTGCTGTGCCCAGGCCTGAAGCCCAATTGGCATGGATCCAAATAGACAGCTTCATCCAGGTGCTGGGGAAGCTGTCGTGCCACCACACTCTCAACAACCTTCGTCACAAAACGAAGGTTGGAGATGGGACGATAGTTAGATAACAAAGTTGGGTCCAGGGACGGTTTCTTGAGGAGGGGTCTCTTTCAAGGCGGCGGGCAGATATCCCTCACTCAAGGAAGCGTTAATAATACCCTGAAACCAACCTCGTGTCACCTCCCAAGTGGCCAACACCAGCCAGGAGGGACACGGGTCCAATAAACATGTGGTAGCATTCAGCCCCTGCAGCAACCTGTCCACGTCTTTGGGGGTCACAGGATCAAACTTCTCCCAAATGACTGCCTCAAATTCCGCCCCCGATCCCCCACCCAGAATTGCCCATTAAGAGTCCAACCTATCCCGGATCCGAGTGATTTTATCCACCAGGAAATTCGAAAAGTCCTCAGCCCGTCCCTGCAAGGGGTCCTCCCACGCTCCCCCTTCCAGGAGGGAGTGGGTCACTCTAAACAGGGTGCCGGGCGGTTTCCTGCAAATGCAATAAGGGTGGAAAAGTAAGAAAGCTTTGCCACCCTTATCGCCACTAAATAGGTCTTAATATAAGACCGTAATAGTGTTCGGTCGGGTCTGGAGCGAGTAGTCCTCCAAATACTCTCCAGGCGTCTTTTCCGGCGCTTCATCTCCCTCAGCTCCCCGGAAAACCAAGGGGCCGAGTGAGAGCGGCGCCAGGTCAGAGGCCACAAGGGCACGACCCGGTCCAGGGCCCCAGTCGCCACCCTATCCCAGGTGGCGACCAGGTCCTCAACCGAGTCGTGTGTTCGAATGTCAGGACATGGCCCAAGCTCCATCAGGAGCCTATCTGGATCCATCAGGTGCCTGGGGCGGTACCAACGTATTTGGTCCGCCTCCCTGTGATGGGGAGGAGCGGCCTGGAAGTCCAGCTTAAGGAGCTGAATGAACTGACCATGACAAGGGCTCAACAAAAACGTCCCCAACACCAAGATCATCCTGTCACTATCCAGAGACAAAAACCAGATCCAGGATGTGACCCCCAATGTGAGTGGGTTCCCTAATTAATTGGGTTAGGCCCAAGGCTGTCATGGAAGCCAAGAACTCCTGAGCAATCCCCGAGGTCCCACCAGCCGAAGGCAGGTTGAAATCCCCCATGATCATCAGCCTGGGGTCTCAATCGCTAGGCCGGCTATGACCTCGAGGAGCTCAGGCAGAGCCGATGTCACATAGCAGGGAGTGTGTGATCAATAGACCCATCTGAACCCCGGAACCACACTTTACAAAAAGGGACTCACATCCGGTCATCTGAGGAACAGTGGATTCCCTAGGACCCAGATCCTCCCAGTTAATTACCGAAATCCCCCCACCCCTCCCCTGGGTCCTCGGCCAATGAAAGACCCGAAACCCAGCTGGGCACATCTCCACCAGAGGGACACCCCCCTCCTGTCCTAGCCAGGTCTCGGTAATGCCAGCCAGGTCCACACACCCCTCCGTGACAAGATCGTAAACAAGGGGGGCTTTATTCATTACGGACCTGGCGTTGCATAACATCAGCCGGAGGCCTGGGGCCTGATCATTCAAACAACTCAGGGAGTGAGACATGACCTGGGGGCCGGAGCACACCACCGCTTGTAAACAGCGGGGGCGAGCTCCCATAACTTGATAAGACCCCTTGTCAACACCATACCTGCCTCTCCCGCCGATCGTAGAAAAAACCCCCATCCTCGATCCGACCATCCCCGGTCCCACAACCCCCCGACCATGCGTGAACTCCAGTCTGGCCTTTCTTCCAGAAGTGTTGTCCCCCAAACCCTATCTGACCACCCTCCCTAACCCCTTTAAGAATTTGGAAATAAATAACCGTAATTGGGCGCGTTTCCCTTGAATGTGCCACCTCTCCGGATTCCAAGGTCCATCATCGAGGTATGCCACAGATTGATTGTGAATTAATTAATATGCCTTGTGTGCCTACACATCTACCTAAATAACCATAGCTTCCAATATCCAGCTTTGTTTCTCTCTTTTCTGAGATAATATCATGCCTAAATCCATGGACATAAACTCAGAGGTGGTATTCAGCAGGTTCTGACCAGTTCTGGAGAATCGGTAGTGGAAATTTTGAGTAATTCAGAGAGCCGGCAAATACCACCTCTGACTGGAGATTTTACAATATCCTTCCCTTGCCACGCCCACCAAGCCATTCTCACAAAACTGGTAGTAAAAAAAAATTGAATCCCACCATTGCATAAATCCACTTATCTTGAGGACTAGACGGCTAGGCTAGACTCGATTTCCAGAAGAACTGAGGTAGAAGGCTCATAGAAATATATGTGGTTCTATATACTCCAAATTCACTACAATTTGTAACCACTCACATTTATAACTTTGAAAATGTTTGACCAGCACAATAATTGGCCAGCCCCACACTGGCTCCTTTTTCACACTTCTTGATACTTTTCTACTAGCGTGCCTCCTCCACTTTGTTAGTTTTGCAACCAATTTGTTGAGACAATCATATCTTGTGTCTTGCTTATGGTTGTCATTCTTCAAGTGCAGCATATGCTAAAATTTTCCAGATCAATTTCTCTCTGTATGTATTAGGGCTATGCAGATAGTTCTCAACTCAGGACAATAAATGGCCTAAAATCTCTGTTGTTAAAATCTCTGTTGACTTTTGCCCCATTTTACAACTTTTCTTGCCACAATTGTTAAGTGAATCGTTGCAATTATTAATATGGTTGTTAAGTGAATCTGGCTTTCCCAGTGATTTTGCTTGTCAAAAGTTGCAAAAAGTGGTCACATGACCCTGGGGCCCTCCAACTGTCATAAATATGAATCAGTTGCCAAACATCTGAATTTTCATCATGGGATCATGGAGATGATGCAATGGTCATAAGTGTGAAAAATGGTCATAAATCACTTTTTTCAGTGCCATTGTAACTTTGAACGGTCACTAAATGAACTATTATAAGTCAAGGATTACTTATATTTGCTGGGTCTGATGTAATAAATCTGCTTTATATGTCCTGTCAAAAACATGGTATGAAGCTACATTTGATCCCTATAACATGGTATTATTAGCAATGCATACTAATGACAGAATATTAATTTTAATATGATTATACATATTTAATATACCTTCACGGGTGCATTATTTTTTCATGTTCTATTTGCTGAAACGAATGTGACAAGACTCTTTCAACAGATAATGCATACAAAATTATTTGACTTTTAAGATTTTGTTATTTCTTGCTGAAGATGGACTGAGTTTTAAAGTTTACATCAGAAATTGTACAACAGCTAATCATATTTGTAGAAACATGAATGCTCCTTATTCACGACTTATTTCTCATTTGCTATATACATTTGTTTCCATCTTTTTTCCATAGCTCATGCTTAGATCTGGTACTGGGGAAAAATAAATGAAAGGTCATATCTTTCTCTTCATCATCATTTTACAGCCTTAATGAAGGTGAGCAGTGAGGAAACAGCTTGAGTAGTGAATATGGGAATAGAAAGGAGAGAAGAACATCATAGGGCAGAAAGGGATGTTTCCTTTGTGAGAGTCAATAAAACGATGTCCTGCTAATTGAATATTTGGCTTATAAATTATTGGCAAGTCACAAGTCATAAAGAAACATTAATTATTAACTAGAACTGGACAGAAACATATTCCTGATTGTTTTTACCCTTTTTGTTTGTTAGTCAGTTTCATGACAAAGAATTTGCTTTAGACATATTTTCAAGGGAGAAGATCATTCTGAAATCATCATGAATAAATTATGATGTGTATTGTATCTTTTATTATACATCCTTCTTTTTAATGTTCTGTCTCCTTTCTGTCTTCCCATGCTTCCATTTCACCTCAAAATTTTAATGGGGAATTTCCCCTCATTGGGCTTTTCCAGTAGCTATATTCTTTTCATTAAGAGAAAGGCCATCCTTGAGAAATTGTTAGATATTTTTAAAGTAATTTAAAGAAATCATTCACCTGATTTTCTTGCCCGCAGATTTGGTGGAGAACTTCCAAAAATCATTTGTGTCTCATTATATTATTATTGAACAAGATTTCAATAATTTAACAACAACTCAAATAAACAGGCTAATTTGTATTTACAATAATTTCCTTAGAGGTAGGTTCTATCTCATCTCTGGCCATTCTCTGAAGGAACATTGTAAAATGACTATATTATATGTTTTTCTATTCTCCATCTCCTTTCTAAAAATTACCTACATTGTCAAGAATAGGGAAAATCTGGTGTGATATGATTAGGAACACAAATGGCTAGAGCAGTGTCAATCCAGGTCAAATCTATCTTGAATTTGCACTGAGTCAATATGTCTGTCCTTTTTCTGTATGAACCCCCACATGAACAAAAAGGAACAAACAAACAAAGACTACAAAAGTGTAAACTTTTAAAATAACTTACAAGGAGACCAAATACCTAGCTCCTTTTCTTTGAGCAGCTACTTCTGCATAGAAGAGCTATGTACATTGCAAACTGAAATTGAAATAATCCTGGAAGTGAAATTACATGGTGACATGCCATCATTTTGAGTTCTTTATATGGGGAATACCAAGCCTGTTTCCATAGATCCATGAGAGAAGACATACTTTGGTTTCCATGTGGAAACTCATCATCATAATAAGAGAGACGTGGTCTCAATTGCAAAGTACACAGTGGAAAGCGTGTTCAATTGTTCCTGGCACCCAATAAGAGCATAGTTAGTGTACTTTTGGATTATTTGTGAAAATATTTACAGACCCCTCACATCCCGGACATAAACTGTTTCAACTCCTTCCCCCCAAAAAAACAGTTTTTTTCCCAAACGCCATCAGTCTGCTAAACAAATAATTCCCTCAACACTGTTCAATTATTTACAAAGTCTGCACTACTATTACTATTAATCTTCTCATCATTCCTTATCACCCATCCGCTCCCACTTGTGACTATATAACTGTAACTTTGTCACTTGTATCATTATGATCTATATGGACTGTTTCCAAATATGATTTGATTGCTTATTGTACCCTATGACTATTATTTTGTGTTTTATGATTCTTGATTCTTGACAAATGTTTCTTTTCTTTTATGTATACTGAGAGCATTTGCACCAAGGCAAATTCCTTGTGTGTCCAATCACACTCGGCCAATAAAAGAATTCTAATTCTAATTACCTCCCAAATAAGATGGATAATCTCATGGATCCAAGTGGTCTTCAGATTATTGGCCCAAAAGTTGCAGATGGGTCAACTGCTTCAGAAATTTCTTTCATCCTAGAACATAGAAAAGTAATCCTGCCTATTTCAAGGAGATAGTGATACACAAAGAATGTCAAACATCAAATGAAACATGCACTATAGTTCAATTCTGAAAAATTTGATGTAAACCTTTACATTCCAAGAAGCTCATTTCATGATTTATTTATGAACTCCATTTAAACGGATAGATTTAACACTGTTTGATTCTCTTATTTTAGCATATTGCAACATGTTTTTAGCTGTTCAGCGCTATCTTTTGTGCACAGGTGTGTGAATCTGATCTTGTAAACAAAATTAGTACATTTCAATAGAAAATTTAATATAGTAACAATCTGTGCAAACCACATATGGAGTAATGATTGCTGTACTCTTGAGTAAAGGGTTAATAACATGTAATATATAATGAGTAAACCAAGTTGATGACACTTTTGTATCTAACAGCAGTGAGCCCGTAGATGAATTAATGGACAGATTTCGCTGTTGTTGTCAACCCAAGAACAAAGCTTTTCATATAATTCTTTGAGTGCACCTTTTCAAAACGATTGTCTAAAGAACAAGTATAGCATCATACCAGAAGTACTTAGAGTTGAGATAAATTAACTGATACTTCCAGATAAGTTGGTGTTTGAACATAATGTTACACACAGAAAAAAAGAAGAAGAAAAAATAGAAACAAAGATTGGAATAGATCATGCCAGACAAACCTAATTGCATTCTTTGACAAAGCGACATTAATGGACCAACAAAATGCTGTCCACATAGCATACTTGAAGTTCAGTACAGCATTTTGCACAAAGTAGACCACAACCTACTTCTTGGTAAGATTGGAAAATTTGGGATATACAGCATCACCACCAGATGGATTCATAACTGCCTGACCAACTGCACTCAGTGTGTTGCCCTCAGTGGAACTACATCTACACAGCGGGAAGCATTCAGTGTAACAGTAGTAACTATGAGAGGAACATAAGAGTCCTAGTGGACAACCACTTAAATATGAGCCAGCAGTATGCTGCAGTTACCAAAATGCAGCTCTTGGCTACATTGGACTGTGTGAAGTGACACCTTTATACTACTTTGCTAGGACCACGCTTGGAATACTGCATCCAGTTTTGGTCACCATGATACAAACAAGATTTTGAGACTCTAGAAAGGCTGCAGAGATGAGCATCAAAGATTATTAGGAGCTAAAGATAAAACATATGATGAATGGTTGCAGGAACTAGGTACATCTAGTCTAACAAAGAGATGGACTATGGGTGACATGATAGCAGTCTTTCAATATTTAAGGGGATGTCATAGAGATGAAGGGATCAACATATCCTCCAAAGTACCTGATGGCAGGACAAGAAGTAATGGATGGAAGCCTATCAAAAAGAGATTCAACCTACAAGTAAAGAGAAATTTCCTGACAGAACAATTAATCTGTGGGACGGTTTGTCTCCAAAAGTTGTGGGTGATCACTGGAGGTTTTTAAGAAGAGATTGGACAACTATTTGTCCAGAATGGTATAGATTTTCCTAGTTGAGCAGGGAGTTATTGTTATTTTCTATTATTTTGTATTCTGAATTACACTGTATAGGTAGTATAGCTGGTAAGAAGATTGAAATTTTTGAGCAGAATTGTTCTGCATCTGGCTAGGGAGAAGCCATGGCAGTATTACACACCTGACCTTCTAATTTTTTGAGAAGCTACACAAATAAAAGCTACAGGTTTTGCTTGAAGCTTACTGTGCATCGAGAAAGAATGTTACTAATGAAGCATAATTTTTCATAATGATATATTACAAAGGAGAAAATGCAACTCCCTATATGATCAATTAAAAACCTGTGAAATTTAGAGACTGCATTGTTTGTGAAAATAGAATGCAAAAGAATGAATAATGTTACCAAGATATGATGATTTGAGCAGAAAAGTGGTAAATTAAAATGAATGATTGTGTGGTGGTAAGGTTTAAAATATATACTTAAGGGCAAGCTAATGTGTCTCTATAAATGTTACCAAGACTTGCAAGTTATACAATTAAAAAAAATTTAAATGCCAGATTGGTTACTTAGTGTGGGCAGAAATTAAGAGCATTTGAGAAATGTGATCATTGGGAACATAGATATAAGTTTCCTGTTGAAATTTCAAACAATGATGAAAAAACTGTCTCAAGTTTAAAGACAAAAAATAGGGGCATATTAGCCTTTTATCAGGCCAACCTTTCTTTATTAAAATGTTTAAGCCTTTGCTCATAAAAGTTTCAGTGGTTAGATTATTATTTTTTTAAATAAAGCACCAATTTTGAGATAGTTGTGAAGCTGACTATATGGTTATTATTTCTGTTGATGCCAGTGCTAATTGGCTTGGGAGCAGCATTGTTTAAAGATTATTTACTAATTGCATATGTTTCTAAAACCAAAACTATTATATAGCAGAATTATTTGAACATTAAAAAGGAAATTTTGGCTAGTGTATTCAGTTGTCTAAAACTTCATCAGTTAAGTTAAGGAGCGTGGTGGCTCATAAGGTTAGTACGCTAGGCTGCCGATCAGCAAGCTTATGTTTGAGACTTGTTGCTGCCATGGGGCAGGGTGAGCTCCTATTACATGCTCCAGCTCCTGCTTATCTAGCAGTTCAAAAGTAGGCAACTGAGAGCAGATTAAAAGGTAACATTTTAGTGAGCAAGTTCAGAGGGACACAAAAGGACCCCCCAAATGGGCATCCCTTAGCCAATGGTGATATCACCGACAAATCTTTTTTGTCAGAAAAAAGATTTTTGAACAGAACCTACAGGAAAAATAAATTAAGTTACAAAAAAAAAATTCTTAAGTTCTTAGAAGCCATTTTTAAATATAAATTTCACCTCATAAAATTCAAATATTGTTGTTAATCTTGCCAAAATACCAAGTTGAAAATTATTTATAGACCAAAGAAGGAATTAGTAATAGCTAACTTCATCCAGAGACAATTTAACACATGAAAAATATTTCATTGTGGAAAAGCTAAATTAAGCAATGTGTTTGATGAAATCATGTCCTTCCTTTTTTGATTCTATAATGAGAGACTTTGAGGTTGGTAATTTACAACTTTTGAAAAATAGTTTGAAAGGCTGCTTGCTGAAAGTGGGGGAGGGGGAGAGACTATTCCAGAAAGAGTGACACCTTAGCGGGATTATTGAAATGGGTTGTTTATGAGAATATAATTTTAGAGGGTACTCATTAGAGCAGCACCATAGAAACTAATAATTGAAATGTTGAATGAAGTTCATGAGTTTAATTTAGGAATAGGAATATTGTAAGAAAATAAAGAGCCAGATAGGACTGGTCAGAAAGCATAGATCAAATATGTGTAATATGTCAAACCTATAAAAATAACAATTGTAAAGCATGAATGGAAAACATGAAATGCCAGTAGGACTGTAGCAGAAATTAAACTGATAGTTTTTATTTTATTTATTTATTTATTGCAAATTTTATATACCGCTCCCATCTCCTAGCGGGACTCGGGGTGGTTTACAGCCCAATAAAAACAATTCAATACTATATTTAAAATACAATTAAAAAGATTAAATAAGTTTTATTTGAAATAAGTTTTATTTCAAAGTTAAGAATATTTTATACTGTCAGCATAAAGCTCAGTAAGGTATTTTTCCTAGATATAGTATACCAGGTAAAGTTGCGAATTCTAATGTACCTTAGTTTAATTCAAAAGAATTTGATGAATTTGTTTAAAAGGTGGAGGGAATATGTATAATATTTAAGACCTTATTATGCTCAGTCCAAGACTGTCAGAAAGGCTAATGTGCAAAAACAAAAAGTTTTTTTTTTTATTATTAACCCACTGATTATTGGGGCAAAGTCAGAAGCGTGTATCACATTCATACATAAATTTTGAAAAGTAACAAACTTTCTGATGAGGCATTATACACGGTATATTTAAATGGTATTTTTATAAATATATTTTTATTGAGACTTTTAAACAAACAAAATAATATAAAGAAAAAAAAAGAAAACAAAGAAAAAGCAAAAAGTGCAAGAAAAGGGAAAAAATTGGGGGGGGGGAGATATAAAGATATGACTTCCAACATTCTTCACCAAAGTTTTAAGTACAAATATATTTTAACCTCTCTCTCTCTACAAAATTACATCATATTCTTCTTCTTTCTATAACCCATCCTCTCTTTTCATGAAAGCCATAAATCACAAAAATATTTTTCTTCATTTTTATGCAAAAAGTCCGTCAGAGATTTCCAGTCACCAATAACTGTGGATAATGTCTTTTCCCTAACAAAAGAAGTTAATTAAGCCAACTCAGCAAGGACTTTAAGAATTCTCAAAAAAAAAAAAAAAAATTCTGACAACTGGATGCAATCATAACTCACAAATTTCATTACTTTGATATAAAAAATTAAGAGGACTAAATATTTATTTTTTAGATAAATACATGTATGAAATTGCAGATCGTGATTTACTTGCCTCCTGTGAGCTTCTTAATGTACAAATATCTTTTTTTAAAAAAAATATACATGAATTTCTTTCACTGAGGCTTCAGTAAATATATATAGAGTGCTATTCAATGAGTATGGCAACATATTCCAATTAGATTTGTAACCATAATGTTTATTGCTCTATTAGAAACTAACCAATCCATGAAAGGGTAATTGGGAAGTGCTGAACCCATGAACTGAATAATCTAAGTTTCCCTGGGGAAAAGAGGCAGAGGGAGGGGGATGCACAGTTAAAACAATAAGATTTTGGCTATATTAGATTTCTGTGCCCTTGTGACATAGACAGTTTGATTTCACAAACATATTTCTCAAAACATTGTATATAGATTTCTCATAAATTTTTGAAAATGTCTGAGAATTAAGGATGATTGATAAAAAGTATTTTCTGTGTTTATTTCTTCAACTGGAGGTTCCCAGTTTACTCATTTTTTATTAAAAAAAAATAGGCATTTAACATTGATACAATAGAGCCTCCCCTCTCCACCCTTAAAAATCTTTCTTTCTCTTTAGGGATCTGCAACTCCACTTCATTTGAACTATGATCTCTCTCTCTCTCTCTCTCTTTCCCTCCCTCCCTCTCTCTCTCTCCCCCCCCCCCTCTCGATTAAATAAAGACAGTGCATATTTCATCATAAACTCATTTTATCTTATGTTCTGCTTGGGGGCAGGTAGTTCCATGTAAGTATTTTTTCATATTTTATTCATAATTATTCAAAATCCATTGTTTGATATAGAATCATGATCATGTGGTAAAGATAATACTTAAAATAAAGTCCCCCACATGGCATAGGACATGTTCTGCACAGTTTCTGAACCATCTAGGTTAAGTCCAAGAAAGAAACAACCAGGACCATATTTTAGATACGACATTCAAAGCATGATAGCCACGATGGTGTTTGGAATTTGTACTTTAAATATCACCAATAGAGTGAGGCAGAGAGAAATAAGATTTGGTACAATGCACAGACTGAGAAGTACTAATCCCATTGTTTCACGTTCTGTTCTTTTTCCTTTTTTTACTTCCTTGAATCTAGTGTGTCAAATCTGTTTTAACTCCTGGCCACTTTCTGGATATGTCCCTGCAATTTTCTTGGCAAGATTTTGGAAGTGATTTGCCCTAGTCTTCTTTCTAGGGACTGGCCCAAGGTTTGGGTGACGTGGAGTTGGGTTAGGGTTAGAAAGATTGGACGTTAGGATGTGGGTTGCTGGATTATTTTTTTAATGCAGTCAGCATGGTAGTCAATATATCTCTCCATTGTCTTGATGTATTTTGAGTTGTGTGCGGAGTTCAGTAGAGCAGATTCTTTGCAGTAATGATAAGTCGGGCCATGAGCAAAGTTTATTATGGTCAAGATTGGTCTTAGCAATGGAGTTTATTGTATGAATGAAGGAATTAATGGCTTCATGCCTAAAGCAGGAGCAGAACTCATACTGTTCCAGTTTCTAGCCTAGTGCCACTCCGCCAATGCAGCTCTCAATTTTTTGTATCTAACATTATTTTTATTATACTATTTTATTTGTGATTTTTTAATATTTAACATTTAATAATGACCTATATTTGTCATAAACAATAAAATTTTAACTTATTTTTTCCTAGTGCAAAATTACTCCAGTCTAACTCCAGGAGCTCTCATTAGCACCATGGCTCATAGCTATAGACAGAAGAGAAGCATTTGTACCTGTCCTTTATCTCACCATCCCTTGTTACATTTCACTAACTAGACTCAAGCATGGCAAAATGCTTTCACAAAACCCTAAATTGAAACTTAACTGGGTCTTTACATTTTAACCTGCAACACCCTAAAAGTAAGCCAGTCTGTCTGTTTGTCTCTCATCTATCCATTTATCTATCTATCATTCTTGCTTTCTCTGTATCTTCATCACATTGGTTTAGTTCCCAGAAAATTATTACGTATCATAGATTCAATATCATCTTAGCACCAATTAAAGAAAGCCAGGTTATGAGAGGAGGAAGCTCTTGTTTAAATGTGAATGCTAGCAGAAGCAATCAGCAAGAGGCCCCGAAGAAACTGATGAATACATATACAGAGAAGGAAAATCGATTTTGAGATAAGGACTGACGTGATGTGCCGAACTTGAAATCACCTTCTCCTTCCTTTCCAGTCTAAAATTCTCATTTAATAGACTGAATTGCAGTTTGAATTTGTACATTTATCTATGACAGGAAATTAAGTCGGCTGGGCTGATAGCTTTTTTTTAAATAGTCCCATTTGACAATGCAAGATATCGGTATCAAACTCTTTCACATTAGGAATATCTTTCTCCCCATCCTTCCCATAGTGAACCAGTCCAGCTCCATCCTATGAAATCTACACGGCTTCAAAAAGATTAAGATGCTGGAAGGCTTCTCATTAGCTATTGACTGTTTTTCAAAGGCAGTGTTGTAACTGCAATAATTGTGCATGTAATTATCACTACAAGTATCAAAGACAATTACTTTAGGGTTACTATACATTCAGCTCTAAAATGCTATCAGAACAGTGTCAGAGACAAGCCTTTGACAGGAAAACACCTGCAATGGGAGATATGTGAAAAAAGTCTTCTCCAACCTAGGTATAACTCTGAGAACCCATCAGGCATGTTCAATTCTCTGGAATGTTCTTTTTTTTTTTTTTTAGTGTTTTATAGCATTCCTTGATGTTGTCTTCTTATTTGCTAGTTTTGGTATATGAAGCTTCCCTCAGTTTTCTGCCACCCCCATGTCTATGTTCATCACTTGTTATTAGAAAAATAGAAAACGGAGTACTCAGAGAAAATAAACATCGCAGAATTGCCCACTAAAGAGAGTCGATGTGCAATAGATTGAGGCTAAATACAGCATTTAATAAACTTGAAAAAAAAATTGTGGTATAAAAAATGGGCAGTGATGGCCATTAGCTCAGATAGCTTTAAATTCATGTAAGAAAGGGAAATCAACTGTTGCTATGTTGTTACTAATACAGTAGCAATTTGATTTATATTCAGCCTTTTTACTCCAGGGTTTCTCACCAAGGTTAGAACAAATAATAATTATATACAATACTTAAATACAAAATAATCATTCTTCAACACTACTTTGCTGCATTTTAAATGGTGTATCACTATTCACTTGTGAAACTTACTACAGAATAAGGCTGTGCATATTCTAAGCTTAGGGTAAAATGGGATGTTATATTCCATAATTTTTGAGAATTTCGATGTCCCACAAGTGTCTTATTATTCAGTAAGGAAAGGAATCTTTCTACATTTAATATGTGTAATTTTGTTATGCCCTCAACTTATAGAATGTATCTTTTTCCTAAAGAAAAAAATGCCAATATGATACCTTTTTCTCTTAGGGAAGTTCTTCCAGAATATTTTTATTCAAAGAAGCAATATTTTTATTGAAAGAAATAAAATTTCCAAAATATTGAGTGATTCTATTATCCTCCAATAGCTAACAACTCACCCCCCAGGAAAAATATAATGGCTTCTTATAAATGTCTGCTTATGGCTTTGGCTTCTACTGAACTCTGATATCTTTCTATCTCCTTGTTACTTTGATGCTTTCCTTTTTTTAAAAAAAAAATCTGCAAATGAGATTTTTCCCCTCAAGAAATGACGTTGCATGGAATCAAATAATCCAATCCCACTTTGATTATCTGCCGTGCATCATTCTGTCTTCCTATGCACTGAAAGGAGAAGAAACTCTACTTTTTCCTAATTATTCTTGTATTTATTGTGGTAATTAGTTTTGGCCATGTCTTTCCTGCCCTGGGAAGGATAGCACAGGCAGGGAAAGGAAAGTGAAAAAGAAGCTAGGTTTCACAAAGTCCTTGGTGCTCTCTGAGCTTGATTGTTTTCTTGCAGATATTTCATTACCCAACTAGGAAATGAAACACCTGCAAGAAAATGACTAAACTCAGAAAGTACCAAGGACTCCACAGTTCAACCTTGAGCTACATACATTCTTTCTATTGGAAGATAGATTTCCTTTTGACTTCTTGAATCTGCAGATGTACTTCCCACAAGCCAACTCTCCAGACTGCAAATCTTCAAGCTCAGCTCTTGGAAGAAAGAATGCCAGCTTTCAAGAGGTATGAGTGGGATTATTGAATACAATCATAGACAATATAAGCTGTGTTAAGAACTAGAGAGCCAAGATAATTAAAAGATAACCAAACAATTAAAAGATAACATAGGGAAAACTTGGGTGTGCTTACATTTGACTGCCATGATTAAATTTAGTGTGCATTTCAAGAAGAAGCTATTCTAATCTACTCCGGCAGGCTTTATTTTTTGCTACTTTATGAAGGAACATAGTGTCTGTAATTTCAAAGAGCGGGACAAAAGAGGCTGTCTTCTTCCTTTCCTGGATATAATATCTTAAAGGTCTTTTTTCAAGTTAGAAGACGGATGCAGAGTTATTTGGGTATTCTCAACCAGGAGTATGGCCCTTTGAAATCCCAACCAAAATTGCTATTCTGTTATTATTTCTAATGTGACAGATCAAAAAAAAAGGTTAATTATACGAACTCTATTGGATTATTTTACTTACAACATTGTTTAAATTAAATTAAGTCAAATCTTTAAAACAGTTCTTTGCCCAAATTCTGTTTTCTTTTTGTAGCATCATTCTGGCAATTGCAAGTTTCAGGCTAAAATTCACTCATCCCTCTTCAAAATTCTTGCCATTCCATATTCTTTCTCTTAGACTTGATCTGTCAGATTCTTTTCTTCTGAGTTCAAAGAAAAGAAAAGGACACTGGACACAATGACTGTAGATTTTATATTTGCAGATTCAAATGTGAACTGACCTGAGCCATAGCTCCTGGACTAAAGTGTGGGGTAGAACCTAATTATCCAGCTTCTTTCATTTTACTCAAATGGACTAATGCAGACCATCGATTAAAATAAATATGCAGTTAGAGAGAAAACTAATGTAGAATATATTAACTATTTGATGGAAATGTCAAATGTAAAAGTATACTTAAACTCGTATTCAAGAAAAAAAAAATTCTTTTAATGCTCGATCCATCAAATAATGTGGGAAATGGATGGCAGGAAGTTATGAGGAAACATCTTTCAACTATGCAAACAATCCTTCTTGGATTATGGGATGCCTACAATGGAAACTTTCAAAACTGGCCTTAGGAAAGGAATAGTTGAGGAGGAGAAAGAGCAATCTAGTCCTGAGTAAGTAGAATGCGCGAGAAAGAAATTCAAAATAACCCTTGATTTTGATTGATATAAAATATGAGAGAGGATGGGGGGACTCACAAGCTTTCAAGGTTCTATTATTCTACCCTGCAACAAAGAACATTCCTGAAATCCCTGCTGCTTCTGTTTCTTGATCTGGACTACTTTGAAGGGCTGATAATACTCTGTTTCTTCTGAAATAGCAACTAAAGACCAAGATGACCTTGGAAAAAATAAGCCACGTTAGACATAGTTATGATTTGGTGAAAACAATCAGCTAATCCTAGAATTACGGGAGAGCTCTAGCCTGAAGAGCTCTAGCTACAAGCTATAGTTTAGAATGGGAGAAGATCATGGCAAATGGATTTCATGCTACATCCTTCCGATATCTGACATCCAGTAGAGGGGCTCGAGTTATCTTAGCCCAAGCCTGGGGAAAGAGCCAGGTCTTTGTGGTCCTCTCAAACACCACCAGGGAAGGAGCCATATGGATTTCAGATGTGTGTCTAATTCCAGAGGGCTGGTGTCATGACAAAAAGGATATGGTTCATGAGTCCTGATAGATGACATTGTTTAATCAAAGGAATCAGGAGAGTGCCAACCCTGTCAGCTTAAATCAGCTGGTAGACAACACAGGAGATAGATGCAGCTGTGACTTGCTCTTCAGGTCCAGGCAAACTCCCAGATTTTGAATGGGGAAATACAAGGTCAAAGATGGATTGTTTCCATAGCCAATACAACAGCCATTTGGTTCTGGTAGGATTGAAGTGAAGACAATTTCTCACCATCTGGACCCACACAGACTCCAGACACTAGGGGAGAATAACCCTCCCTTGGCTAGTCTGTGGTGAAAAGATACAATGAAGTATCTTTAGCATGCTGATCATGCCAAATCCCAAGCTAATAGATGATTTACACAGGAAGTTTTTCCAGAAGAAATTGGGCCCAGTGTCATACCAGAAAGGAAGGGCCTAGGGAGTGACATTTGCCCCAGGAGTGGAATTCAAAATTTTAACAACCGGTTCTGTGGGTGTGGCTTAGGTAGTGGGTGTGGCTTGGTGATCATGTGATGGGTGGACATGGCTTGGTGGTCATGTTATTGGACGGGTGTGGCCAACTCAATATCACTCACATCGAGGCACGAATCTCCTCTCCTGGCCTCTCATGACTGTGGGGATACTGCAACAGTCGTAAGTGCGAAAAATGGTCATAAGTCACTTTTTTCAGTGCCATTGTAACTTTGAATAGTCACTCCACACAAGCAAAGTACCAGCAAAGGAGGGGAAAAAACCTCCGGAGAAGTTCCTGAGACAGGAAGTCTAGTCCTGCCAAGAATGTAATAAGGGTTAACGGAGAGGCAGTTTCTGTAAGCAACATCAGAATGTTTCCTTCCTGCCTTCCTTACAGGATTAGGCCAGTATTTCTTCTAACAATCGGTTCTCCGAACTGCTTAGAATGTTAACAACCAAATAGCAAATAGCAAATAGGTGTGAACTGGTAGAATCCCACCCCTGATTTGCCCCCAAACTAGAACTAGCTGTGAAGAAAGGGAACCACCATAAAATGGTGGCCCCTATTCCAAAACCCTGGATCCAATCCAGAAGAATACTGTGGTTGATGGTACCAAACTGAGTAAACTGAGTGAAGGGACGGAAGATCACAATTTCAGAATCTGGCAACAACGTAGTTTATATTGTAACAAAAACATACAACTCCTTACATATTAATGGAAGAGAAGCTGCAGAAAGAGGGAAATAAACATTTTATTACAATTGATTGGAGTGAAGTGAGTAATCAAAGAGTATCAATTGTCCTTGTAAAAGTGATATAAATGGCTTCACAGGATTTTGATTTCCCTGGTGTAAATGATAATGTAAGAATGGATATAACTATTTTAATTGTAGAGACAGAGTTTAATTGGGGAAAGTGTGAGATGTTTTATTACAGATTTGGATAGTGGTTGCATTGTAAAAATGTCCTTTAAATTGAATTTAAGTAAAATTTGAGTGTGTAATTTATTTTCAGAAGGAATGTGATATTGCCTTCCAGATTTAGTTGTTGTGATTTTCCTGTCTAGCCTTTGTCCTTTGTATTTCTTCTAGGTTGCTTATCAAAGCGCCAACCAGGACTGATATTGCTAACTTCCAAGCTGAGGTAAGGTAGTAAGGGAGTTCCATTTACCTATCTATCTGTCTATCACTTCTGGTTTCACCATCTGAGTTTCCTACAGCCTTCTGACCTGTCCCAAGATGCTGTCAATTTACAAGAAGTCATTAAACTTAGTACTTTTAAGACTAGATATAATAGGGGAGAGTTGATGGGAGATTTTTTTTTAAAAATGGATGAGGTTCAAAATATTTATTCTGGACACATCCACTTTTTGCTTTGCTGTATCCATTTTTCTTCTTGACTCATTTCACTTGGGACATGAAAGCCATAGTCTAGGCTCAATCTAAGGAAATATGCATTGCTGTGTTAATCAGAAAAGCTGTTTGAGGCTTGTTAAAAAAAATCAAAAGCAATATAGGTCCTGCTCCTGAGGCTTATACAATACAAGAGAGATGGCATAGAAGAGCTGGGAAAAGAAAAAGATAGACTGAAACACTTCGTTGTAATGTTTCCATGGTCATCCAACAACTAGATGTGATATCTGTGTGCCACTCAGAACTACAGAGCAGGGCTCTGAAAAATAAGCTAGCACAGTTTCTCCAACCTGATGCCCTTGAGATATATTAAGCCAATGTAGAATACTGGTAAAGGTGCTGTCTGGAAGGCCTAGCTGATTCAATTCTACAGAGGAATTATTGATTCAGTCATCAGCATGTTTTAAAAATTATGGCTCATCCTAAAAGACTTTTCCTTTATATGGCTTAAATTTATCTATATTTAATATATTAACAATCAAAATTGATGCATTTTTTGCCATTGCTGCTTCTCATGATTGTTTGATGGATTTTCATATTGTATTATTTTTCAACATAGACTGCCAAACAGGACAGACACAAACTTCAACGAATAATTAGAACTGCAGAAAAAACAATTGCTACCCATCTGCCTTCTATTGAGGACCTGTGTACTGCATGAGTCCAAAAGAGGGCTGTGAAAATATCTATAGACCCTTCACATCCTGGACATAAATTGTTTCAACTTCTACCCTCAAAATGATGCTATAGAGCATACCAGAACTGGACACAAGAACAGTTTTTCCCCGAATGCCATCACGCTATTAAACCACTAATTCCCACAACATTGTCAACTTATTTACTAAGACCGTATTACTATTATTCCTCTACTACTAGATTATAATAACACTTCCTAGTATCTATCTCTTCTCTTATGACTATAACTGTGTTGCTTGTATTTTTACAATCTATATTGTTTTATTTGTTTGCTACTATGATTTGATTGCTTATTAGTAACCTATGACTATCATTAAGTCTTGTATCTCATGATTCTTGATGAATGTATTTTTTTCCTTTATGTACACTGAGAGCGTATGCACCAAAGACAAATTCCTTATGTGTCCAATCACACTTGACCAAAGAATTCTATTCTATTCTATATTCAAATTCATCCTTAGCCATGGAATCTCACTGAATTATTTTGGACCAGTCCTGGCCTTTGGAATTCAGTCTTGCAGCCCCAGGCTTTCTGCACAGATTGGTCTGTGGACCACGAGGAGCTACCAAGTAGAGAGAGTGAGGAGGGGGGGGGGTTGTTTTTAGAATCTCCTCGCTTGTCTGGAAAACGTACTTAGCTTATCTCACATTAGTGGTTAGATTGATATTCCTGGGTTGTCATTACTGTTTTCAGTTTGCCTTTCTTCTTCTGACTCTGACACAGGTGGGTGAGGTTCTCACAGGACTTGCTCTCTATGGCTTAGAAAAGTCCACTCAAGCTTTCCTGTTATTATATTATTTGATGTCTGATGAAATGACTCATCTGGTACCCAGACTTCTCATCTGTAGGCCTTCAGGGGACAACTTACTTGATTCAAAGAGTAGAGTAGAATAGAATAGAATATAGAATAATACAGAATAATATGATATTAATATATAATATTAATATATAATATATTTTATATTTATTATTCAGTCCAGGTTGTTTTAAACATTGCAACACTTTTCTTAACTCATCTTGTAATAAGTTTTGACCAGCATCTTAAGGAAATTTACTTCTATTAAGAATTTTTACTCTTTCCTTTTGCAAAGAAAAAACACCAGAGCCTTATATTAAAAATAGGAAAAGTTCCTACCCAGAGGCTTAGGATATAAATAGGGGAGCAGGGGGAGAAATGAGGAAACAAGCTGACTCAAGTTCCAGGTCTGAAAATGAAATAGTAACCTGTCTAATGACCACCCAAAACAAAAAATTATATGGTGGAGCCTTTCTTATATAATGTAATATGCTTAAGAGTGATTAGGGTTTATATTGCTTAGATAGGATTGTTGTACTTGCTTTTAAAAATATAACCTTTGAGAAATAAAACATGGTTCTCAATAACAGTGAGATAATCTCATAAAAATGCAGCATCTTCAACTGCTGAATTTCTTTCTATTGAGGGGACTTGGCTCAGAGGCATATTTTTTCATTCCTCAGCAACTCAGTTGAAAAATTCTCCCCCACTTCTAGAGAGCCATAACAACGACAAAGCTCCTGTCTCCTTAATGTCTACCTCACCTGGTGATTCAGGTGCAAAACAGGTGTGCTAGTTTTATCCCCTCAAAATCATCTGAAAAATGATAGTTGCAGAAACAGCGGTTGCCAAAGAACAAAATAAGCCTTCGTGGCCAACTGTTTGTGGTCTAGACATCAATCTGTCACTTTGTAGAGAGCCAGAAAAAGCTAAAAGGAAAAGATTATGTGGAGAACGGATGATGGCAACATTACTTTATAATAACTTTGGCGACCCAGTTTCAATTGCCGAACCTGCTTTCTATAAGATCTGCTCTATTTTTTTAGGGACCTTAGTCTCATGAAAAGGATCCTTTCACAGGAGAGAATAATATGGGACTCACAATGGTGATGTCCCAATTAGTCTTACTCCTCAGCAGCCATTACTTTATACAGAGCGTAAAATGGAAACCTTTATATTCCAATATATGTTGCCAGGGTATGGGAACAGCACATGGCCAATGAGTGCCTTGATCACTGTCCTCCAGCCACAATCACTACTTACATTGTCCCCAAATGATTATATTGGATCTGAAAAAAGTGTGTGTGGAAGAAGAGTATGAAATACAGTGGAAGCAACAAAAGTAGTTGCCTTTCATTAAAGGAAAGTATTGCTAATTTCAATTAAATGGAGTTGTTTTTTTGGTTTCTGTCCTGATTCCGCTGACCTCATTGTTCTGGCCCTGCCTGCCTTTTAGACTACTGTCACCCAGAGGCCAAGTGTTGACCACAGCCTAAAAACAGCTATGCTGGTGTTAAGACCTCTCCTAGGCTTGGAAAAACCAAATATGGCTACTATTGTATGTGATACCTTTCTTTTCATCCTATTATTAAGCAGATAGCTGTATGGCTGATGGATTTATCAGGGACAGGCAGAATCCTATTTTATAGGTTCTCTGGATGCATGATGATGACATAAGAGAGGGTATTAGAATGAAGTCTTGGCAAGGGGAATTGAAGTTAGACTGAGATCCCAACTTGAAATTGAATTTACAACCACAGTTTACCACTTAGTTTTCTCCTAAAGGATGAACACCCCCTCCCACCAAATATAACATTTAATGCTGTGGTGGGATTCAAAAAAATTTACTACTGGTTCTGTGGGCATGGCTTGGTGGGCATGGTGTGGCTTGGTGGGGGTGGCAGGGGAAGGATACTGTAAAGTCTCCATTGCCTCCCCACTTCTGGGGGAAGGTTACTGCAAAATCCCATTCCCTCCCCACCCCACCAACCTGTTTTCCAGCTCCGTTCTCCTGTGCAGGGCAACAAAAGAAGACCCAGCCGATCAGCTGGAACTTTGGAGGCAGAGAATAGATGGAGGCAGGGCCAATCAGGTGTGGTATTTGCTGGTTCTCTGAACTACTCAAAATTTCCGCTACCAGTTCTCTGGAACTAGTTACAACCTGCTGAATACCATCTCTGATTTGACCCAATTATCAATCACGGTCAAGGTGATGGTTAGGACCTTTGCTACAATATGTAATTTAGTAGCTGGAACAGTAAAGTGTACAATGGGCTGTAGTTGAGTTGTTGGAGAGCGGTGGCACCTGCACGAGGCAATCTCCGCTATGATTGGTTGCTATGACTATAAAGGGGGAGTTTTCCCTTTTCCTGCCTTTTTCTTCTATGCACTCTATATGCTGTTTAGATTTACCTGCTCCTGATTATCTTGTCTGCTATAAATATAAATGTTAAATATAGTTATTTATATAAAACTACAAGCTTGTGTCAGCATCTCTGACTTCATTTGGACACTTGCTGCCCAATTACCTGACAACCTTTAAAGCCATAAATGGCAGGAGACCATGTTATTTGAGGAACTGCCTCTCCCTGGTTGTATCTACTTGTCCCACCAGGTGCTGCAGGAGGGGCATGCTGTGGATCCCATCAGCCAGGGAGTTTTGTTGGGCAAGAATAGGAGGAAAACCTTTTCTGTCATGGCCTCTGCCTTGTGGAACATCATCCCTGCCAATTTGTTTTTACTCTTTCGACGTAGTCTTCACTCAATGACCACAGTGATTGCTCAAACTTAGGACAGCACTGAACAAGTGCTACTTATGACCAGTCCTTGAAATTATGGCTGTTGTAACATCCCTGTGGTCATGTGATTACGATAAACGCACATGGTGACCAGCGCGTAATTATGACATTGCAACATCCTGCCATCACATAATCACTATCTGCAACCTTCACTGTCAGCTTCCAAAAAGCAAAGCCAATGGGGAACCTGGCAGGAAATTGAGATCATACAATGTCTGGCTTAATGATGTCGCAGGATTCACTTAACTTTGGCAAATAGAAGTGCCAGAACTGTGGTCACTAAGCAGTAGCATCATGTGACATTCTGCTTTACAATCATAATTATCACCATCATTAACTAAGGACAACCTGTAATTTGGTTGCATTTTAATGTTTGTATGTATTTAGGAGAACCAGGTGGTATAGTGCTTAAGGCACCAGGTTAGAAACAGTGAGATTGTGAATTCTAGACCCAGTTTAGGCAACAAAGTGAGCTGTATGACCATGAGCCAGCCAGTCATTCTCAGCCCTAAGAAATAGGCAATTGCAAAGCACTTCAAAATGTTTTGCTAAGAAAATTTCAGGGAATTGTCTTAGCAGTTGCAGGAGTTAATACTGCCTGGCATATAAAAGGTGTTTGTACTTTATTTTTATTATGTAGGACACCAGAGTCACTATATGAAATGAACAGCAATGTAAAGATAAAGATTCGTAAACGTTGATTCCCAGTGTCTAATACCATTGCTAATAAAATCTTATTTAAAATAGAACTTTGAGCATGAAGCGCCACTAGTGTGAGTGGGGGGTGTGCAGGTGTGTCGCTCACACAAATGGAGTTGTGCACACACCTGCATGCGCCTGCCACTCGCACGCCCTCCCTGCCAAGTTGGAAAGGTTAGGGACCGTGATGTAGAGAATCTGTTCAAAGTTCTATTTTAAATAAAAATTTATTAACAGTAGTATTAGTTTTTTTTTTAGTTTATTTTATTGTCATTGCACTTCGTACAACGAAATCAAACACCATCTTCAGTGCACATCATGACCATGACCATGACCATGAAAATAAACACAAACACACTTCCTTCACCCTTTGCACATTGAACCGGAAACCCCCGACACCACACCAACACTGCACTATACAGCAGAATTCAAAAGAGCTACTGCCCTGGGATAGAAGCTGTTTTTCAGCCTATTTGTCCTAGACACTGGCAATCAATATTTATTTACCACACATGTGTGTTTGCCCACTTCTCTCACAGCCCAGGGGTTGGGGACCCCTGCTCTACATGGCACTTTACATCCAAGTTCCAGTGTCTTTTCAGAGTCTTAGAAACTGATGTAGAGAAATGATGATGTGCTGAAAAAAATCTAGTATGTCATGATGCAAAATCCAAGTAGGTTCTCAGAAAAGAAGAATAATTAGGAGTTCTCAGGAATCCAACTTTAGCTTGCCAAATACACAGGAAAAAATCCACTACTTCCAGAAACGTTCCATAAACCTTGATGGGAAAATAATACTGAAATGGGATTGAATAAAGACTTTATTTGATTTTCTGAACATACTAAATTTCCTCCTTTGCTTACCTGCTGCTACGTTAATTATTCATCTTCAGAAATAAGATCATGACCTCTATAGGTATATAATTCAAACTCTTCTGTTCAAACTCATTAGCAAGTTGACTATATTAATTTTGGGACATAACTAATGTCCCTTTAACTAATTTTTGTGCAGAATCAGGCTTTCTGGATCAGGGTGCATTGCACATAGTCACCTCTGCTCTCGTTACCTCCTGCCTAGATTATTGCAATGCTCTCTACATGGGGCTCCCCTTGAAGAGCATCCGGAGGCTTCAACTGGTGCAGAGTGCAGCCATCTACTTAGAAGGTCAACACAACTCCATGGAACTTCTTTTCAAGTAAGTGTGATTAGGAGTATAGATATAATTTCACATATTTACATAAGGGTTTCTACCTCTGAAGGATTTCAGCATAATCTTACATAAATATGGAACCCAGAGAGTCCCTACCACCAAACAGCAACATTCTTTGCCCAAGAATCTCTCTGACTTCAAAACTGAAGTTAGACATAACATTTCTTTGGATACGGAGGGACAGAAAGAAGAGCATCCGGAGGCTTCAACTGGTGCAGAGTGCGGCCGCGCGGGTGATCTTGGGGGCTTCTTGGAGCTCCCATATTACACCGCTCCTACATGAGCTGCACTGGCTTCCGGTGGCCTTCCGGGTACGATTCAAGGTGCTAGTGACCATCTTTAAAGCGCTTCATGGCTTGGGACCCGGGTACTTACGGGACCACCTGCTGCCACCATCGGCCTCCCGCCGGCCGGTGCGCTCCCACAGGGTTGGCCTCCTCGGGATGCCGCAGGCTGGCCGATGTCGGTTGGCAGCCCCGAGGGTGCAGGCCTTCTCTGTGGGAGCACCCTCCCTTTGGAATGAGCTACCGGCGGAGATGCGAGCCATTACTGACCTACGGGCCTTCCGATGAGCACTTAAGACCCACCTTTTCCAACAGGCCGGTCTGGTGTAACGTTATGAGTAGGGTTTTTAATTTGATTTTAATTTTTTATGGGTTTTATTGGTCTTAGACATCTATTTAATTAATTTTTAAACTCTTTTTTAACTTTTCTGATTGTATGTTTTTATTGTGGCTGTTCACCGCCCCGAGTCCCTTTTTGGGAGAGGGGTCGGTATATAAATCGAAATAATAAATAAATAAATAAATAAATTATAGTTACCACTCAAACCCTGTTATATTCTCACAGGTCCACTTCCTGCCTCCAATTTAAGGAAAATTAAATTGATTGAAACAGGAAAATCAAATGCTAATGCTTGGTATTTTCATTTTCTTTATGATTTCAACAAATGCATTAACAGTTCTGACATCTGTCTCATACATCCCAGACGCCTGCAAACATCTGTTCTTTGTGCCAATTGTGAGCTATCTATTCCTGTCATAACATTCTTGCTCTGCTCTGAAAAAAAAAGAGCCGTTAAGAATCTTTTAAATTATGCTAATAATAAAAAGTTTGTAAAATTAGGACAAATATTGATACAGGTAGTCCTTGCTTAATGACTGCCCTCCTTACAAGTTTGATGTTACAAAAATGCTAAACAAAGTAACTTTACCTTCAATCCTCACACTTATGGCCTTTGCAACAGCACCATGGACACGTCATCAAGATTTGGACACTTAACAATCTGTGGGTATTTATGACCGTCGCAGTTTCTGCAGTCATCTGATCACCATTTGCCATATTTGAAAGTTGGCTTCTGACAATCAGCAATAGAATTGCAAATCACGTCCACATGAAGCTTCGCATAACAGTTCTGGTGGGTTCACTTAACTTCATTTCTTTCAATTAGAGAAGCAGATCTGTCATTTGCAGAGTGAGTACAAAAGATAGTTGCAGTTATTCAGTTTTATACATGTTCAGTGAACCTCTATGGTAGTTTTCCAATTGATAGCTACTCAAAAAAAAAAAAAATCTGAATTTTGATTGGTGGTTTATTATACCATCCATGTGGCCCCAATACCATACAGACTTCTGTCAGCTTTCATAAAATCTTTCAAGAACATGAAAAAATTCAACAACATGCCTAATTAATAACATTAATATTCCTCTTGGCATATGAGCTTAGCAACATTAACTACCAAATGTTCTCGGAAACAATTTTGTTTTGACTGCTGCTCTAAGAATTTTCTGGAAAAAATACCATCCAAGTTTCTGGAAATCAGATTCTTCATAGGGATGCAGCTTATACTGAAGAACATTATTTCCTTGTTCTTGCACCCTGATTTTCACACTGAGGGTGAAAATCCTAAGTGGGAAGTACATACTGGGATGACTTTGGAATACAGTAAGTGAATACTCCTGCAAGTACCAGTAAGCCACATATAGTAGGTGCTAAGAGGTAATAACCAGCACTCTGAATGGTACTCAGCTGCAAACAGTATAGCACTCTCAGCTCCTGTTTTATGGGAGCTTTATTTATTTCTTCCTTGCATTCCTCTAATCACCACAGACAGATATGCCACTGACCTTTTAAAATGATCTGTCTTTATTACACTGTCTCCATCTCATCACAAGAATGTGCTAATCCCGTAATGCATAGAAAGAAATCAGGAAAGGGAGCTGGGTTTTATACCCCATGAATACAATACTAATCTTCTGCCAGTCAAAGAGTTTTATGTGCCTGTAGTTTTTACTCCTTTTATTATTTCAGTCAGGATGTGGCATCATTTTACCTACTTCTGTATTACTGGAGCTTGCCCGTTCTGGTGCCATCCACATTTGGTGCCATCCAACAAAAAGAGTAGAGATGATATGTTTCTCTTTCTGAAATCAAGAGACAATTTGCTTCACTGAAGCACTTCACTTTGCCTTCAGGCTTCTTGGTGTCTTCTCTCTATGACTCTAGAGAATCTAGAGCAATGGCCTTTTTGCAAGCTTGCCAAAGCTGGAAGAAATTTGAAGCATGCTCCAGTTTTGGGATCTGCCAGAGGGTACTGAGGAAGAACTATGGAGCATAACAAAGAAGAGCAACATTCTGTTTCTCACACTTAGACATTCAGAGGCAACTTTGCATAATGGAACAGGTTTCCATTGCGAAGTCTTCCATTGAAGCAAGGCATCCCTTAAAACAGAGGTACTGCTCTGGTATTTAGCAAAGGAATATTAAGATTTTCCTAGTAGCTGGGAGTCTCTTGCCTGTAGAATCCTTGTGGGGTTGGGGAATACAAGTAAAAGGCAAGGGAGAAAGAGATTGAAGCATTCAGCAAGGGAAAACAACAAAAGACAGGACTACTTTTTCAGCTAAGCACTTGGAGAGTAGACATTATGTGAAGCAAGACAAGATGATGTTTTATCTTCTTTGGTTTCCTTGTTTTCAATATTCTTCAATGACAAATTCTTCAATTATAATTTCCAGATCTTAAAATATCGAGCCTAGAACTGCTAAATGAAATGGGCAGGTAACAAATTAATTCAACTGAATGAACTGAATGAATTTAAGAATTTATGTCATCAGCTACTGGTCAGAATAATTAAGACAGCCAGATATTTCTCTGTAGCCAAGAAATAAGACATGAAACTTTTTTTTTTTAATATTTGTTGAATCCTTGTGTTCTTGGAGTCAATACAAGCAGTGTATTGCAGTGAGCAGCAGAGAACTGTTCTGCATTTCATCACAGAATACATGATAGTCATCATATCTGAAATACTATGATATGTTGTCTGTGAAACTTTGTATTTTCTAACAGATATATGTCTGTGATATGGTAATGTGTGAATGCTGTCCCAGAGGATCTAACATTCTGCACAACTAGGAAGGGGGGAGAAATTAATTTAGCTCAAATGTTAATGTGAATTGTTCCAACTGGCTATTTTACTGTGCAAACTGAAACGGTTGCAGACCATTAAAACCAGACATTTACAGTTTTCCAAATGTTGTGATATACCTCACTATTCCAAACATCCTTTTAAATTGTAATTAAGTAAAAGTTCACACAAAGAAGCTTATATTTATGAAAATAACACACCCAAAATAAACATCTGTTGCCTGTGTAAATGAATAGTCATGTGAAAAAGTTACCATGCTTCATGTAAAAGATGAAGTAATTGAACAAAAACACGATGAAAATTGATTTTGTAATCATTTATTAAACCTCTAAATTAACAGATAATGCCTTTTCCTTCTGGAGAATAAGTTAATAGACCCTTGGCTCCTGGGATTGCCCCTTTTGGCAAAAACAACATAAAGTGGGCTTTTCTTACAACAATCTGTTGGTTTCTGACATCAACTGAGAGGAATTTCCCCCTTATTTCTTCATGCAGTAATCTTTTCTACCTATAGATCAGGGGTACTGTATCAGGATTTTGTTTGCCCTTGGGGGATCCAGTGTGGGCCTCCCCTGATTGGCATGGCTGATTGGGTGGGCAGGGCCAGAGTGGGCCAGGGTTGGGATGGCACAGGCCGGTTAGGTGATACCCAAACTGTTCAGTGACAAATAACAAATCAAACTAAATATTTGATTGACTCGGGGCGGTGTACAGCCTACTAAAAATAGAATATATACAATTTAAAAACAAATTAAATACAAGAATCCGGCCGAATCCCTTCAATCATAGAATACAAAATTTAAAATTCCGGGATTAAATTAAAAATTAAAATTTAGAAATGTAAAAACCAAATTAATTTAAAACCCATAAACCATTTACTGGGCCAGGCCGGCCTGCTGGAAGAATAAGGTCTTGACTGCACGCCGGAAGGTCTGGATGTCAGTAATGGCCCGTATCTCCGGGGGCAGATCATTCCACAGGGAGGGGGCCCCCACAGAGAAAGCCCGCACCCTTGGGGCTGCCAGCCGGCAACGATCAGGCGGCGGCACCCCAAGGAGGGCAACT
The DNA here is from genome assembly GCA_023653725.1 of Bungarus multicinctus. Taxonomy (NCBI): domain Eukaryota; kingdom Metazoa; phylum Chordata; class Lepidosauria; order Squamata; family Elapidae; genus Bungarus; species Bungarus multicinctus. The sequence continues at coordinate 135,636,024 of CM042836.1, forward strand.
CTGTGAGAGCAGTACTGGGCGGCGGGAGGCTGTTGATGGCAGCAGACGGTCCCATAAGTACCCAGGTCCCGAGCCATGGAGCACTTTAAATACAGTCAGTACCACCTTGAATCGAATCCAGAAGGCTACAGCAAGCCAGTGCAGCCTGCGGAGAAGCGGTGTTACATGGGAGCTCCGAGGGGCTCCCACGATCACCCGCGCGGCCGCATTCTGAACCAACTGCAGCCTCCGGAGACTCTTCAAGGGGAGCCCCATGTAGAGAGCATTGCAATAGTCCAAGCGGGAGATGACGAGGGCGGAGGTGACTGTGCGAAGTGCGCCCAGATCCAGAAAGAAATTCATTGACAGGTAAGTCATTGCAATGTATGATTTTATATACCATACTTAGATCAGACCGAAGACGGTGTAATTCAAGGTTTTCTAGGTCTAGAATTTCAAGTCTGGTGGCATAAGGTATTCTATAATGAATATTCTGCAATGAATAGAGTAGTGGAGATCTCTTCTTGTGAAATATTTCTGGACTTTCTCAACTGTGCTAATATCAGATATGTAATGTGGGTTCCAGACTGATGAGCTGTATTCGAGTGTTGATCTAGAAAATGTTTTTTTTTTAATTACATTTATATGCCGCCCTTCTCCAGAGACTCAGGGCAGCTTACAATGTAAGGAGCACCATGCTAAGTGCTCGGCAATAGCCTTCATTCCATTGTATGTGCCTGCTTATTACTAGGGCTTTTGGCCACCTCAAGCGGCATTTTTACAAAGTCAGCTTATTGCCCCCAACAATCTTGGGTCCTAAATTTACCTACCCTGAGAGGATGGAAGGCTGAGTCAACCTCGAGCCTGGTGGGATTCGAACCTGCACTAATTGCAGGCAACTTGCACTAAGTGCTAGATGATTAATAGCCTGCACCACCAAGGCTACATTTTGTATGCTCTAGTTAGTAGTGTGATATTACCAGAGAAAAAGCTACGTAGGATTAGGTTAACAACTCTTAATGCCTTTTTGGCTATGTAGTTACTAGTGGGCTCTAGCACTTAGGTCATTTGAGATGAGTACTCCAAAGTCCTTTACAGAGCATGAATCATCAACAAGGTTTTGACTATTCAGCTTGTATTTTATTTTCTGATTTTTTTTTTGCCAATATGTAAGACAGGGCATTTATTTGTTGAGATTTGAAGTTGCCATTTATTTGACCATTCTGATACATAGTCGAGATCTTTTTGAAGGGTAGCAGTATTGTCTGTGGTATTGAACAGCTTTACATCATCAGCGAAGAGAATGCAGTTGCTCTTAATATTTAATATTTAAAGTGTAGATATTTAATATTTAAAGTGTAGATGAGGTTCAATGAAGGGTTGTTTTATATATATTTTGAAAAATTAAGGGTTTTTTTAATCTTTCTTCTGAAGGATAGAAATAACAGTTCCTAAATGTTTTTGGGAAACATCAGAATATATTGATGGAATTTTCTGAGACTTTGTTCTCAGCAGATGATGAGCAATAGAAAAGGATTTGTGTATATGCTTTTTTTCCAGGAGAAAAATCCAGAAAAATTGGCTGTAAAATGCCTGAAAATGTAGCATCTTTTTAAAATAAGTCTTCCCCCTTTTTACCTTTTACCTTTGTCTTTGAAACTTTGCAAGTTGATTTGTTTTCCTCTCCTCTCTGAATAAGATAGAAAAAGCAAGCTCTTTGTTTAAAACTAGGTGTTGTTATAGGTGGCACCTTTTAATGAAGGAATTGCTAATGGAGGCCTACCTGTTGTCCCAGGAGATAAATTCTCACTTTGCTCCCCAATAAAGAGAAAAGTGAAAGACTTTCTACTCTAAGGTACCACTGATGATACCCACTAAACTTTACGTTGAATGTAGCATCCGTCCCATTCACTCCCCATTTCAGCTATATATTTGATTTATATGCTGCATCATTCTAGGTGAGGCATTCATTTTATCACAAAAATTCTCCTCAGCAATAATAATCATAGTTTCTCCCATTTTAAGATACCTTTTCCAACTTTATTTCATGTCTTCTACTTATTTTGAAATAACATACAACTCATAGTTGTCAGTGATACCTTGATACCTTACTTCTCAATCTTAAAACCCATTTTATTCATCAGTTCTGTTTGATCCTCTATTTTCATGTTTTTAAACATCTTCTATTTGTTGATCTTAAAACACGATAATGTACCAAATCCTTTTAGTTTTCCCATTAATGTTTCAATTCACTTCAAAGGGTCTTCCAAAATCAATGCCAAGTCATTTGCAAAAGCCCACAGCTTATACATTTCTTTTTAAAACTTTATTCCTGCTACAGTATATGCAGGGATGGGATTCAAATTTTTTAACAACCAGTTCTGTGGTCGTGGCTTAGTTGGTGGGCATGGCTTGGTGGTCATGTTATTGGCTGGGTGTGGCCAACTCAATATCACTCACATCAGGCACGCATCTCCTCGCCTGGCCTCTCATGACTGTGGGGATTCGGTAACAGTCGTAAGTATGAAAAATGGTCATAAGTCACTTTTTTCAGTGCCATTGTAACTTTGAATGGTCACTCCACATAAGCAAAGTACCAGCAAATTAGGGGGAAAAAATTCCAGAGAAGTTCCTGAGACAGGAAGTCTAGTCCTGCCAAGAATGTAATAAGGGTTAATGGAGAGGCAGTTTCTGTAAGCAACACCAGAATATTTCCTTCCTGCCTTCCTTACAGGATTAGGCCGGTAATTTCTTTTAACAACCGGTTCTCTGAACTGCTTAGAATGTTAACAACTGGTTCTACTGAATAGGTGCGAACTGGTGGAATCCCACCCCTGAGTATATATGTTCTTTGTAAAATATAGATCAAACTTGCCCATTTTATAAAGTTCTCTCAAAAGTTCTTATCTTCCAAAACTTTGAATAAGACAGTCCAGTTCAAATTGTCAAAGGCCTTCTCTGCATCTTAGAAAATTCATGCGGCTTTTTTTTATTACATTGCTACAAATATTCCAAAAACATCCAACACATTTCTAATATTGTCCTTTAATTGTCTTTTAGGTTAAAACCTCATGAATAAATTCTTGCAAAATTATTTTGAGATTATCAGCCAAAATCATTGTGAATAGCTTGTAATCACTAGTCAATAAAGATATTAATCTATAGTTTGTTGTTAAAGTCAAATCTTGTTCCTCTTTAGGCATTAGTGCTATATTGGCTTCTTTCAAACTCTCTGGCATCTTTCCTCCCTATAGAATAAAGTTCATCTTAGGATCGTATTTTTAAAAATTGTGAAGTTTGAAAAGGTTCATCCACGAAATATTTATAATAAAAACCTAGTAATTAGACTGGTCAAGGTATTTTTCATAGTTTATTTTATAGCTTCAGAAACTTTCCTTATTGCTATAGGTCCATTCATAATTTGTTTCTGTGATCCTTGATAAATTTTGTTTCTTTAGGTATTTATCTATTTTATCCAGAGAGATGTTACTTCCTTTATACAAGTTGGAATAATACGGATGAGATGTTATTTGCATAGCCATGCTACTTCTTACTACAATATCTCACTCTTGTACTTTCAATATCATTTCTTTTTTTTTCTTTTTGTAATTTATATATTATCCACTTCCCTGGTTTGTTTGCAAATTAAAATGTTTTTTGCTTTACACAGTTATTTTTATTTACAAGTTTTACTGGTAACATAGATAACTATTGTTATAAAAACTTAATTTGTTGAGAAATATTTATCTTCTCTGGAAAATTCTTTATCTTCTTTTTCTCTTTATCTCATCCAACATACTGTAGCATATGTTTTTGCTTGCCTCTTCTTTTTGAATTCATCATTGTGTTGTTATAGATAAAATCTCTTATTTTATCTACATTATTTTTTAAAAAAATATTTTAACTTATTTTTACAGTCCTTCACTATTGTTTCTTTCTGTAGCAACATTTCAATTGTTGGAATAATACGGATGAGATATTATTTGCATAGCCACGCTACCTCTTAATACAATATCTCATTCAATATCATTTGAATTAAATATTTCAATTGTTGGAATTATACAGATGAGATGTTATCTGCATAGCCATGCTACTTCTTAATACAATATCACACTCATGTACAATCAATATCATTTCTTTTTTTTTTCTTTTCATAATTTATATACTATCCAGTTCCCTGGTTTGTTTGCAAATTAAAATGTTTTTTGCTTTACATAGTTACATATTTTTATTTACATGTTTTACTGGTAACATAGACAACAATCCTTCACTATTGCTTCTTTCTGTAGCAACATTTCAATTAGTTTCCATCTAAAAAAACTAGAGGGACACGATGGTTCAGCAATTAAAGACACCAAGCTGGAAAACTGACAGCCCAGGTTCAAGACGTGAACAATATCAGGGCTCCGGTAATTACCCCCATTTACATCATGAATCTCTAGCCAGATTTTCAAAGCTTAAAGAAGATTTATTAGGAGTAAACATGCTGGTGCTGCCTGGGTGTAGCTGAGTCTGGGACAAATCATTCATTGCCACCCTTGAGCCTGGTTTTCCCCCACCCTACAAGCTGTTGCACTGTTCCCCTCTCCTTTTCTGTTGGCAACTCTAAAAGACCAGAGAAATATTTTATGAATTGACAAGCAATGCATGATAGGATGAGCTCCTGTTATTTGCCCCAGCTTCTACGCATCTAAGCAGTTTGAAAGCATGCAAATGCAAGTAGATTAATAGGTACCACTTCAGATGGAAGGTAACAGTGTTCCATGTGTCTTAGCATATATTCATGCTGGCCACATGACTATGGAAGCAGAGGTGGTATTCAGCAGGTTCTGACCAGTTCTGGAGAACTGGTAGCAGAAATTTTGAGTAGTTTGGAGAACCAGCAAATACCACCTCTGACTGGAGATTTTACAGTATCCTTCCCCTGCCACACCTACCAAGCCATGCCCACAGAACCGGTAGTAAAAAAATTTGAATCCCACCACTGCATGGAAGTATCTTTGGACAATGATGGGTCCCTTGGCCAAAGAATGGAGATGAGCACCATACCCTAGAGTAGGACACAACTGGATAAAAGAACTGGATTTCCTTTTATAAACCAAAGGTACCAAATTATGATCCAGAAAGTGTTTGGTAGTATCTCTAGAAACATTAGTAACCAAAATTCATTGAAATTCAAATTGTATCTATTCTTGAAAAGGATCTATGTCTTTCAGAAAAGAGAGTGAATTCTCTTGAATTCCCATTTTTCCATCACCATACCAATAAGCCCTGAATCAAATCAAAGAAAAAGTTTGGTAATTTGCCTTGAGTGGGTTTAATATTTTTTTTTCTGAAAAGTTGTATCCAGTTATAGGGAGATAACTTCTTAACTCTTCCTCTTCTTCCTCTTCCTCCTCCTCTTCTCCTTCTTCTTTTTCTAGAAAAGAAGCCTTGATGAAACATGTTTACAAGGTTTCCATTGATTCTTTTTTCAAAAGATATCAATTTACTATCAAGTGATTAAATCAATTTAATATCAACTGATTTACCTAATTTATTGCCAAATTCCTCAAACATTTTCTGAAGTAAATCCAGTGTATTTCCTTTCCCTGTAAAATATTCTAGTAATCCTCTTTACATCCACCCACCCTTTTTTTTTTTTGCTTTGTTTTGTACCACTTTACCAGGGTTGCCATTGTAATTTTATAATCCAATAGTAAAAGTGTCTCAGTTGCAAGGGAAAGAGAAAAAGGCAAGCTTCCCTCCCTCCCATATCATCCCATATCTTTAATACTTTCATCTCAAATGATACTTTATAATTACAGTCAGTATTACAGTCTGGTTCATGTTACAGTTATCTTTTTTTTAGCATTAGGGTTAGTGTTTTGAAAAAACTCACCAATTTCTGTACTCTTAATAATAAACAAAATAATCCCCACAAAGTCCAGTTCATTTGTCTATATTAATCAATTTGATCAAAACCTCGTTCACCAAACAGTAATTTTTCAAAATAACTATATTATCCTTTATCCCTTTTAAATCTTCTGACATCCATTTCATTAAACTATTTGCGGAAAGTTTTGAAATTTTGAAATTATTTTTTCTCCTTTTTAATCCAGAAATAATGTTGATTGCAAGTAGATTTCTTTTATCTTTCTGCTCAGAAAATCTCTTTTTATCTGTCAGTTAGTTACATCTGAAAATGTTCAACAAATGAGGCTTTTGGGAACTTGTGTCCATGTAGGCTGCATTATGGCTGTGAGCTTCATTGAAACTCTTCAACTCCCAACTGCTCAATTCATGAGTCAGCTACAAAAACCACAGTCCCTGACATCTCTTCATAAGGATTGGGTGTCCAGAGTGCAAGTGGGAGATATCATGCTCTTTCCTTATGGAGACACCACAGACCAAAATTCATTGTTTGACTCCTGATCTCCACCACAAAGTTGTCCCCATTCCTTCAGGGATATCTAGTCCATCATAGTTCCTCACCCAGAAACTGATTACTTCTTGTTCTACTTCAAATCTAGGTTAATTTTATTTCTCTAGTTCTTCTGGTTAGTAGTTAGTAGTTCTTCTCTACTCTCAGGTTCAAAACCAATTTATTTAGTTCATTATTTCCAAGTAGTATTTCTTCAGAAAGGGACAGTTTGTAGCCAATATAAAACAGACAAGTAATTCAATTTGTCTTCCTTACTTTTTAGGTTTCTTTAATGAACTCTTGTGCAGTGAATTTCCATTTTAAAAAACCGTAAGAATCTATTTAGTGCTAATTTGACATTTGCAGTCTTGCAATCAGTTACATTGGTTTACTAAAATTAAACATTTTCTCTTTGCTTTGTAAGCTAAGAAAAGCTCTGGGAATTATTGCATTAATACAGAGCATATTTTACCCCATCTACTTAGAAGGTCAACGCAACTCCATGGAACTTCTTTTCAAGTAAGTGTGATTAGGAGTATAAATATAATTTCACATATTTACATAAGGGTTTCTAGCTCTGGAGGATTTCAGCATAATCTTACATAAATATGGAACCCAGAGAGTCCCTACCACCAAACAGCAACATTCTTTGCCCAAGAATCTCTCTGACTCCAAAACTGAAGTTAGACATAACATTTCTTTGGATACGGAGGGATGTTTTTTATTTGTTTTTGTTTTTAATGATCCAGTGGAATCATATCATTTAGGAAATCATATTTCAGAAAAAAATGTTTTTATGTAAAGACTGGATATTTATAGTGTTCCTTTTTTGCACATATCACATTTTATGTATGTATTTATATCATTTATAGGCAGCCCAACTCTGAGCAACCTTCAATTAAAGAGTAAGAAATTATATTTTAATATCAAAGCACACAAAACTTCATCACCTTTTGCTCTTAAATTAAGCATGGCTCACCTTTAATTTTAAATTAAAATACATTCTGTGAAAGAGGCAAGAAAAGGCAATATCTTTTTGCTAGGAGCAAATAATTTCTCAAAAATAGAGGGTGCTCACACAATTTTTTTCCTCACCTCCACCAACCTCATGGAGACACATCTGAAATGGCTGCTTAGAAGATTTCTTCTCTCCAATTCTCCAGGTTCATAATTTATTGTTTCAGAGGTAACAACAACAAAAAGTGACTGGATTTTTCTGCGCTATTAGATTTCTTTGAACTGTTTTGTTCTCCATGTCCAATGGATATTGAAAGCAGTAGGGTACAGAGGCAAGGTGCGATTAGGACTCAGCAGAGCTGTTTAACAACTTTGTAATACAAGTAAAAAAAACAAGACAAATTAGATTGGGGAGTGCAACATAATTCCATCCAGAATCTATTAATTACCTCTCTACTCACTACTTTGATCAACTACGTATCCCTACTTTTTCATTTCCATCTTAAAATTATGGCCACTACAGTTGAACTGCAAAAGTCGTGGTAAGTGCTAGATGGCAAGAGAGAGTGAATGCTCTCTTTGGCAGCCTGGTTAAGGTAGCCTAATTGTAATTTAAGGAACCAAACACAAAAAGTGCACAAAATTAAAAGGTATGTCATTTTTGCTGATTTTTTAAAAATTACATTATGATCAGATATGACTCTATTAGACTTCTAAATTTCAGCTGCAGGACTAAAGAATTCTTGCATGTATCTCACCATTTTCTATGTCAGTGATCACATTTTATCTCTGTCAGAGATGATGAAGAGAGCAGGGTGAAGTTTGCTAATGGAAAGGAAATAAGAGCCTTTATATTTGCTGGGTCATGAATCATGAGTTATCACTGTGATTCCTTCTGCTACTCAAGCTGCAGAGAAGCCTTTTCCTTGAGTGTATTTGAACATTCAAAGAACAGTAAAATCAGAGTGTGCATTCAATTCATAGGGGTTGATATTAAATTTTGTTTAGCACTTGATTGCATTGTTTCTTACTATTTTTGAAGTGCAAGGATATAAGAGAGCCCTCGTGAATTAGTCAATGGGCTTTTCAGTTCAGCATACTGTGTCAAACAGAGCCCACCAAAAGTGTTAATGAACTCTAACCTAGGGCTATATGCATTTATAGCAATAGATTTCTTCTAAAACTACCTTTCCCATGTCCTGACTGTCTTGGATCAGTTTCTACCATCTGCTTTCAAATATGGTGATAGAAGGCGAAGAACCAACAGCTCTGCAGATGGTGTTAAACTGTAAATTTGAACACTTCTTACCATTGACCATGCTGATTTGAGCTACAGAAAGTTCTTGTTCAAGGATATCAAGAAAAATACAGGTTTCCACATCCTTGGACAATACTAAGACTAAGATCATGGCAACCCTTGGGAGCCCACCAAATATGGACCAATTCTCAGAATTTCCCAAACTGTATGGTTGGCTGATTTAATATTTCTCATGGAAAAATTAATGTTTCCTTCTGCATTCCAGTTTATTTATTTTCTGGATTCAGATCTTTCCTTTCTATTACCCAAAAATGGAGCTTAATGGACCTCTTTTCCTTTGGTGTTCCAGATCAACACTTACCATCATTTCCTAGCTGAGAAAGTCATTGAAATCACTGACTAAAGGGTATTGGAGTGACAGGTCTTAAATTCCTTATGCCTTCCCTGGCTGCTGCTACATCTATAAATAATATATTATGAAGTCCAATAAATTTAGTATTACTATGTCCTGTCATACAATTAATTCTTGGAAATAATCTACCATAATGCTTCTATTTTAAGATCATTCTCTGGAGAAGTTGGATATATTTTAGATAGGCACAGGAAATATTTTTTTTTTAATTTAACTAAACCAACATATTTATCCTTCTGAAAAGAACATATAGCCAACATGCTATTATCCTTCGTGGTGTTGTTGTTGTTTACATTTCTCTAATTATTGCATTCTCTCTCTGTTCAAAAGGCAAACAAATCCAAAAATGTGTTTAATGTAGATATAAAAGTTCAAATGAACTTTGGATTTTAAAAATGCAAATTGCTACATATGTAGATCAGAATGTTTTTTTTTTTTTGGGGGGGGGGGTGTTCCACTACTTCCGCCAAAATTATAAAAAAATGAATTGATTTATTCATTCCTAAGAGAAAATGGGCTTTGTATGTCTTGTTTCAAGCTTTGCCTAAAGAATCAAGAAATGCAAGCATAGGAAATTTTATTATCTTGACCACTTATCCATCTACCATAACACAATCTGCATTGGCCATTCCTAATTTTAGCTTTTTTAACTGAAGACCTCTTCCATGGATCTCTGTGGGAGCAGATCTGTGAAAACTGCCAAAAAACAAACAAAACCTATCTTTTGCAAAAGAGAAGCAGCAATTAATTGAATTCTGAGAGGAGACAGAAAAAGAATACAGTACATGTTTCTGAACTCTATGTTTGATCAAAGAAACTACATTTCAGTATTGTTTTTGAAAATAAAGAATGGGGTTAGAAAAACTTGGTTTAAAAAGCACACTTTCATGAGGAATTTAGATTAAGAAATATGTTAGGGAAGAGTTCTCAAAGGATAAGAATGTCTACTGGAAATCATGAAAGTGAGAAATGATTACTGATATGAGTAAAAACTATTAAAATCAATGCAAACCACGCATGAGCAAAAAACATGGAATAAAAGAGAAATAGGATGTCCCAAACGAATAAGAAAGAAAAAATAATAATTACCTTTAAAGCATTGAAGAGAAATGTTATGATCAAGCTGCTTTACCTTTTGATGCAACTCAGGAAGGATGAGTGGATAGATGATAGAATAGAATTCTTTATTGGCCAAGTGTGATTGGACACACAAGGAATTTGTCTTGGTGCAAATGCTCTCAGTATACATAAAAGAAATGATACATTCATCAAGAGTCAAGAATCATAACGTACAATAAGCAATCAAATCATACTAAGAAACAGTCAATATAAATCATAAGGATGCAAGCGACAAAGTTACAATCATACAGTCACAAGTGGGAGGGGATGAGTAATAAGGAGTGATGAGAAGTTTAACAATAATAGTAGTGCAGACTTTGTAAATAGTTGAACAGTGTTGAGGGAATTACTTGTTTAGCAGAGTGATGGTGTTCGGGGGGAAACTATCCTTGTGTTTAGTTGTTCTGGTGTGCAGTGCTCTATAGCATTGTTTTGAAGGAAGGAGTTGAAGCAGTTTGTGTCCGGGATGTGAGGGGTCGTGTGAGATAGATAGAGATAGGTAGGTAGGTAGGTAGGTAGGCAGGCAGGCAGGCAGGCAGACAGGCAGGCAGGCGGGCAGAGTTCTGTGTCTGATACTCTCTCAGTTTGCATATTGTTCTAAATATTTTGTTCCAGTGGCAAAATACATTATAAAAAGAAATAATGATGTTTAAATTACACACACAAAATACAATCTAATTATTTAAGCAAAGGCCATATAGCAATAGCACTTAGACCTATATACCACTTCATAGTGCTTTACAGCCTTCTCTAAGGAGTTTACAGTCAGTCTATTGCCACTACAATCTGGAAGGATGGAAGGCTGAGTCAACCTTGAGCTTGGTGAGATTCGATCTGTATACAGTAATAAATATGCTAACTATTTCTAACTTCCTCAACTTTTGCCTTTCAAATGTGTTGAATGTGGACTTCCAAGAACTTATATCCAATGTGGCTAGTGGGGTACTGTACAAGAACACTCTATGGCAACAACATTCTAGGATAACTCTGCACACTTAGCTCTTTAGGTCTCTTCCTCCTTAGTGGTTGTCTTTCCACTGATATTTTGTTGTTCTGAACATGCTGAGCAGTGGTGGAATTCAATTTTTTTTACTACCGGTTCTGTGGGTGTGGCTTGGTGGGCGTGGCAGGGGAAGGATACTGTAAAATTTCCAGTTAGAGGTGGTATTTGCTGGTTCTCTGAACTACTCAAAATTTCCGCTACCGGTTTGCCAGAACTGGTCAGAACCTGCTGAATACCACATCTGATGTTGAGGTTCTATGATTCTTCTGAAACCTCTTGTAAATGGTTTAAGCCATTTAGGGTAAGAGAGGTCTTTGGAGAATGAATATTAATGTAGAATAACAGATAAGACTCATCTCTGTCTGGTTGAAGGAGGGTATCTTACTGCTTATTTCATGTCCCCCTTTTACCTACCAGGTAAACAGACTTTGGAAAAGTAGGTTCTAGGAAAGGAGATAACTAATTGCTTTGAGTTCAATATAATTCTGTGGAACCATCCCCACTATTTCCAATTAAGACAGCTTTCTCCAACCTGGTGCCTGTCAATTAAACTGAGACTCCTATTCTCAAAAGCTCCAGCAAACCTAAAAAAAGGACAAGATTACAACCTCACCAACGAATTAAGTTAAGAGTTCTTTGGGATGGCCAGCTTGTTAACCTGGTTGACAAGAACCTCATATAAAATCCCCATAAAGAATTTGCTTCAATGATATTAAAAAGTTTTGACCTTAAGCTACAAGGGCACTGCTTGTGCTTTTTCAGGAGTCGATCAAAACAGTGGTTTTGTACAAAATTCATTAATTTCATGGTTTCAAGGACAGTCTGAAAGTGTCCTGAGTTTTGTTTTTCTTTTTTAATGACACAGTATACAAGACTTATCAGGAACTTGGTAGACAGTGTATTTCCTTGTGCAAGATATAGTACAAAATACAGAAGCAGATTGATTTCCTGTATCTCTGATTTCATACGTGTTGCTGCTGTTACTGGTATTATGGTTGTACCGTCTGTGATAATCAGAAATTCCTGAGACCTCTACGGAGATCTGGCAACAAAGTAGCAGCTAGAATTCCAGAGGATTGAGGGTAAAAAATTCATATGGAATGATTCCTATTCTCCATCCATTATACAATGATCTGAAAAAACTTATTTTCCTTCCATATTTGTATAAGGAGCCTCAACTAAACTAGGGGACTATTTGAAAATGTGGTTGGCATGTATGCCTTGATATTTAGTTCTATATTAGCACTGTTAGTCTTCTCATCCAATTTCATGGTATTGCATATGACTTATAATGCCTAAATTATTTGGGACCATGATATCTGGCAGACTGTCTTAATTATTACAGGTTGAGTCAATCATGGAAATGTTCAAGGTCTTGCTACATGTGCTGAGAGCCACCAAGTTTCATCATATGATCATTCACAAGTAGTTTTTCTCTTTGGTAGTGCCTACAGTTTTGAATATTTCCTCTGAAATATGTGACATATCAGTTATTATATAACCATTATGCCCATGACTGAAGAACTTGTTTGTTTCAGCTATTGTTCTCCTCATTTTACTCTGTTTCTTTTCAATGCATTGTTATTATTTCTATTTTATAAATAGCTTCTAGAGATAGTTGTATAGGAAGCAGAATAAAAACATATTGATAAATAATGTTGAGTTGCTCATAAACCTTTTTGTTTTAAAGTTATGAAAACTCCATCTTCTCCATCTCCATCTTTTTATGGGAAGAAAGATAAAATAAGGTACAAAACATGCACATTGGAAATAGCTTAAAATGAAGATTATATTCAGAAAAGTTGGTGGAATTTTAGCACATCTTACCAGAGCAGGCTCATCAAAGAGTGCTTTACATGAGTCTCCTCAGACCCAAGGACACCATGAATTGTGTATGGTGCCTGATTTTGATCCTGTATGCATTCTGTTGCTTGCTGAATAGGTTTCCTAAATACAACATTTATCATTGAGAAGTGGCCTTTGGGTAGTGGATGCTCTACTGTATAGAATCAAGCTTTCCTGAACTATTCTTTTACTGTACTTTAGTATAATATAGCTCAAAAGATAGGAGTGTCATATATTCTATATTATGTGGTGGTGGGGACACTACCTAATAATTGTTTTGATAATTAATGGAATCATACTGTAGCAAGTTGGTCTTTTGTATGCTTTAGGTCCTGGGTTCAGTCCATGGTATTGCCACTTAAAAGAATCAGATAGTAATTGATGGGAAAGGTCCCTGGGGAGCCATTGCCATTCAAAACAGATAATAATGATAGATGCTTTGATCTCTAAGGCAATCTCTTTTGTCATACCAGTGATATGCGGTTCCAGGGGTGGGCTGCTACCGGTTCTGCCCGTCTCTATAGAACCGGTATCTCTGAAGAGAAGGAGACACTGAACTGGTAGTAATACTGGTTGAATCCCACCCCTGTGCAGTTCCATATAAATCTATTTTATTTCTATATTTGTAGGGGACTCGTGCAATCCATGTGTTTGGTTTATATGGATTCTTGTTAAAAGGTCTGTTAAACATCCCATTTTCATTTTTTTTTATCATGTACAGTTTTTGCAAACAACTTTCTCTGAAGTCTGTAGTCTTTGACATAAATCTGAGATAGATGATAGACAGACAGACAGATAGATGGAGATATATACTGAGAGTGAGAGAGACATGATGGATGGATGGATGGATGGATGGATGGATAGATGGATGCATAGATAGATAGATAGATAGATAGATAGATAGATAGATAGATAGATAGATAGATAGATAGATAGATAGATAGATAGATAGATAGATAACAGACAGTTTTCCTATTGCATTCATTTATGCAAGCATAACTATCTGTTTTTAAATGTTCAGAAACATTGTAGGTTCTTTTTAAAATACATCTTTTGCAAACATTTGTTTAAAAAATGCACGTAGATGCTATCCATTCTTTAGCTAAGTCTCTTTTTGCCATACCTTGCAAATTTACTGCTACAGAAATCCATACTAATTTTGCATTCTTTTATATCCTTATTTTATATATGTAGTATATGTGAAACATTTCACTTTACATTGCATTAGTCTTTACCATCCTCTTAAATCCTACTTTGTGACTTTCTTTAATTGAATCCCTTGCTATTCTTTATATATGGGCCTAGGAACACTTATAGTTTTCCTCATTTGAGCTCCATTGTTTCATTATAGACCTGGCATATTTTATCAGCTATTGTATTTATTGTGCTCATGTAATGTGAATATGGCCAAAGCAATTACCATAAAACAACTGCAGCACCACCTCTCATAAGCTTGTGCCGACGCTAATATTTAATAGCCAGATTTGGCTGTAACTTTATTATGAAACCTTGAGCCTGCTTTGCCAACTTTTATAACTATTGCACAAGCACAACTGTTTTATACCATATTGATTAGTTATCCAAATGTTGCAGAAAACATATCTTGCAAGTCAAATAATAATAACCATGAAGTCATTGCTTAACTCTGATGCTAGAAAGAAGTGCACAATTGGGCTGAATTAGGACCAGATTCACAAATTGTTAGGTGCAGCCGCCTCCTTGGTTTATATGGTTAGTTCTTGTGCAGGATCTTTCTAAAAGGTTTGTCTTCATGCAGCATAAAGGTTGCGTATAAACAGTATTTCTTCTAGCAATCAAACCACAAGTCTGAAAAAAATGTAGTTTTCTAACTAAACCAATCCTTTGACTAGCATGCTATGAGAGCTCAGTGCAACTGACATGGATGCCAGGGTAGCATCTGTAATGAGGGAACCTGCCTCCCATGCTCTTAGTAGTGTATGAATATGTGGGGGAGGGGGATTCTGTTTTGCAAGAAGGATATTTCTGTATAGCTAGAGAACCAGCTAAGCAGGTTCTCTAAAATAAGATGTGATTGTAAAAACAGACTTGTTTCAGATTAGCAAACAAAGAGCAAATCATAAGCTTCTTTTCAAACTGACTGCTGGATTGATAACAGACTTCACCTCCTCCCTCCTTGTTCCCTGCTTTCCACCCGTCCGTCATTTTTGGTTATCACATCGATGTATTCTCATTGTGTTCTTGTTTCATTGTTTATTTTATTATCTTACTTCTGTCCTATTTATACTCTTTACATTTCTTCCTTTTTTTGGTTGTAACTTGTAAGCTATCTAGATAGCCCCATGGCGAGATAGCCGGCAAATAACAAATAAAATAAAATAAAAATAAACTGTTCCTACAAACTTCAGTTGTAAACAATATACCAAAAAAACAGATGTTGAAAAAGAAACAGTATGAGAAGACCATATTTTAGCATGAACTAAAACTCTACTGATTCCAATGTTAAGATAGCTTCAGACAGAAAGATATACTCTCTATTCCATGAGAAACATGCTGTCTGATCTTGAATTAGATCATATTCACTCCAATGGTCGGAATTATATCAAGGATTTAAGCCAGCACCCAGTAATTCCTGATTCTAAAATCAGCCCTGGTTATGTCATTGTGTGTGCCTCTGTTATTTTATAGAAGAATAGCCAATGCCTTAAAGAAATTTCAGAGTAATTTTTTCTTCTTCCTCACCTTTGTAGTATGTCATGATAGCAAGAGATAAGGAGCGAGGATGGGGATAGTCAGGTAGAAAAGGATGTGTTGGAAAATCCAGCCAGATTTTGTTGCTCAATTTTAGAAAACATTTACTGGTTAACTCCTCTTAAAAAGGGCCAGCAATATTTGCTGGATTTATCTGACATTTTGTAATTAACAGAACTAAGTGATTCCTCTATTATATTGGTGTGGTCTTGAGCAAGGGTCGCCAACCTTTCAGACCTCAGGGACCCCTAAATTCATAATTTTAAATCCTGTGGACCACTAATATGATTTTTTAAAAAGATAAATAGTATTTAGTGCAATATAAAAAAATGCAAATAATTTTTCTGCAGACCACCCAAATTTTCTCATGGACCACCAGTGGTCCACAGACCACCGGTTGGTGACCGCTGGTCTAGAGTATATCAAGAAGAAGCATTTATCCAGAAAGTCTACATAAGCTGGAACAGTTTAGAAATTGATTTTGTTTGTTTAAGGCAGAAATCCATATTTAGGAGGAAGTGAGAAGATGAGCATACCTTCAAGACGAGATCCAAATCTTGGGTCAAGAAGATTCTCTAGATGAAAAAGAAAGTAGGTTCAATCTAACCTTTCTCCCAGGGTGATCTTTCATGGGAAGGATTCTGCAGTTCCTACCATCAGCGACTCCATCTTTGCCTTATGACTGTACCACCTGTTCCATGTGTTGCATGACTTTCCATCTGCAAACATATCAATTTTTAACATAAAGCAGAATAGCAATAGCACTTAGACTTATATACTGCTTCACAGTGCTTTACAGCCCTCTCTAAGTGGTTTACAGAGTCAGCCTGTTGCCCCCAACAATCTGGGTCCTCATTTTACCCACCTCGGAAGGATGGAATGCTGAGTCAATCTTGAGCCTCATCAGGATCGAACTGCTGGCAATCAGCAGAATTAGCTGGCAATACTGCATTTTTTTTAAAGACTTAGAATAACTTTATCGTCACTTTGAATGTACACTAATGGACATAGTTTAAAATGAAATTTCATTGCATACAGCTCTCAAAGGGACTCCACTTCCAATATGCGTTACATAAACATGACTAAAGTAGCTCAATACCTTTGCTACAAAGCTACAGGATCGGCCTTAGTTTTTAGGGAGGAAAATAAGGGGAAAAAATTCTGCCTCTGCCTAACGGCATCCATCGGTATTCATCTGGCTAATGTCCTGTCAGTGTGTTTGGAAACTGAAACAGTATTTGCTGTGTGAGCAAGAAGGAGACGACAAGGAGCCTGGGCATGACTTAGCTCAACTGTTATGTACTAAAGCTGGTTGCTGCTGCGAAACTAAAACTGAAACTGAAACCCCTCTCCTCTGCTTGTATTTTGCATTTGGAACAGATTTCTTTTCAGCTGGGGAGGGGAAGTAGGACTCCTTAGCATCAGAGTGTATTAATAATAATATACAAAATACTAATGCTATGATGGTCGTTTCGAAAATCCTTTCTTAGTGAGCACTTAGAAGCCAAGAGGAACATACACGCCAAATTTCAAGTTTGTAGGCTTTACGGTTCTGGAGATTTTGTGATGATGCGTGACTGGTATTTCGCTTTTGTGTATGTGTATGTGTGGTGTGTGTGTGTGTGTGTATGTATACGTATACGTATACATATATTACAAAATTATGCATATACCCACATATATTACATGACACAGAGAAACAACATAGTCTAGACACTGCACCACCAAGAATGACTGCATGATTAAGACAACAGAGACTTAAGAGTTTACAATGAAGATAGATACACAAATATACAAACAAGAAATATACAGATTGACCAAATATGAAGAGGCATTCTCTCCATAAGAATGCCTCTTCATATTTTCACACTGGAGCATTTGTTCTAATGACCCAGCTTCTTCTGATATACTGTATATGATTAAAGCTGTATGCTCCCAATTCTCTGATACTGCCACTTAAGCTAAAGACAGATGCACTACATAAAGAAAAATCCCATTTTCTCTCTCTCTAATTGGATCTGTCCAATTTTGCTAGCTTTAATTGATGTCTCTAATATGTCAACTAATTGAGTGCTATTATAGACTTTTTTTTGCTGCTTTGAAGCACTGGTGTACCTATCTATATGTTTTTCTTTAAAAAATAACCTACCAGAAGCACTAGTCCTTTCTCTGGCCTATAACAAGGCATTTGAGATACTAGGAGATTCAGGTGCCTTTTTTTGATGTGGTTCACTTCTCATCCAGGAAAAAGAAGATGCATTAAATGTAGGAAGGCCAGTGAGAAACACATATAAATTTGATTCTTTCTTATTTTTAATTTGTAAATAACACTAGCAGGGTAAAGATAAAATATCCTTCAAGACAAGCTCAACGTCTTGTGATTTGCCATTGCCTTCTTCCAAGATACTTTAGCTACTCAATCTTGGTTTCATGTCCTATTCAAGTAATTGTCCCAGTGCATTTGCAAAACAACATATTGGAAAAGGCTATTTCAAGGAATGGGCAAATCTTGTTCTCTCTCTCTCTCTCTCTCTCCCTTTCTCTCTCTCCATTTCTACTTTCAAAAATATTTATGATAAATCATATTTACCTTTTGTGCAAGGTTTTCACACTACATGCAATTTTGCTAGCATATACCTTTTTCCGAGGCAGGTTCCCTCTGCTACAATGTATTTTATGCACATCCGTAATGCAGTCATTGTTGTGTAATTCGGGTTGAAAATTACATCACAGAAAAGTGCAGACGTTGATATTCTTGTGTGTTCCAGCTCCTACATATGTTGAAAGAATGCAAAGTGGGGGAAATTTACATAAAAATACAAAGTGAAGAAGTTTCTCATCCTTTTCTAATCTTAACTTCAATGGATTTAAAGAAGGCTTCACGCTTACAGTGCATTCAAGGCTTTTTAAGTATTTCATCTTCTTCATCCTCACACACACACACAAAAAAAACCACTCCTGTATTTAAGATTACAGCTTTAACATTCTGAATGAGTTTGTAATGAAGATTAGAATAGTTGTCATTAACATTGATTTTATGCAAAGGGAAGAAAAATGAAAAGGTATGCAATTTTAGAGAGGCACCATTTATTATTTATTACATTTTGTTCCTGTTTAAAATACACATTGATCAACTCAATAAGCAACCATCCATCCAAACTTTCAAGAATATATTTATATGTAATTTTTAAAGATTGGGCACAATCAATTATGAAAACAGATTGATCCAGTTATTTCCTGTGCATCATACTCCTCTTCTGACTCTGTACTTAGTAAACAGAGAGATCCAGTTTTTCTCACATAGAATCAGAGAGTTGAATGGTGTAATGTAGAGCAGGGGTCTCCAACCTTGGCAACTTTAAGACTTCCTGGCTGAGGAATTCTGGGAGTTGAAATCCACAAGTTTTACAGTTGCCAAGGTTGGAGACTCCTGATTTAGAGCACTGGTTCCAATTCTTTGTTCAATTCAAGCATGAAGATTAAGGCACCCCAATAAATGTCTCTCTACTTCTGCCTGAACACATGTGAAACTATCTCCTTTGATAACTGCTTCCAGAGTGAAATTGCTAATATTGTAGAGAAGTTCCAGAATCTGGTTTTCTGTAACTTGAGTCCATTATTTCATGTCCTGCATTCTGGAATGACAGAGGACGGGTCTTCTTCTTCTGCATGACATCCTTTCAGATGCCTGAAATGTGTGTCTGTCACCTTTTATCATACTTAAAGCAAAATATACCCAGTTCCCTCAATTTCTCTTTTTAAATATAATGTCCAGGTAACTGATTATTGTTGATCTTTATAGCAATAACACTTAGACTTCTATACCACTTTATAGTGCTTTACAGCCCCCTTTAAGTGGTTTACAGAGTCAGCCTATTGCCCCCAACAATCTGGCTCCTCATTTTAGCCACCTCAGAAGAATAGAAGGCTGAATCAATCTTGAACCTGGTGGGATTCGATCTGCCAAATTGCAAGCACCTAATAGTCAGCAGAAGTGGCCTGCAGTACAGCACTCTAACCACTGCACCACTGCACCTGTTCTGATTCCTCTGAATCTTTTTTTAAAGTGTGATACCCAGAGATGGACATGCATCTAAAGTACTGTACAATCTGACCAGCTCAGATTATAATAGAACTATTTTGGAATGGTTCTTCTGTTGGCCTTGACTAAACTGCAGTTATTGTACCATTCATGTTACACCGCTGATTCATGTTCTCTTTATGATTATTTACAGTTCCAAAATTAAGTTTGTATGTATTATAACCAATAAGGGTATTCTCCAACTTTCTTTTGTTTCTTTTTCCAAAGTGAAGAACTCGGCAGTTATTAAATGTCATTCTGTTGTTTTTGATGCACTTCTCTAAATTGCCAAGATCATCTTGAATTTTGCTGGTCTACTTGAGCATTAATTTTGTGCAAAACTAAATGTTGCATTCGTTTCTTCATCCAAATAATCAATGAAAATATTGAAAAATTCTGGGCTGAAGGCCAATGTCTTTGATCCTCACGCTGTGTCGTTCCAATTTGATGAGGAATCTTGACTGAACTCTCTTAAAATATTGTTTCAGGTAAGTTGTAGATCTAGTTAGTATTTTATTACTTTATTTGCGGTAACAGACCAAAACACAATACAACAAAAGAAGGACATGGGAAGATTAATCATGAACAATTGGTCACCAAAAACTTGACTAAGGGGAATTACAGTGTTCTCCTCTGATGGTTACAGCTCTTAAAAAAAATTGGAAACCTGAAAAATAATGTATGAGGAGCCAATCCCTAGACAATATAAGAACAAATTTCTAACATTGGGTCTAGAAGGGTCTGTTCCAAGAAGAGACAGTAACTTAGATCTGCCTGTGTTATACATAGGACAATATAGAAGGACATGCTCCACAGTTTCAACCTCAGCTCTGTCACAGGGGCATAGCTGCTCGTTAATCAGGAGCCTCTTAAATCTCCCATCTAGTAGTGCTGAGGGCAGGACATTAAAGCGAGCTAGGGAGAAAGCTCTTCTATACTTGGGAATGGTTAGAGTGTAAAAATAGGAAGCCGTCCTCAGTCCGTAATTATTAAATTGGCTGAAGATCAGAGGGGAACAAGTTTTGTTAGCTCTGGCTCATAGATATTGCAAGTCAATGTCCACAAGCCGTTGGACTACTCTAAATTGGGCGTCCTTAAGGCCATAATCTCCCAGGGCAACCCCCATAAAACCTAGCAGGTATAATTTCTTCATCAGCTGCCTCTCCCAACGAAAAATATGAGAGTCAGCAAACGCCAGGGAGAGGTAGCTACCAGGAACTGCCAGAAAGAGCACCTGAAACCACCATTTAAAGGTGTTAATCCACATCACACATTCGACTGATTGAGTGCCCAGTTCCAGGTACATCGGAGCAAAACCAACACAAGGAGGAAGACACAGAAGTTTTCTAAGAAAGACAGCCTAGGTTCTTTCAATACAATCCTTGAAGCCCCGTATCCATATGGGAATTCTGTAAAGAATTTGAACCAAAGTTTTGGCTTTGTAAATACGCAGAGCAAAAGGAATAAACTGGCCTCCTTGGGTATAAAAAATTCTTAAAATCTGCTGGTGACTACAGGAGGCCGAATTCAGCACTTGGGTTTGATGTCTAGTCCAAGCACTGGTGTCCTGAAATTGAATACCTAAATACTTGAAATGGAAAACCTGCTTAACAGCATTACCATTGATAGCCCAGTTATACAATTTCCGAGCTCTAAGAACACCAATACTTTTGATTTATCATAATTAATGGACAAGTGGTTCTCAGCATAGTAAGACCCAAATGCAGAAAGTAATCTTTTCAGACCTGCCCTTGACAATGAAAGGAGGGCCGCATCGTCAGCATAAAGGAGAAGTGGGATCTTCGTAGTTGACAGCTTTGGGGCATGGGACTCAATACGTCCAATGTAAAAGGACAAGTCAGATAAGAACAAATTAAGCAAAAGAGGAGCCAGAACACAAACCTGCCTTACTCCGTTTTTAATCGGGATAGGATTTGAAAGTTCTCCCTGCAAACCACACCTGACCTGATTAGAGGTTTGGTTGTACAAGGATCTAATTAGGAACAGAAGACGTCTATCGATAGAACTTTTGAGCAGTTTTGACCACAACAGTCCCTTAGGGACTGAGTCAAATGCTGACTTGATAAAAGTTTGATAAAAGCAGTAAAAAGTTTGCCACTTGGTATGGTAGTGTATTTATTGATCAGGTGCACTAAGACAAAGCAGTGGTCCAGTGTGGCACAGCCCGCTTTAAACTCAATCTGTTCAGCACCAATAATATTGGATTCCTCAACCCAAGTGAGGAATCTACATTGGAGATATTTAGCATACAGTTTTCCAATGATAGAAAGCAGGCTTATGGGGCGATAGTCAGCTGGGTTGTTCCTATTTCCTCGTTTAAAAATTGGAACAATAATTGCTAAGCTCCAGGAGGTAGGGATCCTGCCAGAGGTATTGATATGCATGAAAAGTCTTCCTAAGAGAGGAATCCACCACTCGGGATTGGATTTTAGCAGATCAGGGGGTATAGCCTAATGGCCAGGGGCTTTGCCTGACTTGAGTTCAGAGATAAGCTCGGTAATCTTAGCATGAGTCATGGGTTGCCAGTCAGGAACTGCAGGAGGCAGCTGTGGCCCAAGCACGGTTGAACTTGTTGACGCCTGGAAAATTGCCAAGAAATGGTTTTCCCAATCTCTGTTGGAAATACAGCAGAGACGGAGTTCTTGATGACCAGGCAAAGAGCTGGCAACAATTTGCCAAAATAATAAAGTGTTCTTCTGCTGGATGAAGAGGATAAGTAGATCCCACTTCTCTCTCTCTCTTTAGCTTTCTTTTGCTTAGCAATTAGTCCTTTATACTCCTGCTTCAAGCGATAGTAGTCCTCTGGTGGGCATTTATCTCCTCAATTACGATAGAGCAGGTAAACCTGATTAACCTGGTTCCTGAGCATCAGACACTCTTTGTCAAACCAAGAATTACTTCTTGAATGATATGGACCACTCAGCCTATGGACAGCTTCTAGCTTCCTTTGAACACTATTGATTAGTGATTCAAAGGCCGAGATTGTCCCTGGGCCACTACTTGTTAGGGCCTGATTGTACAGGTTAAGACACTCCAGAGATGATAAAAAGGAGTGGAACTTTCTTTCAATATTAGAAGACCATTTGATCCTCCTTGTATACGAGGCCACATAGGGATCTAATATCTGGAGATCCCTAGGGAGATGCATATTTGAGAAAAGCCCAATGATTGTAACCAGGGGGTAGTGATCGCTCTCCGTAAGACAGTCCACATAAAAAGCACAGACTGCCTTTCTAAGAAGCTGGGATACCAACACAAAATCAATAACACTACTCCCACATGAGGAACTAAAAGTAAACTCACCAGCTAGATCACCTAGGGTACTCCCATTAAGAATTATCTTATTGTGTTGGGCTGCTAAAAGGGCTAACTGAATGCCAGCAAAAAAAATTAATTCATCCTTAGAATGTCTGGCTGAAATCAGGTGTCCTATGGCCTGGAAGGTTTCTTGGGAGTAAAGTGCCTCAATCGATGGGGGAACTTGGACTCCCAATTGGACATTAAAGTCACCCCCTATAAAGATGTACAGCACTGGGAATTTAGTTCCCATACAAGTAATGTAATTCTCTAGCAGACCCCACTGAGCCTTAATATCAGCTTGCCTCATCGTTGGGGGAAGATAAATGTTGAACACCAACAATTTGCTACGCCCTCTCTTAATTAGGAGCACCATAGCTAAAGAGCCACAGGGGGGCAGCTCCACTGTCTCCACTTTCAAAAAAGACCAAGCAAGCTAAACCACCCTTAGGCCTTCCTGTCGTAGATTGTCTGGTGTGGCCAAGGAAATGACCGTAAACCCTGTAAGTTAGTAGACATTCCACCTAGTCCATATTAAACTAGTTCACTAATCAGAATCTTATAACATATTTTGTTAAGTATTATGTACTAATATTAAGGTATACTATGTTCTACCTTCCCACACTCTGCTAAACAAGTTATCATTTTTTAAAAACTAAAATCTTTACAGCAATGCAAAAAATGTGTTCTTTACAAATCTATACTGATTTATAGTAAATCACTAGGACCACATGGTTTGAAAGTGATTTGAAAATGAAAGAAATGTTTCAGATTTTGCCCAAATATAGCATCTCTTCTCCTTAAAACAGCCTGCCTTTTTCCCCGCACACTTGAGAAAAGATGCTGTTGCTTACTAAACTTATTTTAACTGTTCAAGCAACACCACACACACACACTTTTTTTTTGAGTCGCAGTAACTTGACAAAACTTGGTCTGCTTTAAAGAAGAGCAGAAAGCTCCTGCATTTGCTTGATGTCCAGAGCACTTCTTCTAAAACCTTTTTAAAGCATACACAACATGCCCTGTATTTTTTGCCAGGATATTGAATCAGGCAAAAATGGTCTGTAATTCTGTGGATTTATCTGTCCCCCTTTGAATCCCTTTTTTCTCAAAGTCGTCTTTGACAACAGATTGTCTTCAACACAGCCCAGAACGATAATATGTCAGTGTTCTATTATTATAGAAGTCACACTCATTAGATTCCGATTCAGTGTCAGACAAATGATCTATATTTTTGCTGAAAGTTACATTTTGAGTTGACTGGATTCATTGGTTGATTACTAAAAGATATCTGAGGCCCTTATAAAGTATTTTTTAATTAAGTTTGGTTCTGTTTTGATGCCTACACTAGTTTTGTTTAATGGAATAAGCACCATAAAAATAGACTTGACCTTCAGCTGAATTAATTACTCATTCTAATTGAAACAAAGTGAAATATGCTGTGTATTTTTGTAATATTAAGCCACTGTACAAAGGCAATTGCAGAGACAACGCTGCCTAGGTGATCTGACTGTTTTATGGATATTTTGAAGGGCAGATTCAAATCTCTGCTGCCCTCCCTTTGTATAGCAATGGGTTTAGACTGGGAAAGTTTTCAAACTGGGGATACCACCAAATAAGAAACCTCAAGGTGAGCAAAGGAGGGGAAAAGATGAAAGCAGCATTGGGTTGACATGATGCAGAATTAGCTCTTTTTATGCTACCTAAGAGACTTTGCATTGGCCACTGATGGCTGATTCCAGGAAATAGTTCATAAACTGGTTGCTGTATGGATCCCTTGAGACAAAAAGAGGCAATATGCATGCTCAGATCTAAATAACAATAGCAATAGCACTTAGACTTATATACTGCTTTATAGTGCTTTACAGCCTTCTCTAAGCGGTTTACAGAGTCAGCCTATTGCCACCAACAATCTGGGTCCTCATTTTATTGACCTCAGAAGGATGGAAGGCTGAGTCAATCTTGAGCCCTATCAGGATGCTTCTCCTAAACATGTAATTTGTCCTTTCCATCTTTAATTTGCCAGTTCCCTCCGATGATGTGGATGGTCCAACAATATCACACCAAATCCTTTTAGAATTCCAGACAAAAAAAAAAAAAAATCATCCCGTCTATTTATATGTTCTTCTTTCCCATTAAATGTCATTGTGCTAATTCTGCACTCAATCATTTCCCCTGCCGGATTTGCTGCAAATACTGAAGCGACGCATTTAGCTAATGTGAATAAGATAATAATAGCACCAACCAATGGCATAATATTACTCAGCGTTCAGATGATGCTCTACATGCTCCAGCAACATCTAAACATATTATCTAATCTAAATAATCAAAATGAATGACTGTCTAATTAAATGTGGGATGGCACTTAAGGATTTATTTTGAAAGATCAATGTGGGATGCCAGCTATGCAAATCGGTAGTAGGAAATGAGAATGCTAAATCTTTCAGCTTACTTTTTATTCCTCCCAATATTTTCAACAAGTAAGTTTTAAAGAAACAATTGCATTCCCATAAGAGATGTGACTCCCTTCCTTTCTTTCCCCATATTTATAATAGTACTTAATTTGTCCCCAAATGGTTTCAGTGATTGCTTTCTCTCCTAAAACTCAGCAGGGTTGTTTTCTTGTTCAGTCTGATTCACTGGAACAGGTTGTTAATTTGACAACCTGAAGCAATGCCTGGAATCTCTTCCAGAGAAAGGGGTCCCTGTTTGGTCCCTCAACAGGTTGCATGGGGTGAATCCTGATGCAGTTTTCAAGCAATTCCGATAGGAGAGAATAGTTTTAGCTCAGGGCTCAACTGTGGGGTCCTTAGTGCTCTCTGAAGTTGGTTGGAGATTTTTTTTTTTTTTTTGGCAGCCATTTCATTGCACTGATGTTGTTTCCTAGTTTGGTAATGAAACATCTGCAAGGACCCCACAGTATCAATTCTGCCATGTTTTCCAGATTGCTAGAATCACTTCTGTGAAGTAGCCACAGGGTCGGTTGGGAAAAATTGTCCATGTTGGTTGCTTAGTTGAGGATGCTTCCACTCCCAAAACAGCTAACAGCAGCCCCTAAGGAGATATACCTGGTGGGACCCAGAAGAAGGGCCTTCTCTGTGGTGGATCCCTCTCTCTGGAACATCATTCCCCCAGAGATTAGAACAGCCCTTGCTCTAACACTCTTCCGGAAGACGCTGAAGACTTGGTTCTGCCACTGGGCCTGGGGAACATAGAGCATGATGGAGCTAATTAAATGACTTATGTGATATGTTGTCACCAGACTGGGGGCTGGGAGGTTATTATATTATTTTATTCATTTATTATATGATTATTCTCTTTTATTAGTCTTGTTGTTTTATATATGAGGTTTTTCTATTCCTGGAAGCCGCTTTGAGTTGCCTTGTAAATATAAATTTCCTAAAATAAAAAATAAAATAAATAAATTGGCTGGTGGAAGTGTTGGTGTGCTTGCAGCAGCCCTTGCAGTTGGGCAGGAGTACTCTAAGCCAGCCTGTCCCCACATTCTCCCAGTTATAAAGGGGTGAAATAGCTAAGATTTCTTCCTGTTGAATAAGCTCCACTCTTTACTCCTCCCACTAGCTCAGAGAGTTTCAAACCTTACAACCAACGGTTGCCTAATTTAGATAACACTCCTGTGTGGGAGGGAAATCATCAGCACCATCTCCATTACATGAAATAAGTGTCTAGAGTGTGATTGATTGAAGGATGGATTGATTGATACGAGTTTATAAGCCTAGCCATCTCATGGCAGAGACTCTGGGTGGTATATAATGTTAAAAACAACAATTTAAGCCATCCAAACTACAGGTAGTCCTCCACCATTCGTTTAAGTGACTGTTTGAAATTACAACAGTACTGAAAAAAGTGATTGATGACCATTTTTTTCACACTTATGACCGTTGCAGCATCCCTATGATGATGTGATGAAAATTCAGGTGCTTGACAACGGATTCATATTTATGACGGTTGCAGTGTCCCAGGGTCATGTGATCACTGTTTGTGATTTTCTGATAAGCAAAGTCAATGGAGAAGCCAGATTCACTTAACAAACATGTCAGTAACTTAACCGTGGCGATTCACTTAACAATTGTAGCAAGGAAGTTAGCAAAATGGGGCAAAACTCACTTAGCGACTGTCTTGCTTAGCCACAGAAATTTTGGACCCAATTGTGGTTGTAAATTGAGGACTACAATTCCAAACTCATAACAACAGTAACTATCAGCGCTTGTTTAACGTCTTAGACAAAACACTTGGGGAACGGCCAAGTCTTTAATGCAGGGATGTTCACTTGATTGGAAAATACAGGTAGTTCTCAACCTACAACAGTTCATTTAGTGACCCTTCAAAGTTACAACGGCATTGAAAAAAGTGACTTATGACTATTTTTCATACTTAGGACTGTTACAGCACCTCCATGGTCACATGATCAAAATTTGGATGCTTGGCAACTGACTCATACATATGATGATTGCAGTGTCCTGGGGGTCATGTGATCACTTTTTGTGATCTTCTGATAAGTAAAGTCAATGGGGAAGCCAGATTCACTTAACAACCATGTCACTAACTTAACCAACACAATGGTTCACTTAAGAACTGTGGCAAGAAAAGCCATAACATGGGGCAAACTCACTTAACAAATACTTCACTTAGCAACGTACACTTTGGCCTCAATTGTGGTCATAACTCAAGGACTATCTGTTGTAATTCAATGAAAAGGAACTATAATATGTAATATTTCCTCATGGTTAGAGATACAGTTCTGTAAAGGAATTATTGACTCTGTCATCTGCACCTCTATTACTGTCTGGTTTGGTTCTACAACCCAACAAGATACACACAGACTTCAGAGGATAATTAGGACTGCAGAAAAAACAATTACTATCAACGTGCCTTCAATCAAGGACCTATATACTGCACGAGTCAAAAAGAGGGCTGTGAAAATATTTACAGACCCCTCTCATCCCGGACATAAACTGTTTCAACTCCTTCCCTCAAAACGACGCTATAGAGCACTGCACACAGAACAACTGGACATAAGAACAGTTTTTTCCCGAATGCCGTCACTCTGCTAAAACAAATAATTCCCTCAACACTGTCCAACTATTTACGAAGTCTGCACTATTATTACTATTAATCTTCTCATCACTCCTTATCACCCATCCCCTCCCACTTGTGACTGTATGACTGTAACTTTGTTGCTTGTATCCTTATGATCTATATTGACTGTTTCCTAGTATGATTTGATTGCTTATTGTACCCTATGACTATTATTAAGTGTTGTACCTTATGATTCTTGACTCTTGATGAATGTGTATCTTTTCTTTTATGTATATGAAGAGCATTTGCACCAAGACAAATTCCTTGTGTGTCTAATCACACTTGGCCAATAAATAATTATATTCTATTTCATTCTATTCTAAACCAAGACTAGGAAAATTAAGTATTATTCTTTATATAATAAAGCCCAAATGGGAAGCTTTCTTTAGCGCTCCCAACTTTTAAGGATCAATTCTCAGTGGTCTTTAAAGGTCATTCTCAATGACCAGAGCTGATATAAAGGCTAAAAATATTTTACTCCAGGGGGAAATCCTTACAGAACCAGAGAGACACAGCTTCCGGAAGTGCACTTTAACACACTTCTGTTTAATTGTGTAGGAAGAATTTTTTCTGCTCCTTGGCTATTGGAGACTTTTTCATTTCCACAATAGGTACCAATAATTAAGTAGAATAAGTGGACTGGCATTGTCCAACCCAGTACATTTTATTTTAGAAACTTTTATTTCTGATGATCTTGCTAAAGGATCCCAAAGCACAGGCAGCAGATCCCTGAATTCATCCAAATCCTATAAGTCATATTTAACAGAGTTGGGTTCAATAGACTCAACAATAGAAAATACTAGAAAAGATGCATCAACTGCAGTTACTTCAGACAGATTTTGCAGAAACAACAAAAATATGAAATAATTTTTTTTTAATGCTCTTGAGATGAATATGCACACTATGAGGAAAAGAGCACCTTTTCTGGCAAAAAAATATAGGTTATAATTTCAGGCCCAAGAAATTGCTGTGGGCAGCTGAGCTTATAGAGAAGGAAGCTGAAACACATTTTTTTCTTGCTCTGTGTGTGTGTGTGTGTGTGTGTTTCACTTAGCAAGGTATCTTGTAGTTATATTAGTGTTTGAGGCTGCAATTCTGCAACATTTAGAGCAGCATCCAAAAGGCTATAATGTTGATCTAATTTCTTATTCTAGATGTATTTTTCCCCTTGCAAATAATGAGATATTTAAATATTTTTCTATAAGTCCAAAGAATGAATAGGATTCTTTGTCTGAGTTTTAAGATCCTACAGATGTTTTGATACTGTATAAGGATTTCCACTGGGGTAGGGAAAATTAATTAATTTTGCATGTTCAAGATAATTAAACTAATTACTGCAGTTCCTGGACTAATGTCAGAATGGAAGTAGTTATCCATTAAGTTGCACATTTGCCTGAATTTTGCAATGTAGATTTTGGTCAGAATAGTGAACAAAAATGCATGCAGTAGAAATGTTGCATAGAAAAATACATTGGGGACATACAGTACCGTATTTTCCGGCGTATAGGACGACCGGGCGTATAAGACGACCCCCTAATTTTACAGTTAAAACATAGGTTTAGGCCTATATTCGCTGTATAAGACGACCCCGATTTTTTCAAAAGTCGTCTTATACACCGGAAAATACGGGTACAACATTTTGCCGCCGCCGCCTCTCTCCTTAGTTTTATCCAGATTGAAATGGCTACAGTGTACTACAACTCACCTCAACCATTGCAAAGAAGGGAACTTAAAGTAACTCCATAATGAGCAAAAGGTTCGGAGGGAGGGAGGGGGAGAAAGCGGTGTTTCACTTTTTCACCACGGTTGGGCTTGTTACCCATAGCTTGAAAGCTGCTCCTCTCCTCATTAACCTAAAGTAACTATCCAGAAAGGCTTATAATCACCCAACATGCTCGAACTAGTTACTGGATTCTCCCACGGCACGACTCCAAAGGCATCCGGAAAATATTAAGGCGAAAACTAATTCAAAACTCCCAGCACTTGGGCAACTACGGCTGTGCCGAGGTTGTGTGAAGGGTTGCAGACGACGCCGGTTTTTAGGGGAGGAAAGCTCATTCCAAGCCTTTTATTTATTTATTTATTAATTAATTTTTAAAAAAGGAGCCCGCTTTGAGTTTCAATCTTTAGATGTGGCCCCAGAACCGGGAGTTGAGAGCGGGGAAGCCTCTTGGGCTACTAAACTGCTATACAACTGGAGGAAGAGACCCCTCTCCACACATACACGTATCTCCACCACAACCACTAGATCGGCCCCGCATTCTGGAACAAGCCTCCGTTTCCCACGAGGAACCCCCGCGAGGCGCACGTGTTTGGAAGCGCAGGATCAGCGAGCGTCCAGCAACATGTGACGTCATAACCTTGGAATGCCAGATCCACCTCGCGGGCGGCATCCAAAGCAGCACACGCGCGAGCCTTCCCATTCCCGGGTTTAGAGTAGAAGGCATTCTGACGTTTAACACACACAGGCCTCTGCAAAGCTAAGCAGGATTGCCTCCGGGCATGTGCAGAGCACGCTTGCAGGGAGGGACAAAAAGCTGAGGGGGTGGTGGGTTTTTTTTTTAGGGATTCCCCCGCGCGGGACGCGCGCTTACCGTTTCGTGGCAATATCCAAACGATTTTCGTTTAGCACGGGGGAATCCCTAAAAAAAAAACCACCACCCCCTCAGCTTTTTGTCCCTCCCTGCAAGCGCGCTCTGCACATGCCCGGAATATACTCGGCGTATAAGACGACCCCAAATTTTCGGTTGACTTTTTTTCGTTTCAAAAGTCGTCTTATACGCCGGAAAATACGGTAGTTTAGAAAAGCCATATCAAATAAACTTATATAATTATATAAACTGTTTTTAAATGCAGACCCCTGCAAAAATTGGACAGAACAGGCTTACATTTTGTATATATAGGTATGCAAAACTGGCAGATGGCACATTTATCAGATTGATAAATTTTATAAATTTCACACCTTTAACTGAAAATATTTTAAGCACTATTATACACTGATCATGTAGGCAAGACTTAAGTATTCATAAACTAGCAGAACAATAGCATGTACGATTAGAAGGGAACTATAGGAACTTATTTTTATGGCTTGTTGCAGAATCAGCCAGATGGTTAGATTGGATTTGACATTTTATCCACCTACCAAATCCTTCCCAAACAGATGTTGATTTTTGATGCTATTACTAAGATATTGTCTCAGGATGTTCTGAATAAAGCTGCCTTTTGCAATTGACTGGTGGTTATATTGTCAATTCTGATAGTATTAAAGTGACGTTCCAGTGGTTTTAGGATTGCAACCCAAGTCGCCTATTACTATTGTACTACCTTTGCTTTCTTTTGCCATAGCCATTCCATTTCTATTTGCAGATCTTCATATTTTATTATCTCCTCCACATCCTCTGCCACATCCTCTATTTGGTCATTTCTGTCTTTCTTATTGACAATTGTTAAGTCTAGGGTGTTATGTGATAGGTTCTTGTCTGTTTGAATTCTAAAATCCTTCTTCATTTTCTATTTCTTCCTCTATTTTACAGTGCTACCAGTTCTTGCTTGCAAATGTTCATGAAATGAAGATGCAGATCTTCATGTGCACCTTTCTTCTGCACCCTGAACTGCTATGTTGTTTCTACTTTGTCTCTATCTTTTTAGGACCTGGGCTGGAACGATGTCAAGATCAAAATGAGGAAAATAAGAATAGAGGCTTATATATGTTTGTATATGTATCTGTGTATGCCTGCATGTGTCCATATGTTGTTCTGGTGGGCCTTTTTTAAAAACATTACAGTTGAAGAAACTTGGAGAAAACATGTTCACTGTCAGGATATAGATTCTTCAAATGTTAGCAAGAAACAAATAGATACTATCTGGGGACAAATCTTCTAAGGGCATTTGATCGTCACTATGAAGGTTTTCAAGTATTTGAAAGAAAAATGGAATCTTAATATACTTTTGTCTAATAACAACTATCACTCCCCTCCTTAAACACTGATTTTGTTTAAAATATCCCATTAGCTTGTGGGTAGCTTGTGTTTCCTTTAAGTATTGGCTCTCAGGAGGTTCTCTGTGTAATATGCACCTTTGCACATTATGCACATTGCTTCTTTTTTACACCTTGTAAATTTGGATGGAGATAATTGTAAACTCCTGTGCTTGTAAGAATCCAACTGATTAGAAAATGAATATGTTGTTTTATATCTTTGGAGGTCTGTGAAACAGGACCCAGTTTCTAGCATCTTTGACATTGAATAGAAATTTTTGACCTCTGTGTTCAAACAGTAGCCCTTAATATTACAGTTTTTAATGTTATTGTACACTGTTGACATACCTGACTGATAATAAAATATATTAAGCATCATTCTCATCATTTCATACACATTTTAACCCTATGGAAGAATGTATTCAGTTATAATATATAGAAAGGACCATAATTTAAGGGTGAAACACTCACAATGTGACTATTAGACTAAGGCTGGTTACCACATGAATGTGGAAGCTGAACCAGATAGACCTTGTATCCAGCGCATATTTTCTTTTGTTGTTATGTAGAGGGTCTGGTTCAGACTGTAGTATTACACTGAAGAAATAGTATAGCACATTTCAAGAAACAATTTGAAGTCCTTTGGACAGGTATCATGGATGCCCCTGAAGAGGGCTTGGATGACAAGGGAAAAGCCTGTTTCTGGAACTTGGGTGTGGGACATGGCAGAGCATCTGGAAGACACGGGGGACTCTGAACAGAAGAAGAGAGACAGGAACTTCAGAAGGACCAGAGGAGCGATCAGACAAGTGACTGGCTGACAAAGGGAAGGGAAGAAATGAAGGTGCAATCAAGAGACTTGGAAGGCCAACCAGAGGCAGAGGGCAGGAAAGAGATGCAGATGCAACCAATGAGTGGGGATGAGGTGGAATTGCCTTCCCCATAGATCCTACAGGGACAATGGAGGTCAGCGAGGCTACTCACAAGAAGGTAGCCTCGCCCCTCCTAATGAATTGCACTAGTTGGCAGCTATTTATCCCTGCACATGAAGCAGAGTGACACAGCGCAATTCTTCAATTCCAGGGCATGTGTTTGTTTAGCCACCGTGTCCCTTGCCTTGGAACTTTGCCTTTGACTCTGTTTCTGGACTTTGGACTTTGCCTTGTGGACCTTGGAAGTGGATTTTGGTTTGTGGGGTTTTTATTTTTGGACCATGGACTATGGTCTTGCTGGACTTGCTCTGTGTTCTTCTTGACTTGGGGAATTGGACTCATTGGGTCATGCTCTGGTTCCTGTGTAGGGAATCCTGGGCAGTACTATTCAGGACTGGTGAAACCTCAGTGAAGACTTCAAACCCTTGTGGTATGTGCGTGTATGAGCTGGACAGGACAATAGGTGACCCTACTGATTTATGCATGCCCTCCAACATTTCATGAATGAAACAGACAGATATATGTATGCGAGAGTCTATCCAATTGTCAAGATTCACTAGTTAAATTTCTCTTTCTTGAGTTAAATTTCTCTTTCTGATATTGACTGAGATTCTTTATTTTGTAATAGTTAGCCCTTGCTGGATCTGAGACTCGATATTTTAGTAAATAAATTTAACATATTTTGTTTTATATTAAAAAAGTCCCTTGTGGAGGTTCACTGGAAATTATTCGTTTATTTGATTTGTATCTTGCATTTCTGCTCTACTGGCACTCAAGACAGATAACATTTTAAAAAAGAAAATAAGCAATTAATAATGCTGATTAACAATAACAGTAGACTGAATTCCTCAGAGAAAATCCTCTAACAGAGAAAAGTCTAGCAAATGAGGTGCATCTTAATGATTTACTAAGCCTCAAGTGAATAGAGGCCAGATGAAATTGCTGAGAAAGTGAATTCCATAGAATTGGGGATGTAGAGAAGAAGATTCTTCAAGGTGCAGGAAAGTCAGTTTTGACAGTAAGGATATTCCCAAAGATCTCCAAAGACCTCTTGGACAGGTTTCTATAGGCAGTCTTCAATGTATTTATTTATTTATTTATTTATTTATTTATCAAACTTTTATACCGCTCCCTCTCCCAAAAAGGGACTCAGGGCGGTGTACAGCCTACTAAAAAACACATAATAAATATACTATAAATACAATTAAAAATATATTAAACACATTGGTCCGGCTGCGTCCCATCTAATTGAAAATTTAACAATATAAAATCAGGGATTCAAATAAAAATTAAAAGTATAAAATTAACTACTAAAACCCGATTAAATTTAAAACCGAAAACCCAATTACTGGGCCAGGCCAGCCTGTCTAAAAAATAGGGTTTTCACTGCGCGCCGGAAGGTCAGGATATCCGTCATAGCCCGTATCTCCGGGGGGAGATCATTCCATAGGGAGGGAGCTCCCACAGAGAAAGCCCGAACTCTCATGGCCATCAGCCGACAACGGCCAGGCGGCGGTACCCCAAGTAGGGCAACCCTGTGGGAGCGTATTGGGTGGCGGGAGGTTGACGATGGCAGTAGGCGGTCCCGTAAGTACCCAGGTCCCGATCCATGGAGCACTTTAAAAACCATCAGTACCACCTTGAATCGAATCCGGAGAGCCACAGGAAGCCAGTGCAGCCTGCGGAGAAGCGGTGTAACATGGGAGCTCCGAGGGGCACCCACAATCACCCGCGCGGCTGCATTCTGGACCAACTGCAACATCCGGAGACTCTTCAAGGGGAGCCCCATGTGGAGAGCATTGCAATAGTCCAGGCGGGAGATAACGAGGGCGGAAGTGACTGTGCGAAGTGCGCCCAGATCCAGAAAGGGCCGCAACTGGTAGATCAGATGAATCTGATAAAAAAAAACCCTGGCGACGGCTGCAATGTGTTCTTCTAAGGACAGCCGTATGTCCAGGAGGACACCCAGATTGCGCGCCCTTTCCAAGGGGGTCAAAACCTCTCCCCCCACGGCCAGCGAAGGAACAAGCCGGCTGTATCTGGGCGCAGGAAACCACAGCCACTCGGTTTTGGTCGGGTTGAGACGAAGCCTGTTACGACCCATCCAACTCCGCACGGCCTCCAGGCACCGGGACATCACTTCGACGGCTTCGTTGGGGTGGCCTGGGGTGGAGATGTACAGCTGAGTATCATCAGCGTACTGATGGAACTCCACCCCGAAGCCACGGATGATCTCACCCAGCGGCTTCACATAAATGTTGAACAGCAGGGGCAAGAGCACCGACCCCTGAGGCACCCCACACAGTAGGGGCCTCGGGGCTGATCTCTGCCCCCCTGTCAACACAAATTGTGAACGGTCGGAGAGGAAGGAGGTGAACCACCGCAACACGGTGCCCCCCACCCCCAACCCCTCCAACCGCCGCAATAAGATACTGTGGTCGACAGTATCAAAAGCCGCTGAGAGATCTAACAGGACCAGGACAGAGGAACAACCCCTGTCCCGAGCCCTCCAGAGATCATCCACCAACGCGACCAATGCCGTCTCCGTGCTGTGCCCGGGCCTGAAACCCGATTGGAGGGGGTCAAGATAACTCGCTTCATCCAGGTACTGCGGGAGCTGACGTGCCACCACACTCTCAACAACCTTCGCAACAAAGCGAAGGTTGGAGACAGGACGATAATTAGATAACAATGCTGGGTTCAGGGACGGTTTCTTGAGGAGGGGCCGCACCACCGCCTCTTTCAAGGCGGCGGGTAACAGCCCCTCTCTCAAGGAAGCATTTATAATACCCTGGAACCAGCCTCGTGTCACCTCCCGAGTGGCCAAAACCAGCCAGGAGGGACACGGGTCCAACAAACAGGTGGTGGCATTAAGCCCCCCCAGTATCCTGTCCACGTCCTCCAAAGTAACAGGGTCGAACTCAACCCAGTTGACCTCACCGATATCCACCCCTGCCCCCCCGCCCGGAGATGCCCAGTCGGAGTCCAGCTCGTCCCGGATCTGAGCGATTTTGTCCTGCAGAAACCTGGAAAACTCCTCAGCCCGCCCCTGCAAGGGGTCCTCCCACGCTCCCACCTCCAGGAGGGAGCGGGTCACCCTAAACAGGGCGGCTGGGTGGTTTTCCGCGGACGCAATAAGGGTGGAGAGGTAAGACCTCCTCGCCATCCTTATCGCCACTAAATACGTCTTAATATAAGATCGTAATAGTCTTCGGTCAGACCCAGAGCGGCTCGCCCTCCAACTACTCTCTAGGCATCTTTTCTGGCGCTTCATCTCCCTTAGCTCCTCAGAAAACCAAGGAGCCACTTGGGATCGGCACCGGGTCAGAGGCTGCAAGGGCACGACTCGGTCAAGGGCCCCAGCAGCCACCCTATCCCAGGTGGCGACCAAGCCCTCAACCGAGTCGTGTGTGCGAACTTCGGGAAATGGCCCAAGCTCCGTCAGGAACCTATCAGGGTCCATCAGGCGCCTGGGGCGGTACCATTTTAATGGTCCCGCCTCCCTGCGGTCAGGGGGTGCGGAACAGAAGTCGAGCTTCAGGAGCGAGTGATCTGTCCATGACAGGGGTTCTACAACTATATCCCCTATACCCAGGTCACTCTGCCACTGATCAGAGACAAAAACCAAATCCAAGGTGTGACCTCCCACGTGAGTGGGGTCCCGAATTAACTGGGTCAGGCCCATGGCCATCATGGAAGCCACGAACTCTTGAGCAGTCCCCGAGGCACCGCCGGCAGAGGGCAAGTTGAAATCCCCCATGACCGTAAGCCTGGGGGTCCCAACTGCCATGCCAGCTATGATCTCAAGGAGCTCAAGCAGGGCCGCTGCCGCATAGCAGGGAGCCAGGTATGCGACTAGCAGGCCCACCTGAACCCTGGGGCCGAACTTCACGAAAAGGAGCTCACCCCCGGTCGTCTGAGACACAGTGGCTTTCCTCGGACACAGATCCTCCTTAATAACCACGGCAACCCCCCCCCTCCCCTCCCCTGGGCCCTCGGCCGATGAAAAACCCAAAACCCGGCTGGGCACATCTCTACCAGAGGGACTCCCCCCTCCTGGCCCAGCCAGGTTTCGGTGACACCCACCAGGTCCGCACCACCCTCACAAATCAAATCGTGAATGAGAGGGGCTTTATTAACGACGGACCTGGCGTTACATAGCATCAGCCAAAGGCTCAGGGCCAGATCGCTCAGACCCCCTGGGGAACGGGAGATGACAAGGGGGTCGGAGCGCGCCACAGCAGACAAACAGCGGGGACGCGCTCCCAATACAGAATATGGCCCCCTATAACCGCCAAATCTGCCTCTCCCGCTCACCGTACTAATAGATTTAATTCCACCCTCCCCAGCAAACCCCCCCATCCTTAATACAGTCTTATCCGGACCCTGACTCTCCCGGCCACGCCTAACCCACGGCCTGGTCCCAGCCCCCGGCGAGTTGTCCCCCAACCCCCGCCCGGCCATTCCTAACCCCTTTAAAAACCTAACTAAGAATTTTTTTAAGCATCCCTCCCTCCCACGCTTCCTACAACCCCACCACCTCTCCGGATCCCAAGATCCGTCCTTGAGATGGATCTTCGAGAGAGTAGAGGGCCATTCCTGAGACAGGGGGACACATTTCAGGGCCCAGAGATCTTCCACAGAATAGGATAGCATCCCGGACTGAGTCTTCTCCTTTAACTGACCCCGACAAAGCTGGGAACCAACCAGCCGGGGCCCGAGTCCAAGTCGAGACCATTCGGGGCACGACCATAGTCCTTCCAGTCTCCTCGCTTGCTTCCACTACTGGGGCCGGGGGGGTAGCATCGAGCCTTGGCCCCAAGATGGTAGAGATGGTGAAAGCGGGGATGCCGCCGCCGACGCCCGCAGGCCTCCCGCAACGGTTCCGGCCCCCAGTCCAGGCTGCCCTTGCCGCCTCCGAACAGATGGAAAAAGGAGAGAGGGCTCTAACCGCGGTGGCAGTCCTCCAGCCCTGGCTCCAACCGAGGCGGCAGTTCTCCAGCCCCGGCTCCAACAGCGGCGGAAGTCCTTCAGCCGCCCCGGCTCCAACCGCGGCTCCAACTGCGGCGGTAGTCCTCAAGCCCCGGCTCCAACTGCGGCGACAGTTCTCCAGCCCCGGCTCCAATAGCAACGACAGTCCTCCAGCCGCCCCGGCTCCGACTGCGGCGGCCGTCCTCCAGCCCCGGCTCCGGCCGCTCGAACCGCGGTGGTGACTCCAACTCCGGCTGGGGCCTTTGCAACGGCCCCAGCCCCAGCCCCGGCGGCAGTCCTCCAACCACGCCGCAAACCGCTGGGCGTAGCGCCAACCCCGGCTCCAACCACGGCGGCAGATCTCCAGTCCTGGCTCCAATAGCGGCGACAGTCCTCCAGCCGCCCCGGCTCTGACCGCGACAGTAGTCCTCCAACCCTGGCTCCAGCCTCCCAAACCGCAGAGGTGACTCCGACTCCGGCTGGGGCCTTTGCAACGGCCCCAGCCCCAGCCCCGGCGGCAGTTCTCTAGCCGCGCCGCAAACCGCTGGGCACGGCGCCAAGCCCGGCACCGCACCATGGCCTCGGGGGTTGCCCACCCCTCCACGGGTGAGGACCCGGGGGGGGAACTCACCGCACCCTTTGGCCGTCATGGCGGAGCTCTTCCATCCGACCTCCTCCGGTCGCCATTTTAGCTCTTGTTGTATGACAACAATTAAGCTCTAAATTTCTGTTGTTAAGCAAAACAGTTGTTTTGGCTCTATTTCATGACCTTTCTTGCCACAGTTGTTAAGTGAATCACAACAGTTGTTAAGTTAGTAATAGGATTGTTAAGTAAATCTGGCTTCTCCATTGACTTAGTGTGTCAGAGTATTGCAAAGGTGACCACAGGACCCTGGACTACTGCAACTTATTGTCATAAATACATGTCAGTTGCCAAAATGTCTGAATTTTGATCATGTGACCATGGAGATGGTGTAACTGTTGTATGAAAAATGTCACTTTTTCAATGCCACTGTAACTTTGAATGGCCAGTAGACAGCGGGCTGTAAGTCAAAGACTAACTGCAATGGAGAAACAAGGGACTGTTTCAGACCCTCAACTAGAGGTGGTATTCAGCTGGTCCTGACCAGTTCTGGAGAACTGGTAGCGGAAATTTTGAGTAATTCGGAGAACCAGCAAATCCCACCTCTGACTGGAGATTTTACAGTATCCTTCCCCTGCCACACCCACCAAGCTCCGCCCACAGAACCGGTAGTAAAAGAATTTGAATCCCACCACTGCCCTCAGCCTTTAAGCCTTGAAAGGTCAGTCCAAATACTTTAAATGGAGCCCTGTAAACAATGCAGATTTTTCAGCAGAGGACTGATTAGCAGGCTAGCTGCTGTATTTTGCACCAATTACACATTTCAATTTAATGAGATGTCACGAAACATTTATCTGAGATACTGTACTTCCATCCTGCTGCAATCATAAAACTAAATACCTGTTTATCATCTACTTGAACTTAAAAAGTAGGAAAGCACCTTAAGTCAGGGCAAATAACTGCTTCCTCTATATTAACCTTATCTGCATAGGGCACGGGTATCAAACTTGCTGCATCACATTGCCAGCATGTGATGTTTCATGATATTTTCCCATTCACAGACCTGAGGTGGGCATGGCCTATGTGTGATGCATCTGACCCATAGGCCACCAGTTTGACACCCCGGGCACAGGTCATTATCGGTCCATCAAGCAGACAGGCTGCTTCCCCTTGATAAAGTAAAATAAAAAATTGCTGCACCCATTTGCTCCCACCCACTTCTGAAACATGTCATGAAAAACGCCACTGTTTTAAATGGAGGTTTGCAGCAAATGCATTTTCTGAACCAGATACTGGATTTTTTGCATGCACAGTATATGTCCTCTGAAATATGCTGTCTACAGACATGCAGCAGAGTCAAGATAAAGTCCTCCTCTCACATTCAGATATTCAGGAGCCAGAATTGGAGGGTTCAGAACAGAGAAACTGTGGGTGTGTCCTGAGCATGAGAAGAATGCTTTAAAATGGTATATGCAAAAACTCCATAGGAAATAGACAGATAAAATAGGGTTCAAAAACAGTTTAAAGAAAATCAAGTCTTACTAATAAGATAAAGCTTGACAGGACACTTTGTCTATGTCTTCTCCTGCACAATCTGACCTATAATTCAAAAGCTACAATTACAGGGAGATACAATGTTCTATATAGGTTTGTATATTAACAATTTCTTCTAACAAAATGAGATCTTGTTGACATAATGCTGAACCAAGACATACAAGACAAAGCCAAGTACATTTCTAAGCAAAAAAAAAAATCTGTGCAACAGCTGCATAATTCAAGACGGAAAGCTGCTTGGGTTAAACAATATATAAAGAAGATGGTAATAAATATGGGCTTATTTATGGCTCCTGAATAATTATCTAGCATGCTGTTTAAAGTATGATAGGAAGAAAAAAGTAGATTTGTCTTTTGTTAAAAAAAGTCGGGATGTAAGGACAACATTCTTTAATAATATCAACGGCCTTAATTGTTGCATACATATTTTTAATGGTAAAACTGTTGCTTCTGGGAGATGATAATTAGGCCACAATATTCATTTAGTAATTAGGTACAGCTTTGAATTGGCCTCTTATGTATGGCAATACAAAGCAGCCTTTTATTTCTCCTCTCACCCTGAATTTGTAGAGCCATGCTTAGATGGTTTAACATAGTAGATCAGTCTGGAATTTATGCTCAAATACTTAACTGATTGATTGATTATTTTTTAAACAACCACACAGATAAATTTTCTCCAAGATGGTTTATCCCCAATGATTAGTCTTTCAGATTTTCCAATGTGATTTCGTTTATCTACCTTGCTGCTGGTTTTCCTCTTTTCCTCTTTCCTTCCATTTTTTCCATTATAGACCCATTATAGAGGGTTAAGTCTTTACATAATGTGTCTAAAAACAATTTGAGCTTGATCCTTCTCCTTTTCAAACACAGCATCACGACCTCTCTCTCTCTCTTTCCCTCTCTCTCTCTCTCTCTCTCTCACACACACATACATATACATTTATATTAATTTTGTGAATATTTGTCAGCTGCTTTTAACAAGCATTCCTGTTTACTTATGTTGAAGTTTCATTAGATTTTTTTAAATATATGCACAATAAAAGAAGAATTGAGGCAATCTATCCATGGCTTTCTTTACAGTATTTGTATGTATATGCACATATATTATATATATATATAATATGTGGATCTTTGGTTCTTCAGGTTTTCTCCCGCGTAGAATTGGAAATATCTAGGCGACGTTTCGATGAAGTCTCATTCATCATCTTCAGGCTTGTGAAGCCAAACAACAGGATCACAGCTCATCAGCTCAAATCCCCCAGCAACTGAGACTAACCTGAGTACAACCAAACCCCCACCAGAACAGAACACACCCCCAGCCAATCAGAACACAGCCAAACCCCCAACCAATCAGAACACACCCCCACCCAATCAGAACACAGCCAAGCCCCCACCCAATCAAGTCACACTCCCACTAGTAGTTAAAAGGAAGAAGCAGCTGCAAGCTCACATTACTCTGAGAAGCACAAGGCCGAAGACACAAGCCTGAAGATGATGAATGAGACTTCATCAAAACGTCGCCTAGATATTTCCAATTCTACGCAGGAGAAAACCCGAAGAACCAAAGATCCACATACAAATACCCGCGAAAACCTCCGAAAACACACACACACACACACACACATATATATATATATGTCATCTATTGAAAACTGTAAAGAAATAGCTTATGCATACTGAATGTTTTTACTTTTTTAAAAACAAATTTTACTGAGCAATCATGATAAAACATAGGAAGGAAGGAAAGAAGGAAGGAAGGAAGGAAGGAAGGAAGGAAGGAAGGAAGGAAGGAAGGAAGGAAGGAAGGAAGGAAGGAAGGAAGGAAGTTGTATATCTGAAATACCTGGAAGAACCATTTATTGCATAATGGTATCTACAATTACATTGTTTTCTTTATCTCTAATTTCTGTTCAGTTACAGACGATTCCTATTTTGAGTTAGTTTTTTCTGTTCATTTTATTTTTTGTCCTTCTCTGTTTAGATATTTTCCTTTAAAAGTGCAACACTTTCTGAACACAGGATTGTTCTTGGAAGTAATGACAAAGGCAGCATTTGCTATACTACTTGAACCAATCAATCAAACCATAAAATCAGATACATCTGCAGACATACAATATGCATACACTTGTGTATACCAGAGACTCATCTTTGTTCAGGCAGGAGAGGATATTTTCATACATCAAGGACCTTGGAGTACTCATCTCTAATGATTTAAGTGCTAGAGCCCACTGTAACCACATAGCCAAAAAGGCTTTAAGAGTTGTTAACCTAATCCTACGTAGCTTTTTTTCTGGTAATATCACACTACTAACTAGAACATACAAAACATTTGCTAGACCAATACTTGAATACAGTTCATCAGTCTGGAATCCGCATTATGTATCTGATATTAATACAGTTGAGAAAGTCCAGAAATATTTCACAAGATGAGTTCTCCACTCCTCTACTCATTACAGAATACCTTATGTCACCAGACTTGAAATTCTAGACCTAGAAAACCTAGAATTACGCCGCCTTCAGTCTGATCTAAGTATAGTACATAAAATTATATATTGCAATGTCCTACCTGTCAATGAATACTTCAGCTTCACCCATAACAATACAAGAGAACACAATACATACAAACTCAAGGTAAACCGCACCAAACTTGATTGCAGGAAATATGACTTCAGCAACAGAGTGGTCAATGTCTGGAATACTCTACCTGACTCTGTGGTTTCTTCCCCAAACCCCAAAAACTTTAATCTTAGACTGTCTTCTATTGACCTCACCCCTTTCCTAAGAGGTCTGTAGGGGGCATGCATAAGTGCACCAACATGCCTATCATCCCTGTCCTATTGTTTCTTTTTATTTTTCTTATATGTATCCATTTCATGTATTCATAACTATGTTTATACTTATACCTGTTACCTTATAATTGCTTGACTAAATGAATGAATGAATGAATGTTCACTAGACTAGATCAGAGGTCTCCAAACTTGGCAACTTTAAGATTTGTGCACTTCAACTCCCAGAATTCTCCAGACAGCTATTCCACAGTCCACAAGTCTTAAAGTTGCCAAGTTTGGGGACCCCTGGACTAGATGGTTTTAGAATTTCAATCCCAACACATAGAATGTTCCAGCATATAAGATTACCAATTGTATTTGTATCGTAATAGAAACTTTGTTTAAAAACCTTCAGTGTGAAACTAAGGAAAATTAACCTAACATATCCTTGATGGTCATTGATACCAATTGAAGGGTTTTTCCCAAGATGAATTATGAATGCAGCCTGAGGAGGGAAATTTTTACCGAGATGTCACTGAGCAGGAAAATTTTAAATAACTCTTTAAATAACCCCATGTAAGTTGCAAGCTAGAAAGCTTTACTTCATATCTACAGCATTTTTTATTTCTACTGGGATGAGAAACTTGGAGGGGAGGCTTAGACTTCCCATCCTGTTTTCTAATATAAACTACTGTTTTAAAATAATTGGGAGGGGGAGGAATCTGGTTTTAGATTAGATTACATTTTCCAGTGTCATCTGGTTGTATCTGAACATATGATTACCTACATTCAAAGTATAATATGCAATTATTACTGTTTCCTGTCCTACTTTTATTCAGTTTTAGCTTATCCTTCCATGTCCATGAAGTACACCACTGTCAGTTTTATAAGTACTTTAGACTGAATATTTTTATTCCACACATTTCTCAATGGTAATATTAGTGTCTCTGTTGAATTTCAATAATCTAGTTCAAACAGAGCCTACAATA
Organism: Bungarus multicinctus; assembly: GCA_023653725.1. Taxonomy (NCBI): domain Eukaryota; kingdom Metazoa; phylum Chordata; class Lepidosauria; order Squamata; family Elapidae; genus Bungarus; species Bungarus multicinctus. Next base: position 135,680,002 of record CM042836.1, read on the forward strand.
AGCAGGATACTTGGTCTTACCTAGGTATAAAGTAATTAACTTTAAGAGCCAATAGTGAGGATACTTAATTTAATTAAGCACTGTTTACATAAACAATTGCCATAATAACAGAATACATCATCTTCCAGTACACATAGAATGGAATATGTTTTAGTCAAAACAGATGTTGACCTAATGCTAAGAGCAGACTATCTCATTTTTTTTTCTATGTAGAAATGGAGTGCAGGGATTATTCAAGTAATTTCGCTGAAGGCTAGAGCAACCTAATTAGATTTTTTTTTTTTGTTCCACAAAGGCATAAGATAGTACTTGGAAATAGCTTTTTAAAAATTAAATTCTTTGGGAGAAAATCTTTTCTTGGCTTTGTAAATCCTAAACTACCTCCAGTGAATATCCTACACAAAAAAACAAAGTGTCTATTAGCATTATGCGTAAACAGCCATTGGCACAAGGGCATCACTCTGTACAGAATGTTGCAGACTGCAGAAGAGTTGCCATTAATTTCAACAAATAGCTATGATCAGTTTTTAGAAGTTCTGGACTTGGTCTAAATGCTTCAAGACTGCTAAGGGTTGCAACGTGGCTGGCAGCAATGTGAAGGGGGATCCTTGAAGGAGGATATAATTTAATCTATTATAAAACCACATGCAAAATCTGCCAAAGACTTTTGAATGTGCTAAGGCAGGGGTGTCAAACTCAAGGCCCGAGGGCCAGATTTGGCCCATGGGTTGCTTAGATCTGGCCCATGGGGATGCCCTGGAAACAGTGAAAGACTGGCCCACGGAGCCTCTGCCAGTGAAAACGGAGCTCGGGAGGGCCACACGTGGCTCCTGAACTCCATTTTCACTGGCAGAGGGCTGCAGGAGGCTGTTGTGGCCAAAAACACAACCCGGGCAGGTCACACATGCCCCTCCCAAGCTCTGTTTTTGCTGGCAAAGTGCTAGCAAAACAAATTACTAGCAAAAGTACATTTTATTACAAGGCAAGGAATCATCAAGAAATTCCTCCATTGGAGACAATGGACCCCTTCAGCCTTGCCTGGGCCACCACAGGTGCCCCCAACAGTAGTGACATTAAGCTGGCCACGGCCACCCTGGCCATGCTGCCCCATCCCCCTGAGGTCAAACACAACCCTGAAATGGCCCTCAATGAAATCGAGTTTGACACCCCTATGCTAAGGGTTCAGTCTTCTTCTAATTGTTCTCCAGTGGAAATTAATGCCAATAATGCCAACTAGAAGGAATCTAAAATAACTGTAGCAACCCTATGAGAAAAAAGCATCTTTGGAATCTAATACTTTCCTCAAAATGATGAGAACATCATCACATCACAGCATCACATTATATGATTTGCCCTATGGGTACATATGTCTGACATTACTACAACATGCAGAAGAGCTGGAGCTTGCAGCATATCAAACTGGTTATTTGATGCCCCTTGTGGGAGTCTTTACCTATAAGTAGAAATAAGTGCAAGCATTTTTATGTCATTGGGTTCCCTATCACAAAAAGCCAGAGAACAGGCCAGTACTTTCTTTGTATGCTTCCTGCATATGAAAAGTTGTTGAAATAGTCATATTGGGCTGAATCATATCTTCTGGAAAATCTATGCCAAGTAATCCATCTCTGCTTTCATCAGTTCTGCTTAGTATCCTCAGGCAAGCAACTAAGCAATGCCACAAGCATGAAACAGAAATTGAGGTTTTAGCCTATAAGAAGAAAGAGGTAAGAGTTGCATTCCATAGGATGATTCTGTATGAGAGAAGGTGTACACAAACAATCCTTCTGCTATTTTCTACAAGGGTTTGAGAGTAATCTCACCATGCAAGGTGAATAGCCGAGGCTGATTTTTTTACTGCATCACCAATATATCCTATAATGAATATGCCAGAAGAAGAAAAAAGAGTGACCGATCTACACAAAAGGGGCATAACAGTAGAACCTCTGGTCATGACCATTCCAGGATTTCAGTTGCAACCTGATTTGGTCGTGACCAGAAGCAAGATTGACTGTGCATGTGCAGACAAAAATAATGGAATGGAAGGGGAAATTGCCACAGCAGGGAAAACCACCGCAGCTATGTTTGGTCACCACCCGAAGATGTGTTCACAACCAGATGCAAACATTTTCCAAAATTTTTGGTAATCACCCAGTTTGGTCATGGTCAGCAATGTTCGCAATCCGAGGTTCCACTGTACTTTTTTTCCTTTGCCTTATTGTTAAAGATATTGGACGAGTCTTATTAAAATGGAGGAGAGGAGAGAGATGGAAGATGGGAAGAGATAGGGATGAAAAATGGTACTGTATTTTGTACGGGGTTACAACCCAAACGAAGCCACACTCTCTTTTTATCTACAAGGAACAGCAAAAAGTGAAGGCTTCAACAATGAGAGGTGTGTGGGTTGGATTGAGAGAGAGAAGGAGGGAGGGAGGGAGGGAAGGAGGGGATAGAGAGAGAGAAAGAGTGAGAGAGAAAGAGAGAGACAGAGACAGAGAGAGTTACTTAGTGGCACAGTTACCCAGCTGCCTTTCATGCCTAACAGAATTCGAATCAGGTTTTTCCCACTCTTAGTCCAACCCCTTGCTGGCTATCAGTAATTTAGCCAGAACAAATACCATTCTTCATGATCCGCAGACAATGTTAAGAATCAGAAGGCTTATATCAACCATTGCAAAGTGGAAAATCTTCTGTGTTGGTTTTATAATAATGAATTCCCCACTTCAACCTCTTTTCATTTTTAAAGTGGCACTTGCTTGGGACCAGCCTTGAATCTTTGGTGCAAGTTCAAATGGCAAAAACAAAATGTAACCTCTATCTCTTCCTAAATTTATTTGTCAGCCACCCATCCCTGGACTCACATTATATCATTTTAAGCCATCTTTTATTAGCCATAAAATAATCCAATCATGAAATCCGGCAAGCTGTTCAAAGTGATCCAGGGTTTGCTATACACCAAGTCTCATAAACCTGAAATGTACACTTCATAAAAGTATTTATAACCAATAGTATGTTACTAAACAACAATGCCCTCCTAATTATTATTTTAATCTACATGTACACAGTATACACTCCATTTCTTTGTTAATATTCCTTGAAGCAGTAGCCATAAATTATGATGAAAATAAAGGAAAAACCTTCATACCTGATAATTTTGCAAAACATATACAGTTATTATAAGAGTGCTTTCAATTTTTTATCAAGCCAGCTTGAAGTTCTAGTTCCAAAATAACACCAACAGCTTTATTTGGAAAACCTAACATCCTATGACTTTAACACCATCAAACAACATCTGTCTATCTCAGGTCCTTGGGAAGGACTCAATAAGCTGAACAAAAATGAACAAAAATTCAGTGTAAACATCTGGCTGACTGTGTGACGAACAACAACAATAATTAAACATTACTAACATGACAAAATCGCCATCGGCCAATTGCAAAAGGCAAGCTTTACTTGGAACAGTTTGCTGCACCCTGCGATGATACCTTTAACACCATCAAGCAGCATCTGCTATCCCAGGTCCGTAGGAAGGATTTGGTAGGTGGGGAAAAAATTCAAATCCAATCTAAACATCTGGCTGACTGTTCAACCAACCATAATAATCATAAACATCTCTTTGATGGGTCCCATTCACTTGTTTACTTACCTGTTCTGGGGAAAGAGCTTGCTCAAAAGAGGAAGAAGCAATATGTATGAGTTATATTGGATTCTAATAATTAAAGCTTTTTAAGGTTCCGAAAGGAATTTCCTACTGAGATGTAGATGTAGATTTCCTAAGTTTCCAGGAAGCCCGCAGATGATCCATTAGTCTCATCTGACTTTTCTGGCAGTGTGAAAATAAGATGTAAATTTTTTCGTGGCCTTACTGAAGATATCTATACATTGCTTTTTTAAATGATATTGCAGTATATTATTTCTATAGCATAAATGGACTTTATACTAAAGTGATTAACATTCTCAAATGACAAAAGAATGTAAAATTTACTGAACATCTTTTATTCTAAAATACTTTGCAGTTTGAAATATTCCTGAAGAGATTTCAGATAATGTCCTTCACTATATATAAACTGGTGTTTTGGATTTTACATAATTTCTTCATGGTTTGGCAATTGAGCTTGTCATTTTAACTTAACCCATAAACCTATAAGCCTATCAGTTAACCATCTACCTATCTATCCAAAGTAATCTAATTTATGCACTTTTGATTTTATCCCCACAGCAAAATCCACCATCAAAATCTCTTTCAGTCATTCATACCCTGGTCCTCTCTTGTATGGACTATTGCAGTGCCTATACATGGGCTACCCTTGAAGAGTACTCAGGAGCTACAGCTGGTGCAGAACATGAACAATTTTGGGTACCTCAAGGATTATACACGTAATACTCTACTGTGTGAACTGCATTAGATGCTGGTTTGCTTCAGTCCAATTCAAAGTGGTTAAAGTCCTACAGGGCATGGGGCCAAGTTATCTGAGGATGTATCTTGCCTCCATCCTATTGGCCCATCCCACCATTTTCAGTGGGAAGGTATGTTACAGACCCTGCTGTTGCCTCCACTCTCTAGAATATTCTTCCCCCAGAGGTGAGGCAGGCCTCCACTTAATTAGTGCTACATTACCCTGCTTGTTATAATAGTCCTCGACTTATAACTATTCATTTAGCAACTGTTTAAAGTTATAATGGTATTGAAAAAATGACTTACAACTGATCCTAACACTTATAACTATCATAGCATCCTCACTATAGAATGGGACAATTCGGCATGGCCCTCCTCACAGTCATATGATCAAAATTGTGGCACCTGGTATGAATCTGTGATGGCTGCAGCATTCCATGGCCCTGTGATTTCTATTTATGACCTTGCAAAGTCAGAATCTGGAGGAAAGCCAGATTCATTTAACAACCATGTGATTCACTTAGCAATAGCAATAGCACTTAGGTATATATATACTACTTCACAGTGCTTTACAGCCTTTTCTAAGTGGTTTACAGCATATTGCTCCCAACAATCTGGGTTCTTATTAACAATTGCAGTGATTTAAGAACAATTGCCAAAAAGTCATAAAAGTGGGCATGACTTACTTAATAACTGCCTTGTTTAGCAATGTAAAATCTGGTCCTAATTATGATTGTAAGCCAAGGACTACCTGTAAGGATAAGTGCAGTCATGGTACCTACAAGGTCCATCCCCATTGGAATATGGCATGCACCTGTTGGGTTTTGATTTAACTCTTCTAGAAGGAGCTCAGGAATGTGGTCAATGGAATAAAAGCAATTGTGGTCTAGGATTTTGGGAAGAGGGGCAGATGTGAAACTAGTGTTTGCACAGAATGCTAAATTTGGCTAACTAAGCCACACAGAATTTTGAATCAGTATAGCATTTATGTATATAATTTTCTTTGTTTGACTCTGGGGATCAAGAAAAAAATAAAATGTCAACAATATATGTCCCAGCTTTATTAAAAATGACTAAAAGAAACAGTGCTATGGGTCTGCTAGCTGACAGTTTAAACTAAATGCCAGCTGCTGGATTAAATCTTTTTAAATATATTGTTCACAGTATTGTATTTCAGATGTCAGTGAAGATTTTGCTAGTAGTAAACCTAATCTTATTGCACCAAATACAGATTTTCAATATTGTGTAGTTTTTGTAGAATGATCCCTTTCCTAAATTGTTTCTGCAGGGTGGGAGATGGCTCTTAAAACTCTGCACCAAGGGAGTATAATGCTATATAAATATAAGATGAAATGAAATAAGCACAGTATAGCTTTCTTTGATAAGTTCTGAATTCGACTTCAGAAGACATAAATCCCCTTGATTTATGCAACAGAGAAACTTGGAAGACAAAGCTAAGAGAGATAATTTTCATAGTTTTGCCCATTTTAGTTAAACAATTAACTAGGATTAAGTCTTTGATGGTGGGTCTTTTCATGTTTCCAAACCTGGCATACAATAGCAGAAACTTCCACTCAGCATATTCTATTAAGCCAGCGTAATGGAGAAAAGATGGGATAGAAATTCAGCAAGCATTGAAACCAAGAATTCCCCGTGATATTCTGCTTGGTATCTTGCTGGACAAAGAAACTGATTTGCATCTATCTTACATGTCTATATCTACATATCTATATATCCAGCCATAATTTCTATCATCTCTCTGTATATATTTCTATCTATCGTTTATCTGTCTGTCTGTCTGTCTTTCTGTCTGTATCTATCTATCTATCTATCTATCTATCTATCTATCTATCTATCTATCTATCTATCTATCTATCTATCTATCTGTCATCTATCTAATGATTACATTTACAGGGCAGCCATGTCATCATTAAATGACTCTCATTTTCCCTCTCCCATTTTTTTCATTCCTCTTCAAATGATAAATAGATTAGAAATTATTTCAAAGGAAAAAAAGCCTCAAAGTACTTTCCAGTGTAGAGTGCAGTACTCTTGGGCTTCTTTGATGGCAAGGTGTCCTAGGAGAGCCTGTCCCTGTCTGGCCCTTCATTATGTAATCATCTCTTCGGCTTCCTCTCATGCTTCCTGAGGGAGACCAACAGGTGGAAATGTCTCCCTTTGGATTTTTCAGTAGTGGTGCTGCTGCAGCTGTCTAGAAATCGCTGATGAATTTGTCATTTCCCTGGAGAGAAATAATATGCCCAACTTCCCACTACCACTCATTCACTACAAGGCCATTGCTCTTGGGTCTCTCCAAAGGGTGGGCGGGGGGGGGGAAAACACATTTCTTTGGCAATAACATTCCGGCAAATCCTTGCTGCTCCTGGCAAGTTTGAAAGAAAGATCTTTTCAGTATCGATCTTCTGATATATTCATACTTGCCTTCTTTCTAGAACTGATTCTGATCTGTCAATTAGAGAAACTAGTAAAAGGTTTTTCTTTAAGAACCATTCCAATTCTGACAGGAGTATGTCCTCCCCTCTGGTAAAGTAATAGCTGGGAATTAAAAGGGGATAGGGAGAGAGAGAGAAAGACAAAAATGTGAAAGTGTACACTCACAAAAAGCTCAAGAAAATTTGGCTTGAAGCCTTGCTGGACTTCTTCCTTGCCTCTTTTTTGAAAGCTAACAGCATAATGAATGGTGGAATTCTCTCTCAATTCAATCTACCTCAGAAAGTTGTGGGGAAAACAGAAAGGGGAAAGAGTATTAGGTATGTTCATTGCCTGGAATTATTTACAAAAAATTATAAAAGTGAGATAAGAATTTAAAAGGCTAGTCATTTCCCTGACTGTAGCCTGGGCTGAGAGCATCTATAATGCCTGAGAGGTTGAACAATTCTCTCTACTGCGGAGGTAGCTTTGAAGAATGAATCCCTAACAAATGATACTTATTTTGATATTGGCTGAGCAGTAACATAATGCAATGCTGTGTTAGCCCTGACCAGGGGTGGGATTCAACTGGTGTTACTACCGGTTCGGTGACTTATGCGCACATGAGCACCTGATGCATGCTGTGCACGTGTATAAAAAAACCTTAAGCTGTACTGCCTGGAAAAGCGCTGTGTACAGGTGCGCAGCGTTTGAAAAGCCACTTTTTTCCTGCTTTTTCAACCTCAGCTGTGCCGCGCAAAGCAGCTGAGGTTGAAAAAGCAGGGAATAAAGGACTGGTAAGAGCCTGGGCGGGCAGGTGAGTCAAACAGCAGCAGACACAGAACCAGTTCAGTGTCTGCTGCTCTTCAGTGCTACCGGTTCTATAGAGCTGGGCAGAACCACTAGCATCTCACCTCTGGCCCTGACACACTGTTAGCTCTTTGCTCGGCACACTGAGGTGCCTAGTTATATCCATTTTCACATTATATGTATTTTCCTTAAAATGACCTTCGAAACCAATACTAGATATCTTTCTGTTTTGCTGTTCTTGAATAAGGCCTAAATTGTTTTCGATTCATGCTAGTCATACAGTGTAAGTTTTGTCTCTAAAACAATGAGGACAAACTTATGATATATATATCAAAAGTGACACGCTATAATCTTTTGAGTGCCACGCCGGCGTTCATCAACACCCAACAACAATTATTCTCAAAAGCACACCCCATTTTCACATGATTTTCAGAGGCTGTGGGAGACACGCAGAATGGTGAAAGAGAAAAAGAGCGTATAAAATAAATGAACCTAAGAAATATATTGTACATAGCCGTATATATTGAATGTATAATAATAGAGGTCTCAAGCTTCTCTTCTATTATATAAACATTAGGATCACCGATTAAATAATACAGTTATAATCCAATAGGAGTAGTAGAGTAAGATGTGTTATTTATTAATTAATATGTAATCTACAAGAGACAAGGAATACTTGCCAATTATTACTTATTATTGTCTATTATGAAATATCCAATCTATTATAAAATTCAATAGAAAGAAATGTTTATTGTTCTGATTATACTTTTTTTATTTCTGTATAATTGTATGTTTGTGTTTTTTATAATTTTTTTTTTGTAAATAAAATATTTTAAATTTTCAAAAAAAAAAAATGTTACTGCACTCTTTCTAGAGTCTCAACATCTTTTCTATATTGTGACAACCAATGGGGTTTTAATTTAATTCGGTTTTTAAATTTTTAAATTTTAACTTTTTAATTTAATCCTGGAATTTTAAATTTTGTAATTTTATATCTGAAGGGATTCGGCCGGATTCATGTCATTTAATTTGTTTTTAATTGCATATACTCCATTTTTAGTAGGCTGTACACCGCCCCGAGTCCCTTTTTGGGAGAGGGGGCGGTATAGAAATTTAAATAAATAAATAAATAAACTTGTTACAAAGGAAGGCTTGATATTTAAATATACCTGACGTGGCCTGGATTGTGATATGTAAAGAACCACTCAAAGAATATGAACATAAAAAATATTACTTTTTACTTTTTAAAAGTAATCTAAAATTGTTTAATGTGATGTTATTCAGCTGAATGTAATATTCTTGATGTCATTAATTATACGCCATAGAAAGTGATATTCATGTTTTCTTCTAGGTCCTCACTTGAATCATTTTATTAAAAAGGGCTTGTGTGCCAGGATGTTAAAAAAAGAAAAGAAAAAAGAATGATGTGTGAGGCTCCAGAAGTTCTCCGAGAAGGCCATGCTTTTATGCAGCCTCCAGAGTTCCAAAAATCATGTGAGAATGCAGTGTACTTTCAGATGATTTTCAGAGGCTGTGAAGGCCATGTGAGGTGCGCTGTCATGTGGCCTCGGGGCCCTCTGGAAATTTTGTGACAGGACTGTGCTGTTGCTTGAACTCTGGAGCTTCTGAAAATCATGTGAAAATGGGGCGTGCTTTCGTAAAGACCTACCTCTTCCAATAGGCCGGTCTGGCCTAGTATCAATTACTAGGGTTTTAAATTTTTAAATTTTTTGGTAATTTTAACTTTTATATCTTGTTTTATTATATTCTTTCAGCCACTAATTTAATTCTTTTAAATCTATTTTAAATTCTATTTATTGTGTGGTTTTATCTTGGCTGTACACCGCCCCGAGTCCCATTGCGGGAGAGGGGGCGGTATAAAAATTTAATAAAATAAATAAATAGTTTTCAGAGGTTGCAGAGGCTGTGGAAAATCATTCTCCGAAGCTATTTGAAGGCCTCTTGTGACCCAAGCAGCCTTAGGTAGGACACATGGCCCTGTGAACAGAATACTGAACTAAAAGTAAGCAGCATGCAACAGATTGTGAAGATGTGTGTGTGTGTGTGTGTAAATGAATTTGTAAATAATTTATTCTCTTTTGTTGGGGAGAGGGGTGATACTCTAGCAGAGGCAAGTTAGGCATTTTCCCAATTTTTCACCCACTGAGCTAAAAATGTTTGCCATCACTGCTCTAAAACCAGGAGAGCCAGTTCAGCTTCAGCTTTCAATGCTAGTGATGTAGCTGTATAGGCACCAGGAACAAGGAAGAAGAGTATTTTTTTTTTAAAGTAGGTTCCAGAGTTGGTATTAAAAACTATTCTACTTATAGGAACAATATCCCTAGGCAGCAGTAACCCAGGCAGCTTTGGTTCAGTTTGCTTTTTAAATGCAGTATTCATCACAAATTAGATTACTGCAGGAGAAATAAAAGCCATTTTGAGATCGCAATATATCATTTTGCAGGTGTTTTTTTTTTAGCATTTGTGCATTCTCACACAATTGATGCAACTCTTTGGGGGCTGCAGTAAGGAAATTTCAAGTGTTTCTCAGGAAGATAAATGATCAAATGGCCTGCTTATCTTATTTGAGACTGCTACCCAGCCTTTTTCATAGGTACAGGAAGGCTTTTCAAAGACATGAGTTGGCTTTTTCTTTATTCTGGTTCATGTCACTGACAGGTGGGCATGGAATGCCAGTGATAGCCCACAGCCATGAGTCATTTTGCAAATGTTACATCAATTGCTTTTCATCCAAACCAAGTTGAAACAGAATGGAATAGCCATGCATATATCAAGGCAGTATTATTTATTCTATTGTTCTTCAGATGGTTTCATGGGTTTTGATTTATTTCAATAATCTCCCCTGTGAGGTTAAGGCAAAGAGATGCATTGTTCCTTATTTAATGATAGAGAATTGGAAAATATAAAAAATAAGCCTGTAGCATTTTCCACTGGCTTGCTTGAGCCAAAGACAATTTAAAGTTGATTTATACAGGGACAACAGTGTTTCAGCCAGATCAGCAGCTGAGTTCTTTAACTAGTACAGTATTGTGATGATACAACACCTTGGCCTGTGACTGGAGTTGGTTGTGTTAGGCACATGTCTGTGCTATTGAGGAAATGTTTATATATGCTGCCATGACCCATCCTGAATCACAGAAAATTCAGTTGAAGACAATGAAACCCCACTCTATGGCCCTGTATCTTGCAATTCTAAATATGTTCTAAATCTGTGGTGATGTGGTATTATTGAAAAACAGAACACAAAATGTTAATGTTACCTATTGATGTTTTTGCATCAGTCAATATATATACAGTTTGACTAATGCATTGAAAGTTAGTATATATTTTTATCAAGCATATTCCAAAACCTGCAGTTATCTTGTTAATAGTCTACATCTCCAAGGAGGACAATCAGAGATACAAATTTGATATTCATTTGCTATATATTGTCAGATTATGTTTATTCTATTTTTTTTCTTTTTGCCAATGAATTTTTCTTTCAAAATATCCAACCCATGTGCAGTAACAAACAAAATCCAATTTAAATTCAATCCAAGTCATCTTCATGTAGTGCTGGGGGAAAATTCATTGAGGTTAGAGAGTCTGTAACCAGCAGTGAAGATGTCTTTGAACTAAGGGCGGGCATTCTTCTGATTGAGTATGAGACATTGGCTTGAAGAATAGCAGGCCTTATCTTGTTTAGGATTGCAGTTATCAGGTCTACCTCAAAGTTGTAAATTCAGGCAAACTTTTGTGAACATATAATCAGATACACCACAGAAACTGTTTCAGGAACATTAAGAGACTGAAAATCTGAAAACAAACTGAATCAAATCCCAAGAAAACTCTGGGTAGATAGGAGTCATAGGGTCGCAATCTAAATTCTAACCACCTTTGATCCTACCAAAGCATAAATGGCCCCAACAAGATGTTGCCTCCTTCAACTGGCTGTTCCTGAGTAAACTGCCAAGTTCAGTTTACACACCAGTCTTTTGTTGCTCTTTTTAGACACCAGCATTCTTGAGACTCTAGGTGAAAGAGTCTCCTAAGTCTAGATGAGACTGGGGCTGTAAGTCATGGAAAATACTATTCAAAGAACACATTGTAAACACCATGACTGCATCTTCAGGCTTTAAAAGTCAACCAACAGAATCAGATCAGACAATATCCTGCCTTATTTCTAAGGTTGCAATCTAAGTTATGACAAGCTTCACTGATTTTATACTCCAGGTGTTAACCATATGTCATAGCTACCTAATAGTAATTCTATGTAATGGGATAGATCTCCAAACCACTCAGAAAATCTGTACAAGAGAGAGGATACAATGGTGGAGAAGAAAAATATTATTTTGTTTTCATCATTATTGCAGAGTATTTTCAGTAATTAGTTTTTAACAAAGGGTCCATCATATTTCAGATGTGTTTTCCTCCACAAGTTTTTAGTCATTGCCTAGTTGGTTCCATTGCACTTATTTTAAGAGTATACCAAAGAGCTTAATGATATCTGTATAGTCTAAGAAAACACTCTTAGGGATTGCATTGATTGTGTGAGACATCAGCAAACTCTATATAATAGTCAAGGCTTTGACATGAGCACATATGATATTAGATGTGAAATTTCTCCAAAGATCTCTCTAATCTACGGTGAATGTTTAACCTTATTGGTTCCTTACCCTACATAGAGAAATAAACCTAATCCCAACAAGAAGTGATATGACCATGACCAGGGACTAGAAGTAAAATACTCCAGATTTAAACTACATCCTCTTGTTCAATAGAAAAATAGTCCAAATCCAGAATATATCTGGATGTTGGAACAACAACAAGATGGAAATGAATTTTTATGAAATCTTTAATTGCTTTAAGCTTGGTAATTCCAACATAGATATTGAAATTCTCTAACACCATCTTTCTAGGAGTCTCGGCACTGAAACCAGGATCATCTCTCACAGTTCAGGCACGAAGACTGGCAACGGTGTAGGCAGTATATCAACAAAATCCTGGATAAATTGTGAGTAATCCACATCAGATACAAGCCCTTCATATTGGCAGTAAACTGCCACCCTACTGTACTATATTAATAATCAATATAATGTTCCTTGAGCAACCTATAAAAATGGATATTTTTGCTTGGTTTATCCAGTGCATAAACTGGTAGGATTAACTATGAGGACTGTGCAAAGCACTCAGAAAGGTTGTTTTGTGCATTCCAAAGCATCGTTCTTTAAAATGTTACAGCAGCCACATTTTCTGGAGCCCTTAGTGCAAATCCTCTGAAAACTGTCCCCAGTGGCCTCTGTGTACATTCCAAGAGCAAAGGCAATTTAAGGCCATATTGAACTGTTCCAGTTTTATTGTAGTGTTTCCTTTCTTCTCCCAACATATTGACATAATCTTAAAAACGTTATTGACACAGTGGTCGGTGGCATGGTCAGGTGCTTAGAACTATCTAGTTCCTATTGGCCATTTTACGCTACTGCAGACACACCTTATCCTGTAGTTGCTAGGTACTATTCACCATGGTTATTTTGGTTTGGGTCAGAGGTGGTATTCAGCAGGTTCTGACCAGTTCTGGAGAACCGGTAGCAGAAATTTTGAGTAGTTTGGAGAACCAGCAAATATCTCCTCTGGCTGGCCCCCACCTAATCTCTGCCTCTTAAGTCCCAACTAATTGGCTGGGTCTTCTTTTGTTGTCCTGCATAGCAGAATGGAGCTCGAAAGCAAGTTAGTGAAGTGGGGATGGAATGGGATTTTGCAGTAACCTTCCCTCAGGAGTGTGAAGGAATGATGATTTTGCAGTATCCTTCCCCTGCCATGCCCATCAAGCCAAGCCCACAGAACCAGTAGTAAAAATTTTTGAATCCCACCACTGGTTTGGGTATCAGAATTGATCGGGCTCCTGATATAGCTTCTGGAGAGGTTAGTTAGTCAAGAGTCCAACTTGCACTTTCAGAAGTATTTATCAAATGTTTCATTGGGTTCCTTTTCTATATAGAATTAGAAATATTTGAAAAGCAACTAGTTATGTTTTGAAAGTATTGGTTAGAGTTAGACTCATTTGAAAAGTAGGAAAGATTGTTGTCCTTATCTGCTTTAGGATTAAAATATAAGGACAGGGTTTTTTGTTGCCTTTACCAGAGAACCAGAATTGTGCTCAGCTAGAGAAAAGAAATATGCCATAAACCAGCACATAGCAGAGTAGAAATGAAGGCTTTCAAGGAGATACTCAAATACTGTGAGGTGTCTACTTACAAAAATTATAATTGTGCAGACAATGGTTTTTCTATGGTGCTCTGTGAATATGAAAATTGGACTTTAAAGAAGCAGAATCAAAATAAATATTGCAATGGAATGTATGGATGACCTTGGGATGATGAGGGAATGAGATGCTACCTAGGACACGAAAAGCAAGAGAAGGGAAGTCTGTAGTCAAAAGAAGGGAAGTCTGTGGTCAAAAGAAGAAACCTAACTGATCAGGCAGTGAAAAATGATGGTGGGTTTGTACCTTTAGACCTGCTGACTTTGTTAATACAGCATTATAATATAGTAGAATTAACTCATTTAGTTGTGTTTCCTGCTGGTTTACCCTGGAAGGCTGACTTGATATATTTATACTTTGAAGTTGGAGAAGGCTCTTAAATGGATAACTAGGAAAACAAACAAATAGATCATAGAACAAATCGATCCAGAATTCTTGAGGCACAAATGACCAGGCTGAATCATAATAGTCCTGGACATTTTGGACATATGCAAAGATCCAGTTCCCCTGAGAAGTCCAAAATGCTGAGAAAACTGAAAGGACAGAATGGAAAAAGATAGCAGCAAGAGGATGAATTTGATTACAATAGCAATGAGCATACCACTAAGAGGCCAGATCTACCCCGAAGAAACCTGGCCAATAAAAATATTACCATTTGGATGGCACCTAATCAATCAGTATCATTTTTGGAGATAGGTGGATCAGAAATTTAAGAAATAAATGCTTTTCAGATGACTTCAGGATCAGTGGATGACATATTAACTGAGCTATGAGGAAGAATCCTAACCCTCTCATACAAATGAATAACAATTTAAATTAAGGATACTTTTTTGCCTCTCCCAGCTAAATAATATTATATAACAAGATTTTACCTCACTCTATATTAATCTCTATTTATTGTCATAAAATTGTATAAGCCCAAGTCAGGATGTATGCACACAATATGCATGTGTTTGGTTATTATTTCATTTAGAATTTCATTTATTTCCATTTCCCTGTTTAGTCTAGAGGTTAAGTCATTAGGCTAGAAAATGGGAGACCGTGAGTTCTAATTTTGCTTTAGGTATGAAAGCAGACTAGATGACTTTAAGACAGTCACTTTCTCTCAATCTAACTCACCTCTCGGGCTTATTGTTGTGGGGAAAATAGGAGGAGGAAAAAATATTAGATTGACTTGTTTATAAAAATACTAAAGGTGGGATACAGATAAAATAAATAAATAAATTACTTCTAATCTTGTATGAATCTGTTAAAAAATTTGTGAGAAACTATTTCTTTATTTTCATACGCAAGTTTCAGTTGTATAGGATATACCAAATGTCAGGTCCCACAGATAATTTCTGATATAAATTACATTAAATATTCAAACTGTTTGCCATTTTCTTCCAAACACTTGTTTACTTGTTTGCTGCATCTCTTTTTGAACATTTCCAAACACAGTAATTTTCTCTGTAATTAATAAAACATATAAACATATGTTTAAATTATAAATAAATTAATAAAGCATACTCAGTTGGCTTATTGGGGCTTCACTTTTACTCTGTTTATATTTTTATTTATAATTATATGCCGATTCTCCTAGTAAGCACAGCAACTTTTCCTAATACATTTTGTTTTTAATGCAACGCTTCCTATGCACTATTTTGAATGAAGAACCCCGTGATACATATATATTTTAAAATCAAATTAACCATAATATATGCTAGGGCTTTATACATACGTGTTGTGGTTAGCCGGCAGCAGGTGCAGATGGCTGAGGAGAGTGATTGACTCTGATGAGGGGCCAGGACCATCAGGGAGTGGACTGCTGGCTTCAGGAATTGTGGGGGCTGACAGCAGTGACGAGGAGGTTCCTGAGGAGCCTGTGCCAAATGCGCATGAGCGCAGGATGATTTGTAGAAGAGAATAGCTGGAGCAGCACGGGCGACTTGGGAGTAAGGATGCAATGTAATGGCCCCTCCCTCCAGGGGAGGGAGGGAATATAAGCTTGGTTTCAAAAGATTTTTGCTTTTGCAGAAAGCAAAAATGCTCTAAGGACTCAGCATTGTGTGCAGAGACTCCAAATTATCTAAAGAATTCTGTCAAGGCTTTTCTGGTTGGACTAATTGGCTGCAAGCCACCTTTTATCTACAAAGAAGTTATTTGTAGATTAAAGCTGAGAAGGTTTGAGTTGCTGCATTTGTTTGAGATTTTCTTGCTGGTAACAGGGTTGGGTCAGAACAATAACATCTCTTAAATACATTTTTGGACACATTATTTCAAAACATATACTGTTTTGTATGAATTTGGGTGGGCAAGAATTATACATTAGTCATGTTTATTGCATTTATGCTAGGATGAATTTTATATTGATGGTTTGTGCCATTCCATCATAAAAGAAAATGATATATTAACTAATGAAGCAATAGTCAAATACCAGATAGTTGAAACCCATCCATTAATTTCATTTTGATGAACCATAACTTGCATCGTCTAATTTTGGCATACAGGAAGTTCTCAATATGTGACTGATTGCTTAGCAACCATTCAGAGTCATGATAGATCTCACCAGAGTTAGTTACATCCCAGTTTCAAAGTTCTGACAGCCTACCCCCATCATGGTCACATGCCCTCATGCTGGGTCTTCAGCAACTAGCCTGCATTTGCACCATCTCATATCACATGATTGCATTTTATGACATGGATTTTGCTGAAAACCAGCATTTACTTCTAGTTTTGGCACAGATGGCTGAGAGCAAATCATTGGGTCACTTAGCAACCATTACAAAAAAGATCATAAAATCAGATCGGTCATGTGGGTATCTCATTTTACAGTTATCACAACTTACAATCATGATGGGCAAATAAGGACAAGGACTATCTGTAGCATGCTATATAATCAATGCACTATGTGTTTTGCAACCTATGTGTGAACCCAATTATTTTTGAATTGCCCATCAAACTATGGATTAAGAAAGCCATGACTTAATGTGATGGATAAGCCTGGCCACTGCAACAATAGTTCTTCAGGAAAGAAAGAGAGTATGGAGCAAAGAGGTCTTTTGAGCAGATAAGAGTATATTGCTGAATAGACCATCCATCTTCCTGTGAATCTAGAAAAGGAAAATCACAAGAAGATCAACAGGTGATCACTGCCGTATTTTTTGAGCATCGGTGTAAAATGGAGGGGGGGGATTACCTTTCCTGAGGCTAAGAAAGAGAGTGGCTTTTCCTCCTTTTTTTGTGCTGATTTCAGCTATATTCAGAAAACAGTACATTTTTTTTTTACTTAAATGCTACAAGAGCCTTTAAAGCAGATTTTAGAGCGTGTAACCAGATCACTTCAGCAAAAGGTTTAAGGGCCCATCACCTCAAAGTCTAATATTGCTTCATTTGAAGCAAGCCTAGCAAAAAGAAGGAATTACTCTTTAAAAAAGTAAGCCCAGCTGCTTTTTTGTTTGCTCCCAAATGATATTGTGATGATAGTTGCTCTTTTAAAATGAAAGCGACAGATTCAAAATTGTTGTGTGTACTTAGAAGGAATTTTCCCTTGTTGCCAACACTACAGAAAGTCTCTTATCATGACTTTCTTTTTCAAGAAGAGATTCATCATTTTTACCTTTTTCATATTTCTCCCTCATTCCACTCCCATGTGCAGAAGGTCCACAGCATTTGTTTTCATGTGTTGCCCAGAGCACAATCTGCCATTAGGAAAATTGGGGAAAGAAAAAGCTTTTAAAAAGAAGATAAGGCAGAAAAGCTCCATTATAGTTCTAAATTTGCCTGTTAAAAAAATAGGCCTATCAAACACGATTGGGCTTTATAGCTCTAGCAGCTCTTTAATAAGCAAAAAATTCAATAATCATTCCAAGCCATATAGAAAATACCAGTGTTTTTCAACCACAACCATTTTAAAATGAGTGGACTTCATTTCCCAGACTTCCCATCTAGGAATTGTAGTGTTTTCACCTTAAAATGGCTGAGTTTGATAAACATTGGAATATATACATGGATGTGAAATTATGGACAGGATCAGCATTAGATAGTTTGGCATCCTACACAAGGTAATATTCTGGCACCAGTTTAGTTCATCTTCCAATTTTGTTACAAATTTCAAAAGGGAGTCCTCTTGTTTCTCTTTTTTCTTCAGGCTTTTGAGCTTTACACATAACATTTTCAGCTCAACATTTTTTTTTTCTTTTTTGGGATGTTTCACCTCTATTCACAGTAAGTAATTTTAATTACATCAGTACAAGTTGTTGTCATAGGACAACAATTCTGGAAAATTATATCTAGCCCTCCAGCAGGAACACGGTTTTACTACTTTTTGCTTTTTTACTGCATTTTTAAGATGCCTTTTCCATTTTGGCACCCCTTAAAAATTGGTACCTCCAAATGGTGCCTGATCTTGGACAACAATGAAAAGTCAGTGCTTTCAGGCACGCCCAAATGTCAAGTTGTATGGGGTCTTTGGGTGCTCTCTGAAGTTTGGTTGTTTTCTTGTAGATGTTTCATGACCAAACTAGGAAATGTCAACAGTGCACTGACTAAAGGTCTGCAAGAAAACAACTAAGCTGAGAGAGCAACAGAGACCCCCACAGTTCAACTCTGAGCTACAAATATTCTCTTCTGTCAAATTCTGTGCTACTCCAGGGAATGCTGAACTATAATTTCCAGTATTTCACCATGTACCAGACTGCCTGAAGCTTCTGGAATTAGTAGTTCAACAGCAAGCCACAGGCTTCACTTCAAAGCAGATTTGGATCCTTTGTGAGTTTTTTTTTCTTTAATGTACATGTGGGGATCTTTTTATCAGCACAACAAGAACCTAATGAGGTAGATTGAGCAGAGAGAGGTGACTGATTCAAAATCACTCAAGGATCTTTTGTGGCTAAAGATGGAGTTGAAGCTGAGGCACCCCAGTGTGGTCTAGTACCTTAACCGCTATACCACAATGACACTCTTTATTATATTAAAGCAGCTTATATCCTATTGCTATAAGTATAATCATTGTATGTGCCCAGCATTTGACAAAGAATCTCTATCAGATAGTTATTGATTCTTGGAGTTGATTTAATAATTTTTGTTTCAGTGTATGACCTTTCATGTAAGCCAGGCCAATGAGCTTCATGTAAAGCATAAGCTAATTATGCCCTCCAAAGGAAAGAATAGAAATAAATGGTGTTATATGGATTGTCTGTTCACATGTGAGTTGTAAGCCTTCCACTTGTTTTATGGATTCTTAAGTTTGTTTTTGTTGTTTCAATATTTTACAGTTGTTCTACAGTAGGTTTTAAATGGCATCATAAACTGGCCCGGACAGCAGAGAAATACTTTCTGGCAACAGTCCCTTAAAGATATAGGACCAAACAAAGCAGTAGGAAAAAGTAGGATAAACTCTAAAATTAATTAAATGCAATTAATATGAATCCTCCTCAGATATATAACAATTCCCATTCAGCCTAAATAAAAAGTTTCATTTTATGAACAATAATGAAAGGCTTTGGGGGCTACACCCAACTTTTTCTAGCGGGTGGTAACTGGTAAGATAAGTTTCTAGAGTTCCAGGTCGCACATCTTTTTCTTGAATTTGAGGATTCTGAAGAATATATTCATATTTCTATAACAAACTGAGGACTATGTTGAGAAGAACCCTTGACAGAGCAAAACAGGCAGGGTAGACATACATTTATTAAGGGAATAATTACAATAAATATTGTATTCTACTTCACGCCAATTTACTATATTATTGTGCATTCTGCTATATCTTTTTTTAAATTTCTGCAGACAACTCTTCATAATCCTCTACATTTAGATGCAAACATAAATATGGTACAAATACTCATCCTTTGTCATGAAGAGGGGCATTTGAAGACAAGACATACCTTCCATAAGCAAATCAACTATTTCTGGAAATTTAACTTCATATAAAAGTCCTGTGCTTATTAAATTCATAAAGCATCCTGGGTATTTTTCATTTGTCCATTGTTGCCCTAAGCATATGAGGAAGGGGGCAGACAGCAAGGGGACTTTTTTTTCCTGGGGTTGCCTCGTTTTCAGTACTAAATGAGGAAGATTGCCAAGAGACAGACTCCAACGCTTCAAATTGCCTCTGGGTGGCTGGTTGCCAGTACCTGATCTGAATAAATAAAAGGGTCTCTACTTAGGTTGCAAAAATATAAAGGCCTGAAGTGTCATAATCCTAAAAGCTCTTCAAATCTAAGAGGAAAGAACATATGGCTCTGCAAAGAACATCCCCTAGGGCCTAGACCAAGAAAAGTTGTGTTCATTTGTCGCTTGCAACACTTCACTTCATCTGGTGATAGATAAGAATATCACTGAGGACTGACTATTATGCCACCTCTACTTCTTGGATCTGTGGAAATTAGACCAATCTGTTGCATTCAGCAAATGAAATTGGGAAGCAAGATCCAGATGTCCATCATTTAATAAATAAATAAATAAATTTCTGTGCTCAGATTGCTTTATGACTGATTTGTTTCACTGCTTCTTTCTTATTCTTTTTTTGGTTTCTAACCTCTGTTTCTGTTAGTTAACCATTGATAAAACAAGTCCCATGTTAAAAAGTATTCTGTTTCTTCCTTCTCCTTTATTTTAGTGTTAATCTGTCCATCTCCGTATTCTAATATTTTTTGGTAGCATTTTCATCATTTTTTCATTGTTGTGCAAAAACTATTCTTGCTACGGTTAACACATGTAAAATTAGATATGCATTCCCTTTATTATACTGTTCTGATAAAATACCCAAGAAAAATATTTCTAGTTTAAAATCAATATGTTGTTTTATCATTTTTTTCTAGCCATGTATGTATTTTGTCCAATATTTTTTTGCTTTTGAATATGTCCACCACATATGATAGCATGAACTTGATATCTGATTATATTTCCAACATTTGGCAGACATGTTTTCAAACATCTTTGCCAGTCATGCTGATGGTAAGTGTCACCTATAAAACATTTTATATAGATTTTTCTGATAGACAGTTGACATTGTTAATTTATAATTTCTGTCCCACAATTTCTGCTATTTATCTAACTCTATACTATATCAAAGTTTTTGGCCAATACTATCATTGTTTCTTTCACTTGTTCTTGAAAGCATTGGAAGCATTTTGATACTCAATGGATAGTTATACATTTTTTATTAGTTTTTTATCTGTCCCTAGTAGTATCTGATCTAATTCTGTTGGTTCTTTATAAAAGCCATACATTTTTACCGAGGAAATTTTTACAGAGAACTTACTATACCTTGCTTTTCCAAGGAAAAAGAAAGATATTAATTAAAATCATATAATTTACCAAAAAAAATCATTGGCTCTTCAGCAATATTTCTGTGAAATCTTTGCAAGTCTGATACTTACATCATTTCACTCCTAGATATATATAAATGGAGAACATAGCAAATGATGGCTGTTTTATATTTGAATACTTACCTGCGATTGGCTACCGTTTCGGCGGGAACTCCAAACCCCTGTCATTGGCTGGCGAGCCGCGAGCAGCCTTTATAAGAAAGGCTGCCGCGGCTCTTCAGCAATCGGACTCCTGAAATAAACAAAAAGAGCTAAATCACTGAATGTGTGTGCCTCGTTCTTCTGCCGCCAAAACATTGGCGACGAGGATGGGATCGAGACAGCAGTAATTCAAGCGAGTGCAGAGTGGGGGAGATCGAGCGGAAAATGTCCGGAAACAACACACCACCCGAACAATTTAATCCCGCTAAGGAAGAATGGCAGTCCTATGTGGATCGTTTCCTGATGTTCCTAGAAAGCAGCGACCTGAACGGCATTTCAGAACAGAGGAAGAGAGCGGTTTTTCTGACTCATTGCGGTCCGACCGTTTTCCGCATGGCAAAAGCGCTAGCGGCGCCCACTGATGTTAAAACTTTGACCTGGCCAGAACTAGAAAGGATCCTGCGGGCACATTACGCACCGACGGTATCCTGCCTGATTAAGTGGCATGAATTCTACCTAAGGAACCAGAAGGAGGATGAGAGCATCGCCGATTTCGTGGCAGCCTTAAGGGACATCGGCGGTGAGTGCGAGTTCCTGAACCTCGATGAAGCTCTAAGAGACCGCGTGGTCCTAGGTTTGAAAGATCTAACGTTGCAGAGTCGTCTTTTAAACCGTCCCAAAATAACTGTGGAGGAAGCTACAGCAGCCGAAGCTACCCAAAAATCAGCCGCCAAAATGAGGAAGATAAATAAGTCTGCAGGCTACAACACTAGAGAATCACCCAGACCAGAGGGTGAGAAGGAAAAGACCACAACTCATCATGAGGACATTGAGATGGAAACCAGTAGCGAGGAGGACGACGTGTGCCACCTAAAGGCGGGAAGAGACAAAAAAGAACGGGCAAGTAGAAGATTTGAATTCAAATGCAACCGTTGCGGAGGAAACCACCCCCGGTCAGAATGTCGCTTCATCGACGCCATCTGCCGGAAATGTGAGAAGAAGGGGCATATAGCTAGAGTATGCCGGTCCAGAGCAAACTACAGCCCACGGCGAAAAAGAAGCCCACCACCAAGGGAAAGAGAAAGAGAGAGAGAGAAAGAGAGGAAGTCGAACAGTCGTTGGAGTTTGGAAGGAAGACAAAGACGGAACAGAGAGACGAACTATAGAAAAGAGGAAACTCACCAAACAGTTATAATCGGCCATTCTAACACAAGAAATGTGAGAAAAGTTCACATTCAGGTGAAAATTGAGGAACAAGACTGCGTGATGGAGGTGGATTCGGGATCGTTCCTCTCAATGGTCTCGTGGGCCACCATAAAGAAATTAATTCCAGACATCCAGCGAGACGAGTTAGAAACTCAAAACCTAACACTCAAAGACTATCAAGGCAACAGAATACCAGTAGTCGGCATAGGTCATTTCCAAATCATCTTCAAAAACCATACTGAAATTCTTCCGCTCACCATAGTCGACCGGAACAGACCCAGCCTTTTGGGACTGGAATGGTTCGAGCTGCTGGGAATCGGAATGACCGGCGTTAACCACATTGCGGACACAGATTGGGAGGCGGACCTCGTCAGAGAATTCCAAGACCTCTTCAGCAGCGGCCTAGGCAAGTACCGGGGTAACCCTATTTCTTTTAACCTAGACCCAAAGATGCCCCCAATTCGACTAAAAGCAAGGCGTGTACCATTTGCATTAAAACCTAAGATCGATGAACAATTAGATAAACTAATCAAGCAAGGGGTTCTAGAACCCATTGACCATGCCAAATGGGAGACCCCTATAGTCACCCCTATCAAAGCGGATGGGTCAATCCGTATCTGCGGGGACTATAAGGCTACCCTAAACCACGCACTGCAGCAAAGTGCATATCCCGTTCCGGTCATTCAGCACTTGCTGCATTCAATTAAAAGGCGGAAGAATCTTCGCTAAACTTGATTTGGCCCAGGCATACCAACAACTGCCAGTAGACTCCCAAACAGCCGAAGCCCAAACAATTGTTACGCACCGCGGAGCCTTTAAATGTAACCGGCTTCAATTTGGAGTTAGCGTGGCACCAGGCATATTTCAATGTTTAATGGAATGCCTCCTCCACGGAATACCGGGAGTCATTCCATATTTTGATGATGTCCTGATTGCGGCTAAAAACAGGGTGCAACTGAGAGACTGCCTAAGACAAGTCCTCAACAAGTTTACAGAAGCCGGCCTTAAAGTCAAAAGAGAAAAGTGCACGTTGATCACAGACAAAATTGAATTTCTGGGATATTTAATCGATGGCGATGGGATTCACCCCACGGAAGGGAAAATCCGCGCAATTAAAGATGCCCCCACCCCTACTAACAAAGGGGAACTGCAAGCCTTCTTAGGACTAATAAATTTCTATCATGTTTTTTTGCCGCAGAAAGCCACGGTTGCGGAACCTTTACATAGGCTTCTTGATAAAGACAATTCTTGGAAGTGGGGCAGTCGGGAAGATGCAGCTTTTAAAAAAATCAAGGACCTTATTACATCAACCAAGGTATTGATACAATATAACGAGACTTTGCCATTAACATTGACTTGCGATGCGTCACCTTTTGGGGTCGGAGCAGTCCTGAGCCACCTCCTACCAGATGGCAGGGAAGCTCCTATCGCATTCCATTCGAAAACATTGTCCAAAAGCCAGCGGAACTATAGTCAGCTGGACAAAGAAGCTTTAGCAATCATCTCCGGTATTAAACACTTTCACGAATACCTCTATGGTCGACC
This sequence comes from Bungarus multicinctus, assembly GCA_023653725.1. Taxonomy (NCBI): domain Eukaryota; kingdom Metazoa; phylum Chordata; class Lepidosauria; order Squamata; family Elapidae; genus Bungarus; species Bungarus multicinctus. The sequence goes on from CM042836.1 coordinate 135,704,099, forward strand.
ATTCTCTGTCATAACCGACCATAAACCGCTATTGGGAATTCTGGCTGGGGACAAAGCCACCCCTAATATATTGTCACCTAGAATGACTAGATGGTCAGAGTTTCTGGCCGCTTATAACTATACTTTGTTTTACCGACCTGGACAGTCTATCACTCACGCCGACACTTTGAGCCGTTGCCCATTGCCAGACATTGATACCGACCCTTGCCCCAGCGTCTCCACCCTGCAAATCGAAGCTATGCCAAACCTCCCAATGACAGCCGCAGACATCGCCCACAAAACTTCCAAAGACTACCTACTTCACAGAGTGGCCACCTGGGTTGCTAAAGGGTGGCCGGAGTCTGACTTAAAAGACTGCATGAAACCCTTTAAACAGAGGCAAACCGAACTTTCCTTACTTAAAGGTTGCATACTTTGGGGGTATCGGGCTGTTATTCCACCAAGACTGAGAGATCCGATTTTGGTACTGCTTCATGAGGGACATCCGGGAGTGGTCAAAATGAAGAGTTTGGCCAGAAGTTATGTTTGGTGGCCAGGGTTAGACAAGGATATTGTAAATTGGATTGCCAGTTGCAAACCATGCCAAGAATCCCGGCCCGCACCCCCGCAGGCACCTATCGCTGAGTGGGAACTGCCCAGGGGCCCCTGGTCGAGGGTTCACATAGACTTCGCAGGTCCAACGAGGGGTTGCATGTTCCTAATCCTGGTGGACGCTTACTCAAACTGGTTGGGGGTCAGCCTCATGCAATCTACCTCCTTGGAGGCTGTCATTCGACAGCTCCGTAAATTGTTTGCCACGCATGGGCTACCTGATGTACTGGTTTCGGACAACGGGCCCCAATTCACCTCCACAACATTTGAGGGTTATTTAGCCAGTCTGGGCATTCGGCATGCCCTAACCGCGCCGGCCCACCCGGCAGCGAACGGACGAGCCGAACGCATGGTTCGATTTACCAAAGAAACTCTTAGTAAATTAGGACAGGGCCCTATCCAGGAACGCATTGATAAACTCTTATCAATCCAGCATACCACACCTAGCACAACCATGAACAAAACTCCGGCCGAATTACTCATGGGGAGGAAACTACGCTCCCCTTTGGACCGCCTACACCCTAATTACTCCACTGAAAAACCGGTAGACTCCTCTAGCAAACTCCGCAGTTTTAAAATTGGAGACCTAGTTTATGCAAAAAACCTAGTGGGACACCCCTTATGGGTGCCAGCCACCATCACCCAAATCACAGGCCCACGGTCATACCGCCTTACCACCTCTGACAACAGAGACTGGAAAGGGCATATTGACCAATTATGATCTCGCACCCTTTCCAGGCCACACGAAAACCCTGGGGGGGAAGGGGATCAACCAATCACTCAAGAAACAGTACATTCCCAAACAAACAACGACGACCTAACACTTTTACAAACACCCTCACCACTAGCCCTGGTCGACGTTCACGGCTACGCACCTGAGATTGGAGAACTTCTCAGCAACGATGACCCAACCGAGGGCGATGAACATCCAATCCGGGAAGGGAGCGGTCTAGCCGTCTCAACTAATCGAGCAAAGCCCGTTAGGAGCGGCCTGGCCGGCTCGACCTTCCAGAGGGTTCCACGACCGGGTCCGTCCGCACTGGCCGACAACGAGGGAATGAATGACTTGCGCAGGTCCAGTCGGACCCACAGGAGCCCCACCTACTTACGTGATTACGTCACCTAGGCGGAGCTCCTGATTGGTCGGACTGAACCAAGAGGGGAGGGGTGTTTTGTATTTGAATACTTACCCGCGATTGGCTACCGTTTCGGCGGGAACTCCAAACCCCTGTCATTGGCTGGCGAGCTGCGAGCAGCCTTTATAAGAAAGGCTGCCGCGGCTCTTCGGCAATCGGACTCCTGAAATAAACAAAAAGAGCTAAATCACTGAATGTGTGTGCCTCGTTCTTCTGCCGCCAAAACAATGGCCTTTTTCAAGAATTCACTACCATTTTTATGTTTAAAAAATACCAGGCAAACCTGAAGAATGGATTGTTTTGTTCCCTTCTAAATGCAAGAAAAAGACTATGAATTTTTAAAATGCAACAGGCATACACATGTACATCCTTCTATTATATTAGTTACTGTTCCATTAAAACAACTTTATTCTCTGTAAACCGTGAACAAAAGTAATTAATTAGTATTTTAAAGAAACAAAATGTTTCTTTATGCTGGTGAATAGCAAGGAAGCAAAATCAGTGTGTTCAACATTAATGCAAAGAAGGTTCTCTACTTCACTATTTATACTTGATCTATTACAATATATATTCAGGGCAATATTTTAAATTAGTTTTGAGACCTTAAGTGAAAAGTATTTTTTTACAATTAATTTCAAATAATGGTAAATATCCCCCTTCAACACCAAACATCAATTTGTCACCTATGCAGTAATATTTTTTGAAAGCCTTAATCTTTAAATAGCAATATAAATCTTACCTTTTTTTTCTTTATTGTAAATGTGAAGGGAAGGTTAAAAGGTTAGACGACTAATTCAGTTTATTAAAAGTTCCCTCTATAACTCTTATTCCCAAGGATACTTTTATCAGAGTCAAGATTTCTTTATATTTTCCTTCTGAATTTAAACAAATCAGATTTGCTTACATCATCATGGGCTAATTCCAATTTGACACAGCAGGGAATTTTTGAGAAGGTTTCCAGAATGACTAGGCTGTCTCTTTTAATGAGGGGACTATGGAAATATGTGGAGTAGATCAGTGGTGGGATTCACATTTTTTACCTACTGGTTCTGTGGGCATGGCTTGGTGGGCATGGCAGGGGAAGGATACCATAAAATCTCCAGTCAGAGATGGTATTTGCCGGTTCTCCGAACTACTCAAAAATTCTGCAACCGGTTCCCCAGAACTGGTCAGAACCTGCTGAATACCACCTCTGGAGTAAATATTTCTTAATTGTGAATGCCACAGCTATACTCCAGAACATTTTTTCTGGATTTTTTTCTGTTATGCTCAGGTGTGTAGATGCTGAACAATACAATATGGGGAAGGGCACTTCACAATCACTGACTTACCATGTCAAACTCTACACATAGGAAATGGTTGGCAGGAAGCCTCAGAAGACTGTAGAGGTATGTGGGAAATGTTGCTCTTAATACTTTCCTTTAATGCTCTAATGTATGGTGCAGATTCATTTATGTACTGTAATTAGGTTGTTGAAATTCCACTGCGCTTTCAGGAGGTTCCCTAAGCTAGATGTTTTTCACACAGTATATATATAAAACAGTTCTACTTGAATTGGAGATACATGCCCCTCCTGGCTAATTAAAGCAGCCTGAAGGATATCATATGAGTGGGTTCTATTGGTAATGATTTTTTTTTTTGAATGACAGGTTTTTTCCTTTCCCTCTTAAAGAGGCATTGGTTTGCCCCCTCCTCATAAGCCACTGCTGGCAAACTTTTGTTCAGTATTTAACTTTCCCTGGGGAGGAAAGTAGTTGAGAAAGTGGCCATGCAACAGCTTCAGAGGACTTTGGATGAAGTGGATTATCTTGATCCCTTTTTGAATAAGAATTCAGGCTCAGATATTGAATAGAAATAGTATTGCTTGTGCTTTTAGAAGATCTCTGGAAGGAGCGGGATGGCATGAGAATACATCCTTGCTCTGCTTGACCTCTCAATGGCCTTAATATCATGGACCATGGTGTTGGGGTGGATGATACTGTATGGTGCTTGTTCAACTCCTTTGAAATTTGTGGCTCTCCGGGTTCGCTTCAAGGTTCTGGTTCTGACCTTTAGGGCGATCCATGGCACTGGGCCAGGTTACCTACAGGACCGCATCCTACCGGTGATCTCCAGCAGGCCAGTGCATGCACACAGGGAGGGCCTTCTCCGGGTTCCGTCGGCTGCCATGTGTCGCCTGGCGGTCCCGAGGGGTAGGGCCTTCTCTGTGGCGGCCCCTGCCCTCTGGAATACTCTGCCACCAGAACTGCGTACCGGCATGGACCTGAGGTCCTTCAGGCGCGCGCTGAAGACCTGGCTTTTCGAGCAGGCCGGCCTGGGCTGAGAGAGGGTTTTAATTTGTCTCCATTGCTTTTTAGTAATTTTAATTTGGGGGTTTTAAGGGGGTGGGGTGGGCTTTTTATATTCGGCCAAATATTCAATTTAATTTCTTTTTAATTTTTGTATCATTGTCGGGGTTTGGATTGGCTGTACACCGCCCTGAGTCCCTAGGGAGAAGGGCGGTATAAAAATTTTATAAATAAATAAATAAATAAAATATTGGGATTTATACTAAGTGCTGGTGATTGGGGGTGGAGAGCATCCACCCTCAACCCCAACTATGTGGGGTGCCATAGGGTTTGATTGTCTCTCTGATTTCATTGGTTGCAATTGGATAAGGTACAAATTGAGCATGGTGGTCAACCCAGTTATACATCTGACAAATTAAGCAATACTTTTAAGATCTCATTCTGCTGTCTAAAGGCTTTGAGTTCTAGTTGAGAAACAACAGGCTTCAACAAAAGCCTGGCAAGAGTGAATGGCTCTGGGTTTTGGGTTCTGATGGTTCTGGGACTATGCCATGTTTGTTTCTGGGTGGGGTTGCACTGCCTAAGCAGACCCCAGAGGTGGTATTCAGCAGGTTTGGACCAGTTCTGGAGAATCGGCAGCAGAAATTTTGAGTAGTTCGGAGAACTGGCAAATACCACCTTTGACTGGCCCCGCCCCCATCTATTCTCTGCCTCTTGAGTCACAGCTGATCAGCTGGGTCTTTTGTTGCCCTGCAGGGGAGAACGGAGCTGGAAAGCAGATTACTGGGGTGGGGAGGGAATGGGATTTTGCAGTATCCTTCCCCCGGCGTGGGGTGGGAATGGAGATTTTGCAGTATCCTTCCCCTGCCACGTCCTCCAAGCCACACCCACCAAGCCATGCCACGCCCACCAAGCCACACCCACAGAACCAATAATAAAAAATTTTGAATACCACCACTGGCAGACCCCATACATATCTTGGGGTCTTTTTCTAGACTCATAGCTCCTGCTCAAAAAGCAGGTGACAGTTGTGGCTGGGATGGCCTTTGCACAGCTTTGTGTGATGTTTCCAGTTGTGCTGTACTTGGAATGGGAGGCTCTGCTTATGGTCAGTCATACCCTGGTCATCTCCTGGATGCACTACTGTAATGTACCCTATATGACACAGCCCTTGAAGAAGCTTCAGTTGGTGCACAATGCAGCAGTGTGGGCAGTTTCTATATGTGTTCCCTTATAATGGAACAAATAACATCTCTGGGACCTGCATTAGTTATCCATTTGCTTCTTAGTCCATTTACAGATGATGATTTTCACTTTTAAAGTCCTTCATGTCATCGGACCAGGTTATTTGTGGGACTACTGTTTCCTTATTACATCTCACCCTCTCATCAGATCCAGCAAAGAGATATGTTGTAGGTTCCATCTGCTAAGGAGTTAATGTGACAGGACTAAGGAGACAGGCTTTTCCTGCCATGGCTCCATATGGAATATCATCCCTTATGTCATCCCTCCCCCCCCCCCCCCGCACTCCCCGCCACCACCGCCATATACAGAGGTAAAGTTTGCTTCATCTCTGTTAATTTTCCATAAGTCCCTCAAAACTAGGTTATGTCATCAAGCCTGGTTGTTCCACTGTTGTTAATATCTGTAGCTCTTTCCTCATCTTTTAATTATTATGTTTTTTAAATATTGCTTATTTTATATATTACTTTTAATAATTTTTTTTACTGTAAACCATTCATAGTCACATTTTGTATGATATGTAAACATGATAAATAAATAAAATTATACATTTATTGAATTGAATTTTTAAAATTTATGCTACAAATAGAGGTACAAGCTGTTGAACCCAAAGATGTATAGCATTTTCTTCATTTTGAAAGTTCTTGTTGAAAATTGAAGAAACTATCAATATTGTAGAGAAGTAATGAAAGTTATTAATTTGAATTTTATACTCCAGTGTATCAAAAACAAATTAAAAACAATAAACGGAAGCTGAGAATTCCGATTGTTGCCCTTGAAACATTTTCTAATATATTTTTTCTAAGTCAAAACTATTATTACTTTTACTAGTTTCTACTTCTTCAGATCCTTTTCAAAAATCTTTTAATCATTTTCATGGACTTTTCAAACCAGAAGCTTTGCCTATTTTTAAATATTATTCTATATTTTTACATGCTACTTTAATTCCTGGTTTGGTGTAGTATAAAATGAAAATATTAACTAATGTAATGCTTCATAATTCCTTCCTTTTTGTATTATTTCAAAAAAACTCTCGAGGATAAAGCAGAAAGACATTCCTGCACAAACATAGAGACACATTTTCCCTATTTTAATTTTCCCATTTTACTATCCTTTAGGCAGGATGGAAGAATCTGACTCATCCTATTCCCATTTCAGATTCCTCATCTGATATAGAATTCAAGAGTTCAACGTGCTATATTGCATTACATACCAAACTGTAGAGGGTATTTTTTTTAATGATACTTTTTTAAGGAAAACAATGTGATGAACAGGGAGAAGAGTGAGATGCATTAGATTCAGAGATTAGCAGATCCAACCTCAGAAAAGAATCCATGATCATTTCTGAAGTTTTAGTCTTTTGGTTTGGGTGATAAGGTTGGTGAAATTGGCCACAAAAATGGAAATTAGCTCCATAAAGTAAGGAGTTGTTATATGTTAAAATAAGGCTTATTGGAGGGTCATTTTGTAAGGATCCTAATGTAAGTTTTCACAATGGGTCCACTTTGCTCTTTGACCATAGGAAGGGAGTCATATTCAACAGCATCTACAACAAAATGTGCCATAATGTTTAAATTGTTGAAGTAAGAAAAAAAAAGGATCCAACTTCTGGTCTCACCTTAGCCATGGAATTTCAGTAATGATTTTGGGTCAGTCACTCTCTTTTCACCTAATCTACCTCACAGGTTTGTTGTTTAAGAAGGGAACACAATGTGGGTTGCCTTGAGCTCCTGAAAAAATAGAGGGATATAATCCAATAAAGTCCAGAACAAATGATTCTTACAAAAGTTTTTTTCTACCACTTTCTCCCACCTAGTGTCCTAACCCATTAAAATATCTGAAATAGCTAAGTGATAACAGTATATCTGTGATAAGTGAATTAGATAAACTAGAAATAAAGGAAGGCCGCTTATGCTTTTATTTATGGTTTCATGACCTATTTATGAAAAAACCTCAATGGAGGAGCATAAAACACCATATTTCCCAATAGAAATACTTCACACTACGCACCATTAGATGTTTCAAGATCTGATTACAGAACTCCATAATCTGGCCACAAAATTGACATTAAGAAAGAAGCAAAATTTACATTTTTTTTTAAAGGAAAGGGAAAGTTCATTGCAACTGGAATACTTTGGCCTATTTTATTTCCTCCTCCAAATTTGGAATAATTTTCTAATCCAATTGTTAATTTTTTTCACAAATGTTTTAATGCTTTCTGTTGATTTATATTAGATTTCTCATATTAAAACTTTTTAATATGGATTATTAATAACATATTCACTAATACATATTCTTATAATGTTTAATATAGAATGTTAAATGAACAGTGCACACCAAGCGTACAGCAAGAAAATTACTAGATAATTTTTCATCTCTTGAAAAATCCATATGTGCCCACACAAATGAATACACTCACAAAAGTTTATTGGCCCATCTCTTATGTATAGACTGTGGTGATTTGTAGCATAAAATAGAAGCAGAAAGAATAGTAAAATCTGGGAGGGTAATGAAATATTTCAAACTGTAAATTACAATAAAAAGCAAAGGGCAGGAATCAATTTTTCTTCCCAATCATATTTTAACCATAATAATACCAACCTAATAAGTTTTCTACCTTTCAGAAGATAAAAGAAAATGGGTGTCAGTGATCAATGTTTCGTATTTTATTAATATTATTATTTTTAAAAAGGGTATCAAGGAAATGGTATAGCTGAATAGAGAAAAATTCTATTACCTATTACTGAAGAATTGTACAGCTTGTGCATTTAACTTTCTAGATTTTACTTGCCTGTTTGTCATCCAGTTTCTGTTTATAATCATTTCCCTTCCTCCTGATGTTGTTTGGAAACATATTTCTTAATTCTTTAAATATGACTTGTTCTGTAATTTAAAAACAGAAAAATCCTTTCCAGCAGGTGAGTGATTGGAATTGATTGTTCTGAAGGAGAAAAAACCCTCAGGCAGGCATTTTTATTGGAGCATGCTATCTGCACATCTGGCTGATATTAGTTTTGCACCTGATCATATCTCTAAGATTCAAAGTTGGAAGGGCTTTCTAACTAGCTCGAAATAGATCTATACTAGTCTCCCTTATTTATTATTTAAAATTATCAGCTTAAAAACCTTACACACATGTAAACAAAAGGCAACGAAACAAATAGCTTTCTGTCGGTATGGTCTCTGGTGATGAGCCGAAAGACAGAAAAGAAAGCAGTATGCTTTCTCCCTTAATTGGGGCTTAACAGGATGTTGTAATACAAAGTATATACTTATTCCCCTGCCTGAGCTGATAAGGAGAGAGCCAGTGGTGTAGTGGCAATTACAACTGCCTCACATGTTAATACTTCCCTGGTTCGAATCCCAGTAAGGGTATGGCTAGCTGAAGAGAGCTAACTAGCTCGAAATAGATCTATACTAGTCTCCCTTATTTATTATTTAAAATTATCAGCTTAAAAACCTTACACACATGTAAACAAAAGGCAACGAAACAAATAGCTTTCTGTCGGTATGGTCTCTGGTGATGAGCCGAAAGACAGAAAAGAAAGCAATATGCTTTCTCCCTTAATTGGGGCTTAACAGGGTGTTGTAATACAAAGTATATATATTTATATATATATATATATTTATATACATATATGAGAAGTGCTATTGCACACATGTGTAAATCTGAAATATGTAGTCCTTTCATTAGGGAATAAGTAAGGGGAGAGGGAAGAATATTCAGACTTGCAAGAGTCTATTATTTATTGCTGTTCTAATAAAAGTAGTATTAGACCTATAAGGCACAGGTTTCTCAATTGGGTCTATAGGGTTGACATCAGCTGACCACCAGCGGAGCACCCCCTAATGTAAGAAAGGGCACTGTTGGCACCCAAAATGAAGTTGGGCAAAAGTCTTCCTGGCCACAACTGTCACAACTCAAACAAAACTGTGTAGAATTTGCATAGTCTATTCTATGCAAATTCTACACAGTATAGCATAGTCCCATCTAGAAATAAAGATACTGGATGACCTGATCCAGGAGGCCCTAACATCCAAAGTCATTACACATTCCTAGAACTAAATTGATGCCCATTCGTCCCCATACAAATCCCCATGGCCATAGAACTTTCACAGCATTACTTGTTGGGCCCGAGATAAAGTTACAACTGAGTAGCATCTGCGTAATGATGTTACATCACCCCATCTAATAATATCAGCCAGCAGCTTCATGCAAATGTTAAATAGGAATGGGGCGAGCCAGAGAAGGGGGCATAGGCTCAGCCTCTGGCCTCCACCAACACTGACTGCTTTTAATTCCTGTTTTTAATGTATTTTACTTTCTACTTCTTCCCCTTCTTTCCTGTGATTTATAAATGTTGCTTATGCCAGAAAGGAACAGCAGATTATGTATGTATGTTTATATTTATGACAAATGTTGTAGATTTTAAAGCTTTTGTTGTTGGTTTTTTAAAGTTGCCTTTTTTAATGTGAGAGAATAGAAAAACATGCAGACAATGCAGAAAATTCACAGGGAACAAGATTTGATTGATGTGAACACCCTTCGCTGTAAATCCATAATGTGTTTCGGGGAGGAAGAATCCAGTCCTATTGGCAGTCTAGCTATCTTTTTCACTGCATGAATATAGACTGGGCCAATCTGAGAATTTACAACTTTTCAAAGCCTTTGTATGTAAAAAAAGGGCATGTGCCTTATTGACATTCTACTATTTTTTATAGTTTTTTTTCCCTTGTTTTACTTCTGGATTTCTTGTGCAAGTGTTTTTTAACAAAAGAGGGGATTATTTTCCACAATTAAGAATATATCAGCAAATGTATTTGCTGTTATTATAATATATAATGTGTTTGCTAAGAAGTATATGTTATTCTTAATATTTAAAAAATCCTATTAAGTATTGGAGAAAATTTTTAACTGTTTTATTTAAACAGTTGCTGTATAGTTTTGCAAACGTAAGACATCCAAATATTTATTAATGATACAGTTGTTCTAATTTGTTTGAAATGGTGCTGCATTTTATTTTTTCTAGTCTGATTCCCAGAGGGCAATCAAAACATTTATAAAGTATTAATTTATTCATCAAATAAGACAGTAAATGAAATCTGATGGGAGTCACAGTGATAATAAATTGCCAATCACTTTCCAGATTTCATTTAAGGTGTTAATTTTAACCTTTGAGATTTGGGGCCTGACTTTCTGAAGGATTGCCTCTCTTAATATGAGCATTAATACTGATATTATGGTGAGCTAGAGTGGCCCTCTTAAAGATACCCTCATTTTCTGAAGTCATTTTCTAAGGCTCACAGATGAGGACTTTCATTGTTTTCAAGCTATAGATTGTTTTTCTTTAGGAGTTGTGTATGTCTCCTTATTTCTGATTTCACCATCCTCTTCACAACTTTCCTTTCCAGTCAAAGCAAGATTAAGCACTGAGCTGGTTTTGTGAGATTTTTTATTGTGACAATATGCATTCTACAATAAGAAAAACAAAAATTAAATCTTATAAACAAATTAATATCAGACTTCATGAGCACTCTAATTTTCAAGCCAATTTAATATTCAACTAGATTATTTAAATGGTTTTAACAATCATTTATAATTGAGAACCACTAAGTTCAAAATCTTTGCACCGAATTTATTATATAATGAAACAGGTTAAACTTCTTACATGGTTTTGATATCCTAACTTACAATTAAATTCAAGGCCTCTCACCCAAAATTCTGAGTGAGCCTGGAGCCCTAAAGATAAATGAAAGTTATTCTTGTGCATTAACTGCCAGTTGAATTTTTACTCCATGTGAAACAGATTTCTTTGAACTCAAAATATTTATATTTTGTTTTTGCATCTCTGTACTTTATTTTCTAATTGTCTCTTGATCACATAGTTGTGTGCCTATAATTTACCTTTACAAAAAAAAAATCATAATAATTGGATGTATGGTGTCTTATTTCCTTTGGCCTTTCAGAACTGAGCAGAATCACCACAGAACTCAGGAGGCTACACCACAAAACCTCAGGATGTTGCAACACAGCCAAAGACCCAGGAGATTACAATACAAGACCCAGGATGTCACAAGATTAGAACTCAGAAGGTCATCACACAGCCCATTACCCAAGTCATTACAACACAGGAGGCTGATAGACACACAGCCAATACCTCCATAGCCACACATGTTCTTAAGAAAAAACTAGCCATCAACTCCATCAACCAATCAAGAAATGACAACACAGATAACTTCCCCACCAGTATATATAGGGAAACAGCAGCTCTGATCATGCTTTGCTTGCACAAGCACAAAGCCGAAAAGCACCAGCCTGAAGATGGCGAGTGAGGTCTCATCAAAACATTGCCAAGATAGTCTCAATCTTACATGGGAAAAGACCCGAACACGCCAAGACCTGCATACCGGTATCTGTGAAAAATCTTTGAAAACATATAGATAGATAGATAGATAGATAGATAGATAGATAGATAGATAGATAGATAGATAGATAGATAGATAGATAGATAGATAGGAGGAAGGGAGGGAGGGAGAGGGAGAGAGAGGGGGAGAGGGAGGGAGGAAGGAAGAGAGAGAGAGAGAGACCCTCTGTTAGGCATTCATGGAATGATAAAATCATAGATTGGAAGAGACTTAGAGTTCCTCTACTCCAGTCTCCTGCCTAGTGCAGGAATTCCCCAGACCATCCCAGACAAATGGCTGCCCAATTTTACCTTATTCTTCCTTATTTCAAGATTGGATCTCTTACTGTAAAACTTCTACCCATTGTTTCTTATTTTACCTTTGCCATCTTTGTGGCTCTTCTCTGCATTTGTTCCAGATCTTCAGCATCCTTTTTATATCATGGCCACCAGAACTGGACCCAATATTCTGTGTATGGGTTAACCAGTGTAGCATAAGCATGCTATCACATCCCATGATTTTGATGTTCTGCCTTTGTTGATGCAACCCAAAATTGCTCTAGTTGTTCTGGCAGCTGTGGAAGATGACATGACACTCAGATTCTTCACACAAGTACTATTGCTAAACCAAGTATTGCCTCTCTTGTTCACGTTCATTTGGTTGTTGTTGTTTTTTTCCTTCTGGATATTCTCTCCAATGGTGCTGATTACTATTATTTTATTATACTGTATATTAAATTTATATGTCGCTCATCTTGTGGTTGTGCTTGATCCAGGGAGCATTATGAGAGGCAGAATCATAAAATGACTTTGGTGCGCACTTGTTCATTTAGACAAGCATTAATAGAAATGACCCCATCCCTGCTACCATATACAATAAAATAAGTTCAACTTAATTTCATGAACAGTGCAGCTCAATCATTTTTTTGCCTTCAAATTTTAATCTCTATCCCTCAAAAATAAGGCAGGGGAGAAGAAACAATTACAAAAGTCAGGCCTCAAAGGCACAATGAAATAGAACAGATTTTATTTATTCCATTATTCTTAGCAAAAAAAAAAATGGCAGCATCTTTTGAAGATAATTGATTGGTCCTGCTTTATCAAACATAAACATTAGGTTATCCAAAGCCACTAATTGTTTGGTCTTGCTCTGATAACACAGTAAACAAAAACATCTAAGGGAATGGTTACAAAATACAGGATCAACTTTAATGAATGGAAGAAATCCTACTGATATGCGTTTTTTATTTAATAATATTAGCTAATAAGAGTGCTTCAGGATTTTGTTTCAAGTTCTTTTCACACAATTTGATTGGCATCTCCCAGAGCAATGTATGGGTCAAACATTAGCATTATTATTATTACCGTATATATTTAATATGTGCTCTGATTTTCATCTGAAAAGGATGCTTAAAGGAACTGACAGCAATAGTCAGAATGATTGTAATAAATATAAAAAACACATAGTCATAGGTAATATCAGTTCATAAAACATACCAGGATTGTTGTTATGGGGAAAATAGAAGGCACAAGGAAATATATACATCTCAGTTGTACAAGATAAAAGCAAGATATAAATCTAATAAGAACTATGTTTATTTTATTTAGTTGTGTCCAATTCTCAGAGACTGCCTAGACAAGTCCCTTCAATTTTCTTGGCAAGGATTTTCAGGTTTGCCATTATCTCCTGCCTAGAGCTGAAAGAGAGTGACTGGACCAAGATAACCCATTTGGCTGTGTGGCTAAGGCAGGACTAGAACTCATGATCTCCCAGTTTCTAACCTGATGCCAGAACTTATACACCAAACTGACAGTTGATGAAGCTATTCAGAAGGGAAAGAGTATAGAATGGACATCGGAACAAATGTATATGACATTAATACAACCATTTTTATTTTCCAGCAATGTTTCTTAGACTATCACAGGGGATTTATGTGAGATTTTTGTAGTCACACATTTCATAAGATGAGGAGCAAGAGAAATAGCACTGAAGCCTGTGCCCATCCTCTTCCATTTGCTTAGCTATTATTCTGACAGAGATGTAGTGATATAGAAGACCTGGAGGAGTGAATTTTTTCTAAGAATGTTAACACTGAAATCTACACCCATTAACCTAGAAAGAGATCCAATTGAATTTATTGGAGATTTTTCCGCAACAGACAAGATTCCACTGTCTATATATGTAGCCTAGAAATACTGTCTGTATATTCTTCATTGGAAAGCCATCTTGTCTTTTCACCAAAGTTATATTGCTCATTTTCAATTTTCCTTAGGAAATACAACTTTCAATGGAATCCCAAATGGTCTTTGGGCTATTTTTGACCAAGTTTAGTTCTTACAAGGGAGAAAAATGTTAGGTGTCTTAAACAGTTCTTTAGGGCCTGTCTAGCAAAAGCCATTTGATCTAATAGTAATAGGTATTACAAAACTGTTTCTAATAGATGAACTTGTTCATGTCTTTCCAGCTTCCCAGGTGATGGACAGTTTTGTGTTGCTCATTTAGGAGGAGACAATAATAGAAGGAGGAACTGGTTGTTCATTAATATCAGCTTGGACTCAGGTCTGATCTAGAACAAAAAAGATCTAGAACAGCAAAGAACATGCAATAGCTGTCCATAACAGGAGTAGGTTCAATTTTTGGTAAATGTCAAGACAAGACCCAAAATATTTTACTATTTTTATTTATTTATTAAATTTACATGCTACCCATCTCACTGTTGCAGAGTCTCTGGGCTGCTTACAAAATGATAAAAGGGTAAAAAAATATAACCCAAAATGATTAAAATTAAGTGATTAAAAAGCTAAAAATGAAGGGGGCAGGCAACATGGGATGGAAATCTTCTCTCTATTCTATCAGCCACCCCAGCATAAAGGGCCCCTATTGCAGTCACAAGCCAGGCAGCAGAGTCAGGTTTTAAGGCACTTCTAGAAGGTCAGGGGGTTGGGGGTAGGGGTGACAGTAGTCCAGTATTTGAGAGGTTGACACAAAGACGAGGGGGTCAACTTATTTACCAAAGCAACAGAGGGCAGGACAAGAAACAATGGATGGAAACAAATCAAGGAGAGAAGCAACTTGGAACTAAGGAGAAACTTCCTAACAGTGAGAAGAACAATTAAACAGTGGAATAGTTTTGCCTTGAGATGTTGTAGGTGCTTCATCATTGGAGGTTTTTAAGAAGAGACATTTGTCTAAAATGGTATAGGAGGCCTCCAAAGTCCCTTCCAGCTCTATTCTGATTGATCTCATCTTGAACAGTAGAATATTCCAGAGGGCAGGGGCCACAGCACCAATCAGTCAAAATTCTTTGAGAGATGGGATCTTCCACTGTAGTAAGTGGGGCAGGCCAAATGTCATTGGGATGAGGCAGCTCCTCAGATACCCTGGACACATGCCATAAAGGATTTTAAAGATAATGACCAACATCTTGAAGGGGACTCATAAATAAATTGGCAACCAATGCAGCTCACATAACAGTTACTTAAAAATATATATTATTTGAAATAACTGCCAGAAGCAAACGTATATGTTTTTGCAAGAGTAAATCTCCACTTTTTCCATCCTTTCTTTTTTTTTCCTTTAATCAAAAACTTCTGAGATGAAAAACATCATCATTCATATGGAAAATTGCTTGGAAGTCAAGAAATCCAGTTTAAATTAGGATTCTAGTACCTTGGGCAAACCTGTATATGGTCTCATTTTTATCATCTCCAAACTTGTTTCTCTTTTTCCAATCAGAGTACGTGCTAGAAGTATTTAAAAAAAGTAGTTTTCAAAGGCCCTGACATTGTTATAAAGTAATTTCTTAGTGAGAAAAATAAATGACCCTGTTATTTGCAATACACAGTTATTTGCAGAGATTTTACTGTTGAAAGCAGTTTGTTTTCAGTTTTGAATTCACTCTATTTCAAAGTAGGTATATTATTTTCATTTGAAGAAATATTCTGTCTGCTATATAAACTTCTGAAATAAACTAAGTATAATATAATATCAATCTAATGATGTCCTTCTTCCAGATCATTCTTAAATGATCTGGAATTTATTATAAATATATGAATTAATATATTGCCATTAATAGCTAGTGTAATATCATGTGTGAATTATTTTTACTGTACGGTCAATTACAAGACTTGCTAAAGTAGATTTAAAAGAAAATTTATACCATAACCGCTTTCAAGACAACACATTGTATTTAATATTAGATTTCAAATTATCCCAAAGATATTTTATTTTAAATGATGAATATATACATTCTTTATATATTCTTAATGTTCCTGTTGAATAAGATCTTGTGAGCTTATAAAACTGATTTCATTTTGTCTTCTGTGAAACCAACCTGGAATATATATTGTTGGAATATATTCAACAGAAATTATTCTCTATCAACAGCCAAGTCTCTAATATTACTATGTACTCTAATTTCTCATTCTTGGAATTAATTTTATATTAATTATTTAAACCCTTGTGTTTAAAACCTGTAGATGATCAAGAAATGAACAAATTAGTCATGCTTATTCATGTTCATACCTATTCATTTTTCACGTACACCTGTGAATATTATGCTTAATCAATGTGTTCAAAACCAAATATCATACATTGTTGGAGTATAGTACTAGAGCAAAAATAGCTTGGCTTGCAAGGTAGTATAAAAATGAGAGGTCCTAGTTTTCAGAGAACAGCATTTGTATGGATGGGATAAAATTGGTCTTTGGTTCTGCTTGTGGCATATTGGCTCAGATGTGTCAAAACAGACACATAGTGCAAAATCATTAGCTAATATTGCTATGTCAATCATCTAAACCTGGAAGCCTAGTCTTTGGAGTTCAATCCTCACCGGCTCAAGGATGACTCAGGTTTCCATCCTTCCGATGTCAATAAAATGAGGAGCCAGATTGTTGGGGTCAATATGCTGACTCTGTAAACTGTTTAGAGAGGACTGTAAAGCACTGTGAAACAGTATATAAGTCTAAGTCAGGGGTCTTCAAACTTGACAGCTTTAAGACTTGTGGACTTCAACTCCCAGGACTGGATGAATTCTCCATCCAGTCCTGTTAGCTCAGGAATTCTGGGAGTTGAAGTCCACAAGTCTTAAACTTGCCAAGTTTGAAGACCCTTGGTCTAAGTGCTATTGCTATTTGTCTTCTTAATCTTACTGGAGAGAATATTTCATTATTTTTTTCTGTTTGTTTCTTCTAAGGTTTATATAACACAGGATTATTCTGAGTAACTTTATTGTAGACCAATTAAGTCTACATTGCAAAATGTAGAAAAGATAAAGCCTTGATTTTATTTTACTCAGGATCTCAGAATAGGGCAGATTAGGGATCCCACTCCACAGGATATCAATAAAGTATTTGTGGGTTCTTTTCAGTCATTATTTAGTATTCTACTATAAAATAAAATTTAATATCAATACATACCAAGAAAGAGAACAGCATATATATAAAAACAACTAAAATAAATGGAAGAATAGCTTCTATAAAGGATTCTATTCTCATATAGTCTTACTAATTCATACTTTAGAGAAATTCTGTGTTTTTATAAAAGCATGTTCTCCATAAAAGCAGGTAAGCAAGAAGTGAAGTTTTCTCTCTCCTCATTCCCCATCCAAACTAATGAGACAAAGAATCAGAGAAGATCAATCCTAAAACATCTGAAGTACCACTTGAACACCATCAGCATTGACAAAAATAATCATCAGTCAATTAAAAAAACCACTTTACTTGGAACAGCTTACATCCTGTAATGATATCTTTAACACCATCAAGCATCCATATCTGTCTATGTCAGGCCCTTGGGAAGGACTCTGTATGTGGATAAAAATGCCAAATCCAGTCTAACCTTCTGGCTGTATGACCACTTAATAGTAATAGGGGTCTGTTTTGGGTGCAATCCCAAAACAACTGGAACACATCTTGAACGCCATTGGCATTGACAAATTCACCACCAGTCAATTGCAAAAGGAATAGCTTCAATCCTGCAGTGATCTCTGTAACACCATCAAACATCCAGATCTGCCTATCCCTTGGAGAAGACTTGGTAGGTAGACAAAAATGACAAACCTTGTTTGAATATCTGGCTGACTGTGCGATGAACCATAATAATAATCATATATTTGGCTGACTGTGCGATGTGCAATAATAGTGGATGAAAATGCCAAATCCAATCGGAACATCTGACCGACTGTGCGACAAACCCTAATAATTGCTGCCCAGCTCTCAAGGATTCTGAGTGGCTATTTCTTTCTTCCATTCTTCTAATCAAATTGTAATCATTTAATCAGTATCTGGGTTTGTATATTGGAGTGTTCTTTTCATGTTTTGATTACATAGGAAGAAATTATCGGTGACTGTCAGCCTTAACAATAAACCTGAAGGTAGTTGGCTTTCACTGTCTGCATAAGAAAACCATGGGAACGAAGTGGTTTGATTCTTCAAGGAATTCATTTCACTTCCATATATGCCCATGAGAATCTTGGGGACGGGGGGATGGGGGGGGGGGGTAGCAACTAACTTCCCATTTATCCTGACATGATTGCACAAATGACATTAATTAAGTAGTGCATGTCATTTGCATCATGATGCAAGTGATACAAATTCATAATTTATGTCGTTAGCACAATGATCTCATGATGCATATGACATCTTCATGGTCTGTACCAGCAACCTAGACTTAACGCCAATTTCTACTTGACATAACAAGGCAAATAACAGAAAGCACGAGATGGACTCAGTCATTCATCCAATATATACAACATTTGTAAGTTGTTTTCTGTAATACCATATAGTTTTGTATTTTCACGAACACATGCATTTAGTGCATTTTGATTAGAAAACAAAAGAACATTGGAAAAAGAAACATGTTTTTTTTAAAAAATAAAAATAAAATTCCTTATCTTGCTTTGTGTGTTAATTCACAGATTTGGAGACTTCGCATTCAAACACAAACCAGGCAGATATCTCTTGCATCTGAAATGGTGAAACGTATTGTAGAATCCAGTATTAGGAACAAACATTGCATCTGTATTTTCTTCAACATTTGGCTTAAATAATCATAAATTATTTCCATTTTATGTGTGAAGAAACATGCAGATATTGGTAAATTCTTTTAAAAACCAAACTGAACAACATTTCCATTGGCATACTGCATTCACCAAATTCAGTCGGTAAGCCTACATTCAACAGCAAGAAAACTCTGTTTCATCTCCTCACAATGTAACAGTTAAAAATGAAGAATCTGTCAGAAAGAAATCCTGACTTAGTGGTACTGGTGTCGTTGAATATACAGAGGTACAAAACCAGATTTTTACTTGCCAAACTTTTAATAGTTAAGTATTTTAAGCCCTCAGCTAGCTCAAAACAACTGACACACTTTTTCAAAGAAAATAAAAAAGATCTTTCTGTCCTGATTTTGAAAATCAACCAATTTTCATTTTTTTTAAAAAAGGTATGGAATAAGGCTATAGCCAATCATTTCTTTAATACTAGCAAGAAAAGGGTATGGGTGCAATCACCAGGATTTAAGACATCTTTATCTTTCCACAAAACATGATCCCAAAACATTCTCATACATCCCCTACCAGTTGGTGCTGGCATAGCAACACTCTAAAAGGGACAAGGACAAGATGATCCATATGTAATCCCAGGCAAGAAAGGAAGCTTCATTGGAGTTTATTCTGAACTAACTGTTCTGACACCTAAATATGTGATGCTTTAAGATCCCAATCAAGGTCTTTTGCTGAAAGTCAGTTCTTTTCAATTCTAGATGCCAGTCAGCAACTTAGGTGGTACAAATACATTTTTTTTTGCTCATGGACATTTCATTGTGTGGAATAAGATATCTTAAGCCACAAAATTTGAATTAAATCTATAGATGAGAATGTATAGCTCTGCTTCATTACAAAGAGGCATGTATCTCTGCTGCCAGAAAGGATTCCTGTTAAATTTACATTTTAACCGATTAATTTGTAATTTTGCTTGACTTAAAAACCGGTTAAAAAGCTATCGATAAAAATCAAGTAGTAGCAGATTTTTTTACAATAGTTTGTAATTGTTTGAAATGAACTGTGGGTGGGTGGCACTAGCAGAGAAAAGTCCTGTTTTCTCTAATTCAGAGGAGAAAGTACTTCAAAGTAACTATATATATATATATATATATATATATATATATATGTGTGTGTGTGTGTGTGTGTGTGTGTAAGGTTTTTAAGCTGATAATTTTAAATAATACAAAGTATATTATGTATAAATAATACAAAGTATATACTTATTCCCCTGCCTGAGCTGATAAGGAGAGAGCCAGTGGTGTAGTGGCAATTACAACTGCCTTACATGTAATACTTCCCTGGTTCGAATCCCAGTAAGGGTATGGCTAGCTGAAGAGAGCTAACTAGCTCGAAATAGATCTATACTAGTCTCCCTTATTTATTATTTAAAATTATCAGCTTAAAAACCTTACACACATGTAAACAAAAAGGCAACGAAACAAATAGCTTTCTGTCGGTATGGTCTCTGGTGATGAGCCGAAAGACAGAAAAGAAAGCAGTATGCTTTCTCCCTTAATTGGGGCTTAACAGGGTGTTGTAATACAAAGTATATATATATATATATATATATATATATATATATATATATATATATATATATATATATATATATATATATATATATATATATATATATATGTTTTCGGAGGTTTTTGCGGGTATTTGTATGTGGATCTTTGGTTCTTCGGGTTTTCTCCCACGTAGAATTGGAAATATCTAGGCGACGTTTCGATGAAGTCTCATTCATCATCTTCAGGCTTGTGTCTTCGGCCTTGTGCTTCTCAGAGTGCAAGCTCACATTACTCTGAGAAGCACAAGGCTGAAGACACAAGCCTGAAGATATTCCTCTTGGCTTCTAGGTGCTCACTAAGAAAGGATTTTTGAAATGACCATCATAGCATTAGTATTTTGTCTATTATTATTAATACACTCTGATGCTAAGGAGTTCTACTCCCCCTCTTCACCAGAAAAGAAATCTGTTCCAAATACAAAACAGAAGCAGAGGAGAGGAGTTTCAGTTTTAGTTTCACAGCAACAACCAGCTTTAGTACATAACAGTTGAGCTAAGCCATGCCCAGGCTCCTTGCTGTCTCCTTGCTCACACAGCAAATACTGTTTCAGTTCCCATGTTTCAATTTCCAAACAGCCCTCAATTCTCTTACACCCTGACAGGATGCTAGCCAGATGAAAACCGATGGATGCACATTTTTTCCCCTTATTTTCTTCCCCAAAAACTAAGCCCAATCACATAGTTTTGTAGCAAAGCATGGGTATGGAGCTAGTATTCTGATATTGCATGACTCTTTCTTCGAGTGCATGGTTTTCAAATCAGTTTTTAATTGGTTTGATTTGGTCAATTGGTAAAGTTGGTTAAACTTATGAGATTAAATAGCTAGGGTTTCTTTATCAAACATTAAGACTGTGAGTCCCGAGCAGGAAATGAAATTTGAAAAGAGCATCTCTGACTGTATCCTCCCTGCTTGCCTTTAGGAAGAGTGGAAGGAGGAGAAGCACATGAATATCTAGTCAAAGGCTGCTTTGACTTCTGGGAGCTCAGCTTGGTCCTTCCAATGTGTGGTCTGTAGCAGCCCCTGGTGAGCTGGGAAGCCTGGGGAAAAAACATGGCAGGACTATGTCAATGTTCAATCCTGGACTGCTTTGAATGCCCAGCTTCAGAGCTAACCTGGCCCCAAAACACCGGTCAGCAATATTGATAGGAAACCCTTCCCTTCTCTTCTTTCAGTGAGCTGCTAGAGGTCCTATCCACTACCATTAACTCAAAAGCTTGACAAGTAAGAAAGCACCATCAAATGATGCTTCGGTCCTCTTTTTTCTTCCCCCTCTCCCGTCCAACTATCTATTTAGCTTTCAGTTTTCTTCTCCTTTTTCCTTTCTTCTCCGTCTCACAGTTCAGTGTCACATTTACAGGCTCACAGTTCAGTCCCCCTTTTCCTTTTGCTTTCTGCTGCTGCTGCTGTGGAACTCTTGACTTCCAACCAAAGCTTGGGCACCAGCATCCCTCTCTCCTGCTCGCCCAAACCTCTCTTTGTACCTTATGATTCTTGACTCTTGATGAATGTATCTTTTTTAATGTACACGGAGAGCATTTGCACCAAGACAAATTCTTTGTGTGTCCTATCACACTCAGCCAATAAAGTATTCTATTCTCTGAAGCCAAGAAAAAGGCTTGGAGAGAGCAGACCCTAGATTTGCCCTCATCCCTAAACATTGCAATGTTCATAGTGTTTCATCATTAGCCTCCAGAAATTCTTTGTGACTATTCCCTCTTTTTAAATGCTCTTTCCCCATCAGGTACTATTTCTCCAGTGACCGTTATTTTCCCCCTCACAGCCATTTTCTCCCCACTGCTATTTCCCTCACTGAGTGCTTTATGGATGTTTTTCCTGTTTTCATTGCTATTCCCTTAACACTATTAGTTGTTTTAAAGCCTATGCCCCATTCATGCTGTTTCCCCAGTGATCACTTCTTTCCCCTTCACTGCCATTTCCCACTAACAGGCTTTCTCTCTGTAGCTCCTCAGTAAAATCCAGCCCCTTTCCCAGAGACTTCTGGCTGTCATTGTTGAGGTTCTTCTTTGCTTCAGGATGCATACTTCTTAAATACTCTTTAAATAAAAGGTCTTGCTTGCAGGCTACTCCCTGCTGGGTGATCCCAGCAAAACAGAAAGAAATTGCTGTCATCAGAGTAACTCCAAGAGATCTGGTGGTTCAGTCAGATGGGCATTTCTAATTATGTAATTTCAAAAATGCCAGCAGTTACCCAGATTCAATGGAAACTATACTACTTTTGTAATTTAATAGGTATGCTGTACTGTATTTTTGTTTAAGTTGAGCACTGAAGTTGGCTTACACTTTCAAACAGAGTACACATAATTGTTGGTCTTTCTTATCTAGTGTTGATAGGCTGCATTCTGGCTGAGGGAAAACCTTTCTTTAAAGTTTGGCGTGCTTCTCTAGTTGAACCTATGTCATCCATTGTAAGCTCTGATGAGTTTGGTGGTATTGACTTCCACAGATTCATACAAAAGACTGAGTACATGTTACCTGAAGAAAATAAAGCATTGCACTATGTACTATTGTTATTTGGCATGGGTTGTATATGCAGGTCTGTGCATATTATTTGTGTATGTTCTGCCATAATGAGCTTTTCACCCCAAAATTGTACCAATATGTTCACCCTAAACTGTACCATTATGTGGGTACATACATAGAGTTTAAGGAGAAGATGAAGGGTTAATAATGCATAGAGTATAATTATTACTCTCAAAGATTCCTGTTCCCATAAAATTACTTAGGGAATTTCTAAAATCTATCTCAAAATTGGAAGAAAACCCTCTGCCTCACTTTCCTTGTAAGATAATTTCTAGATCAAGTAATTCTCATTAAGGTTAGAAAGTGCCAGAGCCAATATTAAACAAAGGATAATGGACATGAATAAAATCATGGATTAAATATGTAACTGGTTCCAAATCATTATGTGGATAGAATCCATTCTTCCTTGAAGCCAGCAGATTTATCTATTCAATAGAAGAACACATCCCAATTTCAGAAGAATTTTCACAGTGACAAGGTGCAAAGCCTTACCCAACGTAGTTTATTTGAGAAACTGTAACAGAGAGTTTATCTTGGAGGGTCTGGGTGCTTGATTGATAGCACACATCCTCCTAAATTAAGTATTTGTAAAGATGTGCAACACTCTAGTACTGAAGTCTTGCCAGGGTTTCTAAGATGTGGACAAACCACTTTTTGTTTCAGATCCCAAGGGACAAAAACAAAGATTGAGAGAGAGAAATGTTGAAATGTTGTGGAATGACCTGTAGGATCAGAAAAGAAAAATGTGTCACAGTCCCTTGATAGGCAGTAGCCAGTTTCTCGATTTTAATTGTAAAATCAATTTCTTTTCACATTTTAAGTTTAAATATATTTATGCTAATTTATACCATCTTGTATATATTGGATGATCATGGCAGTGACAGGAACTAAATGATAATTATCTGTATGCCTTTTAATCAAGGTTCAAGGTTTGCCGTGGGACAGAAACTACATAACTGTGGAGTCCTTGGTCTCTCAGAGCTTTTTTTTTCTTTTCTTGCAGATGTTTCATTACCAAACTAGGTAACATCATCAATGCTAAAGGGAATGGGGTTTGCTCTGCTTTTATATATTAGTGGATTGCCCTGTCAGGTTCGGTGGGTGTGGTTTAGGTGTTTCCTTAATTAGGCTGTTGTTTACTGTTAGCTTATTTATCTGAGTAGGTAATTCCTCTTCTGGATCTTTGGTTTAATGCTAATCTTGTTCATCTCTGCTCATCTGAGTTTTGGTTGTTGGGAGGAGGTGTTTTGGTCTTTTTGTTTCCTTTTTGGGTTTTTATTATCTCTTTTGAATTGTATGTAGATGCTGTTTATCTCTATGTGTCTATTGATGGCTGATTTTTCTGAGTTTCAGGCTTCTAGGGATTCTCCAGCATTTTTGGACTTGTCTTGGTCTAGGGCTTCCAGACTATGGTTAAGTCTGTCCATGTGTGGTAAAATTAGTGAGCTTTCATCATATCTTCTGATTGCTACTTGGTGTTCATGGATGCACTCTGCTAATTTTCTGCCTGATTGATTTTGTAGCTAAAAGACAGTGACAACACTCTTAAACTAAACTGCATGAGAAAATAATTAACTATGAGAGGCCATTATGGTAGAGGGAAATTTTATGTAATAATATCTGTAATGCAACCTCTTAGATATATAATGTAAAGACATATTCAGTCCTTCCTTGGAAAATAGATCAATCTCATAAGAGTTGAACAAAATCAAACTTTTTGGGAGGATGAAATTAAAGGTAAAATAAAACAGACTCTTCTAATGAGACAACAAATGCTTGATTTGAATTAGAACATTTTTATGTGGCACCAAATTTGTGACATTTTTCTCATATTTTTCCCATTCATATCTCAGGAACGGGGGCATTTCCCATTCAAGAACAGCCTGAGTAATGAAATGTTGTAATACCACTAGGTCTGTATTATTGCGATAAAAGATTACCCCAACCCTATATTACTGCATTGTCCAATTCAAGACTCAGAGAAGTTAGTCTTCTTGACAGTTCTTGAGAGCTTGAGTCTCAAAAGTTCTGAAAGAGAACAAAAAACAGTTTCAGCTTTTCAAGTTAATCATGCCCGGACTTGATTTTTAAAAATTGATTAACAATGACACATTTAAAATGAAAGTACAAGTTAATTTCTGAATTACATCATTAGTACAAAATTGTTTTCTCTACTCTGTGAAATATACTTCTCATGAGTTCAATTGCCTGCCCCGGCTGGAAGAGTTATGCTCAGTCACCCTGAAACACAGAGGGAAAGAAAGTGGGACGATCCCAGGAAGAGTCTTGGCAGAATTGTAGTGAGGGTTGTGATGGACAAAACATACCCCTTCCTTGTTAATGAGCCCTTTGCAATTTTCTCCTCCCTCAGTCTTTTTATACCCCAAAGAACTGCAGAAACAGAACTTTTGTCAAAAAAGTAAACCATACATTGTTGACCTCACAATGCAAGTTCTTCCCCTTACCAACTTGCGTGAGATGTCCCGATGCAAGTTCAAAGGGTGTGGAGTTTGTGCTGTGATGTCACAATACATTCTAGTTATTTGTCCCTTTCCCCTTTTGTCAACACAAGAAGTCTATCCGATATAATGCACTCCTTCAATCGTTTTCCTTCAAAGGAGAATCTTCAAAATGAAGGTAATTGTACAGCGTTCATATCAGGTCCAAACCTAGAGATATCACAGTGAGATCCAATCAAATTCAATCCTTCATTAGCTTACCCCTCTTGCCAAACTAAATATATAACTTTCTAACTTAACTAGATATATTCTGAGAGATTCTAGACTGTGGCTATCCTGAATCTTTCCCCCTCTTCCCCCATCCACTTGGGACTGCACAGTCTCTCTCTCTTTTTTAAAAAAAATATTTATTTATTTATTTAAAAAAAATACACATCCTTATTTACATTGTTAGCAGTATTGTGTCATCAATAATACATATATTTACATTAATTCCTATACATTAATCCTTATTCCTATGTTCTATCCACTTATACCATCTATTCCAAACTGCGTAGTATTCTGATTCCTCCTTGCCTTTTAGTTCTGTTGTAAGTTTGTCCATCTCAGCACAATCTAACATTTTTTGTATCAACATCTCTTCAGATAGTATATTTTCTGATTTCCAATCCTAGGACTGCACAGTCTCTTAATCCAGCTTGTTGGTTTTTTTCTGGAAAAACTCTGTATTGCCAAAATGTCCCCTGAAGTGTGATGGAATGTCTGCAGGTGGACATTCCATCAGAGCTCACTTCTTAATCGCTATCTTAGGCTAAATTTATTTATTTATTTATTTATTTATTTATTTATTTATTTATTTATTTATTTATTTATTTATTTATTTATTATTTCAATTTATATACCGCCCTTCTCCCAAGGGACTCAGGGCGGTGCACAGCCCGTTTAAAACCCCACAAACAATACAAAAGTTAAAAAATATTAAATTTAAGGTTGGCTGGTTAATAAAAGTAAAAGAGCCCCTCCCCCCCCTTAAAACCCCAATTAAAATTTATAATAAATATGGAGACCAATTAAAACCATCTCAGCCCAGGCCGGCCTGCTCGAAGAGCCAGGTCTTCAACGCGCGCCTGAAGGCCCTCAGGTCCGTGCCGGTATGAAGCTCCGGTGGCAGAGTATTCCAGAGGGCGGGGGCCCCCACAGAGAAGGCCCTGCTCCTCGGCGCCGCCAGGCGACACATAGCGGCCGACGGCACCCGGAGCAGATCCTCTCTATGTGAACGCACCGGCCTGCTGGAGATCACTGGAAGAATGCGGTCCTGCAGGTAACCTGGTCCCATGCCATGGGTCGCCCTAAAGGTCAAAACTAGAACCTTAAAGCCGAACCCGGAAAGCCACTGGCAACCAATGCAGCTCGCGCAGGAGAGGCGTCACATGGGCGCTACGTGACACCCCCATGATCACCTGCGCGGCCACATTTTGCACCAGCTGGAGTCTCCGGGTGCTCCCCACAGGGAGCCCCATGTAGAGGGCATTACAATAGTCCAGGCGAGAGGTGACAAGGGCCTGAGTGACCGTGCGCAAGGCGCCCCGATCCAGAAAGGGCCGCAACCGGTAGATCCAACGGATCTGATGAAACGCCCCCCTGGAGACGGCCGCAACATGATGTTCAAGCGACAGCCGTACATCCAGGAGGACTCCCAGGTTGCGGGCCCTCTCTGTGGGGGGCAAAATTTCCCCCCCAATAGCCAGCGAAGGTGTCAGCTGGCTATATCGGGGCGCCGGAAACCACAGCCACTCGGTCTTGGATGGGTTGAGCCGAAGCCTGTTCCCACCCATCCAATCCCGCACAGTCTCCAGGCACCTAGACATAGCCCCCACAGCATCGTTGGGGTGGTCCGGAGTGGAGATGTACAACTGGGTGTCATCCGCATATAGATGACATCTCACTCCAAGACCACAGATGATCTCACCCAGCGGCTTCATATAAATGTTGAACAGGAGGGGAGAGAGGACCGACCCCTGAGGCACCCCACAAACCAGGGGCCTAGAGGTGGACCTCTCCCCTCCCACCAACACAAATTGCGAACGGTCGGAGAGGAAGGAGGAGAACCAACGAAGGATGGTTCCTCCAATCCCCAACCCCTCCAACCGTCGCAACAAGATACTATGGTTGATAGTATCGAAAGCCGCCGAGAGATCTAATAGGACCAGGACAGAGGAGAACCCTCTGTCACGAGCCCTCCAGAGATCATCAACCAACGCGACCAATGCCGTCTCAGTGCTATGTCCAGGCCTGAAGCCCGATTGGAATGGATCGAGGTAAGTAGCTTCCTCCAGGTACCGGGGGAGCTGACATGCCACCACACTCTCAACAACCTTCGCCATGAAGGGAAGGTTGGAGACTGGACGATAGTTATTTAAAATAGCTGGATCCAGGGAAGGCTTCTTGAGGAGGGGCCGCACCACCGCCATCTTCAAGGTGGTAGGAAACGCCCCCTCTCTCAAAGAAGCGTTGATAATCCCCTGGAGCCAGCCTTGTGTCATCTCCCTGGCAGCTGAAACCAACCAGGAAGGACACGGGTCCAATAAACAGGTGGTGGCATTCAGACCCCCCAGCAACCTGTCCACACCCTCGGCGGTCACAGGATCGAACTCTCCCCAGATAACATTCACAAGACCTGCCCCGGACACCTCCCCCGGGACCATCCAATTGGAGTCGAGCCCCTCCCGAATCTGAGCGATTTTGTCATGCAGAAATCGAGAAAACTCCTCCGCCCTACCCTGTAAGAGGTCATCCCGCGCTCTCGGTTCAAGTAGAGAGCGGGTCACTCTAAACAGAGTGGCAGGTCAATTTTCTGCCGACGCAATAAGGGCGGAGAAATACGAAGATTTCGCCGCCCCTATCGCCACAAGGTAAGTCTTAATATGAGATCTCACCTGTGTTCGGTCAGACTCAGAACGGCTCACCCTCCAAATACCCTCTAGACGTCTTTTCCGGCACTTCATCTCCCGTAGCTCCTCCGTATACCATGGAGCCAAATGGGATCTGTGCTGGGTCAGAGGTCGCAGAGGCACAACTCGATCTAGAGCCCCGGCGGCCGACCCATCCCAGGCGGCCACCAGGTCTCCAGGCGAGCTGTGAGCCAGAGACTCAGGAAATGGCCCAAGCTCCCTCTGGAACCGCTCCGGGTCCATCAGGCGCCTGGGGCGGAACAATCTAAGTGGTTCCGCCTCCCTGCGGTGGGGGGTGGCGGAACAGAAGTCCAACCTAAGGAGGGAATGATCTGTCCATGACAAGAGTGTGATGACTAACTCCCCAAACTTACAGTCATTCAACCATTGCCCAGAGACAAAAATCAGGTCCAGCATGTGTCCTCCAATGTGAGTGGGGGCGGAAACTAACTGGGTCAGGTCCATGGCCGTCATGGAAGCCAAGAACTCCCGAACCAACCCCGAGGTTTCCGGTTCGGGACAGGTTGAAATCCCCCATGACCAAAAGCCTGGGGGTCTCAACAAATTCTAGCATTCTGTTGGTGTGAGCAGGAAAAGCTGAAGCATACACCTGATTCGCTTCTTCAAATGAGCTGTGTTGACTTAGGTAATTGCTTGTCTGCAACTTGATCTGAAATTACATAATCAACCTCCAAGCGGCCTGAATGATTTTCAGAAAGAGTGCTAATGACCAGATGACTGCAAGGAATATAAATCCTTCTATCTTCTACCATCCAGTCAGAACTGAAGAAGCTCCTTGGATGAGAAGTGAAACATCTTCAAGGAAAAACAGTCCTGTTGCCTTTTGAAAAAGCACCTTCTGGACAACCTCGACCTGGATGACTGAGAATCTCCATAGATATTTAGATTGCATAATGTTTATATTTATTCAGAAACTTGCTCCATTGATTTCAGTGAGACTTATCTCCAAGTAATTGCATGCAGCATCTTGCTTTGATCGCAGTATAATGTTCATTTCAGTATTTAGGGAATTCGTTGTTGTTGAAGGAAGATCGGCAAATACTGAATTTAACCCTCCATTTGTATTGCAGTGTAAAGTTGCCATGGTATCCCAATGATGGGATGTTCCCAGGGTTGGCTATTACTGAAAGTGGGACTGTGATTTAAAAATGGGGGGAATGCAGAAGCACTTTAAGTCTCCTCACTGCTGTTTATAGATCTCCCTATGACACTATGATTGCAAATGCATCATCTTGGCAGCTTTGAAGTGTAATGTCACTCTCTTTCATGTATGCCATTAAAAATAAATGCGGTTGAAGGTTAAAACCTTTTGTGATATTTGAGATGGGAAAAAAGTGTTCTGAAATACAGCAACTGTTTCTGAATGTTTTAAAATGAAAATCTGATTTTGCATAGTTCATCATGAGCTGCATAATAATGCTGACTTTAATAAAAAAAAATTTTTTTTTCAAAAAATGTTATTCCCATTCTAAATGGTATATTGTATATAAATATATAGACTAGTGATGGCAAACCTTTTTCTTGTAATGTTTCGAAAGTACACATGCATACACATGCCGGCACCCACAATACAATGTGCCCCGCCCCTTCTGCACATGTCCACACAACACTCCCGCCCTGCCCCCTTACCTGCACTGCACATAACACTTTACTATTTTTGTACATATAAAGCAAACATTAGAAAAACATAATGGAGATGCTGAATGTTTGCCAGAAGCACCAGAATCTTCACAGAGCCTGTCTGCCTAGATTGTAAGGTTGGATATAGTGGTTCCCAATGCCCTGGGGATGGAAGGCTTAGGGGTGGGGGGGTGGGGGAGAAAGGAGCCAGATAAGGAGAGGGGACAGATGGTAGGGGAGGGCATTGTAGTGGTGATGGGCATAGGGAGGAATTGTGGTAGACAGGCTGCTCTCAGGGAAGACCTACCTTGTGTTTAATATTAGCCACCTGTGCTGGATTTCAGCACTCCTGGTTTCTGCAGTTTCAGTGGCTCTGGCCTCTGTCTCCTGCTGCACAAGTCAAAAAGAGGGCTGTGAAAATATTTACAGATCCTTCACATCATGGACATAAACTGTTTCAACTCCGTCCCTCAAAACGACGCTATAGAGTACTGCACACCAGAACAATTAGACACAATAACTGTTTTTTCCCCCCAAACGCCATCACTCTGCTAAACAAATAATTCCTTCAACACTGTTCAACTATTTACAAAGTGTACATTACTATTACTGTTAATCTTCTCATCACTCCTTATCACCCATCCCCTCTCACTTGTGATTGTAGGACTGTAACTTTGTTGCTTGTATCCTCATGATTTATATTGACTGTTTCCTAGTATGATTTGATTGTTGATTGTACCCTATGACTATCATTAAGTGTTGTACGTTATGATTCTTGATTCTTAACGAATGTACCTTTTCTTTATGTATACTAAGAGTTTACACCAAGACAAATTCCTTGTGTGTCCAGTCACACTTGGCCAATAAAGTATTCTCTAGAAGTCTGCCTTGCCTTGACCATCTGGGTCATAACACTTATATTATTTCCATGGAATGTGAGAGTGACCTGGAAAATGAGGGGAAGAGATTTGCCTATAGAACAATCAGATCAAATAGGAAGGAGGCTGCAACTGAGTAATGGGCAGAGAAAGAAACTCAGGAAGGATCCACTCTAACTAATCAGGTAGTAACACGAGACAGCAGGCAAGTTGTATTTTCAAACTTGCAAGTCAGCCTCCCAAGTAGACCAAACATGAACAAAATTACTTTATTGTAAGACTATATATTAATAGAATCTCACAAGTCTGAAAATTGTATATTCGTGAAAGCCATGGGGTTTGTGTCTTAATTTACAAAAACCAGAGTACATGTCTTAATGTGACCTCAATTCTTGCTTGTTCCATGGAGCAAATGGTGAGTTATCACACTGTGCAAAATCCAGTGACTAAAGCTGAAACCCCACTGGAGAAAGGCAAAAGAGTGCATTGTCAGATTCTGCTTACCTGCAGGGAGAGCCTGGGAAAAACTAGAACCTGAAATAGCTGCGGCAATACTGAGTAGATAAAACAATGGCGTCACCTGGTATAAGGCAGCTTTTTCTGCTCAAAAGATTTTTAATGCTGTACATTTCCCACAGTTGCTCTGAAACAAAATGGCTGACAAATAAATTTAATAAATAAATACTTAAAGTTTTTTTTTCCTTTTGAGGTGTATAGCAAGTGAACTAGTGGTTGGAATTTATTGTCTTATCAGAGTAACTCTTACCTTGGACTATACATATGCCAGGGGTAGGTTTCTACCGGTTCTGTCCACCTCTGTAGAACCCGTAGCTCTGAAGAGCTACAGACATAGAACCAGTTCTATGTCTACTGATATTTTTGCCCACCTGCCCACCCAGGCTCTTACCTGACTTTTATTTCCTGAGTTTTTTCAACTTCAGCTGCCGTGCGAGCTGCAGTTAAAAAAGCAGGAAAAGAGGGCTTTTGAAAAGGCTGCTTCTCTGCACGCAGCATGCTGATGATGATATACAGATGCATGCCGGCAGCTAGCAAGGAAGCACATCATAAATCACCGAACCTCGTAAATGACTGAACTGATAGTTAACCCTGTCGGATCCCACCCCTGACATATGCACCATGCTTTCAGTTATGGAAATGGACTAAAAATATGGTTCACATATTTCCACAAAAGGAAGGCAAACTATCAATAATAATGACAACAATAATTGTATAGTAGATCCCAAGCACTCAATTTAGGCAATCCACAAGAATGCCAAGGTTAGCAGAATTAGAAAATACTAATTTATTATAAAAGAAATTTATAAAATACTACTAAACTGCATAGAATGTCTGAAAAGTTAAAAAGTCAGAGAGGGTTGATCAGAGATGGCATTCAGCAGGTTCTGACCAGTTCTGGAAAACCGCTAGCGGAAATTTTGAGTGGTTCAGGGAACTGGCAAATCCCACCTCTGACTGGAGATTTTACAGTATCCTTCCCCTGCCACACCCACCAAGCTACGGACACAGAACCGGTAGTAAAAATATTTGAATCCCACCATGGAGGTTGATGTCTTCAATCATCTGGAAAATCACATCACATTTTTTGCAATTTGCAAGATCACATTCTTCAAATGTCTTGATGAAACCATACTGCTATTGCATATATCATGTATCAAGGAATAAAGGGGCAAAAGGGATCAACCTGCACTTCATATAGAAACAACAGATCCTGGCTTTAGATTATACTTTCCATGAATCTTTCACACCATCCTGATCACGAACTTCAGTAACCCTTTTCTAAGAGCTCAAGAAATAAAGCAAAAAGGAGACAGGGAAATGTTCCACTTTAAAAAACACAGTTCCAACTATTTGACAAAGGTGCAGAAACTCCCTGTGAAAGGAAAACAAATGACAAAAAATAGCAGAAGGACAAGACTGGTGGACTGATTGATTGATTGAACAAAAGAGTTCTTGTTGTTACTTAATTTTCAAGTCCTTTCGCTTCAGGTTTTTTTATTCTTGAATAGTGGCATATAGATTTTGAACCCCAGCCAGGAAAACATTTGCAAATAGAACAATCTAGAACAGAATGGCTCTTTTTCAAAGTGAAGTTGATAAGCATGTATGTTAATGGGAATTTTTCTCCGGGAAAAAAAATACATCAGTCTATCCTTCCACTTAATTTCATCTGTAACCAACCAATCTTGTCTGTGAATCATGAGAGTTGAGCAACAATCCTAGGAGTGACACTTCATCAAGACTTACTTTAGAGCTCAGAAGCAACTGGAGCAGTAGCTGCTGGGTGGAATGACAGACAAGTAACAAGAGGAAGAAGTTAGTGAGGAAAGCCAGACATATTGGAGAAGAAAAGCTCAGGGAAAGGGGGTAGGGGCAAGGGAGATGTAAAGCAAGAAACAGGTATCTAGCAAATGCCCAGGCAAAGTTCTTCACTGATATTTTCCTATTCCTGGGAATAATGAGAAACTCTGGCATTATGAGAGAAACTGGCATTCTGCATGTTAAGAGAAGTTGTCTCACCAAATAATAAAAAATTATTTGAGCTGTAATTCAGGATCAGAACATGTCATTTACAACCAGTAAATAGGTCCCAGTTTTGATTTCCAGCATTCAAGAAGAGGCTCCTGTTTGAAACTATTATCATCAGTGTAAGGCAACAGTACTCCAATATGAATTCAGAATGTAAATCCGTAAGCAATGCCCTGCTGGATCAGACCCCTGGCCCATCTCATTCAGCAATCTCTCCTCATACTATCCAGCCAACCGCACAAAGAAGCCCTCTGGTCTCTCAGCAGATGGCCTTCAGAGGCAGTCACACTCCCCATCAAGGCTAATAGCCATGAATCCCCATGGTTTCCATTGATTAGTCCAATTTTTTTTTTTCAAAGCAGCCAACTTAGCAGTCAGCACTACATCTTGTGTAGTGAATTCCAAAATTTAATTACATGTTATGTTAAAAAAAAAACCTTTTATCTTTATCCCAGAATCAATTGCATTGTTTGACCTCCAGTTCCAGTAATTAGAAACAAGAAAACAGCTTCTTCTTGTTCACTTTATATACACTAGGTATATTTTCTATATCCCAATAATGTCTCCTCCCAATTACATTTTTCCTAGGTTAAAAATCCCCAAGTGTTGAACCTTTCTTCATAGGGAGGCTGCCGTAACCTTTTGATCATCTTAGTTGCCTTCTTTCTTTTTTTTTTAAACTTTCTCTAACTCCACTATGTCCTTTTTTAAACATATATTATATGGGTGAAATATAACAACCTGAAATATAATGAAGTACATTATATTCTTTTTGATGGGTAGTGACCAAAACCGTATCCAATATTCCATTGCACCATTGATTTATATAAGGGCATGAAGATATTAGCATCTCTATTTCCAATATCATTTCTTATTATCCCTAATGTGCTGTTGGCTTTTTTTTTTTACACTGGATGAAAATGGTGACAACACCTTCATTGAACTGTTTACCTTTACTCCAAGATCATTTGCTTTTTCCGTTATTGATAGCTCTGATCCCATTAGTTTGTATGAGTTGTTAGAGTTTTTGGCACCAAAGTGCCCCACTTTACACTTGCTCATGTCAAGTGACATTTGCCATTTTGACAGTCACTCCCCACTTTAAAGCTCTTCACAGTCCCTTATTGTTCTCACCATTTTTAGCTGC
The DNA here is from genome assembly GCA_023653725.1 of Bungarus multicinctus. Lineage (NCBI taxonomy): Eukaryota > Metazoa > Chordata > Lepidosauria > Squamata > Elapidae > Bungarus > Bungarus multicinctus. The sequence continues at coordinate 135,738,538 of CM042836.1, forward strand.
ATAGTAACAGCAGCTCTCTGGTAGCTCTCTATTTCTAAGTCATGACATTGAAACTGGTTTAAAAATATGGCATATCTGTGAGATCAGAGCAGAGGATGCATGGTCATCTATCAGATGCCATGCACTGAGCAATGGGCTGGATTAGATCATTGTTCAACTCGTATGATTCTGTGGCATACCATTTATTTATTTATTCATTCATTTGTTCTACAATGTTTATACCGTAATTTGCCATCTCACTATAGTGACTCTAGGCAGCTAACGATCATTGAAAACCTAAGAACAAAATATTGTTCATAAATCACACACACACACACACACACACACACACACACACAAACACACCAAATGCCTGGGATTAGAAAATGAAATATTTTAGTCGCTGTAACAACTAACAACCAACCAATAGGCCTTGTTAAATCTTGTAGGCCAAATACCAAAATGTAGATATTCCAGATCTTTAACATCTTGTGAAAAGTCAACAGGGCTTGGGCCATCTGTATCTCCAGGGAAGGCAGCTCCATAATGTAAGTGCAGTAACAGAGAAAGTTGCTTGGATGTATCATCTATTTTTTCCCCTGTAATATCCAGACTCCACCTTAGCTAGAAATTCAGTGTAGAAGTTTCAGGACTCTAAGAGGTAGAAAAAGTCACTGGTAATCATGGAGATTAATCAAATTTCTAGGGTGTTGCTTCTAAATCAGTATATGTGGGATGTTGTAGTATCAGAGGCATCACAGAATCAAAGCTTTTCATCAAAAGCAACATCCCAGCATTACAAGACAAACTCCACCTCATTTGTATATGTGTGCAATGTCATAACACATGTAAGAATGAGGCAAAGCATGCATTGCAATGCTACAATGATGCTTTCATTATTTGTCTGCCTGTTGTATTCTTCCCTTCTCTGGGCCTTCCCTTAATTATCAGGTATCCTTTCTGAGATAAGCCCTTATGTTAGCTTTACATGCTGTCAGCAGAGATATACTCCATTGATTTCAAAATCAAAGGCAGTCAAAAAAAAGAAGCAGATACGGTACAGTAGATAAATACTATCCCCAATGACAGAAGCAGGAGCTTAAAAGAACTCAAAGAAGCAACTACAGACAGAGAGTTCTAGTAAAATGATGCCCATTGGGATACAAAAAGTTGAGATCAACTGAATTTGGGATTTACTTAAACAAGAGGATATGTATTAAGCCTGAAGTCTTAATTATTAAAACTCTCCTGCAATCACATTCTCATAATGCAATTCCAATATTGTAAAATGGACTATAATTCCAAGCACTGGAAATAATGATACAAAATGAATAACCCACTGCAAAATGTGGAATGGGTTTTTTGCTTTAATGATCTTTTAAATATTCTGAATGTAACTTCTTAACAAAACCAGGTTTTGTTTTACAATTACACATCTATACAAAGAAATGGGCTAAAATTTATGAAGCACTCTGGAGTTTTGAAAATGATGGATTTCTACAATGCAAAATGGATTAGGAATTAAAGCACTAACCTACTTAGGAAGAAAAAAATCTGGAAAGTATTTTGCTGTATATCTTTTTTAAAAAAACATGAGCACACAAAAATACAGTATGGTTTAAAAAGCAGTGATACAGTTGTATTTCAATAAGTCAATATATGTGGTACATTTACAATGTGATCTTGGTATTCTGTTTCTTTTAAGATGAAATAAATAGAATATATAAGTTATGTTTAGAAACAAATTTTATGGAGAACGTTGAGTGAAAAATAATGCCTCCAATGTTGTAGTTCATCAATACTACTAATTGATAGTTTATCAGCACTACTAATGAACTATTAACTCTGAGGCCTTCTTTAATATCTTTTTTAAAAATTTCAGTTGGCAAGACATTTCTGTGAGAAAAGACTGTGTTACTATTATTTGTGAAATGGAAGCCTGCAGTAAATGCTCATCTAGTTGAATTTTTGACTGCTGAAGGAGTCCTTCCAACTGAAAATCATCATCAAATGCAGGTGATTTATAGTGATGACTCTATAACATGAGCACTATGTGTTGTTGGACCCAAATGTAAAAAAGGAAAAAAGGAAAGAGCTGATTTGGATGATCTAAAACAAAGCGGTATATGCAGAGCACATCATGAGAAAGGTGGGGCTAGATGAATCACAAGTTGGAATTAAGATTGCCAGGAGAAATATCAACAACCTCAGATATGCAGATGATACCACTCTAATGGCAGAAAGTGAAGAGGAACTAAAGTGCCTCTTGATGCGGGTGAAAGAGGAGAGTGCAAAAGTTGACTTAAAACTCAACATTAAGACAACTAAGATCATGATATCCGGCCTTCTCAATTCCTGGCAAATCAATGGGGAAGAAATTTTATTTTTCTGGGCTCCAAGATCACTGCAGATGGGGACTATAGCCAAGAAATTAAAAGATGTTTGCTCCTGGGGAGGAAAGCTATGGCAAATCTAGACAGCATACTAAAAAGCAAAGACAACATCCTGCTAACAAAAATGCGTATAGTCAAGGCTATGGTTTTCCCAGTTGCAATGTATGGCTGTGAAAGTTGGACCATAAGGAAGGCTGAGCACCAGAGAATTCAGGCCTTTGAACTATGGTGGCTGGAGAAGACTCCTGCGAGTCCCTTGGACAGCAAGGCAATCAAACTGGTCAGACCTAGAGGAGATCAACCCTGACTGCTCTTTAGAAGGCCAGACCCTGAAGATGAAACTCAAATATTTTGGACACCTAATGAGAAGGAAGGACTCACTGGAGAAGAGCCTAATGCTGTGAACAACTGAGGGCAAAAGAAGAAGGTGATGGCAGAGAATGAGGTGGCTGGATGGAATCACTGAAGCAGTCAATGTGAGCTTAAATGGTGATGGTAGAGGACTAGAAGGCCTGGAGGAACGTTTTCCATGGGGTTGTGATGGGTCAGATATGACTTCACAACAACAACAACAACAAAAACAGAAAGAAGTGGGTGACCTATGACAGCAACTGGCAAATTTCACATAAGAAACTTCAAAACCAACCCTAAGCAGAATTCAGAAGCATAAGAAAGAAATTTTGCTACAACATGGCAACATTAGGTCTCACACAACATAAGCCACTCAAGAACGGTATTACACTATCTTACCCCATCTATCACATAGTCCTGATTGACATCATGCAACTTCCATCATTTCCCAAAATTGAAATATTGCTTTGTGGACATCTGTTTAACCCAAATAAAGAGGTAGAAAGTGTCAGCTGGAAAGACTAAGTGTGGACTTCTTTCATGACAGCTTTAAAAAAGCTTGTCATCATTGACAGTAATATTCAGCGAGTGACAGTGAGTATGTGGAGAAATGAATGCCATTAATTGAAGAATTCATCTCAGGGATTTTCTCATTTCATTTATTGAAATATCCGTATTTAAGCTAAAGCTCTAGAGGCATTACCTTTCATTCCACCCTCATACATGTCTACCTTCTATGGTGATTTAATTTATGTTATTGGTGTATTTTAATTTATCTTATTGACCTTGATTTAATTTATCTTCACTGCATAGAAATGTAAGTCTGGAAATGCTGCAGAGTAGTTAAATATTATGTAAGACAAGCTGGTATTCATTTCCACTGTACTCTTGTGACTGGTTTCATTGATTGTTGCAAAACTGTTCCAGTATATACTGCATATATAATAACTGAACTGGCTAAAGAACAAGTCATATTCTAAGTTGAGTCTGCACTGTCTATTCCATTCCTTTCATCACTGCCAAATGAGTCTTAAATTTGCAGAATTGACTTCAGACTGAAGTTCCTGCATGGCCATGGTAATGACAGGCCACTCTAAAACATTATTTTAAATCACTTAATTCAAAATACTGTCTCTTTGAAATACCACCATAAACAGGGGTGGGATTCTACCAGTTCGCACCTATTTGCTAGAACCGTTTGTTAACATTCTAAGCAGTTCAGAGAACCAGTTGTTAGAAGAAATTACTGGCCTAATCCTGTAAGGAAGGCAGGAGGAAACATTCTGGTGTTGCTTACAGAAACTGCCTCTCCATTAACCCTTATTACATTCTTGGCAGGACTAGACTTCCTGTCTCAGGAACTTCTCTGGAGTTTTTTTCCCCTCCTTTGCTGGTACTTTGCTTGTGTGGAGTGACCATTCAAAGTTACAATGGCACTGAAAAAAGTGATTTATGACCATTTTTTACACTTGCAACTGTTGTAGCATCCCCACAGTCATGAGAGGCCAGGCGAGGAGATGTGAGTGATATTGAGTTGCCCATGCCCAGCCAATAACATGACCACCAAGCCACGTCCGCCCAATCACATAACCACCAAGTCACACCAACCAACTAAGCCATGCCCACAGAACCGGTTGTTAAAATATTTGAATCCCACCCCTGACCATAAATAGTAGTAGTACCTTGTAAGCACTCATCATATGGTGTGATGGATGAGGCCAGGGCAAACATTGGCATTGGCATTAGCGGGCCATGCTGAGCCCCCCATTAGTTAAGGGTGCCATGTTTATGATGTTCTACTGCTGTGATACTACGTTCTATCATATTCAGACATGATTTTTCAAATATGAGCACTTCCGTACTTCCATTTAATATCAGAGTTAAGAGGACGTATCTAGATCTGCTGGTCCATCACTGTTTGATTTGCTAAAGGGTTGTTTTGATTCTCCCATTCATAGCAACAACATAACATTTCCTTCTAAATCATACTGCTGAAATGAAATGTTACCCATAAGGGAACTTTGATGATGGGTTGTTAAAATCCATTCACTTCTGTGATTTATAACAAAGCCTTGGATTCAAAGTTCCTTCATTCTAAAAGTAATGACTTGCAACTGGCTATAGTTGGGCTATAGTTGGGGTGGGCTACATAAAGTAAGCCCCAAATGGTGACGCCTGCTCAACCAACAAACTTTATGGAAAGAAAGAACATTGGGGGGGGGGGGATGTACTCCAAAACCATTTCATACTGGTTTCAGCCTCAAGCTAACGTGAACACTTGAACTAGCTGAGAAGTGAAAATGGTATTTTTTCATTCATTTTCTTTCTTTGTTTCTCATACCAATTTCTCATGATGTTTCAAATGGATACATTCCTACAATGTTTATAGAAAGCTCAAAGGGAGCTTTTATATACCATCTCCCCAGGCTGAAGCAAAAGAACATTAACTTCAGTATCCTAAGAAACTATCAAGAATTTGATATTTGTTAATCCACTCTCTAGTCCTGAGCCCTTGCAAGTAAGGAGGGAGGGGACGATGACAATGTAAAGCATTTATATTTATTGGGGGCCTAGTCAACTCTGCAATTTCACTTGCTTCAGGATTTAAGCAGTAAAGTTATACTGCTGTACTTTGGTATTTTTCTAAAAATGTATACTGTTTGTTCAGCCTGCCAGAAGTAATAGCATGGAATGCATGACCCTATTGTTCTATTTATAAAGGCAAAATAAGTAAAGCTTGAGAATATAATAAAAAGATGGGCGACCACCGAAAGCAAATTATAGGCTTTTGCCATTATTTAATTGCTTAGCCTTAGCCAATATACCTGCAATTTGTCATTTCTTGCCCTGAAGCAGCAGAACATACTGTGTAGGTCATATCTCTCTATGGTCTAAATTTAATGATTTAAGGATTCTAATTGTACAGCACTATCTGTCATTATTATATAGATTTTTATATCTTCTCAATTACAGTGTTTGTATTTTGAGCTTTAACTAAATATATTGTCACTTTTAGCTTATTTTAATAATTGCCATGTATTTAAATTTCATTTCTTCACTGCTTAATCATGCATTTCTTGTGGTGATGCTGTAGTATTTTTGTGTTTCACTATTTACATTTTTTTTTTGAAGGTAACGGTTCTGAAACCAATGTAAATACGAAAACTTAAGGTGAAAGTAAATATTTGTGAGGGCTATAAAGGTAAATCCACCGTCGAGGGGAAGATAAACAGATTATTTTCTTTTCAAAAGTATTAGCCTGAGAAATTTGCAACCCAGAAATGACAGACAAACCAAGGGAGTGAATAGCCAATTGGAGATCATAGCAAAAGAAACCGATTTAAAATTGGAGGCAAGAGAATGTTCCCAATAAGAGCTGAAGTTTTGCAGAATTGAAACTAGAAAACAAAATTGCTGAGCTTCAATGGCACCCATTGCGTAGTACAGAAGACTCGAGGGTTTACGGATGCCTCAGAAGATAGATTTCTTGTTGGAATAAATTCAGCAGCACCTTTACTGGAAGCTATGTATCTTGTACTTGCCTTTGTAAATTCCTTGATCTCTAGATCAAACTCTTTATATCTGGATGCCGGATCCGGATTGCTTGCTGGAACTTTGACATTCAGTCTGAAATGAACATTGCTACTTCCTTGTAACTCCAATGAAAGGCTGAGGATTGATTCATAGCTTCACAACCAAGTACGATAATACCAGGATTTATTTTATGACTAGTTTTCCAGTTAGAGTCTTGTTAGGCAAGGAAAGCTTATTAGGCAATGAAACTAATGTGGAACTTGGTACAGACATTAGAGATGAGCTGAAGAATTCAATAAAATATTAAACTTTTATTGAAATATTGGGAATATTGCTATCTAATTATTCCCTTTTATGCCCTGATAATCAGTTCAATAGAAATGTGAGCTACATTTAATGTACAGCTTGGACAAGATAAGTGACCAGGTTATGGTGTGTGGAGATTCAGCTAGATTATCCAGAATGAAATACACTATCAAGGCCAAGTTGGACCATAAATATAAGAAAATCTAGATTCACTAATATGCTAGGTACATGTCCAAATATTATGGAATTTAAAAGGACTTCCAATGCATAAAGAAATATGCTTTTTCAAAGACCTTACAGAGAGACAACTAACGGGCATTCTATCAGTTTACTTCTACCCAACCCCAATAAAGCCCATATCTAAAACAATATTTTGCAAATACTAATATAAATTGGCATTATTGTTTCATTATCCCTAACTTTTGAAGAAATGAAGCTGAAGAATAGCTTAAACTAAAACAAAATATCTGAAGTATTTGAAGGACAGATGTGTCACCCTTTATTTATTTATAAAATTTATAGGCCACCAATCTTACTTAAGGTAACTCTGGATGGCTTACAATGATAAAAAAAAACCTAAATAAATTAAAAACATAAATAAGTTAATACAAAATCCAAAACACCATGGCCCAGTTGTGATATATGCATGACTATTTTAGAAATTAAACTCAAATTATCTGAGAATTATTGCATATTTGTTTTCTCTACTTTGAAATAAATTAAGTAAGAAATGTAACCAAATGTAATAAAATAAGTTAAAAGGAAAGAAATGTATGGTGATAATTTCTTGTGGGTTATCTGGATAGCAAAGTAGACTAAAAAGTCATCGCATTTATTGTTTCAGGACAATTGCTATACAAATTACTCCAGAAAGAAAACCCATATTATTTATTCATTTACTATATTTATTAACTGCTCTAATCTTACAACTCTGGACAACAAACAAATCAGAAATGACATAAAACTTAAATATTAATTAATTTAAAAATACAACATATATTGACATGTTTATTTATTTATTTTCAAATTTATATACCCAAATGACACTGGGTGGTAAATGAGAGAGGGATGTCTGTGTACCCATCAGATAGATTTTTCACCATAATTCTTTATACAAAAAAAGTATGTTATCCTCTGTGAAGGGTAACATATTCCATAATTCAGTGGCTGCCACAGAGTAGTCCTGCCATCTCATCCAAGATTCATAAACTTCAAAACTAAGGCCTTGCATTTCAGCCTTGGACAAACCAGCATACACCCTGCAGTGCTGCATTTTCCTTCCCAGGCAGCCAGCAGGAAAAAGGCCACATTTTGCTAGTCCCTGATTATTCCAGTCTCTCTACCCAGGTGGTAATATTTGGCCACATCTGCTTTGTTCTTCTCTATCAAGCAACCACTATCATCTCGTTCTTCAGCTTGGATTACCTTCCCTTCTATAGCACATCATTAAGCTATTAGATTTTTGGCAGGCTTTCTTTTGTTCATGGAGTTTTACTTCTGATAGCCATATTTGTTACAGTTTTTATTAAGCAAACGTCTCTTTAATTTCTTTTTCATTACATTTTTGGTAGTTGTTTCTTATTGTTTTACATAAATTTTATTAAAATTTAATAAAGAGCAAATAAAAACCAATGGAAACTAGTAGAGAATTAAAGACAACAAAGAAAAAGAGAAAGAAAAGCTGCAGAAAGAAAGAAAAAAAAAAAACAGAAAGAAGCTTCCAATGTACATATGATTACAAAATTATCTTACTCTATGATTGTGTTGTTGTTTCTTGTTGTAATCCATTCCCCTTTCGATTAATGAAGTACATTTAGCTTTTCATCTATGGTCATGTTTAAATACATCTATACCTGAAAGAATAATACATGTTAAAGAATATGCTGAGTATATACAGGATTTCTTTCCTTTATCCTTGAAATTAGTATAGTGCTGCGAGCTACATAGATTCCTGTGGAAGTGCTGCTGAGTCCCATATCTCTCTTTTTAAAAATTAAACATGGTATTTGTTTGTTTTTTCTTTCTTTCTTCTGACAATATTCTGAAAGACATGATAAAACCATTTTTTAAAAAGTATACATCCAATATTTACTTTATCTAGTCTTTATCTTCTCCGTGGTGGCTCCCTCTCTCTGGAACATCATTCCCTCAGATATTAGATTGGCCCCCACTCTAACACTCTTCGGGAAGGCGCTGAAGACCTGGTTCTGCCAAAGGGCCTGGGGAATGCAGAGCGGGATAGAGCCTATTAAATAGCTCATGTGATATATTATCACCTGGACGGGGGGGGGGGGGGAGTTATTTTATTATGTTATTTTATTAATTTATTATTGATTCTCTTTTTTATTAGTTTTATTGTTTTTATATTGTTTATATGTATATGTGTGTGTATATGTGTGTGTGTGTGTATGTGTGTATATATATATATATATTCTTGTAAGCCACCTTGAGTCGCCATGTGTGAATAGGCGGCAATGAATAGGTGGCAATCTAAATTTCCAAATAAATAAATAAATAATAGCATCTCTCCATACATTCAGTTTTTTATCCCGTCGGAAAACCACAGCGCTTTGTGGTTAAAGTTTTGTGTTATATAGCATAAAGCACACAGAAATATAGTTCGAAGAAAGTGTTCCTATTTGTTGGGTTAAATTGGTAAAAACGACTTCGTGTGGCGATGCTGAAGCTGCCGTAACTAAAGATGAAGCAGAAACATAAGCAGAGAAGACAAAAAGCTAGGAATCTTGTGTAAAGTATCCCTTCAGGACGATAGATAAGAAGGAAATAAGTCATTAAGGAAGAAAGGGGGAAATGTAACGTGAATCAGACAAAGGAAATTGGGCCTGAGTCCATATTAATCAACAAAACGAAAACTTTGGGGAATAAAATGGGATCCTGAAACCCACCTCCACCCCTTGAGATATTTTTGAATCCATAACTTGGCACCCACCATCCCTGTAGTTAGTGGTTGGTAACTAATAAATGTGGATGAGTGTGTGTGTGTGTGTGTGTGTGTGTGTGTATGTCTGCACGCATGCACACACACATGTGCACATGTATGAGAAAGACCAAATGTACATTTGTACCCATTAAATTTTGGCTTTTATTTTAAATTGCCTTGGTTTTCTTGTATCCCAAACAGCATATTGTGCCTCAGTGCTAAGTTCAAAGTGATTTGTGTATATCCTTAATTATTTCCCAGCTGTAGACCAGGTTTATATGTCTTGTCTGTTGTAGCAGCACCTATCTGGAAAACCCAGGGGAACTTACAAGAGCAACAGACTGAGTGAGTGAATGAGTGACCATAAACTGCACCTGAGCTTGGAGATTTAATTGGCAGAGACAAGTCACATATGGATGTTCATGTCTGTCTGCCTGTCTGTTTATTCATTCATTTATTATTGATTAATTGATTGATTGATTGATCCTACCCTTATTAATTTTAAAAATAACTAAAAGTAATGAATATACCCAATGCACCTTTCCCCTTCTATTATCCCCACAACAACAATCCTTTGAGGTTGGTTGGGCTGAGAGAAGGTGGCCAGTCCAAAGTCACCTTTTATGGTTAAGGCAGCACTTGAACTCATGGTCTCTTGTTTTCCAGCCTGGTGCCTTAACCACTACACCAAATTATATGCATACACACAAATACACATCAGTAGGACAGATGGACATTATAACTTACTTCAGGTGTAGAGTTCTCGGTAATATTTCCTTTAAGTGGCAATTTTTTAAACAACCAAACTTATTCTTCAGAATAGAAAAGATGAAGATATGGTTCCAAGTATTCAATAGTCCTGCAGAGCTGATATTGTTAATAAATTATAAAATAACCACTAAATGAGGTAGATTAGTATACCTATAATGACAAATGACTACCATTCTTTGAAATGCTTATGTAACTTTTGTATATCTGTGTGCTTCTTTTCTTTCTTTACGATTCCGTATATTTCTTATTTTGCTTTCTCTTTGTTCGACTCTGGGAAAGCAATTGTTTATATGCCCTTTCCTAATATTTTAAAGAAAACCCCATTTAGGAACACATTATAAACAGATCTTTTTGTTTTTATACCTGTCACAAAAAGGCATTATTTTGCCTATCTACTCAAGGGCTTGGTCCATTGATAGTGGGTAAAAGACTGCATTAAAGATATTCACGGGTGGCTGCTTTGAACTAGATACACACTTTGTGAAATGGATTTCATCTCTCCTCATACAACTCATTTTAATCATTTTATATTCCAGGCTGCCCATATTGCTATCATTGCCACTATTGAAATCCATTTTATCTTGAAATTATTAAACTGATCTCACTACTTTCCATTTTCTCCCCATTTAATGGGAAGATAAAGAAAGAAATGAATAACAGATTAGCAGGCATTTTGGCCCATTAAAGGCACAATGTTTTCTTTCATTAATCCTTTATGTTATGACAGCATGGAAACCTGGACAGCACTAATTGTTCATGTAGTTTTCATAATCGTTTACAAATCATAATTTCTTTTCTAGATTTCATGGGGCATTTTCAGATCACGGTGTTTTTCATCTGAATAAGCCATTCTGAATCAATTTTAAAACTCATCTGAGATTAGGAAAAGTCTGAATTACCTGGTTTAATCTTTGTAAAAAAGTATCCTGTAGCAACTGGCACAATTATTTTTTTTGCAAGTTTAGGCAATTGCCAGTCAGTTCAGCAGTTATCCTTTTTGGACAGTACATAAGTGCAGTCAAAAATTGACCCACCTCTTCAAATGTAGACTCTTTTCTAAGTTAAAAATACAAAAAAAAAAAAAAGCTTTTGATCCTGGCATGATATTAATCTTTTCTCTTAAAATGCTAGAAAACTGGGATAATAGCTGGGGGACAGGAGGGCAAGGCAGGGGAACACAAAATTTCCCCTAGAATGAAGGTATAATGTAGCCCAGACTTTCAAGAGCAGCCAGTTCTGTTGAGTCCTTTTGACTTTTCTTGTCAGAAAAAATGAAGAGAGTCAAATGTATGACAGCACTGGATCAAAGGGCTTATTTCACTTGAAAAAAATATGACAGCTTTATCTCCTAGTACCTGAAAAAGGCAGGGGTGGAATTTAAGACTTTCTGCCTGGAACACCCGTGTTCTTCATGCCTTTTATTTTATTCCATTTAGCTTCCAAAGATCCTTGAATTAGGAAACCATTCTTTCATGTGACAATATAGAATCAAACTAAATTGAATAGTAAGAATGTTCATTTAATGATCTTCTACTGTTGCTAGCGTTTCTTTTACTGAGAAAAGGGGAAGGAGTCATTGCTGATCACTTTGATTTTGCTTTCCTTGATGAGAAAGAGAGAGGGAGGGGGAGAGAGAGAGAGAGAGAGAGAGAGACAGATAAATGGATATTCAAAGCAATCTGGATCCTCATTTACCAACCTTGAAAGAATGGAAGGCTAAGTCAACCATGAGCCAGTTAGTATCGAACTCCTGGCAGTGGGCAGAATTAGCCTGTAATACTGTATTCTAACAATTGCACCACCACGGTTCTGGTGTATCATACAATTCCTTATATCTGCATACAGTAGGATTCCTATCTCCAATTATAAAGAGAATTCCTCCCTTTTTTTTACAGTAACTCAATTTCAGCAAAAAAAACATACAGTCAATATCTTTTCTGGTCCTGTCTAAAAAAGTCTGCAGTTGTTCCTTGAACTTAAACAGCTCAAGTTTCCTATTGTTCAGCTACATCCTTTCCTTTCTCCTGTTTTTATATCTTGAAATTAGTGGTTGCTTTTTAAACACGATATTAGCCAAGGGTCTTCCTGATATCTGTTTTTAAAAAAAATCATTTTTTTCTTGCTGATATCCATTTCTGTAGATTACCACCAACCTTTGTATTTTTCAGCTCTGTGATAGCCGGTAACTAAAGAACAAGGGAGTGATAGATACATAATCCTCCTAATCTGCTTGTAAGGAAATTGGATGAATATGCAAATATATGACCACATGAGATTTGGGTTGTGCAGTTTAAGCAGCACTTGGACAGCTTGAGCAACACAATCCTTCAAAGGCAAATTGCTAAGCAAAATGGCAATATCGCTTAGGGATTTCTGTGCATGTATAACAACACACAGGCAGAAGTCCCACCAAAATTAAAAAACATCCTTGTAGTAAGTTGAAAAGCAGACTCAGACATAGTTAGGCAATCCACTGCCACCCCCTTTCACTAGCTTTGTTCAACCTAGCCATCACAAGGTTAACAGCAAGAGCTTGGATCGCACAATCAGGAACAGGAGAAGAAGTTCAATCTTGTTTAGGTAGCCCTTTAGTGGATAAGACAAAGGAGAAAGATTTCTGGAAGATGGCCTAGAGATGCAAAAGGAAACAGATCACCAGAGAAGGGCCAAAGAGAAAGGAGGCCTGGATGATTGAGCGATGGCTGAAAGCACTAGGCAAGATGGAGCCTGGAAAAAGTCACGTGATATTGATGAGTTAGTTTTTCAAAGAAGCAGAGAACTAAGCGTGCTCCAGAGAGAAGGAACTCTAATAAAAGCAAAGCTGGTCTTCTTTGGAAGTGAGGAAGGCTGCTGAATCAGACCCAAGAAGATATTTGAGATACCAGGCTACAAATCAGGAAACAATGAGTTCTAGGCCTGCCTCAGAAATGAAAGCCAGCTGGGTGATTTTGGGCCGTTCACCCTTTCTCGGCCCAATCCACCTCACAGACTTATTATTGGGGGGTGAATAGGAAGAGGAAGGAATATCAGGTATGTTTGCCGCCTAAAATTATAAAGCTGGAATTAAAAAAAAGACCTGTTAGAGCAGAAAGAAGGCAAACATTCTAACTAAAACCAGGAGCCTTGCTAGTACAGTAAGAACACAGTTGTGCATCTCTGGGTTGAAAGTGAGAAAAGGTGCTTAATCATGACTCAGAGATGGCTAAGAAGTCAAGAGGGGCTAACAAGAAGAAAGGCTCTTTAAAGTTTCACTAAAGCTTGTTCTTTATGGGAATCAGAGATTAGGACCAGTGAGCTGAGGAAAATTTCTCTATCCTGAAGTAAAGTAGAAGTTGTAGAAAAGGATTTGCAATCGAATTCCCTTGTGCTATGGATTCTGGTTGCTCATTGTTTGGTAATCTGCTCTGGTTTTTGCAAAGTTCATTGTTGTGCACATCTCATTGTGTATGTTTTGGGCTATCTTAAGCTATTTGAACCCAGATCCCATCCATCTCTGCCTCAGTTTATCCATGCCATGCTATGGATTGTACATGACTTTATCAGTAATGAATATTTTACCGTTCAACTCTGTTTGTTTGTGGCATCTGAAGTTAAAAGAAAGTTTTACTCTTTTTTTCTTATTTTTAATTAATATGATTTTTCAAATCATAAGTTAGATACTTCTGTTTTCAGCTGTTTGCCAGGAGGAACTGGCCACATGCCTCAAAAATATTAGAGCAAGAGGTTACTCTATAGAATCCATTTCCTTCCTTCTTTCCTGTTATTATCATTATTAGAGTGCAGTACTGAAAATTACTTCTGCTGACTGCCGGGTGCCTGAAATTTGGCAGTTCAAATCTCACCAAGCTCAAGTTGGATCCATCCTTCCATCCTTCCGAGGTGGGTAAAATGAGGACCCAAATTGTTGGGGACAATATGCTGATTCTGTAAACCACTTAGAGAAGGCTGTAAAGCACTGTAAAGTGGTATATTGCTATTATCCCAATTTACTGACAAGTAAATACTCAAGCTCTGAGGCCAGTCTCTCACTAGCTGGTGTTAAGGGGGAGGAGATAATTCAAAGTATTTCCTTATTCAAGGGAGATGAATGGTGAAAGTGAGGAGTACTACATAAACCATAACCACACTGTGCCAAGCCAGGCAGGGAAGCATGGTTTGAAAAGCCTGATGAAGAAGATCAAAACTACTCCCACAAAGTATTCAGCAAGACTTTCTGTCTTCAGCTATTCATGGGAACCAGGTCAAAACAAATGAGACCTCTCTGGAATTATTGTTGAGGTTGAAGAAAGCAGTTGTATGAGGCATTTCAGTGTGTTGAAATGAATTGTGAAGGGGCCCTCACCAAATCAAGGCTCCAGTATGGGGTTTTTTTCATAGTGAACTCTGATCTATGTAACTTATCACTGTTTAATAAATTAAGGATTTTTCTAATAAGCCAACAAAATTTATCTTCTAATTTAAAAAAAAACAATAAAATATAACAAAGAAAATAAATCAACCTTTGTAGAATAATTACTTGGTACAATCAGAGTTCTTTGTAACATCGTTTTTTTTTATTATTTTTTAAATAAACATATACAAACACAACATAAAAACATCAAACCATCTTCCACTTACTTACATACAGTGTGTCGGTTGGTTTACAAATTTTTTTGTGCATCCACTTCATAGTCATCACTTACAATTACTTGTATATATTCTCATATTATCTATCAAATATTCCTAAATACATTAATATCCTTATTAATCTATCATTTACTATACTGTTATTTATTCATGTTATGCAAAATAATCCATATTTTAATTGATTTATTTTATGACAATTCATATTATCATCCCAGATCTATCCCATAATTATATTATAATAATACAACTTTATATATTTCTAAAATTCTACATATTTCATTACCATATTTTATTATCTAACCATTGATAAAATAAATCCCAAATCTTATAAAATTGTTTATCTTCTTGTTTTCTGATTTCAAATGTCAATCTACTCATTTCAGCACAGTCCATGATTTTCTTAATAATTTCCTCCTGCGTTGGTATTTTCTCATTTTTCCAATGTTTAGCAAATACAATCCTAGCCGCTGTTAATACAGTTACAATCAAATATTTCAATTCCTTACTGTATATTTCAGGTAAGATTCCCAGAGTTCTTTGTAACATCTTAAACGCCAGCCAAAATCACATATTCCTGTTTAACCTCTATGCTTTTCCAAAAAGTTACATAAACATATTTAATTATTTGAAGTCTCTATCTGATATCATCTCTCAACAAAGCCACAGGTGAACATGACCAAATAATGGGCATCAAAAAGTTCTCAAATTTCTTGTAACACCAAAAGAAGAAATCTAATATACAACCTTCTACAAACTTACTTTGAGGAGTCCAATAAACATTTTCTGAACTTCATCCTAGATCAAGAATTTCTTTATTAACTGTGATAGAAATACTGTACGTTATGATTCATTTTAGTTCAGTGGGTCATTGATTTTTAGATTTTTATCTATTGAAGAAAGTCAGAAGTTATATACAGTATATTTCTTCTATAGCTTCCCCCCCCTTTTGTTTGCATTCCCAATTTTGCTGTTCTCTAAACAACTCTTCTTTTTAACCTTTTTCTTTGCTTGTTTGTATTTTATACTTTTCTAAAAAAATTAATATTTTTTGGGGGGGAAATATTAATCGGAAATGTGACAGTTTAGCTGTGGAGCCATCTGTATACAAAATAGATTATAGAAATAAACAGATCAGTCATTCAGCATAACATTTCCCAGAGGGACAAGTTTGAATTTGTCTAAAGTTTCTCTGGAGTCTTTGGCATTAGGGTTAAATAAATTGGAGTTAATTGTGATCACAGAAGTGTTTCAGTTCTCAAAGATTTGAAATGTGCACCGAAGCTTCAGAAGAAATTCAGATGAGAAATTTTATAAAGAAAAAGTTTGAGCGGTCTTGTGCTGATAGCCTAGTTAATCCATAATTCAAACGAAGCATTACAAGCTATTATCCAGGGAGACAAAACCACCTTACATTCAGGCATAGAAATGGGTTCCATGCCAATTGTTACTTGAAATTCTAACTTTAACATTTTAAAATAAAAAAAGCATGGCCTATAAAGAAAGTCGGCTGCTCATTAATATCTTATTCAGAATAGAGAAGCAGAAATTGCCCAAGAGAACACATTAGTTTCTCAAATTTGGGTACTTTAAGCTCTGTGAACTTCAACTCCCAGAATTCCCCAGCCAACATGAGAAACACTGGATTAATAATTGCAGGTGGGAGCTCCTAAGAATTAACCTTGGGAGCCTTGCCTAGTTTTAGAAGTTAAACAGGGTGAGGGCTGGTGATTACTCAGATGGAAAATTACCACAGAATTCAAAAGTGGGAAATGTTCTGACCAAGGCTTTCTGAGACCATAATTAAGCACACTCTTAGTCCAAACAACCCTTGTTTTATTTTAACGCTGAGAATTATGTTCATCCGCAGCCTGTAATGAGTCCCAAACAATCCCTCAAGATAAGCACCCACCTTTATCTCCTTTGAACTACTGCCAACAACTAAAGTGCTAAATTAACTGTAAAAACCCAACCGAAGTACAAAGTCCACACAGAGCTTTCAAGGTTTAATTTGAACAGAGTGAATGACTTTGCTTCCTGCAAAGGTTTTTTTTACCTTTGCACCTCCTTTATACCATAGGGAGGAGCAATCATCTCCAAGCCTTACTCCCGAGATGCCCCTTTTGTCTTAGCTGCTCTTGCCTTCTAACAATTCTGCGCACACACGCACTGGGAACAGGCTCCCCTTGTTCCTCTGACTCGTTGCTGCCAGACTCTGGAAGCTCCAGAGCCAGCATACAACTCCCAGATGGTCCTGGCCCCATCTCTGCATCAGACGAAGGACCCTCGTCTGAGTCCCTTCCAGACTCCCAGACAGGTCCCTGTTCTTCCTCACAGTCCGATTCCGCTGCTGTCTGCATAGGCTGCTGGTGAACCACAACAGAACGTTAGACTGAAGTTTTAAAAACTGTTCTGGTAAAATCAAGGTCAAAACACTTTCATACTATTGCCAAGAAAATTACAACTATTTCTAAACATTCTGTATTCTTCCATGAACCTTTTAGTCATTACAACTTTACATAGGCAGTTTGTTATGTTGGACTGACAAACTCAAAATGCTAGCTTGGTGTAATGGACATTCCTAGAAAATGGAAGACCGTGAACTCTAGTCCTATCTCAGGCATAAAGCCAACTTGGTGGCTTTGGGCCAGTCACTCAATCTTAACCCTTCAATGGAGGCAATCACAAAGCACTTCTAAATCTTGCCAAGAAAACTGTGGAAACTTATCCAGGGAGTCTCCAGTAATTAATACTAACTCAAAAGTTATCCTCCCCCACAAGATCCAACCCCTAGTAAGTTTTTGAGCTCCTGACATCATTCTAAGACTCTTTAATTTAATCTTTAATTTGTCACTTTACATATACATTGTAATATGAAGAGCAACTGTATGATGCTAGTAGTATTAAGGCTAGTAGCTGCCTGGTAGAAAGGAAGAAGAAAGAATACCAAGGGTACTCATAGAGCAATATAACTGAAGCTATAACAGGGTCAGCCCTATCTTTCAGTAGGGTGATAGAACTACAGTTAATTTGGAACAATCAAGACAGGATAACAACTTCTTAATTATTTAATTTAGTGTCGTGTTATGGTAGTAAGGGAGAGGTTTGTTTTCCATTTTTTTCTTTATAATCTGGTTTGACCTTTTGATACTGCTAGGCTTGACTGGAGATGGGTGCTTTCTTTTACAAAAAGGAAAACACGTTTTTTTTTAGAATTTTGCACTATAATAAAAGCATAAAAATGAAAAAATAAGAAAAAGAAAACCTGAAATAAAGAAAGAAAAAAGAAAATATAGAATTTTCACTTACCTCCTTTCTTTCGAATTGCCATCTTACTCTTTCCCCTTCCTATTTTTAATCCTCCAATCTATAAACAATCAGCTCAGTCTTTTCATTTTTTCCGCAAAAAGTCCACATAAGATCCATATAAAACTTCCAGGTGTTTTTTTTTTTAAAGCTTCTTTATTGTTTTTGTTTTTTTCCAGACTGGTCAGCTTTCCTATTTCAGTGAGCTCCATCAATTTTACAATCCAGTCTCCTACTGTGGTTTGGAGCTTGGAGTTCTCCTTTCTACTCCAACAGATTCATTACTGATTGATTATGATTCAAGTCATTTTCAACTCCTCGTGATCACATAGATAGGTTTTCTCTATAGCGATCCATCTCCAACCTGCTCTTTCAGGATTCCCAATGGAGCAATCATCAGCACTGTAATTTTATATTTATTTATTTATTTGTTTGTTTGTTTGTCAATTGCTTACAAGATAATAGGTGTAAGTAAAACATAGTTATGAATACATGGAGAAAAAAAGAAAAATGAAATATAAAAGGAACAATAGGACAGGGACAGTAAGCACATTGGTGCGCTTATGCACGCCCCCTACAGACCTCTTAAGAAAGGGGTGAGGTCAACAGTCTAAGGTTAAAGTTTTTGGGGTTTGGGGAAGAAACCACAGAGTCAGGTAGAGTATTCCAGACATTGACCACTCCGTTGCTGAAGTCATATTTCCTGCAATCAAGTTTGATGCGATTAGCATTGAGTTTGTATCTATTGTTTGCTCTTGTGTTGTTATGGTTGAAGCTGAAGTATTCATTGACAGGTAGGAAATTGCAATGTATGATTTTATATACTATACTTAGATCAGACCGAAGGCGGCATAGTTCTAGGTTTTCTAGGTCTAGAATTTCGGGTCTGGTGGCATAAGGTATCTGCAACAAATAGAGGAGTGAAGAACTCTTCTTGTAAAATATTTCTGGACTTTCTCAACTGTGTTAGTATCAAATACATAATGTGGGTTCCAGACTGATGAGCTGTATTCGAGTATTGGTCTAGCAAATGTTTTGTATGCTCTAGTTATTAGTGTAATATTACCAGAGAATAAGCTACGTAAGATTAGATTAACAACTCTTAACGCCTTTTGGCTATGAAGTTACAGTGGGTTCTAGCACTTAGGTCATTTGAGATTATGTCCATCTACTTTGTTGCTGGACATCTTCTCTTTCCTTTCCCAGCATCTGTGCCTTCTCCACAAAGCTAAATTTATGCAAAATGGAAACAAAGTACGATAATTGGAGCCTGGTTATTTGGGCCTTGAGTGACAACTCTGGGTTAATTTGTTCAACGATTGGACAGTTTGTTTCTTGAGCTGTCTATACTATTCGTAAGAGTCTTTTCAGCACTAAAGTGCAAAGGTGTGAATACTCTTCCTATCTTGCTTCTTCAAAGTCCCACTTTTGCTTCCATAAAGGGTTATACCATGGCTTACACAATTCTGATCCTTGTAGGAACAATATAAACTCATCATGGCATTTAAATATCTTTCCCAAGGCCTTCAAGACTGCTCTAACAAGTGCTAATCGGTGAGGTATTTTTAACTGCTTTATCCTTTACTATTGATGGTTGATCCCAAAAGACAGAAACAGTCCACCAATTTAATATCTTCATTGTCGATTTTAAAGCTAGTACCTCTTGCCTTTAGTTTGTGTTTAATGTTAGTCACATGTTTCTCTTTTGTGATCTTTGACTTTTATTACTAGAGTTGGCAGATCTTTTTCATCTTTAGCTGTCAGAGTAGTATATTTATTATACCATACATTATTGATATTTTCCCTCTAATTTTAAAACCACACTGATCTTCCAATCCAGCTTCCCTTATATAATTCCACCTATGTAAGTTGCATAAAAAGAAGTTAATACACAGATGTATCAAACTCCTTTGCCAACCTGGAGCCAATTTCATCATATGTGGCTTCCTGACATGTAGGTAAGTTCCTCATAAGAACAATGAGCTGTTCTGAGATTCCCATCTTTCTGAACATTTCCCACAATCTAATGCATTGACACAATTAAAGGTCTTTTTATAATCAACGAAACGCCTTCTGACTTCTTTTTCCTATCCAACATCTATCAACAACAATGTGTCATGTTCCTCTGCTTTTTCTAAAACCAGCTTGAACATCTGGCATCCCTTTTCCCATGTAGGGGTCTGATCTGCATTGGAGGATCATAAGTGTTATTTTGCTAGCCTGTCAGCTCTTGAATTTTTGAAGCATTTGAATTTTTGAAACTATTCCTTAGCGTAAATTGTCTCAGCCTTTTCCCATGATGGTATTTTGCAATGTGACTTTGTGAGACATACATAGCAGTGGCTCTGCTGAGCTGGAAGTATTCCTAGACCTATCTGTGGCCAAAAACTGAAACTGCAATTCCCTGAAATTTTCATCTTGGCTACATCTTTATTTGAATATTTTATATGTACTATTTTTATTCCTATGTTCTGTTTGAGGGAGTCAAGTTGGTTTTAGCAGCTATTCTCATTTTCCATCTAAAGCTCCAGTGGTGGATTGTTTCCAGTGCCTGGAATAATTCAAATGCCAGTGCAACAGATTCTCCAGCTAAGCATGGAGATAAAATTTGTGTAAAGGTGGCTTTGTACTAATGGAAGGAGCCGTTCCATGTACAGAAGATGGGTGCTGGGGAATTTGCCTAGAGGAAGATTCCCACTGAAACAGGGTAGTTTTACCAATTCACTTTTCTTCCTTTTTTTGCAGACCTAGGTTCTACTTTCTTTGGTATTCAGGGTGATTCATGTAAAGGCATCTGTAGGCTGAAAGGGATATCAGCAAATGTTTTCTTGTTACAAATCCAAGAATCAGAACACTTTCTGAATATGGAAGATGTGGAGAAATGTAGTCTGGATTCCCAGGTGGGAGGCGCTGCATTCCAGAGGATCACAAGACAGCAAAGTTTTGATAGTTTGGTTGGGAAGAAGAAAGTCAAGGTACCTCTTCCTTAGGAGTTTTCAGAGTACCTGTATTTTTTACACTATAAAATGCTTCAGACCTTAAGATGCACCTAGCTTTTGGGGAGGAAAACAAAACAAAAAAATCTGCCTCTGCCTCCCAGCAATGTGCCTTCTACCAAACAGCCTGGTCAGCTTCAGCAGAGCCCGATTTAGCACAAGCAGCTGATTAGCGGTTGGATCGGCCTCCCAGAATACCGCCAATCAGCTGTTCCAGGCTGTGGGGATTGCCTTCATTGTCGCTGATTGCCACCACCACCTATCGCAGCCTCCGCGTGCCGCATTTTCAGCCTCTGTGTGTCCCATTTTCAGCCTGTTCCAGGGGGCAGGGATCGCTGCCACTGCCTATCGCCACTGATTACCACTTCCAATTGCAGCCACCGCCATTCGGTGGCAGTGAACAGCAGCAATCAGTGACAGCAGCAGCAATCTCTGCCATCTGGAACGGGCCGAAAATGGGACATGCGGAGTCTGAAAACGGCCGAAATGGTGTGGGCCAGCGGTTGGGTGGGGCTTTGGCAACATTCACTCTATAAGACGCACAGACATTTCCACCCTCTTTTTTAGAGGGGAGGAAGTGCATCTTATAGTGCAAAAAATATGGTATATTGCTTAAAAGAAATTTAGCATGTCTTTTTTGGTTTCTGGAGCCTGAGAGAAGGGCTGTGTTGGATACAGTCCATAAAAAGTCTTCTATAGGGAAGGGCCTATGACATATGTGACAATGTATGCATCCCAGAAGGCACATTGCAAAAGATGGGATGAGCCTGCATGAAAGAGGCATCGTTGCCATTTCATTAAAAAAATCAACAACATCATCCTTGGTCCATTATTCCCACAACTTCATTTGAACTTTCTATAGTTCTTCATAGAAAAGGAGTGGGAAACACCTACGTCTCATTTCATTTTTTATAACAAGAATGTTTTTCTATGTGTGTATATGTGTGTGTGTGTGTGTGTGTGTATGTTTGTGTACACACACTATCAAAACTAAATAGAAACTACAGTGACTTTTATGGGTGCCTTGAGACATAACATAACCTTTTAATGCATTTCAACAGTCCTGAAATCAAATCAGGGAAGCATTAAACATCAGCTTGTGTATTTGTAAGCTCATTAATTCATACTGACATTCCACAAGTTGACTATGATGTGTATTTATGACTGTTTATAATCAAAATGACCTATTTTTAAATTTCTTTTTACAGTGAGTCAAATAATCTTTGAAATAGCTATCCCCATTATCTTGGTGTGTGTATGTGTGTGTGTGTGTGTGTATATAAGCAAAAAATAAAAAAACATCTCCAACAGATCTTTTTAAAAAACCTAGGTATCTACAACAACAACCTTTTTTGAGTGACTGGTGCATAACTGATGATATCCACTGTGGAAGGATCAGTGCAGTCCCATCTGAGAGTTGTTTTCTGAGGCCCTTAATGCCTCAGAAGGGTGTTCAAACTTGACAGCTTTAAGACTTGTGGACTTCAACTTCCAGAATTACTTAGCTAACATGACTGGAGGGGGAATTCTGGGAGTTGAAGTCCACAAGTCTTAAAGCTGTCAAGTTTGTAGACCCCTGCCCTAATGTGAGTCTTCCCCAGAGTGGATATGGTAGTATGAGAATATTAATGTGAGGGGTCTTTGAGCTTGCTTGTTTTCTTGCAGGCTTTTCATTACCCAAACAAGATAGCATCATCAGTGCTAGTAAAGAGTGCTGTTTGCTTTCATTTTATATTCTAGTGGCTTGCCTGTCGTTGTTGGAGGGGGGCAGGGTGGGGAGGAGTGTTCGAGATTCTTGTTATTGGCTTCTTTGGCAGTTTCTTAATTGGAGTACTGTTTATTTGGTTGTTGATCAGATGTTAACTTTGGAGTTAATCTATGCTGATTGCTGATGGAGAGGTGCTTGGGTCATTTTATTCCTTTTTGGGCTGGGCGATAGTCTCTTTTGCATAGTCTATAGATGTTGTTAATGTCTATGTGCTATTAGTGGCTGATTTTCAGAGTACCAGGCTTTTCGAAATTCCCTGGCATTTTTGTACTTGGCTTGGTCTAGGATGGTCACATTTTCCCAATTGAAATTTCCCCGCAATCGGCACCCAGACCAAGGGCCCCTCATGTCAACTCTAAGCTATATTCTCAAATATTAAGGTATTGTTGTGTTGTTTGATAGGATAATATTCATTTAACTATATTTTAATGCCTTATCCTGGAATTATAATCAAACTCATTTTTTATTGGAGTGGCATATAAGCTTTAATAAAGAAATAACGCCAATAAGATGGCAGATATATAAAAATTTCAAGCATTTCTAGACAGGCTTGAGAGAGACCTGTCATTTCTATTCAGTGCAGACAACACTGAGCCAGATGAGGAACAATTAATTTGGTATATGTTCTTCAATTTTTTTTGAGGAAGCAACCTGAGGTGTAATCTCCATAAAAACTAGGAAAAATACCAGATTCTGTAATATGACTTATAGCCATTTCAGAGCATATTATATTGCTAAACAAATGTCACTGCACATTTCAGAAGAATGCTTTTCATTTAACAGTCGATTAGAATACTCATTTTATTGTCAAAACTCTTACACACACACACACCCGTTTAATGGGAAATAAGGTCCATTCAAATAAAAAAAATCTAAGACCACATCAACCACATCTTTCAATTTAGAACACTCCAGATGGCACCCACATTTTAATTCATGCCATTGATGACACTCTACTGTATATAACCAAAGCTCAATAGAATAAACACTATAAAATCCAATTAAATACAAAATTAAAAAGCAACTACTAACAAATAATTCACAGTAGTAGAGATTAAATATCTGAAACAACAAGGGCTATCCTCTGAACCACCCCAAAACAAATCCCCACAAGTAAGGGGTGCCTGTAGGCCAGCAATTAGGCTAAGATTTTGTCTCATTGAATATGGTTGTTGTTGACTTAAGAAAGGTGTAACCTTTAATCCCAATTTTTGCCTTCAATTCAGAACAAGAATTCTCAATTCCACCCAACCAACTGGGTACTTTGATGATATCATGTAGGATTTGGACTTCCACTGTCCTCACTCCTCTCTTCAGTGTGCAGGCCTCAACTGAAACCTTCTAAACCAGAGGTGTCAAACTCAAGGCCCAGGCCTGGATCCATCCTGTGGGTGCTTAGATCTGCCCTCCGGGGCCGCCCTGGAAAAATGAAGGACCGGCACATGGTGCTTCTGCCAGCGAAAATGGAGCTTGGGAGAGCCACATGCAACCCTCCCAAGTTCTATTTTCACTAGCAGAGTGTTGTAGGAGGCCATTACACCTGAAAACAGAACTTGGGAGCCCATTTTCTGTGGCAGAGAGCTTGGGCTACCATAGGCACCCTTGACACAAGTGATGTTGGGCTGGCCATGTCCATTCTGGCCATGCCCACCCCAGCCCCCTGAGGTCAAACACAACCCTGATGCGGCCCTCAATGAAATTGAGTTTGACACCCCTGTTCTAAACTAAGCTCCAATTCTCAAAATTCTGTACCAGTGAAGCATAGCTTAAATTTATAAGAATATCTGGGCACCTGAAAATTGCTGTCCAAGTTATGTGTAAATATATAAAGTAGGATAAAGAAATGCATGTAAAGGAAAACCAGCCATCTTATGCCTTTCACAGTTACAATATTATTGTTATTAAAGCATAGGACCAGGCAAAAAAAAAATTTCTGAATTTTTCTATAATTTTCATTCAGTTTAACAAGAATTTGCCTTAGACATTCTTTCAAAAGAGAGGAAAAACTCTCACAGGTGGGGTGCTTAATTTTATCTAGTTATGAGGTAGCCAGCAAGTAGCATGTGAATATCTTACCTTTCATTGTTCAAACATTTATCTAGCAATTTGAAGTCTACTGTCCTCAAGGGAAAACAACATGAGGAAACACAACCCATGTGTCAGCCTTGAAAGCCATATTACTTAGAAACTTCAAGGCTGCCACATTTAAAGCCTGGGAAATTGGGAGGAGGATTTCTTAGGGGGTAGAAGTTTAGACTCAACAATGTTCCATTCTAGGAGTCAAGGACAAGTAACTCTGCCCCTGGAGAGAAGTGTCTGGAGGATTGGCTCCAGTTGGGATGATGGTTGATTGGGTCATATGATGGACTGATGGGTGTAGGGGATGGATATTTCATTTTATTTTGGGGAAGGGAAAACCTGGAACTCTCAGATTTGGGTTTTCCCAGATGTATCAATATAACAACTCTAATAAAATGGAACTTTGAGAAATTGCCTGTTTCAGAGTTTATTGGCTTGGAGTTTGTTAGTTGGAGTGCTGACACCATGAAGGGTTTTATTTTCAGCACTGCTGCTACTAGGTTCAGAAATGATAGCAATAGCAATAGCACTTAGTCTTATATACTACTTTACAGTGCTCTGCAGCCCTCTCTAAGACGTTTTCAGAGTCAGCATATTGCCCCAACAATTTGTGTCCTCATTTTACCCACCTCGGAAGGATGGAAGGCTGAGTCAACCTTGAGCCTGGTGGGATTTGAACTGCCAAATTGCAGGTAGCTGGCAGGCAGCAGAAGTAGCCTGCAAGACTGCACTCTAACCATTATGCCACCTAGGTTCTGATAGAAAGTGGGATGGCTGTAATTCCACACAACGCTGGAAAAAGTGGGTTGTTTGGGCCCTCATTCTTTTTCCAAGGTGAGTTCAAGTTAGCATTCATAGGAGAAATCAAAATTTCCCATTTAACAACTCCATAAGGCCCCACTGACATGAGGTCATAATCAATAACACACAGATTTACATCTCAACTTTGGGATGCCCAGGTGATGGTGATGCTTGTTTTACTGTCTGAAAGTTTGATCAATGGATAAATAAACAGTTCCTGTTAAAGGAGAGATCTGCTGTTGAGAAACAGTTGAAGAATTTTTCACTCTTGTGACGCAACTTAAGAGGCATTGTTCACTCAAACTTGCTACATGATTTTGAAAGGGCATTTTTTGCCAGCTCTATTAAGAAGTAGAAAGGAATCGCAGATTTCCTCACTCCCAAACTGCTCTTTCAAAATATTACTTTGCAAAATTCTTCATCTAGAAGATGTACAGAAAATGGAGTTACCATCAAAATTGGATGAAAACATCTTCCGGGTGTGATGCTAGCGACTGTTAGTTCCAAGGACCTTCATGCATGCTCACTCTCATGGACAGTGGAGGTTACCTAAGATGATTACCTGCAGAAAAGTTCTGTTCTTACGCATTAGACCTACTCAGAGCAGAGTGGTGGCCTACAGGTGGAGCTCTCACATCACAATCAGGAGGCTGTGAGTTTAATCCAGGGTAGCAGCAGATACTTCTCTCTTTGGGCACAAAGAGAAAATATCTGCTGTGAACTCCCTAGAGGCATCAGGAAGGGTATCTAGCCAGTAAGCATTTCACTTCAATCCATCGCCCTGGATTCCACCCGATGCAAGAGGTTAAAGGATCATTAAAAGAAAAAAAAACATGCATTAGACCTACTCATAATCGAAGTCTTTAAATGAAATGCATTAAATTCTGCAAAGGCAAATGCTAATAAAGCATGCCAAGTTTTGTTATTTAATCTCTTGCCTCTTGATTTCCAAGTATGTCTGTGTGCCTGTGTATGGAATAGAATGTGAGAGAAGCAATAAATCCCTGATCGATTAAATAGTAATAACCATAATCACAATTTAGGCTAACAGGTATTGTAATTTATGTTCCTCTGTTTGCGATAAGATTCCAGGTTTTAATGGCTACTCCACAATCTTATAGTCCCAGTGCAAATACTTCACTTTGTGGTTAAAACAGGGAGCTATTCTACTGAAGAAATGAGCTGTACACCACATACCACTTAGCCTGCGATAGCCGTGTTAAAGTCAATCGAACTGCAGTGGAATGAACCTATGATGAACTAAAACTAAATTAAAATGTCCTTCGGTAGAAGTATTATTAAGATCCACAGTATTTGGTTTTTTTGCTTTTTGTTTTTTGTAAATGACTCTGCCTTGCAATTGGCTCACTGGCTGTTCCCTTGAAGTCTTTAAGACAATTCAGAGATGCATCAATTTCTTTCCAATCTCAAGAGGGTCAATTCTGCATTTGATGGAATTGTACAACAGCTGGCTGGGGAGTTCTGGGAATTGAAATCCATGCATCTGAAAAGTTGTCAAGGTTGAGAAACTCTGATCTAATTAGTGGTGTGTGGCTAAATGTTTAAGAAATGTCTCTGCTGGCTTGGTTGCCACTACTGCGCTACTAGCTATGGAGCAATGGATTCAAGAGGTTCATCTCTTCTATAAATTAACTCACAAAATTAGGAAAATTTAGCCAGCTCCAGGACACCACTTCTTTAACCCTCTAAAGAGGGTTAAAGTAGAAATGTCATGCTACTAACAAAACTAAGCACCTATCTTGCTGCAGATGAAGTGCATCTGCTCCAGAGATATATTTTTCTCACTGAAAGCTATCAGTGGTGGTGTTTCTACATATAACAGAAAGTATCTTATAAAATCCTCAAAAGGGGAATACTAGGGATGAGGATGAATTGCACCATTGACTTTGGAAATATTGAATAAGAAATCAGATTTAATCCTCCAAATGCTTACTTATACCTACATAATTGTAAGCTGCATAAACTAGGAGCCATGGTGCTGCAGTGGTTAAATGCAGTATTGCAGGCTAACTCACTGCTCACTGCCAGCAGTTTGATTCTGACCAGCTCAAGATTGACTCAGCCTTCCATTCTTCCAAGGTCGGTACTCCAGACTGTTAGGGGCAGTATACTGGCTCTATAAACCACTTAGAGAGGGCTGTAAAGCACTATGAAGTAGTATATAAGTCTACGTGCTATTGCTAATGTCCCACTGTATTGTTTTCAGTGGAATGGTAAGTTAAAACAAAAGGATGTATCATAAACTCTGCTTATAAAGATAAGTTAGCAAGTATTGAGATGATGCAGCAGATCTACTCTTCTATTATTATAGAATCGTATTGCCAAACTAGACTGAAGATCAATCTCAGTATTTCCTTATTGGGTAGTTGTGGAGTATGGTGGTAAGTTATGATTAGCTCATCTTGAGTTCTTGCAATTGCTGTATTGGGGCAATTTTGAGGATGGTTCTGAGAGTTTGGAAAGTGTTTGAGGAAGGACTCTGGTGTCTCCTGAGGTAAAGAAAGAGAGGAAGAGAAGGCCGCAAGGAGAGACTAGTCTAGGAAGCTGCACCTGTCCCTCCTCATGCTGGTCTGACTATAATAACGATTTGATTAAGCCGAGGAAGGAAAGGATATACATAAATATGTTACATGTCTTAACATGTTTTGTATATGTTATTACATTTACCTGAAGAACTAGCACTGATTATAAACGTTACAATAAATGTCTTAACTGCATTTATATAGCAATTACATTACAGGGCAAAATGAAGTTCATGGCTTGCATAGCTTTAACATCTTTCATACCTATGTTCCTGAATATATTAAACTGAAAAATCAATAATGCATATTTATAAATAAAGCTATTTAAAGCTACAAATTATTATAATAGTGCTGATCGAGCAGTTTGTTATAGCTTCTTATAAACATGGATCTGGTTAAAAGTATTGTCAAAAAGACAACAAAATATTATTTAACAGCACTATGAAGAGCATAAAGATGCAAGCTTTTAGTGTTCCCAGAGAACTGTAAGAGAGTCTTCACTGATACACTTTCTTTATTAATCTGATGTGAGAGCAAAATAATTTAAATCTAGAAATAAGCTACACACTATATATGGAGTGACTGATACCGATGCATGTTTAATAACTTTTAATATTGCTGGATAAACCTGACTTTAACACTTCCATAGGAATAAATGAAATTTGCTTTCTTTTTCTTGATCTATAGAAATCTCAAAGTAAATTCAATATTTTAAGCAAACTATCTCTTTAGTTGTTCCCATTAATGAAAGAAGAGTTTCGTTAACATCTCTCAAAGCTGATCAATTTATCTTAGAGTAATAAGATAGACAATGTATTTCAGGATTTACAGTTTCTGAAAAATTTCAATAATTTAGGTTGATCAGTATCTTATAGTAGCAAAATAGACAATATATTTCAGAATTTATAATTTCTGAAAATCTTCAGAACTTCACTATTAAGTATAAATCAGCAAATGTCTGTGTTTCTCAGCAAAAATCAGAAAATTCAATTAGTAGGTCAGTTGCAATCCTCCAGATATTACTGGTTCACTCAAAAATAAATATATATTTATATTGTATTAAAACCAATCCATAGCATCAAAACTAATGTTAGCTTTAATTGTGTTAGCTTATACAGAGAAAAAGCTCTGTTGGCAATAATGTAAGCGAAGCCAATGAACCTATTGTGAGTTGGCCCACTTAATCAGACAATCATTTTCTGATATTTCTCCACTAATGTCATACAAATGCTATTGTATTAAAAACCATATCAGAGCAAACTCAACCTTATTGTGATCTCCAAAATATGAACTCTAAATTATCCTCACAGTATCACAATATTGGTTAATGGAGTGTTTTTCCTATGTCCTAAAAAGTAGTCTTTGCTGTTTCCTAAAGTGCTCTCTCGATAAATTTATTTATTTGTTTGTTTGCTTGCTTGCTCGCTCACTCGCTCACTCGCTCGTTCATTCATTCATTCATTTATTTAATTATTTATTTAATTGTTTGATTTATATTGCCGCCTATTCGCCCATGGCGACTCAAGGAGGCTTACACAATATAAAATCATATTTAAAACAAAAAATAAAAACAATAAGAACTAACAAAAAGAATCAAATAAATTAGTAAAATGCAATAGAACAAAATTTGGGAAAACAAAAAACAGAACAAAACAAAACAAAAACAAGCTCCCGCCCCCCCCTCCCCCACTCCGACGACAGCGGGTCAGACTAGCCGTCTGTTGGGTTCCATCCCTCTCTGGGTTCTCCAGGCAAAACCAGGTCTTCAGTGCCTTTCGGAATAGTATTAACGAGGGGGCCATTCTAATCTCTGGGGGAATGATGTTCTGGAGAGATGAAGCCACCACAGAGAAGGCCCTTCTTCTTGGTCCCACCAGGTGTATCTCCCTCAGGGGTAGGACCCGTAGCATTCCCCGCCTCCTCGCTCTAATGGGTCAAGTAGATGTCACTGGCAAGAGATGTTTCCTCAGATAACCCGGAGCCAAGCCATGAAGGGCTTTAAAGGTGACAACTAGAACCTTGAATTGCACCCAGAAGCAAATTGGCAGCCAATGCAGCTCCTGCAGGAGAGGTGATACATGTGCATACCGGGGTCTGCATAAAACCATGCGGGCCGCTGCATTTTGCACCAACTGGAGCTTCCAGATGCTTTTCAAGGGCAGCCTCATGTAGAGCGCGTTGCAATAATCAAGACAGGAAGTGACCAGGGCATGAGTGACTGTGAGTAGGGACCGCTGATCCAGGAAAGAGCGTAACTGGTGCACAATCCGCAGTTGTGCAAAGGCCTTCCTGGCCATGACCGCCTCCTGCTTTTCGAACAAGAGTCGTGAGTCTAGGAGAACCCCCAGATTATGCACAGGGTCTGTTTGGGGTAGTGCCACTCCATCCAAGAATAAAGGTGGTAATTCTCCCTGAACCAACTGAACCCCAGACCCAAAGCCACTTGGTCTTGCATGAGTTTAGTTTCAACCCATTGCTCCCCATCCAGCCCCTAACAACTTCCAGGCATTGCGAGAGGGAGGACACAGAAACACTTAACTCACCACTGGCCGAGATATACAGCTGAGTATCATCAGCATATTGGTGATACATCAGTCCATGGTGACGGATGATCGCACCCAGCGGTTTCATATAAATGTTAAACAGGAGCGGAGAGAGTACCGAGCCCTGCGGAACCCCATAAAGCAGTGGGCAAGGGCTGGATCTCTCTCCTCTTATCAACATTGAATCAAAGTTGCTAATGGGTGCTGTGCGTAAGGAAAATATCCAACTTACAGATACTTACCTCCTTATGTGAACATGACCATTTTGACAGAAGGTATCGCTCTGGGAAAATGGTTTTTTTCTCCTAGAATAGAATAGAATAGAATACTTTATTGGCTAAGTGTGATTAGACACACAAGGAATTTGTCTTGGTGTAAATACTCTCAGTATACATAAAAGCATCCTAGCATCCAACAGCAAACTTACCAGTGGAACATATAAATTTATCATTCAAGCTTTGGATACAAATGTTGAAAATCCTCCAAATATTTGCTAACTAGAGATTAATTAATCCAATGTCCTGCATTTAATCCAGGGGTCCCCAACTCCTGGTCCATGGACTGGCATTGCTCCACGGCATGCCAGAAACTGGGCTGTGCAAACAAGCAAATCCCCATCCACGGGATGCAGGCACCACACCCCCTCTGGTCTGTGAAAGAACCTCTATCCATGGAACTGGTCCCAGGTGCCCTAAAGGCTGGGGGCCACTGATTTAATTGATTACATTTTAATCAAATCTATTTTTTGTCTATTCTTTGCCCCACCCACCTAATTGTATGTAAGATAAGCCTCATAATCATAATCAGCTAAACTCCTTTAACTTTTTGAAGCAAGAAACTATTACTCAGGCAGTCCTTGCCTTAAGGAACTTTACCTGGAACATCACTTGTGTTGTGCCTGGCTGCTATTTTTGCACAGGCACAAAAACAGCTACCATATTCTTTAAACACCCTCCTATATACATGACTCATGGCAAATTATTCATAAAATCGAATTGCCAAGTTTACGTATATCATATTTTGAGCAATTACCTGAGGCAGTTATGAGATTCATTTTTTTTTTACTACCGGTTCTGTGGGCATGGCTTAGTGGGCGTGGAGGGGAAGGATACTATAAAATCTCCAGTCAGAGGTGGTATTTGCCGGTTCTCTAAACAACTCAAAATTTCAGCTACCATTTCTCCAGAACTGTTCAGAATCTGCTGAATACCACCTCCGGCCTGAGGGTCACACAATAAGGAACAATGTAACCCAGGATATCTACACTGGACAACTCTGAGGCCATAGAAAGGTCAATTTCATTGGCCTGTCCCTGACTGAAACTTCCTAATGTTACTTCTAATCCTCCTCCAAATCTTCTTATCACTCCAGATTTACAAAAAGGAATGAACAAAGATAAATATCTTATAGATGAATAATCATTTTAATTGATGATTGCTATAACTAAAATCATAATACCTCTTGTGGGTGGTTAAGGGTTCTAAACTGAGATCCCAAACAAACAATTTTCACCCCTCACAATGCGTGTAAGCATTTAGCTGGAGACCTGTGCTTTAGGCAGCCAGTTATGCAGCCTTTTTCCTCTCTCAAGTCAAGGAGGAATGATAGCATAGCAACTCAGCCTATCCAAAGTAATTGCTGAGCCTGCTGAGAGAATAGACATGTTCAAATATGATTATAAAGCTTTGAACCAGTTGGCTCATTAGCTGAGAGCTCAGTGGACCTAGAATAGTTTAGTGAGATTGACGAGGCTTTTTCTGCCTTTCTATCTAATATTTAGCTATAATTGTCAGTCCAAAATTGCCATCAGGGTAAAATCTGACTTTAGTCTTCCGCATCTGTTTGCTTAAATCTTAAAATGAATATTGAATAGCAAATTTCCTCAGTGAGAAAACCCCTCCACCCTTCAAACAGAAAGTTGACAGTGTTTCAGCAGGTAAGAAAAGTATGACTGATGGAGGCTTTCAACCTGAAGCATGGGATTTTTAAGTTTGTACATTTTTTTTTCTATTAGCACATATTCCAACCATTGTAGATGGGTTGAATTTCCAATGCAATCTAGCCTCTTCGAAATTTTTAAATTGCATGGTATGAGTGCCTAAAAAGGTAAAGGTTTCCCCTGACCAGTCAGGTCCACCACCAGTGGGTGGTGCTCATTTCTGTTTCTTAGTCGAGGAAGCCAGCAATTTCCCAAAGATTCTTCTGTGGTCATGTGGCTGGCATGATTATATACTGAGGCACACAGAAAGCTACCTTCCCACTAAAGTGGTACCTATTTATATACTTGCATTTGCATGTTTTCAAACTGCTAGGTGGGCAGGAGCTGGGACAGGAACAGGAGCTCATCCCATTCATATGACACTTGGGTTTTGAACTGCCAACCTTCCAGTAGACAAGCCCAGTGTCCACCTAATGCATCTAATTGAACAAAGGATTTATTTTGCACAAAGATGTAGAAATCAGTGTTGATTTCAGCAGTAAGAACTGATCTTTAATGGAATGAGATGCAATTTGAATTAATTCAGATATTCAGATTGAGTTGCAAGCATTCATAATTTCACTGCTAGATTCAAATCCCTCTCTCTTCAAACAATTTGATCTGTATGCTCCCTTTGCAAATATTATTTCCTTTCTAGCTGATTAGTTTGGAATGTCATCCTTAATTAATTCAATTTTAAATGAATTTCAGGCAACGTCATTGCTTTCCTATATAGCCCTCCCACCTTCTGAATACTTTTGGTTTTTAAAATCCAGTTGGGGAGCTGACACCACAGACGGTCAAAATATCATTGTTGCTTGACATAAATGTTAGGTTTCATATCTTCCATAAGAACTGTTTGCCTTATGGTTTCTGATGGATGTGATAGAGATCACACATCAGAGGTGTTCTAACAGCAGTATCATGTTCAACAAAAAACCACCAAAGTTTCACATATAGTTTTCCACAAAATTGTTCCAGGGGCTAGGAAGGAAGATTCAGAAGCCACATCTTTAACCCCAGGCAATCAATATGACCTTCACCCAATTCTGCTTCTGGCTTCTTCAAATATTCATGGCAATGGTGGTATGCTACCGGATCGGACTGGTTTCACCAAACCGGTAGTAAAAAAGGCCTCCAAGGATCAGCCGAGAAGAGAAATAAGAGAAAAGCGCAGGACCCTCCCACCCGCAGGTTTCAGCTGGTGTAGGGAAAGGTGCCTGCCGGTTAGGTAAAGCATGCCCACCAAGCCACGCCCATTGAATTGGAAGTAAAACAATTTGAATCCCACCGCTGATTCATGGGTAGTAATATTCTTAACTGGCTTCTATGGATGTCACATTTATATTTCATCTAAAGTTCACAAATGGTTAAAGAAATATGTATATCTAATTTTAAATGTTGATGAAAAAACCCCTTTATTCATTGATGTCAACTTGGAGATGTACAACGCAAAATCAGGAACAAGTAATCTGTGGTCACCTCTCCAGCTGTTGATGAACAACTCTCAGGAATTGAATGATTGATAGTGACAAATCACTCAAACTGTAGATTCACAACATTTGGAAGGTCACTAGTTCATCTCTTGGTTTTTAAAATCTGGAGGGAAAAAGGCAATGAGGTAGGCCTTATTTTGAGGGGTCCTTGGTGGGTCTCTGAGCGTGGTTGTTTTCTTGAAGAGGTTTCATTACCCAAACTAAGAAACATCATCAGTGCTGGTAAGGAGTGGGGTTTGCTCTTATTTTTATACACAAGTGGCTTGCCCAATCGGTGTTGATGGGAGTGGTTTCATGGGACAAACACTCTAATCCATAACAGCTTGCTTGAACCATGCCTTAAATAAGGATTTTGCAACTCAATGATACCATTTGAAAGTTTTGATGTCTTCACCAATATTCATATAATAATATTGCTTTTTATCCTTTGAGAAATTAACCTCTGATTTGTAATACTTTAATTAAGCTTCATTTGATTTACTTTTTGCTTGCTTAAGGTTCCTTTTTATTATTTGCTTTAATTGGTTTAATTTCTTTTATTCAATTTAATTGATCTGCCTAATTTACCTTTACAAACAGAAGTGCAAAGCAAGCAAGCACATATCTTAGCAAGATAGGAAGATTTTAACTCCTTCAGGCCACCATTAGTACAATCCATCTGCATCTGATACGTAATAAGCAGCCTTTAACAAAGATACAAATACATGTAATTTGAACTCTGTGTTTCATACCCTGAAACTTCATTTCCTGTATCAAGAATCTGAGAAAGTACACATTGTCAGTCATCATATCTAACATAGTAGTATTTCATATTCATCAGGATGGTATTTGTTTGTGGTTGTTTTTGAAACCACAACAGCTAATGGGTTATATGAAGTGACAGCTTCAAGTTTCAGTTTTTTGACATAGTACTCATCAAGACAAGATGGAAGTCACAGCCATACAACCAATTGTTCCTTTTTGCACATGCACCAACATCAAAAGCAGAACTTTGATCATACAATGGTGGCTGCCATTTTGACTTCATTTGCTCCCCTCAGTAGAGGTGACTGGTGCCCATCACCCTCAGACATAACCTTTAAATTTCATATAACACTTCAGAGCAAAACACAGTAAGCCAGATAGAGGATCTCATAGTGATATTCAATAGTTTTATAAACAGTGTCATTTTAGTGTGATGTATGCAACAAAACCTAACTTCATCTATTTAACTGAGACTGCTGGAATGAAGAAAAGCTGAGGGAATTGGCAGGGGGGAGGGTAGGGATGGAGGGCAGGACACAGAAAGGAATGAATTGTGTGAAGTATCCTATAAAATCAGTTCTAAACGAAGACCCCCCCACAACTGAGAATGTGCTCATAAAAACACTTTCATTTTCAGGTTAATCCAATCCTTTATTCCCTGTCTTCATTCAGTGAGCAAAGGATAGGATAAAGTGTATTTGCTCAGGGAAAAGGGAAAGAAACCCTGCATGAGCTCAGGGGTATAGTTACTATCCTTGCAAAAACAGGAATTGCGGGTTGCCATGCTCCTGGCCTTAATAATACCAATATACATTTATTTATTTATTTATTTATTTATTTATTTATTTATCACATTTTTATACCGCTCCCTCTCCCAAAAAGGGACTCGGGGCGGTGTACAGCCTACTAAAAAACACATAATAAATACACTAAATACAATTAAAAATATATTAAACACGTTGGTCCGGCTGTGTCCCATCTAGTTTAAAATTTAACAATATAAAATCAGGGAATCGATTAAAAATTAAAATATAAAATTGATTACTAAAATCCAGTTAAAATTTAAAACCGGAACCCAATTACTGGGCCAGGCAGGCCTGTCTAAAAAATAGGGTTTTCACTGCGCGCCGGAAGGTCAGGATATCCGTCATGGCCCATATCTCCGGGGGGAGATCATTCCATAGGGAGGGAGCTCCCACAGAGAAAGCCCGAACTCTCGGGGCTGTCAGCCGACAGCGGCCGGGCGGCGGTACCCCAAGGAGGGCAACCCTGTGGGAGCGTACTGGGCGGCGGGAGGTTGACGATGGCAGTAGGCAGTCCTGTAAGTACCCAGGTCCCGAGCCATGGAGCACTTTAAATACCATCAGTACCATCTTGAATCGAATCCGGAAGGCCACAGGAAGCCAGTGCAGCCTGCGGAGAAGCGGTGTAACGTGGGAGCTCCGAGGGGCACCCACAATCACCCGCGCGGCTGCATTCTGGACCAACTATAGCCTCCGGAGACTCTTCAAGGGGAGCCCCATGTAGAGAGCATTGCAATAATCCAGGCGGGAGATAACGAGGGCGGAAGTGACTGGGCGAAGTGCGCCCAGATCCAGAAAGGGCCGCAACTGATAGATCAGACGAATCTGATAAAAAGCCCCCCTGGCGACGGCTGCAATGTGTTCTTCTAAGGACAGCCGTACGTCCAGGAGGACACCCAGATTGCACGCCCTTTCCACGGGGGTCAAGACCTCTCCCCCCATGGCCAGCGAAGGAACAAGCTGGCTGTATCTGGGCGCAGGAAACCACAGCCACACGGTTTTGGTCGGGTTGAGACGAAGCCTGTTACGACCCATCCAACTCCGCACGGCCTCCAGGCACCGGGACATCACTTCGACGGCTTCATTGGGGTGGCCCAGGGTGGAGATGTACAGCTGAGTATCATCAGCGTAGTGATGGAACTCCACCCCGAAGCCACCTTATACTAAAACAGAATGCTTGCTTTTTTAAAAAAAGATGATGAGCATTAATGTATAATCTAGCCCTTGTTATACATATACTAAAACAGAATGCTTGCTTTTTTAAAAAAAGATGATGAGCATTAATGTATAATCTAGCCCTTGTTGCAACTGCCCAGAGTCACTGGGAATTGGACAGTAGAATAAATAAACAAACATTTTTTAAAAAATTGAATATCATCTTGCTGAGAACCCTGGCCCACTTGGCCAAACATTTTTTAAACACCCAGCATTAATGAAGGCCAAATTAGGGTCCATGCCATGTTCTTGGTGAACTAAATTGTAACCGAGTTCACAAAATAACATAAGGCCCTCTTTAAAAAAAAAACAGAGGCATGCAGCAGTCAAGCCCTTTAAAATCTTGAAGTGCAAACTTCCTTCTCTCCTGTTGGCAGTTCTCTAATTTAAATAAATAGACATTTGCAAAATGTTCAGAGTTCATCACCAAAGGCCCGCAGAGTTTTAGCCCTCATTTCTCTCTTTTTTTAAAAAAATGATGCTATAATTTACGAGCAATTACTTGAGATACTAAGAGGCTGTCCTAGCTAAACAAATAAATCTGCAGTGTTTCTCCATGAAAGGAACAAATCTGTTCTTTAAAATAATACTCATCTTGCTTTTAGCTCCTGGGGATATTTAGAAGATAAAATAAATCTTTCACAGAAACCTGAAGTGCTCCAAGAAGGGTTATTTAAGTAAGTGGGATTTGGGGAGCATTAGCTTTGAGGAAATGTTAACAGGGGTCCCTCCAGTTTCTTGTCATAATACTAGGGTAACAAGAAATCTCATCTATTATTGGGTCTTTTTACTTCCTATTGGAGGAAACGGTTTTCCATTTCATTCCTTGCCTCTAGAATCCATTTGTTGCAACTTTGACTGGATGACAGTAGCACATTTAAGAAGCTTGTTTTCATTAGAGATAAGCAAGCTTTCATATCAAATACAAAGAGAGCAAGGAGGGGGGTGAAAAAAACCACCCGAAAAGAAGTAAATCTTTCTTATCAGCTGATCTGTAAGACCAAGCTATGGTTACAGCAAGAGATAATAAAACAAAAACAAAGCCATATTCCATAGACTGCGATTTGCCAGCAAGCCCTAACATTCAGGATGTCTTCAGCTTTTCTTTTTTCTTTTAACTTCCATTGTGTTACTTTCCTCAGCTGGTATCTACAAATGTGGCTTGCCTTGTGCAAACGATTACTCAACTGCACTATCATCAGAAGCATCAGAGGTACTTTATAGCTCGAGATGAAATGTAGCCTGCTTGGGGATGGTTGTCTGGAATTCAGGTGTCAGAAAGAAGAGCCATATTACAATTAAAAGAAAAAAGAAAAAGAAACAAAAGACTTGTGAAGGTAAATGGAAACAGAGGCACCTTTGGAGATATACAGAGACAGCTGCATGCCTGCAAAAGAGAGCAAGGAGAAACAAAATGATCTACAGCAGTGCGAGCAAGGAACAACACAGATAGCTATCAGCAGGCAGCTTAGAATAATAAAACACACATCTTTGTCGAGATTGGTGCTCCTATTTTTAATATACTGCCACACTTGCTGTAATGGGAGCGGAAGGAGGCAGCGATTGCTTATTGTTCTTTTCCTTAAAACTGGAGTCCTTCCATTAGATTCACCAAATTTGGTGTTGAAGTGGTAGCGTTCGAGAAAGGCAAGCTGCAAACTACAGGGCAATAGGCACTCAGGCTTAGAGCAAAGCTCAAAGGAAGTGAACATTGGCAAAAAAAAAAAAAAAATACCCCAGTCAAAGAGGAGCAATACGTTAGTGTAGCAGTAGCACTTAGGCTTATATACCACTTCATAGTGCTTTACAACACTCTTTGAGCATATTGTCAGCATATTGACCCTGACAATCTGGCTCCTCATTTTACCGGCCTTGGAATGATGGAAGGCTGAATCAACCTTGAACCGGTCAGGATCGAAGTAATCAAACTTCTGGCAGTGAGCAGTGAGTTGGTCTGCAATACCGCATTCTAACCACTGCGCCCCCATGGTTCTAACAGTTGAGTACCAGAACGCGGCCTGTGTGGGATGGAGCCTTGGTGGCAAAGCAAGGCAAGCAAGCTGAAGGGGGTGGGTGGGTGGGGGATAGCACGACTCGCAGGGTTACTTTCCCAGGCAGGCAGATCAGGGCTACTCAATTGGGCTGCAGGTACCGTGTTGACAGGCAGGCAAGCCGCAGAGACTGTGTGGTCAATGCAAGCGAGGAGCCACACAGTGTGCTATGCTGGGGAGGCAAGATAAGTAGTGACGGTGCAGGGCGAAGCAAGTGGGAAGGCGGGATGGGATGAGTGGGTGGGTAGGCAGGGCGATCGGTGACTGAGTGGGCCCCTGACCAGTGACTGGACGATCAGGTGGATGGGGGCGGGGCCAGACAGAGGTGGTATTTGCCAGTTCTCCGAACTACTCAAAATCTCCACTACTGATATGCCAGAACTGGTCCAAACCGGCTAAATACTGCCTCTGAATCTCATCCTACCCTGACCAGCTTTACCTATAGCAATGGACTTCGTTGTTATCCAAGAGATCTACAAATAGGACAAAATTAAATAAAATTAGCAATGATTATTACAATCTAGGAGGGAATAGGGCCATGTATGTTGCACCAGCTTCAAATACTCATCCTTGTCAGCTGTACTTCCTGTACATTGGACCACTGAGATGGATAAGAAGATCTGAAATTGCATCCTAAATGCATTCAATTTACTCACAGTTCCAGACCTTGGCCATAGGCTCACTCAAACAACTTTTCCTATATAAAGACTAGAGATGAACAGAGACCTATGGGTGGATGTAGCCCTATTTCCCCCCATAAATATAAGGTTTAGAACATTTGAACAGAGCTCACTTTGAGAGGCCTGCTAATCAACTGTTACAAAAGTGTTGAAGTGTGACAAATATGATACAGGTAGTCCTTGTTTAGTGATTACAATTGGGATCAGCAACTCTGACATTAAGCAAAGGTCATGATCTTACCTCAGCTTGCCTTTGCTTCACCAACATGCAAAAGTTGTAAATGCAAGGATTGGCTGTAATGTCACTTTTTGATCACTGTCGTAGCTGCAAATGGTCATTAAATGAGGCTACTGCTAAATGGGAGAGTGCTCTACCTAACAGAGGAAGAAATTGAAAAAATTACCATGGTTCATAATGAAGGAAAGGAGACAGTAAAAGGAGAGGTCAGGCAGAAATAAAAACTGAAGAGATGCTCACTGATCATGGCCATCAGTAAAACTGTTGAGATTCTGACACAAGGATTCTTGCACTGGTGAGCTGATTAAGAAAGCCCTCTTTTAATCCAGAATGAAGAGTTGTAAACATTCCCATAAATTCCAGCTCAGTTATTCCACAATGAAATTGGTCTTTTTAATTGCATTGCGGAAGAACAAACACATTGAAATCACTGCTCCAATGTTTCAAGGAACTGAAGTGTTCCTTCCCCCCTCCCCTCCAACTCCCTCCCCTCCAAGGACCTTGGCTAGATTGTTTTTTGCTGTCAGATTTGGAATCTATTTATTCCTTTCTATGGGAACTGGCCAATTTGTGCAATGAAATCTGCAGTGGGACACTACCATCGAAGTGTGCATAATAACATTTGCGATTTTGATTTTATTCCATCTCAAATTGGGTAGCTTTGTGGCTCGTTCCTCCCTCCCAAATGTGACTGGTTTTCAATTTATTCCCAGAGCTGAGCTGAGCCTTTTTCTCTCTGCCTCTACACACAATAACTGCCCGGTCATGGACATTTAACCTTGAAGGTGTTACTTTTCATGGTATTGAGCTGTTCAGCTGTTATCTTGTATGCCATTAATGTGCTATTAAATGAAGTAATGATTTTTAAAAGAGCAGGAAAAAAAAAAGGTGGGGGGAAAGAGAAAAACAAAGAATAAAAAAGGAAGTGTTACTAACAAGTCTTAGGAACCATCATGGCTTTTCTCCTGAAAGAGTTCTGAAATGCTCTGCTTCTTTCCTGCAAACCTTTGAAGCAAAAGTAATTTTGTCTTAGGTCACTATCAGGCCTACAGTCTTCAGCTGGAATGTTTGGGAGGCCAGACCAGAACTGGCTGGTGAAGAAGGAGCAAAAGGATTTCCACGAAGGGGAAGCTAGATCTTCAACCTTTCAAGGGCAACTGTCAGATGAACTCATGATTAAACCTATTTTAAATGCATAATGGTATCTATTGTGTTTTCTATTTTATAGCCCATAGTATCTGCAATGTTCCATATCACACAGACAAAACAATGGTTTGCCAGTCTGCTTCTTTTAAAATCATGGTATTTGTGTCTCTATGCACATATGACACTTATTTGTGTTCTTGTTAATAATGTTTCTTAGGGAAAAAGGAAGTTTCTGGAGATCTAAAACTGAGGCAAGTACAACTGTATAAATCAGAATATCTGTATACATTTCCAGCCAGGATATAAGACTATCACTAGCCATTAAACTCACCCTAGATATAAGCAAATGTTAAATATAATCCTTTTTTTTTAGAAATTTCTAGCCCTACCTGCATCTTCACTCTCTTTGGAATATAACTGCCTTGGTGGTGCAGTGGTTAGAGTGCAGCACTGCAGGCTACTTCTGCAGACAGCCGACTGACTGCAATTTGGCAGTTCAAATCTCACTAGGCTCAAGATTGATTCAGCCTTCCATCCTTCTGAGGTGGGTAAAATGATGGTCCAGATTGTTGGTGGCAATATGCTGACTCTGGAAATAGCTTAGAGAGGGCTGTAAAGCACTATAAAGCGGTATATAAGTCTAAGTGCTATTGCTAAATATTTATCCAAGCCAGAAAATCATTATCATCAAAACACCTTAAGTTTACCACTAAGCATAAAAACTCAATTTGAATCTAATCTTATATTTATGACAGGCCTAAAGGATGCTTACTCCTAACCATAAATTCATTCTCATATCAACTGAAATACTTACCATGTCTGTTGTATCTTCTCTCTCTTCCTTAGCTGTGTGTGACCCAAGAAAAAATTTCTGCTGCTTGGCTATCTCAAGTAGAAAAGAGATTTCAGAAACTGGAATTGGTTATTGATGTTCAGATACTATGAAGCTCAGGAACAATTAAGGAGGTGTCATTGAATTGAAGATTAGTAGTCATTGTTATAGGTTTGTTCTTATTACTAAGCACAATACAGGTAAATCAATGAGTTATAACATAACCAATAAATCAATGAAATAAATAATAGTGGATATTTTCTAAGACCTGCACATTTATAATATAAATCAACTTTGACAAATGGCAAAGGAAGTTCTTCCAGCATCATTAAGGGTCCTGAGAAGAGAAAAACATGAAAGGGGGCGTTGATTTCGAAGAGTTGAAATTAAACTGAGAAAAAGGTCAAAAAATGAAGTAGATATTTTAATATGAAGAAAAAATAATTAACTTTGATAAGATGGTAATGTCAATTGTTTGGTTCCCATTTTCTATTTATTTGATAACACTTTTTGTAAATGCATGAAACATATTGCATTTACAGCAGTACTTGAAATTTGTGAATCCTAATGTTTAATTTTGTTGTTGTTGTTCCTTGCTTTATTCCCATTTTATCACAGGAAATGCAGTTTTTGCATTTTGCCCGCCACTTCATCCAGTCTGCAGCACCAGACTCGAAATTCTAGACCTAGAAAACCTAGAACTATGCCGCCTTCGGTTCGATCTAAGTATAGTATATAAAATTATACATTGCAATGTCCTACCTGTCAATGTCCTACCTGTCAGCTTCAACCATAACAACACAAGAGCACACAATAGATACAAACTCAAAGTTAACCGCACCAAACTTGACTGCAGAAAATACGACTTCAGCAACAGAGTGGTCAATGTCTGGAATACTCTACCTGACTGTGGTTTCTTCCCCAAACCCCAAAAACTTTAACCTTAGACTGTCTACTATTGACCTCACCCCTCTCCTAAGAGATCTGTAGAGGGCGTGCATAAGCGCACCAACGTGCCTACCGTCCCTGTCTTATTGTTTCTTTTTTTTTTTTCCTTATATGTATCCATGTATTTATAACTATGTTTTTACTTATACTTATTATCTTGCAAGCAATTGACAAAAATAACTAACTAACTAACTAACTAACTAACTAACTAACTAACTAACTAACTAACTAACTAAATAAATAAATAAATAAATAAATAATCTTGTATGTCTGCATCTCAAGTATTGTTTTGGGTCTGATGCGTAATGATGTAACATAGAAATCTCAGCTGACTTGTTTTATGCTTATCCTCCTCCTTTCTCATCTGGGCTTGGGAGCAGAAATGGTGGAGTTCCTTTTGAATTTTTAATATTTCTGCATAAATGTGACCTAAAGTGTGGTCTGTTCTCCACACAAGTCCTAAAACTAGATAAAGAGAATTTAACAAAGGAGTCGAAAACATTATACTTGTTCATTTATTTATCAAAGAAAATGATCAAAAATTATACATTTGTGTGTGGCAAAGGTAAGTGTAACCTCTAGGATTATCAGTTTGAAACTTTGCTTTCAATTTATTTCAAGAGAAATGAAAATAATTTTTTATCAAGACTTTAAGAAGCAGAACTGAAAAATAATCCAGAAATGAATGAAACCAACCTAAGGTTGGAGAGATGAGAAATTGATGGCTCATTAGGTAGACTCACCAATTTGTAATAGATGCATGGTACATATTATCCACAAATATGAAATTTGTCAAGGTCTGATAACAATATAGTTTTGTTATGTCTTTGCACCCTATATTTTAGTAAGTGAAGAAGAAAATTGAAAAACATCAGCATGAAGTCTACATAATAATTAGAGTAGCAAGAGAGATTTTTTAAAAAAGTTAATTGACCCAATAATTTATCCCATCAATATCATCAAGCTTTATTATTAGATTACTAGTTATGGAGAGCTTCCGGATGACCTGCCTCTTCATTGGTCAAGTTGATAATCTCAATTAAAATAAAGAAAGAATTTTATAGTTATTTTAAGATCTTGGAAGGCTACAAAATCATTTGTGCACCTGCAGCTTTGTCAAAGACTGA
This sequence comes from Bungarus multicinctus, assembly GCA_023653725.1. Lineage (NCBI taxonomy): Eukaryota > Metazoa > Chordata > Lepidosauria > Squamata > Elapidae > Bungarus > Bungarus multicinctus. The sequence continues at coordinate 135,782,730 of CM042836.1, forward strand.
CAGCCAGTCAAAACTACCCCTTTTCTGAAGAATATATCTTTTCATTTTTCAAAATTTATTATTTGAAAAGTAATGATAAAAAATAAGTTACCTGAATACTCATCAGTCATTGACCATCAAATAGTCTTTACATCATATATCATACTTTGCAAATAATTTGTTTAAAGTGGATCAATTGATCAAACATTTAATTAGGATTAAATTCAGATTACATTGTTACCCAACTTCCAGTCAAAATTCCCAAATACAAAAAGAGACATAAAATCTTTAAACCAATATGTAATTGATGGGAAATGGGTGTCCTTTCAAGCTAAGCAAATATTCTGCATGCAAAAATGGTCTGAGTTTAAAGCTGTTTGATCTCATTAGCATTTTCTTCCTGAAAATTTGCCTATACATAAAATAACCTTTGCTGAATTAACTGTATAGAAACTTGCAAAAATGTTAGTTAAAGCTGCCAAAATAATCTTCCATAGCTGTGAATACATGCCTAAACTCTTGAATAGCTTAGTATAAATTAACCATTTATAAATAATAAATGATAGCTGTTTATTTGGTACAGTCTGCTAAATTCTCTGTAAGTAAAATAAGATCCAGAACATTTCAGGCCACAGGCCTATCTCTAAATAAAAGATGCTTTAACTGGATAGATGGCTAATCGGTTCTTTTGACAAATCATATGTATTATGCAGCTCTGCAACAAAGAAAACTGCATTAACTGTTTCTATTAATGGATCTAAATTCCATCCATGTTCTCTTTGTTGATTTAAATAAGATGAGCAAAGCAGAGTTTTAATGTCTTCTAGGCAGCTCAGTTTTGTACTGAACAAAATACTTTGTATAAAGAGTAAACATTAGTTGTGATAATGGTGTGTGTCAATAACAAGGCTGCTACCCACTATCTTTTTTTCGCAGTCCTAACATTTGGCTACCATATCAGGAATCCAGAAGTTGAAGGGCAGGGCTATCATCAACTCCTCAGTGGCCAAGGAATGCTCAGCACATTAAAACTCTTTAAAATACCATGTTACCACTGATACTCCATACTTGCAGGGAGAACATCCATAGTAACAATATAAGAAATTAGTAAAGGCCCATATAGGACTTCTAGTCCAAGCAGGAGACTCTATATCATTCTGGTAAGTGGCTATCCAATATCTTCTTAAATATTCCAGTGGTGGAGTATTCACAAGTTCCAGATGCAAGCTGACCCACAGGCTGATTGTCCTCACTGTCAGGAAATTTCTCCTAGGTTGGATCTCTCTTTCATAAGTTTCCATATATTACATCTTGTCCTGCTGTTAGGTACTTTGGAGAATAGGTTGAATCCCTCTTCTCTGTGACAATCCCTCAAATATTGGAAGACTGCCATGTTTTTAATGAAAATCTCAAGATTGCAACAAGAAATCAGGACATGGCAATATTCATAATCCCCCAGTGACAGCTCTGTATAATCTCCAGAGAATTTCATTCAAGGTCAAAACTATAGGTACTTAAAAAACATTTGAGTAGCACCAGACAGAATTTGAAATTGAACTACGTACAAAGGATGAAAATGTAATTGCTAAAATATATACACTTTTGTTGAAATTTCAAATGGAAAAAAAACAAGGGAAAGAGTATATGATTAAAATGGACTAAGAACTTTAGATGGGAAAATATGTGGCTGAAAAGACTGACATTTACATTGTTATAATTGAAAAGAAAACTTTTATAAAAAGATGTTCCATTGGTTCGTGACTTCAGAAAAATTATCTAAATCAGTGGTTCTCAGAATAGAATAGAATAGAATAGAATAGAATAGAATAGAATAGAATAGAATAGAATAGAATAGAATAGAATAGAATACTTTATTGGCCAAGTGTGATTGGACACACAAGGAATTTGTCTTGATGTAAATACTCTCAGTATATATAAAGAAGGAACATTCGTTAAGAATCAAGAATCATAATGTACAACACTTAATGATAGTCATAGGGTACAATCAACATCAAATCATACTAGGAAACAGAGGATACAAGCAACAAAGTTATAGTCACAAGTGGGAGGGGATGGGTGATAAGGAGTAATGAGAAGATTAACAGTAATAGTAGTGTACACTTTGTAAATAGTTGAACAGTGTTGAGGGAATTATTTGTTTAGCAGAGTGATGGCTTTCGAGGAAAAACTGTTCTTGTGTCTAGTTGTTCTGGTGTGCAGTGCTCTATACGTCGTTTTGAGGGAAGGAGTTGAAACAGTTTATGTCCAGGATGTGAGGGGTCTGTAAATATTTTCACAGCCCTCTTTTTGACTCGTGCAGTATACAGGTCCTCGATTGAAGGCAGGTGGGTGGTAATTGTTTTTTCTGCAGTCCTAATTATCCTCTGAAGTCTGTGTCTGTCCTGTTGGGTTGCAGAACCAAACCAGACAGTTATAGAGGTGCAGATGATAGACTCAATCATTCCTCTGTAGAACTGGATCAGCAGCTCCTTGGGCACTTTGAGCTTTCTGAGTTGGCGCAGAAAGAACATTCTTTGTTGTGCTTTTTTGATGACGTTTTTGATGTTAGGTGTCCATTTTAGGTCATGTGATATAGTAGAACCTAGAAATTTGAAAGCTCTCTACTGTTGATACTGTGTTGTCTAGTATTGTAAGATGTGGTAGTATGGGAGGGTTTCTTCTAAAGTCTACCACCATTTCTACGGTTTTGAGTGTGTTCAGTTCCAGATTGTTCTGGTTACACCACGAGGCAAGGTGTATAACCTCCTGTCTGTATGCAGATTCATCGTTGTCTTGAATGAGACCAATGACTGTTGTGTCATCAGCAAACTTCAGTATTTTAACAGATGGATCATTTGAGATGCAGTCATTGGTATATAGGGAGAAGAGAAGTGGAGATAGCACACAGCCTTGGGGGGCCCCTGTGCTGATTGTACAGATATCAGATGTGATTTCGCCTAGCTTCACCTGCTGCTTCCTGTCTGTTAGGAAGCTTATGATCCACTTACAAGTGTGTTCAGGTATTGCTAGTTGGTTTAGTTTACTTAGAAGAGTGTCTGGAATGATGGTATTGAATGCTAAACTGAAGTCTACAAAGAGGACCCTTGCATAGGTATTTGGAGATTCGAGGTGTTGTAGGATGTAGTGCAGAGCCATGTTAACAGCATCATCTGTCGATCTATTTGCTCGGTATGCAAGCTGCATGGGATCTAACAGTGGATCCGTGATGGTTTTCAGGTGGGACAGCACAAGCCTTTCAAAGATTTTCATAACTACAGATGTTAGAGCAACTGGTCTGTAATCATTCAGTTCCTTAATGGAGGGCTTCTTTGGCACTGGGATGATGGTAGAACGTTTGAAGCAGGAAGGAACATAGCACATCTCTAGTGATCTATTGAAGATTCGGGTGAAGATGGGGGCCAATTGCTCAGCACAGACTTTTAAGCAAGAAGGAGTTATTTTGTCTGGCCCTGGTGCTTTTCCTGGCTTTTGTCTGTGTAATAGATCTTGCACTTCTTTTTCTGTGATCACCAGAGGTTGTGAGCCCAATGGATTGGAGCCAGTTGTAGGAGGCTTATCTATTGTTGGTGTGTTTGAGATGTGTGTTGTGGAGATAGATGGCTGTGGTTTCTTTTCAAACCTGCAGTAGAACACATTCAGATCATCTGCTGGTTGTTGATTTCCTTCTGCCTGGGAAGGAGGTTTGCTGAAGCCAGTGAAGCCAGTTCTCAGCCTGTGGTCATCACAGAAAAGTCCACAAAGTCTTGAAGAAATGTTATAATTTAAATCTTGAGTTAAGCCTTGAGGGTCTGTGGTCATGATCCATGGCCACAAAATGTATTTAAAGGAGGGCCATGATGAAGAAAAGGTTCAGAACCACTGGTCTAGAATGTATAAAGGTACTTCAAATTTAGGTTGGAAATGTGGAAAACATGAATGTTCATTTTATCACATCTGGTGGACTGCAAAAAAAATATGTAAAATGTTGAGTTCAGATACATACATTATTATAAAGAATTTTAAAGATTTATATTCAGTTGGAAACAGGACTCTGTTTTTTGGAACTGATGGATAGACAATTAGAAAAGAGTTATGGAAGATTGCTTTTATATATGATAACTGTTACAAGATTATGATATGCTCAAAAGTGGAAAGACTCAAATACCCACAGAATTAGCAGTGCTGACAAAATTGTTTGTTTAGAGAAACTACAATAAGAGCCAGTTTGGTCCAATGGTTAAGGCACCAAGGTTAGAAAGCAAGAGACTGAGTTCTAGTCTTGCCTTGTTATTTATGGATTTGTTGACTAGAAGGGATAGATTGTGGAAAGAAAGAAGTTATTTTGTGATCTTAGAAAGAGAGGGTAAAATATAAATGGACTTGTAACTATTATAAAAAAGACCGGAAGTTGTTTCTTTGAAACCTTTCTCTTCTCTATTTATTTCTTTATACAAAGAAATAAATATATATTTCTTTATATATTTAGACTGTAATTAGACTATATATAAAATCCATCCACCTTTCATTTTTAGAACACAAGACTGCATCAATAATCTTTGCATCTTTGCCCATCATTGTTACACTCTTTCTTCTTCCATAAAGTTGAAAAAGGAGAGCCGATTTAACAATTCATTTCAAGCTGATTTCATCCTTTGAGGGCAGCGCCTCTAATGATTATCATACTGCAAAGTAGATTTAAATCCTTTTAGGCACTTTCCATCTTATTCAGAAGAAAGTTGGCCAGCATTTTAGGGACTTTCCTCATCCATTTCCAACAGGTTTCATCTTTCCATTTTCTCTATTCAACGTGGGTGCCACTTCACTCCAGAACGACCCCAAAAAGGCTCACAACTTGCAAACTCTTTGAACTTTTTCATGAAGTGTGTTTTCTTTTCAAAGCTGTGTCAGCTTGAAATAAGAAGGCTGGATTTAGCTGTTGCTTTCTAGCAATGTTTCAATTTGTATGGCATCTTGCCTTCTCGGCTGCAAGAAAAATAAGTTGCCCTCTCCACTTGGTTTCATCTCATCCTTCTTCCCTACAATTTCTTCTAGCTCTATTCATCACTGGCATGCAGTCCCCACTGACTGACTATTGTCAACCAAATGCAGCTTTTGACCAAAATGGTTGCTTTCTCCTGCCTTAACTTGGTCTACTGTTCAGAAAATAATGTTCTATGATCAATGTCAAATAAGATTCAATTGGGACTTTTATATGTGGAATGGGAAGTGGGGGAAATGGGGCAGGGTGAGTAATGCTAAGTCTTCTTCTACACTGATTGGCTTTACAGAAATGAAATAATGCTTTAGCTAGGAAAAAATTGCTTAATGTCAGGCTAAGGCCATAGGGAGAAAGGCTGGATATCTCAAACCTCCTTCCCCCCAAAACAAAATTAGTGTTCACACTCTAGTGTAAGCACTTAGTGATTACAACTGATACCACCAACTGTGCTTGAAGGTCTCCTTCCTTTAAGCCTGATGTGTCAAACAGAACTCCCATAATCTGTGTTCCTATAAAAGGTAAACATGAAAATAATTTTTATAATGAAACCTCCTATTTGCGTAATACAGCAATGTGTGATTGGAGGTTCCATCCTTCTTTCCTTGCTTGAGAGAGGCAATCTCACAAGAGCTAAACACAAACAAAGTTTATTTACAACTCTCCCCCCCCCGCAAAAGATACGACATATGAAATCTGATTTACAAAAATACATGCAGTGTTCTTGACAAATTACATGATGGCGTTGATTTCTTCTAATCAGAGGACCTCTGCTTCTAAATTAGACTACATCTTATAAGAAGTTAAGAAATCTTGAGATTTCACAGAAAATCCTACCTGTCCAAGAAAATAAGGACACAAGATATGATGACTTCAATGGTAGACACATGATGTCATGTATGATTTAAGTCAACAGGTAATGTTAGACATGATGATTTAAGTAGTGTGCAGAATAAAGATCAAAATTCTAACACAGTATCCTGTCTAAATGTGATTGCCTCTTATTTTCTAAACAGAATCCTCTTGCAGCAAAAATCTTCTGCATCTGTTGAGGCTCCCTGGCTTTTTGGGGTAATTTCAGTTTTTTTTTTTTTAATTTACATTTATATGCCGCCCTTCTCCGGAGACTCAGGGTGGCTTACAGTCTATGGAGCACCATGCTAAGTGCTCAGCAATAGCCTTCATTCCATTGTATATGCCTGCTTATTACTAGGGCTTTTGGCCCCCCCAAGTGGCATTTTTACAAAGTCAGCTTATTGCCCCCAACAATCTTGGCTCCAAAATTTACCTACCCCGAGAGGATGGAAGGCTGAGTCAGCCTTGAGCCTGGTGGGATTCGAGCCTGCACTAATTGCAGGCAGCTTGCACTAAGTGCTAGATGATTAACAGCCTGCACCACCAAGGCTATTGGTACAGTTGGTATAAGAACCACCCGGAAAATGGACACCCCACTAGTTTCTCAGCTCAGGCACAGAGAACCCTTGCTCCAATTCCCTGGAATTCTGACTCTTGTATTTTAAAGAGCAACCTCCTTTCCTTGGTGAGGAAAGGGAAGAGTTGGAGGGATCTCTTGGGGCCTACATGGCCAAAATTAGATCTTACCCACCTGAATGTTCAGATGTTGACTGGCTTTGAATGTTACTTTACAACATACATTTTTTTTATGATGATGATAATTAGTTTGAATACATGGTTCCCAAGATCTGAACTGTCTTAATTAAGGAGCAAGATATTTCTGCTCTGAAACTACTTTCAAATGACTGGATTAAAGGGAAATTCTACTGAGACAAGCAACAGCTTGTTTAGCATCAGTGTGAAACCCTGCATAAGCACACAACCAATTTCCATGAGGTGCAGAAAATAATTATGAATAATGCCATTGGGCCAAGAATTGCATCCATAGCTATTGACAAATAATTCATTTCTCATCCCCTTCATTGGACCTAAAAAGAAAAAGACTGTAAATATTCACACAGTTGAATTGGATGTGAAAGTGTGGAATTGTTTAGCAGTTTTTTCCATTGTGCATTGTTTGCCATGTGTGCCTTTAGAAACTGTGGGGAGAAATGAAATGTGGAATTGCCTATTTCACACCTGTCTTCCTTGCATTTTCAAATTGTATTTGCATTGTTATATCTGTGTTTTTGAGGGTTATACTGCTATATCTTTCAGGGTTTGAAAACTGATTTGAAAAGTAGATGTTAACATTGATTTAGTCATTTGTTTTTAATTTTTGTTAGCTATCTTGTGTATGTTCTGGAGTTTAATGGAGTAAAAATAAAAATAACCAGAAATGACATTAAAAATATTGAGTGAAATTGTGAAAAAAATGATCCCCAAAGTCCAGCTATTTTCATTCCAAAACCAAACTTCTAGAGGACAATAAACTAAAGACTGGCTGCTATTTTTGTATTTCTTCAAAAAAAGAAAGCCACTGTAAATATAAATATTGTCTATCTTGTAATTTATTGATAATTACTACAAAAAAACAACAACACTCACTGATTGAATTCGTGAATTGTTCTTATAGCAACTCACATTATACAAATAATTCAGTGCTAAAAACCTCCAGCTGAAAAGAAGGCAGCAATTAAAGCTGCTAACTCTCTCTCTCTCTCTCTCTCTCCTCTCTCTCTCTGTGTGTGTGTGTGTGTGTGTGTGTGTGTGTGTTTGTGTGTGTGTGTGAAGGCTGACTCATTAATGCACCTCTACTTGCAACTTGACAACAGAAACAAAGGGAGAGGGAGGAAAATGCTTGGGATGTATTGGGAACTGGTAGGGAGGCGAGGAATTTATGTGACCCATTTGCAACCTGAGAAAATCATGATACTTCAAGGCCATGTGATGAGAATCTTCCAAAGGCGCAGACAATCTGCTGGATTGGTAGACAATGGACAATGGGAGACCAGAATGGAAAAAAGAGTAAATTAACTATGCTGTTTTTCGTGTGAAAACTTCAGAGTTAGCTTTGCTGCTTCTGTGCCTGTATGGCTCTATTAGTGAAGTTATACTCTTGGTTAAAATAATGTCCCGGGAATTTCTTTTGTTGCTTATGCCGATGAGATGGCTGACAGTGTGTGTGTACAGTTCGCTCTCCCATGCAACTTTAGGCTTATAAATTAGATACAAAGAAATATCCTATTCTTTTTAGAAAATATTGTGAAGATTTCAACAATGTTTGTGAAAAGCAAATGTAAGGTTTAGAAGGCATTCTGTTGCGTTGGAGGGAAGAATAATCAAAAGTTGACATTGACCTCCTACACATATTGTATACCTGGTCAGAGACAATCAAGGAAGCATTCCTGACTTCAGTGGAGAAATATAGATGCAGAAAAATCACTGCACCTTGGAGAACTTATCCCAACCAATATAGTTAATTCTGAACTTGAAGTACCAATAGTTTGATTTGTCAATTTAGGTATCTTTCTGTGCTCTAAGTAATGTTTCCATTACTAATTTTCAAATATAGCTAAATGGACAGAAATCCATAATTGTTTTGCAGAATTTAATGAAAACAGTTTACTTTAGAGACTCAAAATAAGGTGAAGGGTGATGAATTATATTGTTAGTTTTCTGACTCTTTTTCAACCTTAGCAGTTTAAAAATTATTGTAATATATTGAAGCTGTATGTACTATCAATATTAACATCTCATGATCTGAAACAATATGCACTGTAATGCAATCAGAATCATGCATATTTCTCAATTTTTCTCCAGTTGTTTTCAGTGGGGTGTAAACCTAAGGAGACTTTTCAAAAAGGATGGAATACAAATGAGAGGCTAATTACAAAGTTGTATATGCAGAAATTTGGCTCATAAAGTTATAGTAACTTGCCTTTGCAGGAAAATTAATAGCAATTAATAAAAGATACATATGTGGAGAATAGATGATTTGGGGAAAATGATTTAAAACGACTGAAGCATTATTTCACTAGTAATGGGAGACATAGTTTGTCTTATGATTTTCAGTGGCAAAAAAATCAATCTGGGTATTAAATCAAACTGGGTGAAAAATGCAATTTCTTCACAGGATGAAACCAATGACCCTTCTCAACATTTTTTTTCTTCTTCAGCATTTTCTCTACCATGCTTTAGGAACAAGATACTTCATTTAGTAGACACATCTCTAATGCATTTGACATGTATCTGAATTTAAAATATATATATATAGCATGATAGCTAGACATATCCATCATTCAAGAATGTGGTCAAAGTGTCAAGTTAAAATAAAAGCCTTTAAAAATAAAGTTGAATAAATGTCATTGCAGCTTCCCATTTCAAGCATCTATAGAAAGTTAGATCATAACCCTAAATTCATCATTTCCTGGCAAAACATATTTTGCAGGCCGGAGTAGGTTTTATAGAGAACCATATCCAATTTTTAAAAACAAATTGATGAACAAATCTACTCTCAAATTCCTAAACCTGGTAGACAAAAAAGCTACTTTGTAGGAAGGAAAAGAATCAGCTCTAAATAAATGCATCTATTAAATACCCCAAAACATAGTTTCAGTAGTTAAAAGCACAGCAGATTTCATCATACTCTTCTTCATCACCCACACAAAATAAAAATCACACAAAATCCCTGAAATTCAATAAAATTCAATACATTATAGAGAAACTTCAAAATATTGGTTTAAATATGTAAAATTGTGCAACTCTACAACAGACATCAATTGCAATATATTATATGTTCCTGTAAAAAATCAGAGCAAAGACTCTCTCCTAAAAGAGGACTACTGTTGAAAAAACTTTTTCCATATATACCTCACTTCAGATAATGGATGAGATGTGGAAACCATGCACATGTTTAGTTTTTAAAGGTTCAAGACATATAGAAAAGGTTGCAATAGGTTGCAAAATCTAACCAAATGCTACCTAAATTTTCCAGCTCGACAATGAAGAAGGCAATAGAAAGCACTTCAGTACTATTGCCAAGAAGACTGCATGGATGCAACCAGAAGTTGAGTTTGATACGATGGAAGGACGAGTTTCATCATAAGCTATTATCAGGCACAAAAGACCAGGATCACCTAAGAAGTTCCACTTGGTGCTGGATAAGGGCCATTTAAATTCAAGAGGGGTTGGACTTAGTCTCTTTGTGGCTATGTAGATACTCTAGGCTGATTCCTCTTTTGACTCTGCCCCCATGTTCTGCCATTCCTTCTCCTACACTTATGGTATCAAGTCACTTAGGACTTTTTCCAGTTGTGCTTCCAATGCAGCCTTTTGTAATGGAATTGCACCATCTCATTCATGGGTTTAAAAGAAACAGTTATCTAGAAGATGTTATCTTCTATGTGTAAATTTCTCTTGTTTTCCCACTGCTTGCTACATTCTGTCTCCTTACTGGGAAAAAAAATAACCTTTTACAAACAGAATGTTACTAGCTCTAAGAGCTATTTATCTACCTGCACGCTCAATACTTCAACTTGGCCTAGGGAACAAATTCAAAGCCTGTGAAGGCAACAGAGGGGTGAAAAGATCTAGTCTGAGTCAGCTCTGTTGCAATTATATTTTGCATTAACTGAATCTGCTTCAGCAGCAGTCCCATGTATAATACAGCACAATTATCCAAATGGGAGTTTATGAGATTATGCTTCCCCGCAACTCAACTTTCCATTTCCAGAGGACTGCAACTAAGATATCAACCACACCTGGTACAAAGCACCACATGCTGTCAAAAGCACTTAAGATTAATTTATTTATGTATTTATTAAATATCTACACCACCATCTCATCTAAGTGACTCTGGGTGGTTTACAACAGAAAAAAAAACCCATGTAAATACTGTACATGAATAAAAGCATAGTTTTAAAAACCAAGTTTAAAAAAGAAGTTAAAACCTACAAATAAAAATCAATTAGATTATAATTCAAAAGCTAGAAGGTTAAACAAGACAGTGAGAGTATCTTCAGGCCATCAGCCAACCCCTGCATCATATTTTAGACCCCCGTGTTAATTGACAAAGCCAGATTTAAACACTCCCTCAGAAAAAAACAGAAGAATGGGGACTTGCCTTACTTCTTGTGGGTAAGATGTTCCATAAGGCAGGGCCAGCCACTGAGAAGGCTCTCCTCCTAGATTCTGCCAGTCAAAACTCCCTGACCAACAGAATATGTAGCATGTCCTCCCAGTTTGACCATGTGGGATGGGCCTATCCCATGCCATGAATGGATTTAAATGTGATAACCAACACTTTGAACTGGACCTGGAAGCAACCTGGCACCCAGTGCAGTTCAATGAAGCAGAGGTGTTACATGTGCCACCTCCTAGTAAAGCCTCAAACTGCTTGCATTGTGGCATTCTACATCAATTGCAGCTTCTGGATACTCTACAAGGGTAGCTCCACATAGAAAGCATTGCAGTAATGGGAACTAGAACTGTGAGGAGAGCTTCTCCATTCAGGAAGGAGCGCAACTGACACAGAAATTGAGCAAAGGTCCTCCTAATCACTACCACCTGCTTCTTAAACAAGAATTGTGAGTCCAGAAGGATCCCAGATTATGCACTGAGCTCATTTGGGGCCAAGCTATCACACCCAAAACTAGAGAAGGTAAACTTCCAGATACAGAGGTGTTATATATTAGCATATTTACCCACATTGGTGGATCCCGCGGTGGGAACTTTAAAGAGGCATCATTGGCTGTTGAGCCGCGAGCAGCTGGCTATAAGAAAGGCTGCCGCGGCTTGCCCGGTGCTGAGTCCTGGAACGAAATAAAAGAAAGAAGAAATCAACTGGAGTGCGAGTGTCTCATTTCCCACCACAGAACACTGGCAATGAGGATGGGATATGAGACAAAGGAATCCAGTTGAGCACGTGGCAACAAAGACCGAGCGAGGCAGAATGTCCGGGTACAACTCGCCACCCGCGCAATTCAATCCAGCAACAGAAGAATGGCAATCATACTTCGACCGATTCCTAATGTTTTTGGAGAGCAGCTATCTTCACGGAATATCGGATCACCAAAAAAGAGCTGTTTTCCTTACCCATTGCGGATCCGCAGTATTCCAGATGGCAAAGGCATTGGCGGCACCCACAGACGTAAAAACCATGACGTGGCCAGATCTGGAGAAGCTACTAAGAGCCCATTACACACCAACCGTGTCGAGCCTCATAAAAAGACACGAATTCTACTTAAGGAACCAAGGGGAGGACGAAAGCGTTGCCGATTTCATAGCAGCACTCTGGGATATCGGCAGAGCATGTGACTTCCTAAACTTAGACAAGGCCTTGGGCTCAAGGACCTCACGTTACAAGGTCTATTGCTAACCTGACCTAAAATCACTATGAATGAAGCAATCGAAGAAGTCACCGCTGCGGAAGCCACACACAGATAGGCCGCAACGATGAAAAAGATAAATAAAACATTCGAAGATAACAGCAAAGCCCTTCCGAAACCAGAGGTGAGCAAAAATACAGCCACCACGCACCACAAAGGACATTGAATCAGTGTCCGGAAGTGAGGAGGATGAAGAAGAGGTAAACCAACTCCGTTCAGGAAAAAACAGATGGGAGCGGAGCGTGAGAAAGGCAGAATTCCAGTGTGCTAGATGTGGGGGAAACCATCCACGGTGGGAGTGCCGCTTTAGCGATGCCATCTGTAGAAAATGTGACCGACGGGGACACATAGAGAGGGCATGCCGTTCCAAAAACAGTTATAGCCCCCGACGAAGATGGAGCCCAACCCCAAAGGACAGAGAGAGAGACAGACAATCGGGGAGCTGTTGGAGTCAAGAGAATAGGAACAAGAGAGAGAAATAAATGACTTATAGAAAGGAAGAGACACACCAGATGTAACCATTGGACACTGAAACACAAAGAATGTGAAAAAGGTCCACATACAAGTTAAAATCGAAGGACAGAAATGTGAGATGGAAGTTGACTCTAGCTCATACTTATCAATGGTATCATGGGACACTATCAAAAACTTGATCCCTGATATACAACAGGAAGAGCTGGAGACACAAGAACTCACATTAAAGGACTATCAGGGAAACAAGATTCCCGTGGTGGGTGTGGGACATTTTAAAGTTAACTTCAAGAACCATACAGAAATCCTTCCATTGACTATTGTTAACCGGAACCGACCCAGGTTACTGGGGCTCGAATGGTTCACACCATTAGGGATCGGAGTAACCGGAGTAAACTGAATCGACGACACCGAGTAGGAAGAGGACCTCGTGAGGGAATTCCAAGACATATTCAACGGAGAATTGGGCAAGTACCGGGGGACCCCAATTTCATTTAACTTAGATCCTAACATAGCCCTGATAAGACTTAAGGTGAGGCGAGTTCCATTTGCATTAAAACCTAAAATCGATGAGCAACTAGACAAACTTATAAAACAAGGGGTGCTGGAGACAACAGATCATGCGAAGTGGGAAACTCCTATTGTGACCCCTATTAAACCAGACGGGTCAATAAGAATCTGTGGGGACTACAAGGCAACCCTGAACTATACGCTGCAACAAAGCGCATATCCGGTTCCAGTAGTCCAACACCTATTACATTCAATAAGGGGGGGTAAAATCTTCGTGAAATTAGATTTGGCATAAGTTTACCAACAACTACCGGTTGACTCCCAAACAGCAGAAGCACAAATGATTGTAACACATCGGGGAGTATTTAAATGCAAAAGATTATAATTCGGGGACAGCATAGCTCCCGGAATATTCCAAAGTTTAATGGAATGCCTTCTACAAGGAATAAAGGGGGTGATACCATACTTCGACGATGTACTAATAGCAGCCAAAGACAAAGAACAAGTAAAAGACCGCCTAAGGGAAGTCCTAAACAAATTTAAAGAGGCAGGTCTAAAAGTAAAAAAGGAGAAGTGCAAACTAGCCACTAACCAAGTAGAATTCCTGGGATATCTCATAGACAAAGATGGCATTCACCCCACGGAAAGCAAAATCAGAGCAATTAAAGAGGCACCCATTCCAAACAATAAAATAGAGCTACAGGCATTTCTAGGACTTATTAACTTTTATAATGTGTTCTTGCCGCAGAAAGCAACAGTAGCAGAACCTCTACATAGATGGCTCGACAAAGAGGCCACCTGGAACTGGGGAAAGTGAGAACACACAGCCTTCCAGGAAATAAAAGACCTCCTAACATCCAACAAAGTACTAATACAATACAGCGAAACACTTCCTCTAACACTAACTTGCAACACATCACCTTTCGGCGTGGGGGCAGTACTCAGCCACACTTTGCCGGACGGAAAAGAAGCACCTATAGCATTTTATTCTAAAACCCTCTCAAAAACGGAAAGGAACTACAGTCAACTCGATAAAGAAGCGCTGGCCGCCATATCGGGAATAAAACAATTCCACGAATACCTATACGGTAGGACCTTTTCATTAATCACTGATCACAAACCACTATTGGGAATACTAGCCGGAAATAAGGCAACACCCCACATATTGTCACCACGAATGACAAGGTGGTCCGAATTCCTGGTTGCCTACAACTACAACTTAGCTTACCGGCCACGAAAAACTATAACACATGCTGACGCGCTGAGCCGTTGCCCCTTACCGGACATTGACGACAACCCTGCACCAGCCACATTGACCCTCCAAATCGAGACTCTACCAAATCTACCCATAATCACCAGAGACATTGCGAAGGAAACCACAAGAGACAGAACTATGACAGACAGGAAGGGGGAGACCCTTCAAACATATATCAACAAAACACAAATGAAAACAGGCGAGAAGGAGGAGACCCTTCTAACACACACCGCGGGCGGGGAGGAGAACCCCATCAAATAGCAAAACATACCCTAACAACTACACAACCACCACTAACACTAGCCCCGGCCGATGTTTGCAACTACGCACTTGTAGCTGGAGGGAGTAACAACCCGAGCGATGTGGAACAAGCGCCAGAGAGACAGCAGGCAAGAAGCCTGGGAAGGAGTGGCCTAGCCAACTCAACCGGCCAAGCAAGGCCTGGTGGGAGCAGCATGGCCAGCTCTACCTTCCAGGAGGTTCCATAGGAAGAGACGGGAGGAACAGCAATTCCGTCCGCACCAGCCGCCAGCGAACTCACGACTAAGCTGCGCAGGTCTAGTCGGACCCATAAAAGCCCCACCTACTTACGGGACTACGTAACCTAGGTCGGGCTCTGATTGATCAGACTAAACCAAGTGGGGAGGGGTGTTATATATTAGCATACTTACCCACATTGGTGGATCCCGCGGCGGGAACTTTAAAGAGCCGTCATTGGCCAGCGGGCCGCGAGCAGCCGGCTATAAGAAAGGCTGCCGTGGCTTGCCCGGCGCTGAGTCCTGGAACGAAATAAACGAAAGAAGAAATCAACTGGAGTGCGAGAGTCTCATTTCCCGCCACAGAACAAGAGGAGCCACCTACTCATAGCCACTCTATTTAACCAGAGTTCGCTGAATTAATTCTTCGGAAATTTAATTGGAAACATAGTCTTCTCCAGTCCAGCTTGAATATCCCTCTTATGATCTGAGCAATCACCGAGCAGCAATACTCCATCGCTTTCCTTGCAGCTCATTCTTTCAGGTGATTCAGGTCCTGTGCCATTTTTTGCCTAACCTGAGAAGTAGAATTCCGTATTGTTTTTATTCAGTATACGAATCATTTCATTTAGCTAATTCATGTTTAACAAATCTGTTACCATGGTACCTTGGTACTCATCATTAATTGGTTTCAGGCAGTGCAATAAATACAAGGAACGAAGGATACCAAGCAATTTTTTCCTATAAGGAATAATGTAATGAGTCACAAGGTAGCCGACACCAACAATCTAATGAGTCACAAAGTAGCTGAACCTGCTGAGTACCGGGATAAAATGTTTGTGTAAAAATGTGTCGAGTACCAAATTCAATGAGTTTCTAAGCAGTTGAATACCAAGGTACTATTGTATTTAGTAGGGCCTTCCTATAATCGGAAGATGGAACATACAGATGGGGATTCTGATGGGAAGATACTAGAGATCTAAACAAAAATATCCATGCTACTCAATTCTATGAGGCTATTGTAGAATCCTCAGAATCACCACACTGGCCCTATTGCAAGTTTGGGGCAAGTTTGGTATTCAGTAGGTTCTGACCAGTTCTGGAAAACCAGTAGTGGAAATTTTGAGTAGTTCAGAGAACCAGAAAATACCACCTCTGACTGGAGATTTTACAGTATCCTTCCCCTGCCAAGCCAGCCAAGCCATACCCACAGAACCGGTAGTAAAAGAAATTGAATCCCACCACTGGTTGGGGGGCAGAAACAGGGATGTGTTGCTCCTCACAGTAAGGTACCAAGAGTTAAGATGCTCAATGCTCAATCACACATTCATTACCACATATGTGCTGCTGAAGATGAGTGATGGAGTGAATGGGCTGGAGAAGTCTGAAAGCTGCAGAATAGTATATGAAAATGGTTCATATACCCAACCTGGCAACTCCCAATCCACATGCTGGATGGGGAATTCTGGGAGTTGAAGTCCACATATCACAAAGTTGCCAAGGTTGGGAAACTCTGGCTTAGTAGATGAGTCAGAATCAGACAGAAAAAAACCCGACCTCTTTCTCCACTGGAAGAGAGAAACTAGCATTTGCAGGTGACAGCTTTCCACAGAGAAAACTAAAGGGGAAAACAAGACGTTTAGGAATAAAAGGGTAAATTGGACCTACTACCAATCAGTCTGAATCCCTACAGGTCTCCTGGCTGTGTCTCTGAAGTCCCATGATGCAGTCATGGTTTTTAGGAATTCTAATCAGTTTCAGTAGGCCAAACTTTGTTTCATGGCAAACAAGGACTCTAAAGAGGTAATAACATATTTGTTGTGGCTCGCCAGCTGCCAGCAGAGCTGGTGGCAGACTCAGACAATGAGATGGTTGGGGAGGAACTTGGGCCAGTCCTGAAATCTGGGGAAGGCTCTGATGGATGCTCTGCGTTGGAAGCAGAGAGAGGGCCAGGGCCATCCGACATTTCCCAGCTGCCTTCAGAGTCAGAGATAAGTGGGGAAGAAGAACAGCTGGAGCTGTTCCAGATGCATGTATGTGCAGAACTGTCAGGAGAGGAGAACAACTAAGAAACAGGGACTGATTTGGAAAGAAAGGCACACATGGACACTGAATGGCCCCTTCCTGGGGAATAAATAGAAGCAAAAGGGGAGTGATGTTTACAGGAGACAATTAGTTAGCTTATTATTATGAAGATTTGCTTATCGTGGGTCGTGCCTTGGAGACTCCTTCCCAGGAATTAATTTACAGCTTTGCAACTGGAAGCTCTCAGTCTGGCAATTATCCAAGGACTGATAAGATCTGTTCTTGAACTTAACCCTTGGGAGGATTATTGCCGAGACTTTTCTGTGTGTGAATGCCATGAATTCACAATTACTAAATAAAGAGGGGGTTTTCAGGACATGGAGTCTGTTTCTTGGTTCTGCTAAGCCTGGGTCAGAACAATATTTGACAAATTGCAGCCAGTTCTGGCTCAGCTTTAAACAGACTTGATGTGACCTCTCTTTCCATGAAAAGATATAAAAGAATCAAAGAAAAATCAGCCATTCAGAAATATGTTGTTATATAGTTGCTGGCAAAAAAACTGAAGATCTTTTGGCCCAAGCATAAATAATGTTAACATTTTCAGCCATGAATATTTATACTTTAATTATCTATGTTGCTTAATGCAACACATTCT
The DNA here is from genome assembly GCA_023653725.1 of Bungarus multicinctus. Classification (NCBI taxonomy): domain Eukaryota; kingdom Metazoa; phylum Chordata; class Lepidosauria; order Squamata; family Elapidae; genus Bungarus; species Bungarus multicinctus. The sequence continues at coordinate 135,800,380 of CM042836.1, forward strand.
GCCATATTTATATTCTGTTTTGTTTCATGTTATGCCTCTTGACTGTAATAAGCTCACAATGCCATATTAATGCTTCCTATCAAATGTATCATATGAAGACTTGTATTAAAACTTGATGGCATGCTATTTTTAGTTTCATAGATGGGAAATCTGGATAGCACACAAATCTAATAAACAAATTGCATATACAAACACAAATACATCTCACATCTTGCCAAAATATATTTGTTATGTAAAACAACGGGTCTGTTGTTCAGCATGAATGCTCAGTTTCCTAATCAAACTCAGGCTGTATCTGAAACCTCACACTTCCAAGCAAGAGGCAAAGAAAATCTCTTCATGGCACAAAGAAAAGAAGCATTTCCAAGAAGTAAACTCTTCTTGTAGGTTAATGTCACTTACACTATGTCAATTGATTTCTACAACAACAACAACAACAACAAAGTGATTCTGAAGGAATTGTAACTCAGCTGTTGATTTCCTTCCCATTGCTACACACAGACCTAGGGCTAAACCTAGTAAGTGTGGATAGCTGTTCCTAAATTATCCAACTTTCTTGACTGATACCCATCACATCTCAGAAGCCTTTGTTCTTTCCCTTTGCTATGCAAAACTCCTTGCTTGGCTAATAAAGCAGCAAACATGCAAAGAAAATGAATGCTCTTTTCCTATTACGATACAATTACTGCTCAGATCAATAATTAAAGAGCCTGAATATTGCACATTTTACTAGTCCATACCAAGTGTCCTTTGCACCAGTAGTGGGATTCAAATTTTTTTTACTACCAGTTTTGTGGGCGTGGTTTGGTGGACGTGGCAGGGGAAGGATACTGCAAAATCTCCAGTCAGAGGTGGGATTTGCCGATTCTCCGAACTACTGAAATTTTTCACTACCGGTTTTCCCGAACTGGTCAGAACCTGCTGAATGCTACCTCTGCTTTGCACATTAGCACAGCACATGCTTTTACTCAAGATACTGGAGCTGAGTGTTATAGTAACACTTTAGTGCCTATGGCACTAAAACCAGGTTTACTGTTCCACAACAACTGCACAACCCATTTTCTGAAGACTTTTTCATCTGTAGCCAGCCACACTGATTTAGTGTTTGGAAGTGCTTCTCCAAATTTCCAGGTGGCCCTAATATTTCAAATTCTAAATAACATATGAAAAAAGCCCATCATGATACAGGTTTAATAATCACAATATTAATTATTGAAATCCCATAGCTGTTTTCTGATGATTTCTTAAGTTGGATCCAAGGCTCCCATTAGTATAATGCTGCTCAAATGATGTTTCAAGTGGAGTAAGAAGTAAGACTTCCCCCCTGCAATCCTCTAAGATTCAATTCCAGATGTTTGGGAGACCCTCTATAATTCTAAAATATTGTGGGTTTGTCAGTGGGATTCTTCCCCATCTACTAGAATGAAGGTCTCCAAGCCTTCATTTCTTTCAATGCTTTATGTTATTTTCATACTATGTGGATATTTCTACTTGCTTTCCTCAGCTGGAATATTGGAAGGCTGAAATTTAATGTTAGATGTTTTGTACACATTCCCTTCTTCCCCCATATGAAGATAATCATTGAGTACATATTTTAAATGTTATGTTAAAATTACCCTTAAATTGCATCCCACCTCCTGCTGCTTAATACTTAATTGCTTGCTCACACAAGCAGCAGATTTCAATATTTATACATTCTGGCCCAAAATAAATGTTTCGGTGTGATAGGACATAAGCACAAATTTAAAGTTACTCACACCCACCCCAGCATTTTCTGTTCCCCAGGAAGTTATACTGGAAATGGAAAATGGGGGGAGTTGGCATCAATTTATTCACTTCCTCTTTGACCTACCTCAAAATATCTTATTACTCTCTTCTCATGTGGGTTGTTGGTACAATGAAATGGAAAACATGAAACATCTACCTCTACATCATAGCTGTAGGGCAATTATAGCATGCTTTCATGTACATTCTATCTTGAGGGGAAATATTACTTATTTTAGATACAGTCATGAAGTGGAAATGTTATCTGCTCCTAATTAGAGGTATATTGTAATGTACTTCATGGGTCCAAGAGGGTACAGAAAGTGATTCATCTACACAAATATTGTTTTATTATTGAAATAAAATCCATAAAGACAGTAGGTTACTGGACTTGTTTAGGACTGGCATTCATAGGGAGAATCAATAGGAAAATGTTAAACCTATGCTTCAGTTTCTTCTAGGTCAATGTTTGTCAGCCTTGGCCACTTTAAGGCATATGGACTTCAGTTCCCAGAATTCTAAGTGTTCAAGTCCACATGCCTTAAAAGATGCCAAGGTTGAGGAAACACTGATCTAGATCCAAGTAAATTAAACCTAACAGGAAGCCGAAAAACAGAATTCCTGAAGGAGGGCCATAAGAGTTTATTGTATTTGTTTGCCACCTATCCCAACATGGAGTAGACCAGCTCAAGTTAGGGGCAATCTCTTTCTCTTCCCCCCCTCCACTCCCCCCCCGCCCCCCAGTTTTCCTGATGAATTGGCTTGTTCAGAGAAAGCCGAAATTGATGACAGCTGTCAGGGGGACTGTCATTGGCAGCTGAAGTCAGGAAATTCCCACCTCTCCTCTTACATGCAAACTAGGCTTGCTCATGCGTTTTATGATGGCTAATTCCATTTGAGGTGTAGGATGTTGCCCAAGAGCTACTTGATTGCAACTCAAGGGTGAGTTCCTGGCTTTATAACTTTAACTGCTGTGATGCCTTATTTGTTGACCAGGGGAAGGAGAGAAATAGAAGTGAAGGCACTGCAGGAAAGGCTTTGAGGTAAATGACCACTTGTGGTGTTTTGCAAAGAAGGATGGGGGATTTTTATTTTGTTTCAGGTGGGTAGAGGAAAGAAAATCAAAGCCAAGTGTTTTTTTTTTTAAATATATATATCAGTAAATCAGTTGGGGGTTGGAGCAGTAAAAAGCTAGAAGATAAAATACACTATTTAGAAAAGGAGCATTTTAAGATCATCTTACATCAATTGTATACCTTGGAGGCAAGGCAGAGTGTTGGATTTTTATGTGGTTTAATAAATTAAACCTGGGCAGCTGAGGAAAGCAGGCCTTACTTGAGTGTTTTGTTATAGTCTGCTGGGTGGGTGACCCAGTCAGGACTGCAATTTTAACACATGGCCTTGATAATTATATAAAAAAGTAGGAAAGATAAGCATAGAAGTTAAAACTGGCTAAATCCTTGTTGGGAAAAAATGTCCATCTGGGTTCAGTTCCAAGTGGGGAGAAAGAAACTGGAAACATGGAGGCTGTTTGGAAAGATGGTTTAATGGTGGACAGGACCACATGGTTTCAGGTCCTGGGCAACTGAGCACATGGGTGAGAGAGAGAGAGAGAGAGAGAGATTTATACCCTCTCTTGGGCTTTGAACTTGCTTCCTGTTCTTGTGGTATGCAAAGGCATGTATTCTGATTGGTTGTCAGACTCCCATGGGACCATGCAGGGGTAACTTTGTAGGCTGTCTTGAAGTTGAATCCCAGGCTTGGTTGAACCTTGCTGGATGATGTAATCTTCCCAGGTGCAATGTGGTGAGATGGGTAGAGAGCTAATCCTATTATGTCTTGAGGGTTAAGGTCTTTTGTTTTGTAGATAAGATGGCCCAGACTTTTGTTTTGTAGATAGGTTGGGACCAAAATATCTGCTGGAGGCAGGGTAGGGAGCTAAGGCTCTGACTTTATGTCTTTAGAAACATGTTTCTCCTTTAGGGAAAATATAATATTCTGCCTTTTTAATATTTCCTAGAATATTTCATGGTTCTAGAAGGGTGGGTGCTAATTTTCTACATCCTTTATGTGTGAAAGACAAACACTCACGGATATAGTTTTCAAATATTCTCACGAAGTATGGATTTGCATTTTATAAGGCCAGTCTTTTGATTGGAGCTATGTTAATTCCATGTACGATGATAAAAATTGAATGTTCTCATTTAACATCAATGTCCTCTGGGAATCATAAACGCAAAGCTGACTTTGGCCTTCTAAGTTATAATAAAGATATTTCTAAAGTATTAGATTTAAACAACCATGTTCTGAATTTTGTAGCACTGAAATCTAGAAGACTTGCGTTATGACTGATAGAATGGAATGGTTGAGTTATTTCGACTGCCAAATTTAACCAGAATGGCATGTGCTTCTTGAATCTGGTAAAAATCCATTGAATCAAACTACTAACATACTGTACAGTCATATTTGACTGCAGGTACAAACCTTCAGCTGACTGGGGAGTTTCTTCAAAAGATATCTTATTTCAAAAAATGTAGGCTCTATTGCTTCGGATAATTGACGAGCCATAATACTGTACAAGCCTCCGTTACCTAGAAAGCCATCCAATCATCATACATACAGGATAATAGGGCTATTTACTGTAGTGCATTGATTCCGCTTTTGGTAATGTTTTACCTTCTTCGTTAACTGGTACAAGAGAATTCAGTGTAATTACAAAAGCCCTCTGCAGCTACAAAAGTGCAGTTAATGAGCACAGACTGCAGTACAGCTACAAAAAAATACTGATTTAATAAAAGTGGATGTGTTTGCAGATTAACTATTGCAGCTGAGCAGTCCCCAGCTCTTTAGCATAGGTAGTCCTTGAGTTACAGCAGTTCATTTAATGACCATTCAAAGTTACAACAGCACTGAAAAAAGCAACTTATGACTGTTTTTCACACTTTATGACCATTGCTGCATCTCCATGGTCACGTGGTCAAAATTCAGAAGTTTGGTAATGGGTTCATATTTATGACGGTTGCCGTGTCCTGAGATCATGCAATCTCTTTTTGTGACCTTCTGACAGGCAAAGTCAATGGGGAAACCAGATCCACTTAACAACTGTTTTATTGACTTAAAAACTGCCATAATTTGCTTAACAATTGTGGCAAGAAAGGTCGTAAAATGGGGCAAAATTCACTTAACAAATGACTTGTTTAGCAATGGAAATTTTGGGCTCAATTCTGATTGTAAGTTGAGGACTACCTGTAAATCCAAACTTTTGGGTTACCTGTAGGTGTATCCAGTGGTGCAATTCAACTGGTGCAACAACTGGTTCAGTGAACGCGCAGCAGAGGTGGTATTTAGCAGGTTCTGACCAGTTCTGGAGAACCGGTAGCGGAAATTTTGAGTAGTTCAGAGAACAGGCAAATACCACCTCTGACTGGATATTTTACAGTATCCTTCCCTTGCCATGCCCACCAAGCTACGCCCACAGAACCAGTAGTAAAAAAATTTGAATCCCATCACTGGCGGAGCAACATTTAGCAAAGACTATTTTTAGCTATACTACTTACCTTCTGCTGCAGCTCTGGTGAGTAAAACAGCTGATGCACGGCAAACTTTGCCCCGTGAATCAGCTGTGATCACAAACAAGGAAATAAAGCACGGGAAAGGGGCAGGGGTGGGTGGGCGGGGCAGGGGTGGGTGGGCGGGGCCAAATGATCACTGGAAATACCAGTTCACCCAAACTGATCCAAACGGGTAGAATCCCACCCCTGGGTGTATCTGATGACATGGCCAGAAAATTTTAGACTCTGATCTTAAGAATGAAGGAATCCCATTGTAACCAACTGACACACTGTATGTATATAATTGAAAGATGGTTTTATGTTTTTATGTTTTGTTTGCATGTTTGTTGTAAAAAATAAAAAGTTTATATATAAAAAAAAAAGAATGAAGGAATCCTTTGCCTACAAGTCCTTCAGTGCTTAATACCGAAAATAGCCCCCAGGGTTTCTGTTGCTTGTTTTCCCTTTCCAGTAGCTGATGCAGTGATCTTTGCAGTAGCTGAAGTGATAAAATAGAAGAAGGTGGTTGGCTGTCCCTTTAAATCAACACTAAAGCAATTTGCCCAAGTGTCATTTGGAAGATTAAACAAAAATGATAGAGGATTAAAAATGATTAGAGGAAACATTGTCTTATCTTTCCAGCTTACTGCAGTTCTCAACATCTTGCTCTTCTTGTCTTTCCCCATGAAGAATATGGTTCTTCAGGAAGGTGCTACAAACCCCAAATAGCTCTATTCATCATGCAAAGAAACATGCTGAAATCCAATACACTCTCTTCCTAACAGTCCTTTACACATATTCATTCATTCATTCATTCATTCATTCATTCATTCATTCATTCATTCATTCATGTTGCTACCCATCTAACCTAGTAACTCTGGGCAGTGAATAAAATCTTAATAAAAACAATGACAATAATATAGAAATTACAATGAGTGATAATTTGCAATTATGAGTTATAATATGACTCCCCATTTGTAAATCAAATGAAATCTTGGTGGGTGTGGCATGGCCTGGTGGGCGTGGCTTGGTGGGCATGGCAGGGGAAGGATACTACAAAATCCCCATTCCCTCTCCACTCCACTAACCTGCTTTCCAGCTCCTTTCTCCTGTGTAGGGGAATAAAAGAAGACCCAGCCAATCAGCTGGGACTTGGGAGACAGAGAATAGATGGAGGGCAGGTCCAGTAAAAGGTGGTATTTGCCGGTTCTCTGAACTACTCAAAATTTCCACTTCCAGTTTTCCAGAACTGGTCAGAACCTGCTGAATACTATCTCTGGAGTGGTCTTTGCTGTATATTGCTCTTCCCTCCTCTTCTTTATCCCAAAGGTTTTTTTTCAAGAGGCAACCACTCCAGTTGCCTCTTGAAAAAACACTTTTGGAACATCCATGACCTGGATGACTGAGAATCTCCATAGACTTAATTTTTATTTGCAAAGTGTGACATCAATCCCCAAATCCTCTGACCGAACACTATTACGGTCCTATATTAGGACGTATTTAGTGGCGATAGAGGCAGCAAAACGCTCTTACTTTTCTACCCTTATTGCATCCACAGGAAATCACCCAGCCACCCTTTTTAGGGTGACCCGTTCACTTTTAGAACCGAGAGCGCGGGAGGATCCTCTGCAGGGACGGGCTGAGGATTTTTTGAATTTCCTGCTGGACAAAATCACTCAGATTCGGAGTGGGTTGGACTCTGACTGGGCAACTCTGGATGGGGGGTCAAGAGCAGAATTGGGGAAGGTCATCTGGGAAGAGTTTGACCCTGTGACCCCCGAGGACGTGGACAGGATGCTGGGTGAGCTTAATGCTACCACTTGTTTACTGGATCCGTGTCCCTCCTGGCTGATATTAGCCACTCAAGAAGTGACACGAGGTTGGTTCCAGGGTATCATCAACACTTCCTTGAGTGAGGGATTTCTGCCTGGCGCCTTGAAAGAAGCGGTAGTAAGACCCCTCCTCAAGAAACTGTCTCTGGACCCAAATTTGTTATCTAACTATCGTCCAGTCTCCAACCTTCGCTTGTTGAGACTGTGGTGGCACGACAGCTTCCCCAGCACCTGGATGAAGATGTCTACTTAGATCCACGCCAATCAGGCTTCAGGCCCGGATACAGCACGGAGACAACACCGGTCGCATTGGTAGATGATCTCTGGAGGGCCCGTGACAAAAGCTATTCCTCTGTCCTGATCCTGTTAGACCTCTCAGCGGCTTTCGATACTGTCGACCACAATATCTTATTGTGTCAGCTGGAGGGACTAGGAGTGGGGGGCACTGTTTTGCAATGGTTCTCCTCCTTCCTCTCCAACTGTTCGCAATTTGTGTTGACAGGGAGGCAGAGATCGACCTCAAGGCCCCTGATCTGTGGGGTTCCTCAGGGGTCGGTGCTCTCGCCCCTACTGTTCAACATTTATATGAGGCCACTGGGTGAGATCATCCATGGCTTTGGGGTAGAGTTTCATCAGTACGCTGATGATACTCAGCTTTACATTTCTACCCCAGGCCACCCCAACGAAACTGTTGAAGTGATGACCCGGTGCCTGGAGGCTGTGTGGGGTTGAATGGGGTGAACAGGCTTCAGCTCAACCCGGCCAAAACCAAGTGGCTGTGCTTTCTGGCACCCCGATACAGTCAGCTAGTTCCATTGCTGACTGGGGGGGGGGAACTCTTACCCCCACTGGCAGAACACGCAATTTGGGTGTCCTCCTGGACATACGGCTGTCGTTAGAAGAACATATCGCAGCCGTCACCAGGAGGGCTTTCTATCAGGTCCGTAGGATCTACCAGTTGCGGCCCTTTCTGGATCAGGATGCACTTCGCACAGTCACATCCGCCGTCATTATCTCCTGCCTAGACTATGCCAATGCTCTCTAATGGGGCTCCCCTTGAAGAGCACCCGGAGGCTCCAGCTGGTGCAGAATGCGGCCGCACGGGTGGTTTTGGGGGCTTCTCGGGGCTCTAATGTTACACCACTCTTGCGCAAGCTGCATTGGCTCCTGGTGATCTTTTGGGTGCGTTTCAAGGTATTAGTCATCATCTTTAAAGCGCTCCATGGCTTGGGACCTGGGTATTTGCGGGACCGCCTACTGCCACCATCAATCTCCCGTCGGCCAGTACGCTCCCATAGAGTGTACGCTCCTCGGGATGCCACCAGCTGGACGGCTGGCGACTTTGAGGATGCGGGCCTTCTCTTTGGGGGCGCCCTCCCTCTGGAACAAATTACCCCCGGAGATGAGGATCATCCCTGACCTTTTGACCTTCCAGCGCGCGTTGAAAACTCACCTATTCCATCAAACCGGTCTGGCCTAGGGTTTTTCATTTACTTTAAATTCGGTCATAATTACTCTTAATCTTTACTTTTTTAAATCCTTGCCCCATCCCGATTATTTAACAATCAAATTTATTCTTTAATTATTCTAATTATTGTATTTTCAACATATTTCTAATGTCTGTACACCGCCCTGAGTCCCCCAAGGAGAGGGGGCGGTATATAAATCTTGAAAATAAATAAATAAATAAATAAAAATCCTGACTTGACAATAGCACAGGTTATGAAGAATTGTTAGGTGTTCATTATCTATTCTCCCTTTACTCTTGATATCCATCTTTGTGCAATGTGTTAAAGATCTTAATGATATTATCAGTGTAGTTTGTATCAATGTCAGGATGCAACGATGCATTTCACAGAAACGTCTCAAAAGAAATCAAAAGGTTGTGTTCCACCACACATTGTGCTGACTTCCTCTTTTTAAAATATAGGCTTTAAGTGACTGCTGGGGAATCACATTCTTTTCTGTTCTTCCCTCCCCTCTTTAAAAAAAATGCTTTAGTGCATGCCTCAAAGTATGTTTATGGCTAGGATGGATTACATGCTAAGCTTGCTAAATATCCTTGGGTCAGTCCATAAGTAGGAATACAAAAAGTCTGCTATATACAGTGTTAGGACTGAGGTAAGCAGAGTGATAATCTGAGGGTATTTTTTGGGTTTTGATCTGTACATTAAAAAAGTGCCCAATTCTCTTATCCTCCTTCTAGAGTGTCCGTACTCTCTAGTTACTTCATAAGGAGTCATCAAAGAGAAGTGAAATAGCATTTGATTGTACTCAGTAATATTCTTGACCTAACCAGTAACGATTTCTTTGCCATAGTTTGTCTCTTGTCAGTTATATCATAATCTTTGGAATGTTTTGCCAAGTTGGGTTAACTCATTTACCCAGACATGAAAGATAGTCATTGCATGAAGAGCACAACCTCAACACCTTCATTCACGTTGTTTCATGTCTAACAGTAAAGCTCAATTCTTAGTGTGTGACTCAAAAAAATTTCCAATTTCACACTTGATTTTCCCCTTGCTCTACTTCGGCAGCTCTCATGCTTCTTGCCTGTCTCCATGCACTGCAGAAAATGGATGTGATTTTCAGTCAAACCTTTAATAATTATTTGGTATGGGATAGATACATTGCCATTATAATATGAATCTCTATCTCACTTTGTCTTGATTAGCTCAGTCTTCTGAATCAGTAATTCTCAGTTTTTCCCCTCGCACAATAGCTTTTTCCTATGAAGAATAACTCTTCTACATTATTCTTAGTTAGATAAAGAGGGTTAGGATGTGGAAAAAATTTTATCTACCTCTCTCCACACAAAACTAAATAAAAGTTATAATTTGAAGCATTAAAGTAGCAAGAGTAGGGTACATATAATAACTTTCACAGCAATATTGATGTTAACATTCTAAAAAGACAGTTTTTTTTAAAAAAAAAAAGATTAGCAAGTTGTACAGCTCTGTCCCTGGCCCAGCAGAGTTGGCTCACAGGTACTTGAATTTCAGATTCTATAACAATGTAAATATGAATACTTATGGTGTTGTTTCAAGGCAATATGAAAAAAATAATGCAAGTCAGCAATGAAATAATATTCAAGAATATTGTAGTTCAGAAAAAGAGTGATGGGGAAAAAAGGTCTAAAATGGTGACAGTGAATGAATCCACTTCAATCTGGTCTACATATAGCACTTCCTGGTTAAGTCTGAATCAAAGTTTCCATATCATGGGGGTTCCAGATCAGCTTATGTAGGCTCCAAATCATAAATCAATCATACTTTTGCTTACAATTGCCTCATTTTGCTTTATTTTTACCAAGGACAAGGAAGATACTTTTTGTTGCTGTTGTGTGATGATCTGGGGCATGGCACAAAGGCAACACAGTCAGCTAATCAGTAGGAGTCCTTTTATTAGCTCCAACTTTGCTCCCAATGTCCTGGTTACCTTCTGGGCTGGAGAAAAACTCTCCTAGGAACAACCTTTGGCTGCAGAAAATCAAGTCCAAAACATGGTCAACAAAAACTGTAACTATAAGTCCAAACAAGGCAAAATGAGGTACTTAGTCTGGCAAGGCAGGAGAAGGAATTCCAGACTTGAAGGCACAGCCATAACTCAAAATGGTTGGGAGGATGCCAGGAACACAGATAACCAAAGTAAACACAAGATAAACTCATGTTTGTTCCCAGAAGGTGCTGCACTCAGCATGCATCTCTTTTAAACTTCTTTCCCAGATGTGGCTAATGAAGGGAATCAGGGCCCTTTCCTCCCCCGTAAGCCACACAACCCATGTAGCCCTAGGATGAAGAGGGAGTGGGTCTGAGTCTTTCTCTGAACTCCCTCTCCCTTGTTCTACCTCTTTCTTGCTCTGCCCAGCCAGACTTTGCCCTTCCCCAGTTTCCTCCACAGCCAATGGAGTCACACTCCCACCCCTTGTCAGCTGTTTGTCTTCCTCCTCGAATTCAGCATCTGACAGGGGCATGACATGTTGTTGGAATTCTTTGTCTAATCCTACCAAGGCTTTGTACTAAACATGACAAAGATAATCTTATTTTAGACAAGTGTTCCATATCAAGAACAGGGCAAAATAAATTTTATCCCTGTAGCAACTAACATGAATGCTTAATTTTGTGTTACATTCTCAAATAGCAGCACCATGCCCCTAAGGGAGAGAGGACGTACCACTACTTAATTCCTCCTTGTCAATCTATTGGTAAAGTCATCATCACTACCCAATGATGTTAAAAGCTTGGGGACATTTTTTAAAAAAAAGTTATCCAGTGCCAAAATTCCAGAGTAGATGTCACATGAATTTCACTAGAAGGGGCTTTCCTAACGGAAGGCAAATCTCCTTTCAACTTCCTTTTCTACCTTCTTATCTAAAGAAACATTTTCAGAGAACATCTTGAGATCCAAGGACAGCATGTTATCTAATTTTTTTTTTAACTGATCATGTGCTGTCAAGTTGGAATCAATTCTTAATGACCACAAAGATTTTTCACCATGATGATCTCTCTCTGTTTTTTTCAGGTCTCCCAATGGTCACTGTAACCAAGTCCATCTATTACCAATTCTTAAATCTTTAAATAAGCTAGTTTCAAACCACTTATAACTAGGGCTGAAATTTAAAAGAAGGCCAGATATAGCTCCAGAAAGCAAAGCACTGGTATACAATAGTATCGTTATACAGGCAGTCCACAATAGAGCTCAGAATTCCTGTGGTTAAGTGAGATATTTGTTAATTTTACATCTATTCTTGCCACAATTGTTAAGTGAATCACTGCAGTTGATAAGTTAGTAACCTGGTTGTTAAGTGCATCTAGTCTCCCCTTTGACTTTGTGTCAACTAAAAAGATGCTCCTTTGGTCTTTTTAGCTGCCAGAAAAAGGGAGTGCGGGAAAACAAGGCATTCTTTAAATGCCTAGATAATCACACCAGTAGCCCAAAGTTGTCGGAGCATAAGAAGGTTATTGGAGAGCATGATGGATGACTCTTGGAGATGGGTGTGTCCCATTGGAGAAGTCACATCCAGGGGGTGGGAGGAAGACCAGGGTCAAGGGGGAAATGTATGGTGTAATTTACTATCAGCTGCAACCAGCTTACGCCAACATAGCCACTCCTAATAAATCAATTTACTTTTCTCTGAGATGCGGCTAGAGACTTTTGATTTGAATGAGGGTGGATTTGTTGGAGCCCTGACACTTTGCTTGTCAGAAGGTTGCAAAGGGTGATCACATGACCCCGGGACACAGCAACAGTCCAGAGGTGGTATTCAGCAGGTTCTGACCGGTTCTGGAGAACCGGTAGTGGAAATTTTGAGTAGTTCGGAGAACCTGCAAATCCCACCTCTGACTGGAGATTTTACAGTATTCTTTCCCTGCCAGGCCCACCAAGCCACGCCCCCAGAACCAGTAGTAAAAAAATTTGCAGCCCACCACTGCAACAGTCATATATATGAACCAGTTGCCAAGCATCTGAATTTTGATCATATGATCATGGGGATGCTACAAATGTCATAATTGTGAAAAAATGGTCCTAAGTTACATTTTTCAGTGCCATTACAACTTTGAACCATCACTAAATAAACTGTTATGAGTCAAGGACTACCTGTACATCTGGTTCCTTACGAGTGGTTTCTCTGTCTCATTTTGAGCTCATTGAAGTTTTCTGATTTCCAGATAAGTCTTTTGAATGTGCCGTGCCAAAGCAGGGGAGCGTAAAAACACAAGTGGGCAACCTCTCATTTTGTCTGACATAGGCAAACTGAAGAGGACACTTGCATGCACAATAGCAAGTGAATGAATGGCTCAGAACAGCTGCCAGTCCTTCTGACTCTGTCCAAGTAGCACTGGATCATCTCAGCGATTCAAAGAAAGGGAGATTTTTCAGAGTGGGAAAGAAAACACCACCTCCAAACTAGCAAACAATGATCAAGGAATCTACTTGCAACCACTGTGCAATTGTAGAGGATTTACATAAATGAAGAAAAAAATCAGTCGGTCAGTTGTACTGGAAATAGAAATGTTATTGAAATTGAATCTCTTAAAAATGTTTTCAAATATTTAAACCAGGGGTCTCCAACCTTGGCAACTTTAAGCCAGGCGGACTTCTACTCCCAGAATTCCCCCAGAATTCCTCCCAGCTTTGCTGGCTGGGGAATTCTGAGAATGGAAGTCTGCCAGGCTTCAAGTTACCAAGGTCGGAGACTCCTGGTTTAAACAGTTCCTGAAAAGGCAATAGCATCAAATATCTATTTTATTTTAGTTTTTATTTTATTCTCTTTCTGAAATAGGCTGGGGGGGGGGGGTTATCTTGTCCTTTTCACTGATGTTGAAATAGAATGTCTTGTTAGAGACATTTGTCATCTTCAGTCAACAATTCAGAGTTGAAACCATTCAAGTACTAAGAGAGCCTTTGCAGTATTATGGTGCTGTGAATATGCAGTTCTCTTGCGGTATCGTATGCATGAGTATATCATTAATGGCTGGCACTGTGTGCTTCTGAACAGTAGGACCATAGTGCCTTTCTTTCATACTTTGAGGTTGGCAATTGGTGTCATTTTTACAGTACTGTAGCTCCCCCCCCCAAATCTTTTAGTAAGTTTGGTTTTTCAGAGTCAATATTTGATTATTTGATCTCAAAACTAGCAGCTGGACTTTCCGGTTCTGAAAATAGTTGCAAAAGTGAAATATTTATAAGGAAAAGGTGTTAGATACATTCTCAAACTGGTTTAGAAAGACCTTTTTAACAGCAGGAAAAAAAAATCTATTCCTAAGCCTGTTTTTGAAATTATTTTGTAGAAATAAAATACCCAAAAATATCTAATTGAACCATGTTATCTATTTATGCTGCCACACACTATGATAAATTATTTCTTAGAAAGTAAGAACAGTGGTAGTCTCAATGAATTCTATTATATTCCTTCTGGGTCATCTGTTGATGCTATACTTGCTTCACAAATAGTTAAATCCATTGAATCATACTTGATTCTGATGATGCATGAACACATATGCATGGAATGTTTTTGTTTCTGAGCTGTTGTACGAATAACATTTACTTTCTTCTGCACATTTTTCCCCCAACTTCCCATTGTAGCATACCAAAGAGTTTCTGGTGATCTCTCATCCAAATATTAATCACTTTAGCTTTTTCAAAATCAGCCAGCTAGGTGCTGCCACTTGCTGATCTTAATATTTGTTGTGAATAAAATGTGAATGCTACTCTGAATTCCCTGGCTGAAAAGTGGAATGTAAATGTAATGATGGAGTAATCTAGTAGTCAATGTTATTTATGTTGTTTGGTGTAAAAACCTTAAATTGTATAGTAGGAGAACCCCTGAAGTGTATAAAGTTACCTTCTTAGGAAGTGTCCTTGAGATGGGTATGACTGAAATTTTCAGGTGGATTATATCTGTCAAAGTGCATGATGTAGCCAACACTAAATAGACTGTAGCCTTACTGGTTTCAGTGAAAAAGCTTTAAGTATCTGCTGAGTTCTTAAATTGTAATAAATAAACTTTAAGTATCTAGAGTTCTTAAACTGTAATTTTCGTGGCATTAAGCTCCTTGTATTCACTGCATGGCACTCAGTACAAAAGTGGTATTCACAATCAATGCTTATTTGTGCATTGCAGTTTTATATATCTTAACAACCAGTTTTTGGGTAACCTGAAGATTGACCAAAAAACAACAACAATTGAACAAACAGCACACAAACAACCATCACAGTAAGACAAAATCTTGTTTATTGAACTCAGTGACTCTTGGAGAATATTTGGGTCAGTGCTTATATATTGCACTATTTGTATTGTCCTGATCCTCTAGGGATGTATGACCTACATCGTCTTCTCAATGTATTCTCACAACAGTCCTGTGAGGCTGGTTGACTCGGGGTCTTCCTATGAACAGGATAGCTGAAGATTTGAACTCTAATCTCACTGGTCAAAAAATCCAATTCTCTATCCACTACATTAGCTCTAAGGTAAGCCCTTGACTAGCCCTTTTATGTGACAGAGAATTTAATACTTTCAGTTATCATCGAAGAGAGGAAAAAACAGTAAGGAAACTTTTGGAAGTTGGAGTGGTACAGAATTTTAAGAAAGGCTGTCAAGGCTGTTGTTAGCCAGATCACATTCTGCTTTTATTGACTGAAGCGTGCCAAAGCTTAGGTGGTATGTCAGTGCCAAAAAGACAGCTTGTGATAAGCCCTTTCATTGTACTGAGTCATTCTGCAAACAACAAATCATGCCATGCGAACTCGAGGAGAAAGTTTCTGAACTTCATATGATCTCTGAGTGGAAAATGATTTGGATCCAATGTTGGAGAAATGCATAAATGATTTACGACATCTCAGTGTACGGCTGGTCAGTTTATCTCTCTCTCTCTCACACACACACACACACACACACACACACACACAAACACACACACCCATGCCTTCCCTGCCTTTTCAATGTTAAGCACTGACAAGACAGCTCCAGTCTAGAACTTCAAAATCCTTCAGTTAAATTACTCCTCGCTCTCGATAAATACGCTTAAGTTTGCTACCACACAGTACAATTTTACAACAGCTAAAAATAACTTTGCTATTCAGTAGAGAAATCATCACATGCAAAAGTTCAAACTTTGCCTTTGCTAAGTGGACCTCAGTCGGAACATACTTTGAATTGCATCACTTTTGTTTAAAAGGCAGATGTGCAGATGTTCCTCTCTCCCAAGCAAAGCCAAGAAGTTTGTCCAAGATGTAAGGATTTGTACCTTTATCATCAACACATTTCTATTTTTCTTTATTATGTGTTGTTCAAATGGAGGAGGAGCAATGGAAGACAGGAAACAAATCATTATAAAAAGGTTCATTTGGAAGTTCTTTTATGTGTGATACTTTGTGTAGTTAGTTGCATGGCAGGATAATATGTAATTTGAAAACAGATCTACAGCTTCCACAAAAGACAGACAATATAGGGTACTATCGGTCTTGTGACACTATGCAACTATTCTGTCTTTTCTTCCAAGCATTTTCTGGGAAAAGAAAAAAAGGCTGTAGGAAAACATCATCATCTGTATAATGCTGGGAAAGCACATGAGTGATTTTACAATAAAATCTTTATCTAGGAGCATTCACCAAGATTACAGTCCATACCTGATACAGAATATAGCTTGAAATAATCACAACTGCAAAATATACATAAAAAGTTGATATATGTTAAAAACTCTGTTTACTTTAATACTTGATTGCAGCCTGAGCACATAATCTTCAAGAAGTAGCAAGCAGCACAGTTCTACACTGAAACAGGCACCAAGGATTACTATTTCAATGCTGTATTTTTTTTTTCCTGACTTTAATGAGATGATCATAGAATTTTAGAAATGAGGGCGAGAAGGGGAAGTCAAAGTACAGTCTTGTTTCTTGATGGTCTTACAAGGCATATACACTCAGCTCTCTCTTGGGCCTGTAATTTGCAGTTTTCCTCCCTTAAATCAAAAGGTTGGCCATAATGCCATGCAAATCCATGCATATTAAATACCTGATTGATCAGGAGCTTATCTAAGGTGCTGGCCTCTTTGTTATTTGAAATTCATCAGGTAGCTGTTTCCAAGCCTGCGTGGGGGAAGGAAATTCACCCAAGGATTAGTTAAGCATTAATAGATCAGATGTGCTTTCAGCATTCTTAAGTACTGCAAGTTTATAAACAGCAGTAATTATATAATGGTTAGAGGGAGAGGTGGAAAAGAGGAACAAAAGCAAGAATGGAGAAGCAGGGTACGAAGAGTATAAGCAATAGAAAAAAAAATCAGAAGGGTTGGAAACTTGTTTTGCAGCAAACAATATTACACTAAATATTTCTCTTCTGTTTGCCATTTGGCTTGCTAAAATGAGCACTGCAGATAGAATTCCATTGTTCTTATTTAATAGTAAAATGATTTCGGCTTCTATGTTGGAATGATATGGTGGAATGATTCAGGCTTATATGGTTTTGGTCTTTCCTTTTCCTTAAAAGGATGATTTGAGACTTGTAAGGGGTACCTATATAAGTTGGCAAATTGAATGTCCTATGTCAGAGCCAATGCAAAAAGAAAAAGAAAGGCAAGCAAATACAAATTGTTGAGCAGCTTCACTGCTGTGTTGTAACCTTCCTGCTTGTTATAAGAATCAGGCGAGTGATCAAAGAG
This sequence comes from Bungarus multicinctus, assembly GCA_023653725.1. Lineage (NCBI taxonomy): Eukaryota > Metazoa > Chordata > Lepidosauria > Squamata > Elapidae > Bungarus > Bungarus multicinctus. The sequence goes on from CM042836.1 coordinate 135,817,687, forward strand.
CATACTAGACCTGGAAACGTTGCAGAGTCCCTGACTTGCCTTGTAACTTGCGTCATCCACTGTCATGAGAGAAATGAGTTACTAGACTAAGATTCAGGTGCCAGAAATTTCCAGAAGCCATTCAAACATCAAGCCTAGTGTCCAAAGAGGACAGGACTATAAGTATATACCGGTAGCTGAAGGGTCGCTAACTAATAGAAGTGCAAAGGTCTGGAGGCTGCTCTGAACAGAAGTTCTGCCTTTTCCCCTATTCCTTGATGTTGCTTGTTGGCAGGGGCGGGCTTCAAAAAGTTTAGCACAGGGTTTTCTTCCCGGTTGCTGGGTGGGCATAGCCATGGTGGGTGTGACCTAGTCATCCTCCTGCACCATAGCAGGGGGAGAGGGGCACCTTTGCCCTCCCCAGGCTCCAGAGGCTTTCCTCAAGCCTCCAGGAGGGCGAAAATGGCCTTCTCGGACTCCAGAGGATCAGAAAGCCAGAAACGGGCCCATTTCCAACCTTCCCGAACTTCCAGGAGGCCCATTTTTCACCCTCTCCAAGCTTCCACGTGCACGCTGCATCCAAAATGGGCCGTGTGGGGACTCCTGGGAAGGGCAGGGCAGGGTGGGTGGGGCCAGCCAAGAGTGGGATTTGGGGGTTGTCAAAACGAAAACATTCAGTTTTATAAATTAGAGGAAATGAATCATGTTTTTCTGTTGCCAGCATACTTTATTTACAAAATAACTAAGAAACCAAAAAAACAGCAGTACCATCCTACTAAGCAAGCAAAAGAAAACTATAATGAAAGATGAAGTAGAAGTAAAACTCCCCCCCCCCTGCACACATGCGCAGTAAAACATAACTTCACAAGACACTCATATCTTATTACTATGGAGACTTGATAACCAGTCCAGCTTATTTTGTAAACTTCTGTGGAAAGCTCCTCAGACAAACAAAATAAATGCAGTGACAGGGGTTCTCCAAACTGCATAGAATCTTAGATAGGGGCTCTCCCGAATCCCTGGGAACCCCCAGCAGCCCAAACCTGCTTGTTGGTGATTCAAAGGACTCACCACAAGAGTGCAATTGGTGTAGACAGCTAAGTATTTACGCTGTCTCTCCTCTTTGTCTTAGAAAATATTGACCTGAGATCACATCTGTGTGTTTTTCCGCCAGGTCTATGGAACTCCTCCAAGCTGGCTTATCCCAATAATCTATTTCTTGTAAATAAATGTCCTTTTGGTTATACTTATAAAACCTAATTTACCAATCGTTGCTCTCAGGAAAACCAACATGTAAATGCTTCAGTTTCCAACACTGGTTAGCTAAATGGCTTCTTTCTACTTTCAAGTTTCCACATGAAAGCAATTTTGTGAGATAGGTTGTGTCCCTCCAGGGCCAGTCCATGAACACTGGTGAGCAGAGGTAGTTTCGGAGGAACCAACAGAGATTCTTAATTTGCCTTTATTGCTTTGCTTTGCTTTGCTGATTTAACAGGTGTTACTTGCCGTATCAAAACAATATGACCCTTGGCCTCCCTTTCTAAATGAAGCATTTTAACAGCAGTACAATGCCTACCAATTAAGAGATGGAGTTTTGGCTCTTCACTTAGAAAAGATTCTTTCTGAAGTTGCAGAAAAGTTCATTTTCTTTTAAGATATACTATTATTTTGACATCTGCTAAGAGAGCAGAAACACAATTACTCATTGGTTTGAACAGTGGCAAGCATGAAAATCTTGCACATATTTTTCTTATTAGGATTGCCATATCCCAGCTTAACCAATCTAAATGATTATTATTTCACATCAGCAAATAAAATTGTAACTCTTTGCTCCCATCTAGTGGCCATCTAGATTTTTGTAGCTTGTTTATTTTTATTTATTTATTTATTTTGTCAAATAATTATTAGAAAACAGGTATAAGTATAAACATGGTAATAAACACATGAAATGGATATGAACAACAAAAAAGAAACAATAGGACAGGGACGGTAGGCACGTTGGTGCGCTTATGCAGGCCCCTACAGAACTCTTAGGAAAGGAGTGAGGTCAATAGTAGACAGTTTAAGGTTAAAGTTTTTGTGGTTTGGGGAAGAAACCACAGTCAGGTAGAGTATTCCAGACATTGACCACTCTGTTGCTGAAGTTGTATTTCCTGCCATCAAGTTTGGTGCGGTTAACCTTGAGTTTGTATCTATTGCGTGCTCTTGTATTGTTATGCTTGAAGCTGAAGTATTCATTGACAGGTAGGACATTGCAATATATGATTTTATGTATTATACTTAGATCGAACTGAAGGCAGCATAGTTCTAGGTTTTCTAGGTCTAAAATTTGAAGTCTGGTGGCATAAGGTATTCTGCTGAGTAGAGGAGTGGAGGACTCTTCTCGTAAAATATTTCTGGACTTTCTCAATTGTATTAATATCAGATATGTAATGTGGGTTCCAGACTGATGAGCTGTATTCAGGTATTGGTCTAGCAAATGTTTTATATGCTCTAGTTAGTAGAGTGATATTACCAGAGAAAAAGCTACACAGGATTAGGTTAACAACTCTTAATGCCTTTTTGGCTATGTAGTTAGAGTGGGCTCTAGCACTTAGATCATTTGAGATGAGTACTCCAAGGTCCTTGACAAAGTTTGTGTCATCAACAAGGTTGACCCTACCATACATGTACCTATTTATTTAATTAGTGTATGGCAAATACATGGACTTATAGTGGTTCAAATGTTAATGTCCAGTCCACCCAGCCATTCAAGGACATTTATTTATTTATTTATTTTATTTATTAAATTTCTATACCGCCCCCTCTCCCAAAAAAAGGGACTCGGGGCGGTGCACAGCCAACTAAAAACAAAAACAATATATACAATTAAAACACATTAAAAACAATTACATTAGAGGCCGGATATACAATTTGAGAATATAAAACTAATAAAAAATTTAAAAATTTAAAATACCAAGTTTTAAAATCCCCAAAAATCGTTACTAACATGTCTATGTTGTCTATGTTGAAAAAATCAGACATTGGGCTGGTGTAAGCTCTTGATGGACATTCGAATACAATGTGATGGATATTTTGTCAAGGAGCACCACAGTCATACTAAGGGGTAGAGACAAGACCCCACTTAAGCAATGGGTCCTGTCAGACACCATGTTGGATACGGATCCTGTTCAGAGTTTACCAATCCTGGCGAGTAAGGTCAAAACACAAACACATTCTCAAGGAGTGACGATGGCTGAACTTACACTGGTGCTGATGATTAACATTCTTACATCTCTTATAAATGTATACAATTTGTTTCTCTTGGACTCCAAAGATAATTTTTCCATGCGATTGTCAAAAATAACGTTTTTTCTCCTCCCCCCTACATTATCCCCCATATCTCCCCAATTGGCTGTTCTGTTTTGTTTTGATTTGTTTTTAAATTGGCTAATTTGTTTAAATTTGCAATACTGAAAGGTCAGGCAACCCCTCCAAATAGCTGAAGAATGAATCTAATAAAAACATTTTACTAAACAAAAGTCATTGCTTATCTAAGTATCTAAGAGCAAGGTGCTTAAAACAATAGTTTGTATTATTTATCTTAAATTGTATTTTTATTGTGTATTTAAGATCTCATTAAAGATAAGACCTCGTTTGATATGATCTTATTAAAAAAATCTGCAGTGTAGAATGGTATTGATTTAATGTGTGAGCTATTTTGGAAAGATTATGGTCTTGAGAGCAGCCAAAACGAATAAAATGAATAATGACATGAAGATTATGTTATTTATACATTGTAAAATAGAAGGGTTTTTTTAAATTTGACTGACTCTTTGTTTTAAATTGTGATCCGATGGACAGTTCCAAGTGAACAATAAGTAATTTTCTATTTGTGTTAGATGAAAAATCCTTTGCAGTTTCATAGTGATCTAAATTCCTTGAATGCCTAGCGAAGTTTTTCTTGCTTCTGGGAAATCAGTCTGTGTCCAACTCTAGGTACAAGCAGCTACAAATTCACATCTGAACTGTAATATTTGTTAACTTAGCAGTCAAGCTCAAACCAGGCACTTAGGCTTGGCGTTGTATTGAATGTAAATGGTGATTGTAAGGCTTCAAAACAGAAAGTAGGCCTCACCTGTTTGCATTTTAAAATCTTATTGCAAGACTAGAAACATTAGAGGCAGGAATAGAAATCGGGAAAAGACCAGAAAACATCTAGAGTTGTACTATGTTATGTCTTAGAGATCTACAAATTCAGTTACCTCAGGGCCACATTAGGATTTCCATGACATCTTAAGATTGCATTCCCAAGATGGATGGGGCCAGAGGCCCCTTTAAGGAGTAAGAACACTTAAATGTTGATGAGGCTTAAAGCATAAGCAGTAGATCCTCCTACGACCACAACTGAGCCTGAAATTTCTGTTGCTAAGCAAGACATTGGTTAACTTGCCCCATTTTATGATCTTTTTTGCCACAGCTGTTAAATGAATCACTACAGCTGTTCAGTTAGTAACAAGATTGTTAAGTGAATCTGGCTTCCCCATTGACTTTGCTTGACAGAAGGGGATCCCGGGACATTGCAACTGTCATAAATACGAGTCAGTGGCCAAGCATCTGAATTTTGACCATATAATCTTGGGGATGCTGCAATGGCCATAAGTGAAAAACAGTCGTAACTCATTTTTTTCAGTGCCATTGTAATTTTGAATGGCCTCTAAATGAACGGTTATAAGTCAAGGACTACCTGTATTTTGTTCCTCATTACTGCAAAATACAAAAAAAGGGTCAGAACCATTTGGACCTGCTCATTCTGGGGAGAAGCTCCAAAGGCCACTAAAAATATACTCTGATATACTGCACACTGTCCATGAGCCACACTTTCTGTATCTTTGTTTGATATGTTCATTGTAGACAATATTCAAACAGTGTTACATTCCCAGTAGAAGTGTAAGCAGTAACTCGGACTTCTAGAGACTCTTTGATGTATTGACTCTGAATTGGGTACTGAATCAAAGGATTAAGCCCAACATTAATCAATGCCAAGAATCAATAAGAAGCAAGTACACTAAGTCAACCATGATCCAGCTAGCTACTGACTGACTGATATTCCATATTGGTGCAATCTAAAAAAAACCCAAGTGGACCAAGATTTGGGACAATGTGGACTGTCAATATCAACCCTACTTGCTTTAGGTCTAGACTAAAACCTTGATAGAACTTAAGTAAAGACATGGATATTCAGGTAGACAGAGCCAAATTTCCCCATCTCTTACAAATTGCTCTCCGTTCTTGGACACTGCAATCACTACTTCGATATCAAAGTAAGATATCACAGTTCATTTTTTAAATCTTCTCTCTCCTCCCCACCAATGTAAGTGAATACTTCAGATTGGAACAATTGTGTCTCAAGGTTAGTAGAAGAAGCTGTTTTGAATTAAATACCATATCACTTATGTTGACAAAAACTGAATATGCTGGAAGTTAATACAACGATTATGATATTTGTAGTACACAATGCATTTTCTCAATCAGGGGTCACCAGCTCTGATTCATAGACTGCTACTAGTCCACAGCCTGTTGAAAACTGGTCCACACAAGTAGAGGGTGAGCTCGCCATGCTCCACTTGTGCATGCGCTGGGTTAGGTTGCATACCAAAACCATCCCCTCCTCCCTGCAACCACCCGCCGCTGCCGATCTGCAGAGTCAGAAAGGTTGGGGATCATTGGTCTAAATCAATGTTTATTAGAATAATTCACCTTCATTAATTTAGAAGGCTGTATAGTAGCTGGTGTCATGTGTACCTCCATAAGGCCTCTCTCTTCTTCTAACAAGGAGGATAAATTCATGTTTGGAGAAACAACTCTAATCTTCTTTTTCTACTGTTACTATTAGTTGCAGGACCTTCAGAGTAATATGAAGTTGGGATCTCTCACCTGACCTGCTTGGGTGGCCAGATTCTCAATCCTGAAAGAACTATAACCAGTAAGTTAAAGTTGACAAGAAAAAATATAGGCAAGAGCATTGGGTATTTTCAGTGCTGCTATGCTCAATTATACAATTTACCTTTTCTCACATTTTCTATCCATCTATTCCTTGGTTTGTCTCTTGATCAATGATTGTGACCTCTGTATCTTGATTCATGTCTCTTATTCCCCACGTACTCTCTTTGTTGATTTCTTGAATTAATAGATACTTTATTCTTTCCATTCTTCCATTGGCTTTATACAAACATCACACATTCCCAAATTGTTTGAGTCTTGTCACCTGGTGTGGGTGTGGGTGGGTGTTTGTGGGTATGTGGGTGTGTGAGTGTGTTGGAAATGGGGTCATTTTTAAAAGAGGGCAGGTCTCTGATTCTGCCCCCTCTGTATTCCAGAAAGAGGAAGACAGAAAGCTTTCTATTCAAGAACAGGTGGTAGCAGTTTTGATATCTACCCAGATGGATATTGTGGAAGTCATGGGTGTCTGCACCATATTGGCTAATTATAAGTGAAAAGGTTCAGGTGGTGTATGTGTTGGACTTAATCTTTTGATTTAGATGGAGATCTGATAGGCTTGCGCTATACCTGTTTATGAACAGCAAACCCTACTACTGTACATGCATCCACTCAGTAGTGGGATTCAATTTTTTTTACTACCAGTTCTGTGGGCATGGCTTGGTGGGCATGGCATGGCTTGGTGGGTATGGCAGGGGAAGGATATTGTAAACTCTCCATTTCCTTCCCACTCCTGGGGGAATGTTACTGCAAAATCTCATTCCCTTCCCACCCCACAAACCTGCTTTCCAGCTCCATTCTCCTGTGCAGGCCAACCAAAGAAGAGTCAGCCGATCAACTGGGACTCAATGGGAGGCAGAGAAAAGATGGGATTGGCAGGGCCAGTCAGAGGTGGCATTTGCCGGTTCTCCCACCTACTCTAAATTTCCACTACCGGTTCTCTGAACTACTCCAAATTTCCGCTACCGGTTCTCCAGAACTGGTCAGAACCTGCTAAATACTACCTCTGCATCTACTGCTTCTTTTCAGAGAGTTTCTGCTAAATATTTTACTTACTATGAATCAGCTATCATACATGCAAATGCTTCCATTAGTGTTAGATAATAAATTATTCATTTGAAAAAAAATACAAAAACTTGTATCTTTGGGATAATAATACAGGAGATTTTAGTACATTCGCTTTACAAAAAGCCTAATGAAAGTACGCTGAATTGCTCTCACAGTTAAAAAGTAGAAATACTATGCCTTGTACTTTGCCCAGAGTTGAAATGGTGCAAATTATTATATCCAAAGCAGCCAGGAATGAGAAAAGCAGAAGATAAGTAGAAAGTGAATGGATGAAGGAAATGTACATTGGAAGATATCATTTCCACTCACAGGATTAAGGAGATTACCTGGGAAATAGAAGAATTTTCAGAAAAGTATTATTAGTTGAATTAATAATTATTAATAATTAGTTAAGAGAGCCAGTTTGGTCTAGTGGTTAAGGCATCAGGCTAAAAAGCAGGAGACCATGAAACCTAGTTTGGCCTTAGGTATGAAAGCCAGCGGAGTAATCTTGGGCCAGTCAGTTTCTCTCAGCCCAATCCACCTCAGAAAGTGGTTGTTGTGGGAAAAATAGGAAGAGGAAGGTGTGTTGGATATTTCTCTGCCTTGAGTTATTTATTTAATGAAAACAATAAAGGCAGGTTTACAAATATTATTTATTCTTAAAAAATTGGAAATGAATGAGTTTTTTTATGGATAATGACAATATATTACATTTTATATAGGTAACTTCAACATACCTGGGTTCTATTCCTTGCCAAGTTTTGATGCATATTTCCCTTAACTTGGAATTATTACAGTATTAAAAAAAGGGAAATGTTCATCCATAATCAACCAAGTAGCATTGGGGGAAAAAATTAAAACCTTCATTTTCAGCTCTTTTTAGAGCTCAAGCTATAGCCTGGAAATAAATCTCATAAAGAGGGGTGGTAGTTCACTTATTTGCTTAGTCAAACTGGAAAATCTTTGTTAATCAGTACAGTTGAATGACTAATCACATATACATAGTATGTATCTTTCATCCTGATTTCATTCTTCAAACCTCCCATTTCCTGATACAATCACAAATCTTAATAGTCAAACTCTTCGGTAAACATGTATCCAATTAAAAAGAAAATTAAGGGTTTTTTAAAATATATTTAGCCCTTATTTATTTCTTCACATTCATGACAAAGATATCCAATTTACAGGAAAATCAATATTAAAAAAGGAAGATGAGAAAGACAAGAAAAGCATTTAAAAATGGAGGGAGGGATGTGTTAGGAAGAACTAAAATAATGAAATTGCTCTAGAACCTTTATAAATATTTTAAGGCCACAACAGAGACTGTTCATATTTTGCATTGCAGCATTTCAAAGCAGATTCCATTTTTTCTCTTTATCATGCTTAACGAGTTCAATTTTTAATGTTTTTAACATAAAATGGGCGATTTATATCCTGCTAAGCACTGTAAACTGTTTTGAAGATTATGAGATGCTAGTATAACAGACAATTCCTATAATAAAGCAGCCTTTCAAATCAGTTGGTCTTTTTCTATTTGCTGGAACCATAAATTTCATGCTCTATTAATCAATTTGAATATTTTCTGATTAGGTAATTTAATATAAGGAAAATAGTACTTACAGAAAGTGTTTAAATTTTTAATACTATGCTAGTCTGAATTAGCTAGTAGAATTTTAATGAGATGTTCCACTTTTTACTGTTCAAGTTTTCTGATGTGATTATATTTTCAAGGAGATAATTGACAAAGGATTTTTCTCACAATAGTTTTCAACATCTCAACATTTAGTGAATTTCATCCTAGAGCTGACTTAGAGACTTAATAGAAAATATTTAAGAAGTAACATTAATGGAAACTTTTAGAGAATATGCTATCTGGCTCCCTTCAACCTTTTTTAATGTCTAAGTTTTCCCGTATATTATTCCCCAAACAAGCAAATTGCTGAGGGCTTTTATATGCATAATATGCAAAATGCTTACTAATTATGCAAATTTTATTTTTATTTTTCCTCTCAGTGACCTTTGGAGAAAGTTTTACATTCTAAAACTATAATGCATGTGTATGCAATTCAGTAAAAGCAAATGTTATATGCTAAGAAAGAAATCTACTTCTGCACATTCATAATTGTCTGAGTTACCATAACTTATAGTATTTTGCTGCTGAAAATGTATGCTGCCACTATTTTGCCCAAATCCTGAATTTTTCCATCACTTTAGTGTGTTGCTTATACAACCTGCTTATACAACTTTCAAAAAGCTCTCAAGTTTGAAAAATAGTAATTAGTCCCTTATCACTATGATATCTACAGAAACTAGAGAATTCAAAATTGTTACTTGAAAATGAAGCTAATTGCAGTTTGAAAAGATGAAGATTTATTGGATATTAACATTATGATGTCTCTAAATTTTGCAATGCCGAAAATTTTTTTGTAAAAAAATGCATGTTTTGTACCATGAAAATAACATTTAAAATATACAATCTTAGGGGAAAGATAATTGCAAAAATTAATTGTCTGTAGAGAGGCTTATTAAAAGAACACCATCCAAAAATAAATGCATATTTTCATGGAGGTTCTTCCGAAAAGATAATCAATAATGAAAGTTTAAGAATGAGTCAAATAAATTTTGAGATTGGAAAAATGACAAACTGAAATGGACAGATTCACTCATCCATCCTCAGCATTTTAGGTTAGGTTAGTGCCAGCTGTAATTTCTGAATGACTGTAATAATGAGAAATAGGATTGGGATTTTTCAACACAATGGGACCAATAATTGGTCAAAATACTGTAAGAGGCTCCCAGATTATTCATTCATTCATTCATTCTTCCTTCTCTCCCTCCCTCCCTCCCTCCCTCCCTCCCTCCCTCTCTCTCTCTCTCTTATATATGCATGACCAATTTACAGCACAGTGAATTCCATTGACAACCTGTCCATTTCTGCACATTCCAAAGTTTTCTTTATAATCATAAAGTCAGGAGGAGTATTTTCGCATTTCCAATTTTGGGCAAAAGCAAGTCTTGCTGCTAATATATGGAGCATAATATATAATGATTTTTTACTAATTTTTTGTTTTAAAATTCCTAATAAAAATATCTCTGGTTTCAATTCAATTTTAACTTTTGTAATTTCTTCTAGTCAATTTCTGATTTTCCGTCAATAATTTTTTGCTTTTGGGCAGGTCCACCACATGTGGTAGTAGGTTCCCTGCTCATGGCCACATTTCCAACAACTTGCCGAATTATGGGGGAATATTTTTGTGAGCCTCGCTAGCGGTAAGTGCCAGCGATAAAACATTTTGTATAAATTCTCCTTATATGTTGCTGATAGAGTTAATTTATAATTTATTTTTCATAGGTTTTCCCAATCTTCCAAATTAATACTATATCCAAAGTTTTTGGCCCAGGTTATCATTGTTTCCTTCACAGTTTCTTCTTCCAATTTATATCTTAACAAATACTTATACATTTTGGTAATCATTTTTCTCTATGGCCCCTGTAAAAATTTATCCAATTCTTGCTGATCCAAATATATCCCATACTGTTCTATGTCTTTCTTATATCTAGTTTGGATCTGTAAGTACGGCCACCAGTCTACTTGTGTTCCTTATAACTCAAGCTCCTGCTTAGATTTTAATTACCCATGTTCATCTAGTAGCTCTTTATAGCTCATTGTCTTATTTAGATCTAAAACATTCGAGTATACCATAGCTTCCATGGTTGACATCCAGATTGGGATCTTTGTATAATGGTTTCATTTTAAATTTTCCCAAACCCCTAGTAATGTATCTCTAATTTGATGTCTTTGAAAGTATGAATGGAATTTATTTTTCCCTTCCCACTTGAACACGTGCCAGCCAATCTGCAGGTCATGTCCTTCTAATATTAACACTCATTTATTCTTTAAATTTACCCAATCTTTAATCCATGTTGCGGCCTGATAATAGAGTTCCCAATCTGGAAATCCGAACCCTCCCTTATCTTTATATCCTGCAAGAGCTTTAGTTTTATCCAGGCCTTTTTCCCTTGCCAAATAATTTTTTAATTGTTTTATTTACTTCTTCAAAAAAGGTTTTGCCTAATTTTATTGGAATTATTTGAAAGAGGAATAATACCTTAGGTAATACAGTATATTCATCTTAATAATAGCAATTCTCCCTATCAATGATATCTGAAGTTTCCCCCACTTTTCCAAATCTTTTTGTATTTGTTTTAATAATTTCTCATAATTATCTGTTTTTATCGATGAACAGTTAGTTGTCAGCCACATCCCAAGATATTTCAATTTTTTTGTTGTTTGAATCCCCAATTTCTTCTCCAATTCCACCTTCTGTTTCACCATCATATTTTTTGTTAATATCTTTGTTTTTTCTTTATTTATTTTTAGTCCCGTCACTCTGCCAAATTCTTCAATTTCCTGTAGCAATATATGTCCTGTTTCCAGAGGGTCTTCTATGATGAATGCCACTTCATCGGCAAATGCTTGCATTTTATATTCTTCTGTTCTAATTCTCAGTCCTTTTATTTCTTGATCATCTGTAATTTGTGTTAATGGTACTGCAATAATAAATAGTAGTGGCGATAGCGGGCATCCCTGTCTTACTCTTTTTGATATATTACATGTCTTCGTTAATTCGTCATTTAAACTTATCTTCGCTGTTTGAGTGGTATATATGGCTTTGATCATATCTAAAAAAAATTCTCCAAAATTCATTAGGTACAGTATAATTGATTAATTAAAAATTTCCAATTCAAATTGTTGAAAGCTTTTCATTCATCTATAAACATCAACGCCAATTACTTGTCTGGGTGTGCCTCATAATACTGTAATACATTCATTATCAATCTGGTGTTATTTCTTAGATGTCTCTGTGATATAAATCCATTTTGATCAGGGTAGATATAGTCATGCAAAATATTTATTGTAATAAATATTTTGCAATCAACATTAAGTAATGAAATTGGTCTATAGTTTTGTATCTATTGGTCATTGGTATTCTCTTTTAAAATAAGGGTAATGTAGGCCTCTGTCCATGAATTTGGGAGTTTTGACTGTTCTAATGTTTCATTGTACAGATCCAACATTAACTGTTCCAATGGTGTTTGAATTTCCTTATATAATTCTGTGGGAATCCTATCTGGTCCTGGTGATTTATTACATTTTTGTCTACTAATTGCCTCTTTCATTTCAGTCATTGTGATTTCAGCATTTAACATTTCCTTTGTGAGATCTGGGGTTGTTTGGTATATTTCTCTCATTCAAATATTGCTTGATCCTCTCTTCTGGTATCTCATCCTGGGTGTACAATGCTGCAAAATATTTCTGGGCAATGGATTGTTTTTCTTCTGCCAAATGATATAGAATTTCATTTTCATCCTATAGGATTTGTATTGTTTTTTTCTCCTTCTCTTTTTTCAGTTTATGGGCCAACCATCTCCCCGCTTTATTAGCATACTCAAAGTAATTTTGTTTCACCATCCTGAGGTTCTGTGACATTTCATCCTGTAAAGTTAAATTTATTTTATGTTTAATCACTTCCCTCTTTTTTAATTTCTTCATTCTGTGGTTCTTTTTGCATTCTATGTTCCAATTGTTCAAGTTTCTCTTGTAGTTCTGTCTATTGTTTCCTCTTTTCTTTATTCTTTTTTGCTCCATATGCAATTGTTAGGTCACGCAGGTATACTTTGGTTGTGTCCCATAGATTTTGCAATGTTGTTTGGTTGTTCATATTATCTTTAAGGAATAGTTTCTGTTCTTTTTCTAACATTTGTGTATAATTTTTGTCCCTAAGGAGTTTCTAATTTAAAGTCCATCTTCCTCTCTTTTTTCTCTCTTTTCATTTCACTATAAGTGGGTTGTGGTCTGCCCATATGTTCAGCAGTATCTCTATCTTCTCTATATCTTTTGCTACTTCTGACTGTTTCCTAGTATGATTGATTCCTTATTGTACCCTATGACTATCATTAAGTGTTGTACCTTATGATTCTCAACTCCTGACAAATGTATCTTTTCTTTTATGTATACTGAGAGTATTTACACCAAGACAAATTCCTTGTGTGTCCAATCATACTTGGACAATAAAGTATTCTATTCTATTCTATTCTGAATCCATCCACACCATGTCAATCCTAGACCAGGAACTATGTGGGTTTGAAAAAAATGAATATTGTCTCTCCTGTCTATTAAGTTCTCTCCACATATCTTTTAAATTTAATTCTTGTGTCAATTTATGAAATATGTTTGGCAGTGTTTTCCTTTTTTGTTGTTTTGTTGTATAGCCTTTTTCTATATCTACAACTACATTGAAGTCCCCTATAATGCATATGTTTTCCTGTTCTAATACTACTATCTTCCGAAGTATCTTACTGTAATATTCTTTTTGCTTGGTGTTTGGAGCATATATTACTATTAACAATACTTTCTTTTGGTTTATTTGTATTTCTACCATTAGGGTTCTTCCTTCATCATCAGCAAATATCTGATTCAGGTTTAACCATTGCTTTATATACATTGCTATCCCTCTTTTCTTTTTCTATGCCAATGCAAGGTATAATTTTCCCAATTTAGGTTATTCTAAAATATTGCCATACTTCTTTTCAATATGCACTTCTTGCAGACAGGTAATATCAGCATTCTGTTTCTGGAGTTTAGTTAATACTTGTTTTCTTTTTATTAGAGCATTCAGTCCACTTATATTAAGTGATAGAAGTATGACTTCTTCTGCTATGTTATTGTTTATAATGAGTTCTCTCTCCTCTCCTTGTTCTTATCTCTCTTTGCAACCATGTCTTTATCTTCTCCACTTCTTGGTGTTCAATTTCCCATCATCCTCTCACTTTTTGGTCCGATCCCTTTTCTTCCACTGGTTGTTGCACCTGGCTTTTTCTCTCTATCTCTTCTCTACTATCCTGTTCTTTGTCTGATGCCATGTAGTGTTCAAAAAATTATTGTGCTTTGTCAGTGTATCTATGCAAATTTTCTTCTGCCAGGAAATCAGCATGCCTTCAGGGATAAACCATCCGAACGATATTCTGTTTTTAATTAGCTGTGATGACAAAAAGTTGTAATTCTGTCTTTGTTCCCTTACCCTCCTGGGGACCTGTTTTAGCATCACAATTTCTCCTCCTTTGTATGTTTCTCTTCCTTTGTATTCTTTTTTTTAATATACATTTTATTTGGGTTTTCACAAAGACATACAAATAAAACATCTTGTTTTGAGAATAGCATGATCCCGGGTTATCACTTTTTCATACAGACACAAACTCAATTTTATATTCATCTTTGTGTCCTATTCCATATCTCATTACTATTTTAAGATTTTCTCCATAATTTTTCCCCTCTCATGATTTTCTCAACTATATTTTTAATTATCTCATATCTGGATTCAATTATATATCTTTTTCTAAGTTTCAATGTCTTTCTAATCATTATATTTATACTTTTGTCTGTCCTGTTTCAATTTCATATCATTTTTTCTCATTAAACAAATTTTCCCCTGTAGTTACTAATTGGAGTATGATACCTTTATATCTTTTAATTTTATCCCTTCAACTCTTATTTAAGCTTCAATTTATGGCTTTAGAATTATAACAATCAATATAGTACATAACTTCCAATTGAATTCTGCTTGGTACATTCTTAAAATACACACTATGTTCTTTAAAATATATATATATATAAAACAATAGTAAATAAAACACTCATTCCATTCCAATTCAATTCTATCATTAATTCCCTCAACACTGTTCAACTATTTACAAAGTGTTCACTACTATTACTGTTAATCTTCTCATCACTCCTTATCACCCATCCCCTCCCACTTGTGACTATAACTTTGTTGCTTGTATCCTCTGTTTCCTAGTATGATTTGATGTTGATTGTACCCTATGATTATCATTAAGTGTTGTACATTATGATTCTTGATTCTTAACGAATGTTCCTCCTTTATGTATACTGAGAGTATTTACACCAAGACAAATTCCTTGTGTGTCCAATCACACTTGGCCAATAAAGTATTCTATTCTATTCTATTAATATTAGTTACAATCTTAACTTCTTTAACATTTCTTTTCAATTGAGTATCATACTTCCTTGGGAACACTTATAAACTTTCCATAATTAATTCTTCTTTTCCATATTCTCTTCACTTATATTTTTATAAATCATTAATAATAAATAACATGTTCCCATCCTTTCCTAATTTCATTCTCTCATTCTCTTTATTTCATTTATTTATTAACAAACATTCCATTCCATTACAATAAGTATTTTATCCATCATTTTAATCATACATTGTTTCATATTTTCTAAAATTATTTCTATTTCTAATATAACAATACTATCTTATGTACCTTTGCAGAAATCCCTTTTTCAATTAAATTTTCACCCATTGTCTCTAAATACTTTCAAATCTTATATATTTTCCGTTTCTCTATATCTTGTTTCTATCTTTTATAACTTCTTTTCCTTTCCTTCTTCCCCCTCTTCTTCTCCCTCTCCTTTTTGCCACCTTGTCTCTCTACTTCTAATTCTCTCTTTTGTTGCTTCCTAATATTATAATTATTTTTCAAAATATTCTTTTTCTTTGTTGTTGTCTTTTCAAATCTTAAACTTTCCACTCTCTTTCCCCCCTTTCCTTTCTTTTCCCCACATAAAATTACTTGATCATCAAAGATGGTTTCTTCTTTGTCCCAACCTTCTTGTTCTACAAGTGTTTCTTGTTGTTTATCATAGTTCCAGACCTCCATTTCTAAAAATTGAAATATGAAGCCAAAAGAACCTCTTCTTTCTTGTGCATCTTCTTTGTATTTTTTAAGTTCCATTTTCAGTTCTCCCAAAAGTGATGCCATTTTAAACACTTTTAAACAACCACCTGATTGATTTTAGTCATTTAAATCCAATAGCCAAAAATCCAAAAATCACCAAGTAATCCAAATAATCCAAAGCTGTTTCTTCCTGCTTCTTTTTTCCACTTTCTCTTCCTGGGATTCTGTTATTTTGTTACAAAGTTTCAGTTAGAATGTATCTTTAGGAATCTTGTTAAAGGTTCACTGTAAGTTCCTTTTAGTTCCAGGCAGTCTCCTTCATTTTTCCAGATCCTGCCCTTTTATTCTTTATTCTTATTCTTTCCTTTTCTCTCCTTTCCTTCTTTTAAAGATTTTTGAGTATCCAAAAGTCTTTATTATCCCTTTGACATTTTATTTTCAGCTTAAATGCCTATTGATGTCAAAGTGGATTTTTGACAATTTCTTACTTAAATCTCTTAGCTGTCAGTATAAGGAAGGGAAGAAAATAAAAGCCAAATCCTTTCCCTTCCCTCTCTCCTTTGCTGCTTCAAAATCTTCCTTGGGAACCATGTTATTTTTTATAATTCAAATTCCAGGGTACCTTATGTTGTTGCTTTTTCAGTTCAACCCAGTCAACCAAAACTTTCTCTTCTTATCTTCTTCCTGTACATTCTTTTCCGGTCGAGTTCTTTGAGGTGGCCATTTCTGACCACCGCTACGACCGCCTTCGGGAAAGGGAGTAAGTCCAGCTGGGGAGGAGAGATGCAGCTCTCCTTGACCTTGCTGACAGTCTCCCCCCTCTTCACCACATCTACGGGGTGGCTTAGCCCCAAAACCAGCTGGCTCGAGGCGCTCCAGTGGTAAGCACAGATTGAGACCGCGCATGATCGTAGATTTCTGTCTGTCGCCAAAGAAGCTCGAACCGGAAGTCCCACTTCCTTTGTACTCTTGTTCTCCCATAAATTTCGTCTCTGATGGTTTTTCTTGAAAATCTTAGATGTATCTCTCTCAGTAGCTTATGCCTCCATGCATAGTTGATGTTAATTCGGTACACCTTGTCTATTTCATTTCTCATTTCTTCCATGTTCCTCTGTAGTGCATTGGCTAACAGCTCTGCCATCAGGTTTGGAAGGTCCTTTTCTTTATGTTCGTTTATATTTTGAAATCATAGGAAGAATGATGATCTCTCCATCTCTAAGTATGTGATAGCGACCTCCAGGTTCCTGTTTCCTTCCATCAAGTTTTGTTATTGTTTCTACTTTCTTTTCCAGATGATCTGTTCTGACTTCCACTGTTTTAATTTTTTGTTCATTCTTCATTATCGCTTCTTGTATTGATCCCATCTTGTCATCTAGTTTGCAGATATCTCTCCTCATTTCTTCCATGCCACCTTTCATTTCTTCATGATTATTTGTTATGGATTCCTGAGTTTTCATCATCATCTCCTGCATCATGTTTAAAGTTGCTTGAAGATTCTGTAGGTTTAATATTGAACCTGACTTCATTTCCCAGGATGCTTTCTATTGACCTTTGGCCTGATGTAAAAGGCATCATTGACATTGATTTTTCCCCATCTTCGTTGTCGTCATTGTCGTAGTTGGCATTCTCAAGATTGTATACAATTGTGTCCAAAATACCATATATTCCCAACCCAACTGGGCACTGTTATTATATCTGTTGCTATATAATAGTAGAATATATATTGTGCTATCTATAAGCCTCCTTTGCTTTGATGCTTATAGCCTTATTAATGATTAGGATTATGAAAATCTGATTTCTAAGCATACAAAAGTTAAACTTTTGATTTTGTATTGTTGACCTCTAAATCAAGATTCTGCTAAGGAAGAATAAAGCTTTGGTGGTAACGCCAACACTATACTGATTGTTTTGAGACAGTAAAGGTTGCTGAGGTTTGCTTAAACACAGGAAACATAGCTGAATTGTGTTAAAAAGTTTCTTATCAACATTGGCTCATTTGACAGATGTTTGGTTCAATGGCAGTTTTTAAAAACTTCCCTGTGGATTTCAATTAAAAGAGCGTATCCAAAAGGGGGGGATCTTATTTTTTGTAACTCTTAGAAAGAAGACTGAAAACTAGTGTTCCCTATTTAGCCTAATCTTACTTATTGCAACTTGAATCCATGGGCCAAAATATAATGATAATCACACATTTTATCCTAGTAATAAGGTTGGTAGGTTCATCAGTAGATGAACAGGATGAGGTTCTGCTCAATTCTATTTTACAAGGTATGGTAGATTCTTTAGTGAATTCCTAGACAAGTCAACAAAACAAGACACAGCAACATTCAGTAAAGGAATGTGAACAGAACCCATCATTTCTTGGCCCTTAAGCTGCTAGCAGCTCCATAGTTGTCAGAGGCAACAGTGACTATTTCCAGATTGTACTACTTTGTCACATTACTGCTTAACAATACACCTCAGTTCCCTTGTGGAATGGCTGCCAAGACAGGGTATTCTGTTGATAACTCACACAATAGATAATATGTTCAGGGTAGAAACTTCCTGTGGCATCTAGTGGACTTTGATTTCTTCTGGCTTCAATATATGGGCTGGTTAATGCCAACGCAAAGGAAAATGTCAGGAGACAAAGTTCATTAGAGAACAGAAAAAACAACACCTCGTTAATGAAAACTTGACAGAAAGAATCCTAAGTACTCCCAGAGAATAAAACAAGGAAATAATCCACACTACAGCAATTAGCAAGTTTTAATACCACATCAATTTATAAATTATATGGCTTACATTTCATATAATTCCCCCGGCAATATACGCCTATTTGTTACCCACTAACAGAGGTGGTATTCAGCAGGTTCTGACCAGTTCTGGAGAACCGGTAGCGGAAATTTTGAGTAGTTCGGAGAACCGGCAAATACCCCCTCTGACTGGCCCCACCCCATCTCTTCTCTGCCTCCTGAGTCCCAGCTGATCACTGAGTCTTCTTTTGTTGCCCTGCACAAGAAAACGGAGCTGGGAAGCAGGTTAGTGGGGTGGTGAGGGAATGGAGATTTTGCAGTATCCTTTCCCCTGCCATGCCCACCAAGCCACACCCACCAAACCAAGCCACACCCACCAAACCAAGCCACACCCACAGAACTGGTAGTAAAAAAGTTTGAATCCCACCACTGTTCACTAAGCATTTGGAGGGGGGGAGGTTGCACACATTCTTTGTGGCCCTCTTCCTGATTTGGGGTTGGGGTTATGTGAACCAGTAACATTAATGTATTTGGGGACTCTGCTTGCAAGAATGTTCCCTGCATGTAACGGGGAAAGCCATCTTTAGAGTATGACAATGGGGTCATACTTGAAAGCCATCTTTAGAGTATGACAATGGGGTCTTTAGAGTATTTTTCACTGGTGAATCAGGCTTGAGTCAGCTGGATGCCTCCAAGGCTTCTGTTTATCTGTGTTTTATGCCTAGATTAAAGCTTTGTCCATTAACTATTTGTTAGCAGTAATCTGCATAAGACATGCATAGGACTTGTGAGTAATTAATAAAACCAGGCCTGTTTCCAGCCATGCCTTTCATGGAAAACTGGCATTCAAGACTGGTTTTGATGCCACAGCAAAATGGCTGGTAAGCTAGGGTGCTGCTCCTTTGCCATTTCTATAAGAAAAAATCAGTAAATCCCAAAGTCAATGTTTCATTTGTTTTCTATCTTAAGCACAAAATCCAGATGTGGTTTCCATTTCCCCAATACTACTTGAGTCATACATCTAGGGTGATACAACTGGATCCTGGGAATGTACACTCTTTTAAAAAGATTTGGTAAAATGTTTCAGGCCTAGTATCTGCTACTTCTTAAAGCAATCCAACCTCTTTTAGATTTCCATGTGAGGGTTTTTGTTTTTTGTTTTTTTTTGGGGGGGGAGGAGGAGAGGGGGGGAATGCTGTTGCTTTGAAAGTCTCAATAGCTGTAATGACCATGAAAGCTGTGGCTGCTTTTCTTCAGGTTTGCCTAGCATCCTAAAAACTATTGGGCCATGCACACTAAGATCCTAAGCACTTTGTCTGAATCATTTTTTTAAGTGTGTACAGTTCAGTTAGTTGATATTATGATACTTACCTATCCTTGACTCATTATGTAGCCTTTCAGAGTTAGACAGACCAGAAACAACTGTCTGATCTAATCAAGTCCACCATTTTGTGGCCTTGGGTGATACTTTGCAACTCTGATTAAGAATAGACCAGTGGCTTTTCCATCACAGTTAAGCATTCTATGAAACCAGATTTGAACTAGAGCCCTCAGTAATTGCTCCCTTGCTTTCAGGGACATAATACAAAGATTTAACCGAAATAGCAAGATATTTTATGTCTTTTTAAATGAATTGAACCAATGTTTGGGTATCCAACCCATTCGTGTGATGGTGAGGATTTCTGACAGCTGAAAATTGCCCCCCTTCTCTAAAAAGGCTTCAATGTTATTCCTTTGTTATGGACCTCATCAAGGCAAACCTACTTCAGAAAGGAATTCTTAAGATTCTTAGGCACTCTTTTCACAATTAAAGCAATTAAAATACCATATAAACATTCCATCTCAAAATTCTATGAATCTGTCCCCTTCTTTTTTATTTTTTTGAATCAACAAAACAGTACATATCATTATATATTTTTCATTCATTGTAAGGCAGATATGGGAGAAAAAAATGGTTGGATCACAGTAGAATTGGGGGTAGAAGGCATGTTGCCATGCTTCTACTTATTTGATATTTCAACTGCCACATTCATTTAGATTGGGTCATAATCCAAACTGACAATATCATAAGATGCTTGCAGTGCATCTGGTACAATGTTCCAACTGGGACCAGACTTTTTCCACATTTCATCTTGCCACATCCTAGGTAGTCCAGTATTACAGTTATACTAGCCTTGATCCATAGCAATAAGGAGTGGATCCTGAATAAAATTGAAAGAAGAGAAGAAACTTCAACTAATTCAGTATGAGATGGGGAATCAAGTACTCAAATTTTCATCCAAAGGCTGAATCTGAAGTGCAGAATTACATTGCAGAACCATCTTTAAAAATAGAATGTAGCACCACACCAATTATCTCAAATGGACAAGGCATGTTATACACACTCAAGGCACCAAATTTAGACTAACTGTTAAATATATTGGTGATCCATTCCTCCATTCCTATTGTTGTGGTCTGCTGGTGGCCTGTGGAATTGGCAGCAGAGTCAGACATTGGGGAGGAACATGGGCCAGTCTTGGAGTCTGGGGAAAGCTCAGACGAGGGATCGGCCTCCAACACAGAGATGGGGCCAGGGCCACCTGAGAGTTATGTGCCAATTCCGGAGCCTCCAGTATCTGACATCAGCGAGGCAGAGGAACAGTGCAATGTGTGCACTGGCAGAGCTGCCAGAAGGCAAGAACAGTTAAGACAAAAGGGGCGACTCAGGAGTAAGGCTTGGAGATGATTGGCCCCTCCCATAAGACATAAAGGAGTAGCAAAGGGACATGAGCCTTTGCAGGGAGCAACTTTGTTCATTCTGGTTGGTTTAAAATCTGAAGCTCCTGTGTTGACTTTGTGCTGTTTGGCCTTGTACAGCTAATTGGCAATTTAGTTATTGGCAGCATTTCAAGGGAGATAAAGGTGGGTGCTTATCAACCTTATCCCGAAAGACTGTGGTAGATTTCTCTTGGACTATTCATAAACTGTTTGAGACTCATTACGGGCTGTGAATGCATATAATTCACAGCCGTTGAAATAAAAACAAAGGTTTCTGGGAACAGTGTGTGATTGTTACTGTCTCAGGAAGTTTTGGTCAGAACACCTATGCTCTTGGATCTCTTATGATCTGCTGTTGAAAAAGCAATGAAAGCCTGTGTGATGCACTTTGCTGCAGGTGCTAAATTTCCCATTAAATCCAAGGTCCCTTAGGAATTTGCCAATACTTCCTGTGGAGAACCAGTCAACAATGAAACACATTTTCATGCAGTGTTCAGTGAATTCAGAAGAATTAGTTCATATACAAAGTTTCTTGATTTTGAAATGCATCCACTAATCTGTTTTTTAAATAAATACCACTCTGAAGTCTTCTTCCCAAGATATTGGGTGAAAACTTTGAACAATTAATACATCAAGGGGAAAAACATTGAAAGGAATATAAAAACTTTTCTGAGCTTAGAGTTTTTAATGCACAATGCCAAGTCAGGGTGGAATTCTTACAGTCAAGAAAGAATTTTTTAAAAGTGGGAAGAGACACAAATGAAAGAAGGTGGAAGTGATGGGAGGGTTGGCTTGACATGCCATCATGAAAGCTGGAAGTTTGGAAGTATATTTAAATAATAATGAAAAAAAATCATTTGGGAAAATGTCTTAATTATTTAATGCTTCTTTCCTTTATTACTCTGAGCAGCCATTACTGACAGACATATTAGCATTTCCTTTGTTCCAGTTTGAGTGCTGAATTATCTTTAATTGCCATGTATATGCGGTCTGTGGTCTTAAAAAAAGAAATAATAAACTACTATTGTCAGCTTTTGTGCAGATATGTTCTGCAGGCACTGAAGAGATATCAAAGGAGGAAAAGGAAGATTTATTATAAATAAATTAAGCTAAATGGACCCAGGAGCCGTTTCTGAGTATCACAGAGTGCAAATTAATGAGATACTGATAATTATTTCCCTATGGGCTTCTTAGCACCTTTATTTTTGCCACTCTTGTTCGTTTCAGGGAGATAATGGGAAAGGACAGGCTGAAGTTGGCATTAAAAACTGTGTGTTCCACACTTTGATACTTATTCAGGGACACACATTCTTGTCTCAGCCCAATTAAAGGGAGAAAACATGTTTTTCCTATGCCTGGAGCCAATAGTCCAAAGATTAAAATGTGAATTGGCAGCGCTGTAATAAGTTTATTTGGAGAAAAAGCCCCATTGAGTTCAACTAGGCTTACTAGCAGAAAGGTGTGAATAGAATTGCAATCTGATGTGATGGACAATCCTGTACCGCTTTATATAGCAATAATCTCCACTGAGTTAAAAGATCTTCGGGTAATTTTGTGTAAGTCTGTAGCTTTAGTACTACCTCTTTAAAATGAAAGGATTGTGTACAATTTTGGCATCTAAAACAATAATCCTCTTCATGATCCCGCAGTCATCATCCACTCAGAAAAAGCTGGCAGATCTTTACATTTCACCCAGTTCTGCTGTTGTCATTTTTTAAATTTTCCCCATAAATGGCAATTTAAAAAAAAATTCCAGTATTCCAAAATGGAATTCTGATTATTTATTTATTTATAATTTGGATTAAGATTTCAAGTAAAACTGATGACCCACAAAACTGTTCAGTTCAAATCAAAATCTGAAATTGGTTTGTTCCATCTCATTTCTAATATGTCAGAAATAATATTTAGATATTAATTGATAATAACATTATATTTTTGCAATATGTTGGATTTTGTTTTACAATTTTGGGAGTGCATTTAACTAAAGTAACCATCAGTGGTTTTCAGGAAAGTGTAATATTGGCCTGGGAATCTCAAGCTTAACTAGCTCAGTTACTTTCTCATGTACCCTGAAACAAACTGCTTCTTGGATAAATCTTTGAGCCAGAATATGTTTAAATTCATACTAATGTGGCTGTTTAAAGGATTATTGATCATCTGCATGTTGACAAGTTTGCCATGATCAGGCCTCAGGCAAAAGATGGAGTCCTGTCTCCAGACCACATAAAAATCCAACAAATTTTAGCAATTAAACTATTATTCAATGGCCTTGCAATTACTGGCTTGTGACAGTGTTTTTTTTTTTTTTTAAAAAAACTACTTGGCAAAAAGAAAGGGTCTACCACCACTACCACATGGAAGGGGATCAAGCAAAATTAAGTCTAGCTTTAGCTTTGAGAAAAAGGGGTTGACTCAGCCATTCCTGAATATCTGCCAACAGAGGCAATTGACTTAAGTTTGCTTATAGTATGCCCAACCATGTAAAATGTAAATATAAATGTATGACATTTGTGGGAAGCCACCACCACCCTTCCTAGAAAAATGAAATATTTTGAGGAATATTTTAAAAGGGCAGGATAAAATATTTCCCCTAAAAGAAAAAGAAAAAATCTTAAGAGAGGCAAAAACTCAGAGCCCCAGCTCCCTGCCACCAGCAGATATTTTGTGCCCATTAAGAAAGACTGGGCCAGCCTATCTACAAAACAAAAGAACTTCAGCTCCAGGGTGAAGGGATTAAGACATGATCCTTCAGGATATAATAGGATTAACTCACTAAGACACTGCACTCACTACATTGCACAATCTCCTAAGGACATTGCATCACGCTCAGAAATTTCAACCAAACCTGGGAGCTCAAACAACCTACAGAGCCAGCTATGACCCCTACATAACCCCTACATGGCCCCATGGGAGTCTGACAACAGCCAATAGAATATAAGTTCTTGCACAGGAACAGGAAGCTCAAGTACAAAGCCCAAGAGAAGGTATTAAACCCACCTCATTCTCAACTCCATGTGTTCAGCTGCACCAGAACTACAAACATGTGGTTGTATTCATCAATAAATAGAGCCTCTTTCCAATCAACCCCCAGCCTCTATTTTGTCTCCAATGCCTTTCTCCTGAATTGGAACTGAACCAGATGGATATTTCTTCCAATACATGCAAATAAAAAACAAAAGTTTCTTAAATATTTGGAGTCTAGTTTTTTCCCCAATGTAGTCAGTTGTGATTCTTCCAACTAGTATATGAGCAACCATGTTGGCTTTAGTTTTGAATTTGTAATATTGCTCTTGGTTTGAATTGGATGCATGGAACTGCAAGATTTCCCTATCAATTTTTTTCTGATATTTTCATTATAAAACATGAGTTTTGCAGTCTACTCCTGTGCCCCAGTAAGCCCCATTCTATGCATGTTTTCTTCAAAGGAAATCCCATTTATTGTTCTGCTGGCAAAAACTTTCTGCCTTTGGTGAAACACACATAGGAAACCACTGAGTACAAAATCATTTCTTTATACCACACATACACACATGCACACAAATTATAGAAGTGCATACCAATGGGACTTGATTTTTTTCAGGACAAAGATAAGCTACAAGTACAATCCTCAACATGTTCAACAAAAATCTTTCTTCTATTTTAAGCATATGCCTTGGTCTCAGGAAGGGCATATCTTTATCTTCTTCCTTAGAGGTACACTAGTTCAAGAAAAATTCTGCAGAGGTTCCAGGAAGACTATTTTATTCTTGGAGGTATAATAATAGAAACTTTAAGAAAGATGTTTCCATATTTTTTTTCTGCCCCACCATGCAGTAAACAACATCAAAGTGAGGTTATTTTGAGTTTCTTTCTCCAATTTCCTTCAGTGTTTGGAATGTGCAATCTCTTGTTCAAATCCTCCCTTAACAGTTTATTCATGCCTTCTCCAAGATCAACACTAAGCTTCTTTACAGCAGGGTCAATATTGATTAATACTTAGGTGAAACTACAAAGAAGACTCAGGACAATAAATTGATTTGGGAAATAAAAAAGAGTACATCAAACCACTTCCATACTGTTGCCATGGAAGGAATACAGACAAGTTTGGGTAGTTACTAAGAGTCAAGGGAAACTTCAATTTGACTGAGTCAAAGCAACATACCACTACGGCAGAATCTTAGGAATAAGAAGCAGGGTGTTTTTCAGTCCATGTTTGCTGCCATGAAATGACTTTTCCCCTTCATAAGTATGGCATCATTGATCCAAGGAACGTCAAAATTTTCCAGTTATGATTCTCTTTGGTGAGTTTTTCTATCAAGATTGCACCTTTCTCTGGAGAGCCTTCTGTTATCTTGGTTGAGAATGCCAGAGCTTGCTTCCCAACTCTGACAAAATTGAGATTCAAGTAATGAGGGAACCAAAAAGGCTATTGCACAATCTGTTCATGTCTCTGTGGGAATAAAAATAAGAATGTGAGCTCCTAGAAGCCACCACTATTGCTGTGTCCTCACAGAGAGAAGCATCAAGCTCCTAATCAATAGTTGAACTAAATACAAAACTTAATTACAAAGTTCAGTTACTTATAGCTATGGACCATGCATTTTTTTTTTAATTGGATGATGTATAAATTCCCTTGCTAAGTGACAAGTTATTTAGTCAACTGCAGAGCTACAGATACAAATCTGGGAGATAATCCTAACGAACTTCTACTAAATTGAAAGACAAAGTGATCTACCAGACTCCATTACCCACTTAATTTTGAAAGGAAGAAGAAAATGACATCACAATTGATAGCATGACCACAGATGGAAATATTTATCCGTTTTTTCACCTGTGATCTCAATACAGCAGAATTTTACTATAGGGAGAAGGTTAAAGTTCTACCTCCACTTGCCTGCCTTCTCCTCCTCCTGATTCACTTTTGTTGCCATTCCTGAGGTTTCTTGTTCTTTGCAAACCCTGTTTTGCAACCAACTCTGCAGTGCAGCAACCAACTCACTTGCCCTTTG
The DNA here is from genome assembly GCA_023653725.1 of Bungarus multicinctus. Classification (NCBI taxonomy): domain Eukaryota; kingdom Metazoa; phylum Chordata; class Lepidosauria; order Squamata; family Elapidae; genus Bungarus; species Bungarus multicinctus. The sequence continues at coordinate 135,843,935 of CM042836.1, forward strand.
CCCAGAGAGGACTCCAGGGTCATCTGGTATTAACTGCAGCAGCTGCCACAGTGGTAACTCAAGGGAGGGCAGACATGGGAGGAAATAGCAGGGCTAAATTAAAAGCTCTGAAGGGTAATTTGCAGACTGGGGACTGCAGATTGCCTGCCCTGCAGTTGCCACCGACGTTCACCAGGCCTGGCAGCTGGTGAACCAGTTATTACACTGGTTGAATCCCATCACTGGTTTTATGTTATGAGTTGCTGATAGGTAGGAAGAAGGAGATAAGAGGAAATGGTTGCAAAAATTCTTGGCCTCTCATGTATTTCATATTCCTTTAATAAAGTAGCACAGCTTTCTTACAACAACAGAGATCATGCCAGGAACATTTGCCATTCTTGTTCTCAGACTAGAGTAGAGAAGGAGTTTGTGTCTTCAGCAAAATGTTTCTAAGCGCCAGTAGAGACATCATAGAAATGTCACAGAACCAAAATTCAGAAAGTTGAAGGCCGCAAATTAAATATGCTGAGAATTTTTGTTGGGGGGGGGAGGGAGGGGGGAGTCAAAATAAATTTGGTGCCCGGAGAAATTTCTCTCATATGAAGTCCACCTTCACCTTAAAGTGACATTTAGCACATCTCGGTGTGCAGACATTGCTACTCGGGGCTTCATTCCTGAGATAATCAGGTTACAGAAGCCACTTCCAATTTATGGTAGATAAAAAGAACATTTTCTCATGAGAGCCTCTAAATATTGAGCTTTAATTGGGACAGCCAAATGACAGCAGAAATTACACAAAATTATTTCTCAAGGCGAGAATACCAAATTTAGGAGAGAAAAAAGCAAGCACCCCGTTCTTTTGTTTGCTCTGAAAGAGAATCTCACTGGCTTAATTGTAGCCAGATGAGGAAAGCCGCACTGTTGAAATGTTAAAAGACCGCCTTGGTATTTTTCTGATTTGTCTGCAGTGTGTTAAAATGAGAGGGGGAGTGACAATGCTTATAACTAAAATGGGGGGCTTTTATAAAAAATATAGCTTTGTCCAAATGTAAAAGAATGTGGTAAAAATACCTCTGCCGTTTATATATTTATATTGTAATCCTTTGTACGCTTCCCCAGAAGCAATAATCTATTCGGTGAGGAGAACTCACAGTAGAAATGTTGAAGGAAAGCATTTCATTTCAAGAATCCATTGTAGCATTAATAGGGACAGAGAATCCAATTTCTTGCCCTGAAAATTGCTTATGTATTGCAAACAGTGATGTATATGATTAGCAGAGCCGCATAGAAAATTTCATGAACTGGAAGATATGTCTATAAAACGTATGGTATATATGTATGCCCGGGAGAATTATATTTAAGAATGTACATTTATGTACCTTTTTTTTTTTAAAAAAAAAAGGCAAACAGTGATGTCTTAACTCTGAATAGTCACTAAGTGAACTGTTGTAAGTTGACCTGTACACTCAATAAAGTCCCTCCCCCATCTTCTGGGTTTTTTTTTATCTCGCTCTTTCCACCAGAGATTGCTATGTGTATATTTCAACAAGCGATAATAGTTCGAATGTAAGAGATGTGGGGATTGATTAATTTTTATAAATAAAGTGTGTGATTGTATGGCTGTGTGCATTGCATTGGCCTGGCCCTTGGAGTGTGAGTGATGCTTTCAGCATGTATATGTACTCCCATCAGAGATGGTATTCAGCAGGTTCTGACCAGTTCTAGAGAACCGGTAGTGGAAATTTTGAGTAGTTCGGAGAACCGGCAAATACCACCTCTGACTGCCCCACCCCCATCTATTCTCTGCCTCCTGAGTCCAAGCTGATTGGCTGGGTCTTCTATTATTGCCCTGCAGGGGAGAACGGAGCTGGAAAGCAGGATAGTGGAGTGAGGTGGGAATGGAGATTTTGCAGTATCCTTCCCCTGCCACGCCCACCAAACCACGCCATGCCCACAGAACTGGTAGTAAAAAAAAATTGAATCCCACCACTGACCCATACCTATACAAGTGTATCACATACACATTGGTTGGGTGATTTCAGAAATTGATTTGGGATAGGATTGGTTTCGGCTACAATTGGTAACTCTGGGTTGTTAAAAGAAGGAAAGCTATGCATTGTACAGATGTTTTTACTCTTTTTTATTTTAATTTTTCATTTGGAAACAGCATCTTAAAATTCTGGATCATCTTTCATTGGATATATAAAATATATTAACCTTTGAATCAGTGCAATAATCCCATGCAGTCAAATTACTCCCAAATTAGATTTGTTTAAACATTTGCAATGTGCTGCCCATAGGCAGGGAGAAGTATTCTTTTGCAAATGTAGAAATTTTAGTTGTTAGGGAAATTAGCGATAATAGCAAAGTGGGTAAGCGGGTAAAATAATTTGGCAGCAAACTGGCAAAAATGTGCCATTGAGCAAAATTATATACATATTTATATATTTGGAAAAAAATATCTATAAAATGCTTTTAAAAAATAATATGGAGGGTTTTCCCCATCTCCCAAATAAAATTAAAATTGTGATATTTTTCCCCCTCTTAGCTCTCCATAGTACTTTCTACCTCTCTTTAGAGTCCAGAGTGAGAAGTGTATCTTCCCTCTTCTTGCCACTAATTTTTCTTCTTTTTTCCAGTTTATCTGATCTGAAAGAGCACAGGGTGATGAAATAATTACAAGATTATAGGTGTTACACTTTAACATACAGGTAGTCCTTGACTTACGACCACAATTGAGCCCAGAATTTCTATTATTACGTGAAATGTTTGAGTTTTGCCCCATTTTACGACTTTTCTTGCCACCGGTGTTAGGTGAATCACTGCAGTTGATAAGTTAGTAACCCGGCTGTTAAGTGAATCTGGCTTTTCCATGGACTTTGCTTCTCAGCAGGTTGCAAAAAGTGATCATATGACCTTGGGAGAGAGCAATGGTCATAAATATGAACGGGTTGCCAAGCTCCTGGATTTTGATCATGTGACCATAGGGATGTTTCACATAATTGTGAAGAATGGTCATAAGTCACTTTTTTCAGTGCCGTTGTAACTTTGACCGGTCACTAAATGAACCGGTGTGAGCTGAGGACTACCTGTATTTGTTTATTTTTCTATTTCTGACTCAGCTTTCCTCTAACATAGAGGTGTCAAACTTGATTTCATTGAGGGCCGCATCAGGGTTGTGTTTGACCTCAGGAGGCTGGGTGGGCATGGCCAGCTCGACATCACTCGTGTTGGTAGCCCGAATGCTCTGCCTGTCTGTTTTTGCTGGCAGAGCCAGTCCTTCACTGTTTCAAGAGCGGCCGCACGGGCCAGATCTAAGCATCTGGCCTACGGGCCTTGAGTTGGACACCCTTGCTCTAACAGCTCTAACTTTGTGTATATCTTCCTCCACACTCATGCACCTGTGTACACAATATCTATTTAAAAAAAAAAAACAGTGCAGAAAATTAGACTGAAAGGCAGGGATTGATCTAAAGCCTTTGACCTAACAATTATACTGTATAGAAACAATTTTAAGCATCCAAGGGATGAAGAGAATAGCAAAGTTGGGACAGGAAGGAATTTTGGCCTTGCATAAAACAGGATAAAGTGCAACCAACAGGGGATGCAGGAGTTGAAAAGGCCTTGAACAACTGACACACTTTATTTATTCTCTGCATTTCCTCTGTTCTTCTCCTTCCCTCAACTGTCATGGACATTCCGATTTCAAAATACCTCCTCTAATTAGCCCCATTAACCATAATCAGTGGAACATTTAATTGCCTCTTCTGCAGTTCATCATCTCATTGGAATTGCTCTCTACTTAATCTTCATCAAATCCCTGCAGAAAATGCCCAGACGCTGGGTTTCATGCTTCAGTATATGACAGAGGAATATTTTCCATAGCAGCTTGTGATACGGCACATACACGCAGAGAATGTTGAGCATTCAGGCTGCAGCCATTGCTGGTCAGTTTTTGTGTGACTGACAGGCCAGTGCCATCCTGCCACAAAACAAGTTGGTGGCAGAAATCAAGGAAACAAATTTGCATTTCACTCTAACCAGTCGTCCAGTATTGTCTAATATGTTCCAAGGATTGACTGTGCTTTCTCTATGTCAACGGCCCATCTTCTCTGTCTCCTTTTTTATTTTTTTTAATCTAAGTTTCGCAGTGTGTTGAGGAAGATATGGGGTATATGGTTAAAATATATGGTTTAGTATATACAGGTAGTGCTCGACTTACGACCACAATTAAGCCCAAAATTTCTATTGTTAAGAGGGACATTTGTTAAGAGAGATCTTTTGCTAAGTGAGTTTTGCCCCATTTTACAGCTTTTTTTTTTTTTGGCCATAGTTGTTAAGTGGTCGCAAAAGGTGATCCCATGATCCTGGGACACCGCAAAAGTCATAAATATGAACCGGTTACCAATTTTGATCCCATGATCATGGGGATGCAGCAAAGGTCGTAACTGTGAAAAACGGTCATAAGTCACATTTTTCAGTGCTGTTGTAACTTTGAACGGTCACTAAGTGAACTGTTGTAAGTCAAGGACTACCTGTATTAATAATATATAAAATGAAAATCACTGGATAAAAGGAAAGATTAAAAGTATAGTGTCAGAAGCTCTGGAAATTCTGAATTCATATTGCCACTGGACTCCAACTAAGTACTTAATTCTATTTTCTGACAAGACCCTGAGGAAAAAGGCCTCCCAGTGTCAATGTTTGCAGAAGCACAACTGCTATTATTCAACGGCCATCTAGTTGTCACATCTGAGCACTTGAAAGCTGCTCTCAAAAAAGTGTCAGCCTGGATAGACCATTACAAAGATAACCAACGTAGATCTCATTAACAAAGCCCAAGATATACTTGAGAAAACCAAATAAGGTCTTTTTTGGGGAGGTGAGGATGACGGCAAAATAACCCTCAGGATAACGTGCTCAGCAAATTGCAGTTTGCTTCTGCTGAAGACACTTCAAATCTGTTGTGCTTGCTCCATGCTCATGCGGTCCCATGCTGAAGTATTTCCAGTGAAGCTACATCCCCAAAGGAAATGCACTGAATGTTTCAACAGGAGCAAGGCCGAAGCTCTGTAGAAGTTGGATGTATTGTAGGCCCTTTTCCCAAGCGTGAGAACGTTTGCAACTCTTCTGGGTTCTGACTGTTCTTTTTCCCCACAGAAGTGGAGTAGCTGTAGCTTTGCGCTATCATTTCCCACTGGTTCAAGAAATTGGGCAAAGGCATGGCACTCGGTCCACCTCAATTAACATCTGGGGATTTGGCAAGGAAAAATTACATCTGGTGTGGCAAGAGCTTGGAACTCTAATTCTGCACTAGGCCCAAATATAGGTGGAAAAATATATCAGAACCCAAGATGATCTTGCCTAACAGTTTTCAAGCAGTGGAAATTACCATTTCATCTGATTTGCATCAGCCCATCCAAATGACCAAGGACCTATTTTTTATACCTATTTTATTTGCTCAGTATTGAATGTTAAATGTCTATAATTTTAACATGTTTCCGACACAAATAAAGAAGGGAAGCTCAGCCAGACTCTCATAGCAATCACACTGAAACTGAGAAAGTGAGACTTCCATCAGGGGTAATATATTCTTTATTTCCTTTCATATAATTCAGAACTCCGCAAAGTTCTATAGATAGCTGTAGAACTCTGTTTTTATTCAGTGCACATACTGTCCTTCTCAATATTTCCAAGGTAAACCAAATTCAGATAAAGCCTAACCAGACTGAACTCAAATAAGCTCACCCCCACATCAGATTGTTTTTGTTTCATTTCTTTTTATAAGCAGTTCTCGACAGACATGTATTATCATCACATCTTTCATTCTAATGCCATAAAGCTGTCATTCAAGATCTCCACTGACATCAGCAAAGTATTTGCTTCTGAGGGTGGAAAATTGGCTCAGTAGGACTCCATAGATGTGTTGTCACAAACCAAGGACAAGCTTCATATGTTACATTAGTTTCTTAGGTGATTATGCAGTTCTGTCAGCCCAATATCTAACAGCCTTTTCAGTTTAGGGCTTTTGTCTAGGATCAAGGTTCTTCGTTGTTTTTAGCAATGATTCGTTGTGACATCTTTTACATTATTTTACTAATTAGTGAATTTAATTGCATTCAGTTGGCTGTTCTGTTTCATATAGCTTTAATTGTTGCAAGCCATCTTAATCTTGATGTGTGTGTGTGTGTGTGTGTGTGTGTGGTATGTGTGTATTAATTGAAAACAGCACATACGAACTAAAAATGTTCCAATTTAGGAAGCATTGATTGTTTCTTCATCACTACCCTATGGTAAATATCAATGATAATTCCAATTATCTAACAGGACTAGAGACAAGGAAGTAATTTTTAGAACACCGGAATTTTCAGATCAAAATTCAGAACATTTCATCCCACCTATTGTTTTCTGCGTTGCCTGTTGTCTCTACAGTATGTATTAAATTAGTATTATATTAATATTATAATATTCCAGCCAAAGTTCTCCATATTACTGATTGTAAAGAGAAAAGTATGCAAACATTAATCTCACCCACTGAAATCTATTAGGTATTATTGTTTTCCTAGTTTACATAAATTATATCTTGGGGTTTTATCAGAAATGTACATTCCTGGGCTAAAACAAAACAAAACAAAAACATGATAGAATGATACAATAAAAATTGAGAAAATAAGATAGTAAATAACCTGCAGCTTAGCATGTTAAAAGTTTTTTTTTTTCAAAGCCTAGAATTCAAGCAGGCTGTCCAGAGAGTCTTGGAAAGGAAAGTCTCCAATCACCCTTTGCTATTCAATAGAATAGAAGAGAATTCTTTATTGGCCAAGTTTGACTGAACACACAAGGAATTTGTCCCACCCACTCTTAACTAGGGATCAATCTAATTGCCTGGGCAGGGTGCTTCCTAATGAATATGCCCCCACAGTGAGGATTTAAAACTTTTTCAGGCTGTGGAATCTGCTAAGGCCAGAAATGTAACCAAGAAAGCATGTAAGGCAAGACTCTCCTTAGTTCAGTGGTAGGATTCAAAATTTTTACTACCGATTCTGTGGGCGTGGCTTTGGTGAGCGTGGTGTGGCTTGGTGGGAATGGCATGGTGGGCGTGACAGGGGAAGGGTACCGTAAAAACTCCATTCCCACCCCACTCCTGGGGGAAGGTTACTGCCGGTTCTCCGAACTACTCAAAATTTCCACTGCCGGTTCTCCAGAACTGGTCACAACCTGCTGAATACCACCTCTGCCCTAGTTCTCAAGTAGTTGGGGTGGGGGAAATGTAAGAATGACACATTCAGAGTTGCAAGATTCTGTTAATGTAACCTTATAATAAAAGTAATATTTGCATTCATAATTATGGTTCCCTACTCTGGTCTACCTTGAAGGGATCGAGGGAAAGATATAGGCTTGGTGAAAGCCTGTGTTTTCCATTGAAAAGGTATCTTTTCAACTCAACTCTAAGGCTTTGTATCTCACAACAGGGTTGGAAATGCTCTTCCTTGAAATGTTAAGAGAGCTGCTTCCAATCAGTGTTGGAAATACTGAATTAAATAGTCATAATAGTGTAAGGCGATTCCTTAAATTATTTAGAAACGGGCTTCTCTCCATACGTTCTGCTCATAAAGGAGAATGCAGGATGAGTAATGAAGATGCTGCATGGCTCCTGTTTTTTTCCACTGCAATCTCTCCAGGTAGACAGGGAAGAACTATGGTGAGGGTTTAATTGTCAGGTTTACTGCCTGAGCCAGCAATAAACCATTTATAGGGAGCAATCTGAAAAGGGAACTCATGATAGGTCCAGCAGCCTCACAGAAACAGGAAAACCTCTAAGTCCAATTTGTTAAGTTCAAACAGGACTAGAGCACGGGAGCATCCCAACAGCTGATTTTAGTATCTCAAGTAAGGCAAATTTTGGACAATGCCACCAGTGTTTTAGGCATTCCAAGTGCCATGCTTCTTGATACAAGATTACAAAGCACCTTTGTGCAGTGTATATCAGCCCTACTAATTAGATCAGACCAGGAAGTCAATTCCAAAGGAAGGTTATAATTACTTAAAAAAAAAAAGACTGCTTACCCTAACAGAATCTTGCAACTCTGATTGTACTGTACCTGCTTTTCCTTATAATTCAGTGAATTAGGGAGGCAATGGCCTAAAATCACTTGTGAATGTAATCGTGTGTTTCTAGATTTAAACATTGCTCCAGCCCTCTTTGCCTATGTTCCTGCATGTCTCTGTCAAGGCCACTTTCCTTACTTTCTACAGCCTATGCCCAGGGGTGTGCATAAGCGCAGGGGGTGTGCATAAGCGCACCAACGTGCCTACCGTCTCTGTCCTATTGTTTCTTTTTTATTTTTCTTATATGTATCCACTTCATGTATTCATAACTATGTTTATATTTATACCTGTTATCTTATAATCGCTTGACAAATAAGAATAAAAATAAATAAAATAAAAAATAAATTCAAATTTTTCCCTACCGGCTCTGTGGGCGTGGCTCTGTGGGTGTGGCTTGGTGGGTATGGCTTGGTGGGATCCAGTCTCTAAAAGGAAGAAGGCAGGCGGGCGTGGGGGTGGCACTCAGTCTCTAAAAAGAAGAAGCCAGGTGGGGGTGGGCAGGGCCAACCTATTCAAATCATCCCTACCATCTCTCCCGAGGTGGTGCCAGATGGTTGAATTTCTCCCCTGCTTGCACCAAGGAGGCATTAACCCTGTACCTTTTAAGAACCATTTCTCTTTAGGACCAGGATGCCTTTGCAAACTCATCCTCATCTGATAACATCTTCCACATGACTGCATAGTTCCTCTTTAAGGAGGTGTAAGCCTCTAGGGTCTTCCCGGGTAGGGAGGGACCTGCAATTCCTGCTGTTCTTCAGAAGAGGGCTGTTCCAGAGAGGAGTGGCAGTGGGTGAATTTGGGTGAAGGTAATTACATCCTTCTGTGGTACCAAAAAGGGTGAGTTCCTAGTTTCATGGTGAATTCCAACAATGCTTGGCCAACCTTAAGTTTCAGCAGTGCTTGTCAAATAAAGTTGCATCCCATCAGTCATCAGAGGGAAATTGTGCATGATGATACTCCATCCTACATGCATTCTTTTCACAAATGCCTGAAGAGGAGATTTTATATATATATATACACACACACAGTTCATTTACCTAAGTAAATCAATCAGTAAGCCAGTGCAGACAAAGCTACCGTTGAATGACCTAGCACTGGAACTTCAGTCCCAAAGAGGAAAAGATAAGTTGTAGCAAAAATGACTTCCCCCCCAAAAAGTAATGACTCTCAAATTGAATTTGGCTCAATAAATCAGTTGACTCTAAAAATATCATAAACCTTGAAAGCACAGCTGGCTGTTTTACAAAACTCAACTGTCACCAAGATTCCATTTCTTTTCGGCTTGTTATTCAATCCAATATCACATAGTTGTTGTTGTTTTTAGAATATTCGATATATATTTGGAATTAGTAGGCGGGAGAAGAGAAATCAGAGAGAGGCAAATAAAAGGCTTTTTGAAATGGAAATAAAATAAAAAATGTAAGTTTGCTCAAGAGTGGAGAAGGAAAAAAAATGTCCCCATTTATATAATTTCCATAAGGTCCTGAGGGCAGATGCAATTTTTAAATATTACAAATTAGGAATATTAAACCAATGCAGTTACAGAGGAAATATTTAATAAAAGCAATATATATATATATAAACAATCAACTAATGGAACAACAGCGCAATGTAGTTTTTTCATTGTCCCAAAGGTGCTTTTTTCAAGAGGCACCTGAACTTTCTGGTTTTTCTTTGAAGACGTTTCACTTCTCATCCAAGAATGGGACAGCTGTGACTGAGAATCTCCATAGACATTTAGCTTTTCATTGTCTCTAATGGACATTTTTTTTTCTACAATTTATAGAAGAAATCCATGAAAAGTTTATGACTTTGACTGAAGATGACATTTTGCCCAGAATACGTAGGCAGGAAGGAGGAGAATACAGTAATAAAACTAGAAGAGTCTATGAGTAATTAGTCCCATGTATATCATAGCTGCTAGAATGCAGGGCCTGCTTCCAGAAAGAGGCAGTATGCCGAAAATATTATTTTCTATCAAGAACAACTTATTATAGCTGCTATAATAAAGAGATACTCTAAAACCCCAAATTTATTCAGATAAAATGAATAAATCATGTAAAAGTGCCAATGAAAGAGAAACAAAAGGAAAAGAGCACTGTACTCATCCTAAGGCATTATTATGTAAAAAGATTGTTGCCATTCAGTGGTTTTGAGAGTGCATATGTGCTGTAGGATTTTTTTTCAGACTTCCAGTGACAAGAGAGAAGACTCTGATCTCAGAAGCAGATAAGTCAACCTCATCAAACCCCTCTGGGTGTCTTAAAATATCTACAGCTGGTACTTGTCTACAGTTGAAACTCTGACACTGGCGTGGATGAGAAAGAGGAACACTGGAGTAATTATCTACCCACAGGGTTCGAACCTGATTCATTTTGTCACTGCCCAGAAAGAGAAGTTCACTAGCATACTTTATTTCCCTCCCATATTTTTTTTTTTTAAAAAACCTTCCCTAATAGGAAGTGCAAAAGGTTACCATGAGGAAACCGAGAGGAAAAATGGAGGCTTAGGAAAGGAGCTCCTTTATCGTACCTTCTCTCTGTCAAGTCCTATGGAACGATTGCAAACACTGAAGAAAAAGTTGCACTTCCCAGATATATCTGCCACGCTACGGCCTCAGAGTGCTGCTTCAGCCTGTTACCTCCTTTCTCTTTCCTTAAGTTCAGCTGAGAACAAAACAAAAAAACAAAAAACAAATAAAAGAGAACCTTCCTCAACTGAGTAATTCCAATCAGCTGCTGATCAGTGATAAGGTCAAAAAGAGAGCAATAAGCTTGGCTCCAATTAGCCTTTCTAAGCACTAGATGGGACTTAATGGAGAAGGCAGGAACTGATCAGACAAAATTGTCCTAGGAACCGAGCACTGATTAAGGGACCATGGCTTCTTTTTTGGGGGAGGGGGCTCCATTCCCGGATTTCATCTATCCTTCCGAGGTCAACCTATAAAGCCAAAGCCAACTTTTCCACTCATTCAAAAGGCTACTACATGTTCAAACTCCTTGCAATGTGGTTCGAAACATGCATATAAAGCATGTCTGCTAGCAGGGGTCGTCAACCTTTTGGACCTCAGGGACCACCAAACTCATAATTTTAAATCCCACAGACCACTAATATGAATTTAGACGGACAGTGGCTTGCTGACATTGGTGGGAAAGTCGGTCCCATATTAAGAGCTGCAGTAGTCACAGGACTGGTCCTTTGGTCATTCCAGAGTAGCTGCTCCTGCACCCAGGTGCACCAGCCTGCCATGGACTGGAGGAGCTGCTCTGGGATGTCCAAAGGGCCAGTCCTGTGACTACTGCAGCTCTGGAATCTGGGACTGACTTTCCCATCAACGTCAGCAAGCCACCCCGGGGTGGATTTCCTTCCCCCACCGTGGGTCTTACCTTCCAGTTCCAGCTCACATGGCTCTGCTCAAGGTAAGGTTTGTGCTCTGCTGAAGGGTGGAGGCCAGTGGGTGGGCAGGCCATGTGGGTGGCGCAGCCTTGTGTTCCCACGGGCCATGTGGGTGGCGCAGCCTTGTGTTCCCACGGGCCATGTGGGTGGCGCAGCCTTGTGTTCCCACGGGCCATGTGGGTGGCGCAGCCTTGTGTTCCCACGGGCCATGTGGGTGGCGCAGCCTTGTGTTCCCACGGGCCATGTGGGTGGCGCAGCCTTGTGTTCCCATGGGCCATGTGAGTGGCGCAGCCTTGTGTTCCCGCAGCATGGATTAATTGCTTTGGGGGGGTGCTTTGGCGGGGACATTTTTCTGTGGCCCACCGATTGGCAACCACTGTGCTAGTAGACATTGCTTATAGCGGGAGGAGTACACACGAATCTACACACTTTTTGAGAAGTGTTTTTCAAAAGAAACAAGCCATCATAGGAGAAAAAGGCTAAAGAAAACAGTTAACCAAGAAAAACCAAAGTTGATGGTTTGTCCTAATTTGTTCTAACCCAGAGAGATATGTGTCAAAGTCATTAACAGTCCAAGGTCATAAATTGATTGAGAAGCTTAAGTTAGTCCTGTCTAAGATAAGCCACAGTTTCTTATCAGCAACTGGTGAAGATAGGAAGTGGGCATCCCTTCCAGGCAAAAGATACATAAGACTGGGTAATGACTGAAGTTATTTGAATCTCAAGATTCTCCAGCCTCCATGAATGCTGCAGTTTTCTGATGAAGACCCAGAATGAAGAGATGGTGTCAGAATCAGGAAGATCCTATATAGTCTCGCCACTCAATGCTAAGACCTAGCTGGATCTTCAAGATTGGATCTGCTTGGGTTTTTCTCCTGCTCTGCTTCTTTGACATGCCAATGTTAGCTATAGCTTAAGCTGTAGAATATTCTGACTTTAAGGTTAATGAAAAAGTGGGAAAGGGCAACTGCAACAAAATCCATTTGAATACAAATAATTGAAAGCCTCGCACAGGAAATGTTTTGATTCAAAACAAGTTTTAATCATTGTTTTGTAATTATTTCTAAATATATGCCTGTCCAATCTGAATTGTTATTTAGAAAATTCATTCTGAATTTTCTAAGTGTAGTTCTATCTATAAAGTTCAATTTGGCTTTGTTTAATTTTATGCAAGTATGCAGACATGCCAAATACTTAACAGACTGAATAAAGTCTCAAGAGGTAGCAGCATGTGGCTGGTACCTAAATAGCTAAGTGGCAGTGGACCTCCAAGTGCTTCAAAGATCCTCTAAAATAGGGGTGTCAAACTGGTGGCCTGTGGGCTGAATGTGTCACGCGCAGGCCATGCCCACCCTGGCTCTGCGAAGGTAAAAAAGTCATGATATATCACATGATGACAACATGGCATGGAGAGTTTGACACCCAGGCTCTAAAAGGATGCAAATGACCAGCTGTCTGCAAGGAATATAAATCCTTCCATTCCCCCCCATCCAGTCAGAGCTGAAGAAGCTTCTTGGATGAGAAGCGAAACAACTTCAAAGAAAAATCAAGAAAGCCCAGTTGCCTCCTGAAAAAGCACCTTTGGGACAACCATGACTGGATGACTTGAGAATCTCTATAGACTACTGGAGCTGGTTAGTACATGGATGGCAAAATCTAGAAAATGAGGAAAAAAAAGAGATCAGTTTGGGAATTTGGGGGGGCGGGGAAGGAAGCAATAGCACCCCAATTCAGTATGTCTTGCAAGAAAACTAATTGGATATGTTTATTGTCTTATATTAGATATTAAACTTTAATATCTAATATAAGACAGTAAAAGTCACTTGGAATCAAGCTCAACTTCAGAGCCTGTACCTTTTAAATAAATAAATAAGTAGTTGATAATTGTTAGTCTTCCTTCAGCTTCCTGCAACTAAGATTGCTTGCATGTCAACGTAAATTACTAGAAATTGTTTCCAAATTTGCATATGAAGATCTAAATTAACATATGGATATTTCATTTTTCTCTGCTTATCCTGCAGTTTTGTATGCATGTAACGTTCAGCAATAAACCAAGTCAGTCCTAACACCATTAAATGCTCTGGTGCCTTGGACCCTTTTCTGGAACCCATTTTTTTTATCCAGCATTGATGCATCAATAGGCAGCAATAGGGGGATTTTATGAAAGGCCTTAATAGCACATGACTGCCACAGCAACAATAAACCCAACGAGTAGAGGACAAAGGAGAGAGCTCGGTAGAGTCCAGCCCTACAAAACAGTGGGAATGTGGTAGATGGTTCAATAAAGTGAGCTAACAAACCTCTTATGTTCTAATCCTTTAAATATATTCATTTTCTCTGCATGAGTCGTTTCTCTTTTCTCCTCTTCTCTTCTGCCCACCACTCCAAAACTTGATAACCTTTTTTCATCATCATGAAAAGGGAGGCAAACGCTGAAGATGCTCTGAAGGTAGAAATCCTAAGAGGAAGAGAATGGGAATTGTGCAGCTTTATGAGTAAATCAGCAAAATAAAGTTACTCAAGAAAAGCAAATGCGACCAAAACTGCATACTAATCTTTTGCTATGTCAAAAAAAGATGAGGGTTATTTATGATAATTGAAGATTATGAAAATATTATTATTGATCTTTGTGGGCTGAGGAGCAAGTCTATTTATCTGCTTATTGCTTTATATTTATATGCTATTTACCTGGCATCCTCAGGAGAAAGACAGTTAGTTGCAATGGCATAGAACAATATATACCAGGTGTGTTTTTTTATTAACTTTTATTTTATTTTCATTTTTTTCTGAATTTTTATTGTTTTTGGGTGCTTCAAGAAACAAAACAAAACCAATTAGTAAAATATCAAATGCACGTCAAATCATATCAGAGTAAGCACTAAGGTGGAGAAGAGGACGAAAAAAGTCAACCTAAAAGGTAATGACGAGAGCTTCTTCTAAGTGGAGTTCTAGAGTCACAGAACTGCCTGTCAAAAAAACCTACCTAGGCAGATGCATTTCAGTGTAAAAGTCAATCATTTTCACCATCTGCATTACTAGGATACCATTTCACCTTCTAAAATGCCTATTGTGGAAACCTTAGAAAGAAGCAAAAGACATTTGTTGATATTAATGCTGGAATTTGTAGTGAGGTAAACCTTCCTCTGTTATCAAATTCCGTGTTTGAGGATGGGCCTAGGGAGTGAGTATATTTAAAAGTCCTATTTAAAAGACTCTTCCCTCCCATCACAAGGTAAGGTGACATATTTCCAGGGCCTATTCCTTTTCAGGTTCTCTACTTGCCACCCTCCAAAACTGGGAGCAACTTCAAAATGGAGCAGTCATTTGGGAGAGTGCTAGTTAACATTGTTGTCATATGGTACAGAAGCAGGAGACAGAGAGTGGGATGAAGAGCTCTAGATGAACAGTTCATCCCCAAACTTCTAAAATATGAGTGTTAGAATTTAATTGGATTCTGTCTGAGACATTTTTCCTTTTGCCTGACATCTATCTTGGGGTAGTGTAGGGATGACTGCTACATATGCCAACCAGTCAGCATTTGTCACTGCAGGTTCTGCTTCCCCCAAGTACACAGGCCCTGAACTGACAAAACTCCCTTTCGGCTTCACTTGAGAAAAATATCGTCCCCTGCTAGCATGTTCCTATCCTCCCCCATACAAGATTCATGTATTTATCTACAGTAAACTGAACACAGGCTCTTTATGAGCTAGTTCATCAAATTAAAAAAATAGCAGGACTTCCTGGAGAGCAGAAATGATATCTGGAGGGTTTAGGGAGATATAGAGAAATCAGAACTAAGGATTCTACTCAGGTGGATTTTATATTAATAAGATGTAGTGGTTAACATTCTGGCCTAGAAATCAGAGGACTATGAATTCATCCCACCTTAAGCATGAAAACCACTTGAATGCCCTTGGGCCAATCATCCTCTTTCAGCCCAACTCACCTCACTTTTGAGAAGAAAAAAAAAAAAGCAGGAAGAGGCAGGACTATTAAGTTTGTTCTCTGCCTTGAGTTGCATATAAAGTAATAGAGGCAGGATAAAAATCAAATGAATATCTCCTCTGTCCACCAATTGGGCAATAAACAAAGTTGTGTGTCCCTATTTTAAACCTTCAAAAGCTAGATGATCAGCTGGAAGAAGGAGCTGAACTTTGGGCAGCTGTTCTCCAGGAAGAGCAAAGAATGAGGAAACCACAATGCCCTAATAACATAAAAGGTTCACAACAAAAGAAACAAAAATGTTTTGAAACGTTGGAATGTCCAGGAAAGGTTACACACAAGGAAAATTGAACTTCCTGGAATAGACAATGAAAAAAAGGCATCGGGCCACAAGTTTGAAATAATTTGCTTGATGGGTATATTGGAAGAACAGTTTGGAACCTGCTAATGCTAGGATAAAATGAGTGCTTGAAAAATCTCTTTATTCTGGGTTTCTTTTTGTAACCCCTTTCTACTTTTGCATGTTCTTCAATGTTGTCAACCAGCTATTAAAGCCAGAAAATATCCATTCAGGGGTGTTGTTTAACAAACCATTAAGTTTTGTTTGAAAAGCAAGAAATGGAAGGAAACTAGATTTTATTGATGGTCTTGGGAATATATTAAGGGCTGGTTACCAGTCTTAATTAGCATGGAGATTGGCCTGGCATTTAGAACATCACCGTCTCTATTGTTATTCAATACTAGAACTGAAAGTATTTTCCCTCAAAGCTTTTCTTTATATGCTGTTGTATAAAATGTGTCAACTTTCTTTATGCATTCTCAGTTTGAAGCTCCAACTTTGAAATGGGAAAATACAATTGTATCCCTTTCACTTTTCTGAAACATTTTTTAGGCTAAATATGTTTTTCATATATGCAAAATTCATTAGTGATCAGCTGATATAAGTGAATATTAGGCTTTTCAATTCTGAATCCAGTTAAACAAAGGAGGGGCAAAAACACCAAACAGAAAGCAATAACAAGTCACTTCCATGATGCTAAAAACAAACTAAGTCCATGAAGCTTCCAAACTCAAGTTTGACTCACAGAAAACATTACCTTCACTACATTATTACTCGAAGTGATATTGAAATCAGTTTTAATAATATTTTAAGCTAAATTTTAAGTATTTGATTTAAATATTCTGCTTGGTTTAGAAGAAATAGATGGGGCAACTATAATCTCAAGAATATTGGCTGAGTTCATAAAAATGAGGAAGTGCAGCATTAAAAACACACCTGCACTTGACTTACGTATATAAAAGAGTAATTCTGAAGCTGGATTCTATATCAGCATTCCAGACAGAGTTTGAAATAGTAGGTCATTGTTTCCTTTGTTTTAAATAAAGAATTGTCTTTGTAAAAATACAAACTAGACATTCAGTTGCAAATTTGATAAAAGTGTACAATTCTTTTCCTAATAGCATGATGATGTGTTATATTTGATTATCTTATTATACCTGGGTTACTCTATGTTGGGCAATATTAGATTGTTTAAAAGAATCCAGTGAGCCTGTCAACAAGGATTAGTAGCTAATTCTTACTAATGCAACATTGACATCATCTGCTTTATTTGGGCTGTGCCCTGATTTGATTTGAATTAGAGATTAAAATTGGAAAAAGATGGAATTCAACTTGAGTTTGCATCTCAAAATCTGGGAACAAATGGATTTCATTTAAGCCTCTTCAAAGTTGTAATAGTATCAAAATACCTATAGATGCTTCATGGGGTGAACATAGGAGGAATGGAAGATTCATTAGAAGACATGGTTGCTGTCTAGCTTCAACTGGTTGTCTTCAAGAGTTTCTCTAGTTTTGAGGCAGAAATGAAAAGTCTGAGAAGAGGGCAGCACAGCAAACCAATCTGCATTGGCTTAGAGCAGTAAATATCCTATCCCCAAAGCTGTTTAAAAGTAAGTTCTTTTCCATTTGCTATTCTGGACTTATTTATTTATTTATTTATTTATTTATTTATTAAACTTCTATACCGCTCCCTCTCCCAAAAAGGGACTCGGGGCGGTGTACAGCCTACTAAAAACATACAATAAATACCCAATAAATATAATTAAAATAAATTAAACCAAATTGATCCGGCTGTCTATCCCAAAAATTCAGTTAAAAATTAAAAGCTAATAAAACCCCGATTAAAATTAAGTTAAAACTAAAATACAGTTACTGGGCCAGGCCAGCCTGCTTAAAAAATAGGGTTTTCACTGCGCGCCGGAAGGTCAGAATATCCGTCATAGCCCGTATCTCCGGGGGGAGATCATTCCAAAGGGAGGGGGCTCCCACAGAGAAAGCCCGAACCCTCGGGGCCGTCAACCGACAACGGCCGGGCGGCGGTACCCCGAGGAGGGCAACCCTGTGGGAGCGTACTGGGCGGCGGGAGGTTGATGATGGCAGCAGGCGGTCCCGTAAGTACCCAGGTCCCGAGCCATGGAGCACTTTAAATACTGTCAGTACCACCTTGAATCGAATCCGGAAGGCCACAGGAAGCCAGTGCAGCCTGCGGAGAAGCGGTGTAACGTGGGAGCTCCGAGGAGCACCCACGATCACCCGCGCGGCTGCATTCTGGACCAGCTGCAGCCTCCGGAGACTCTTCAAGGGGAGCCCCATGTAGAGAGCATTGCAATAATCCAGGCGGGAGATGACGAGGGCGGAAGTGACTGTGCGAAGTGCGCCCAGATCCAGAAAGGATCTGGGCGCACTTCTCAACAACACTGTGCAATTATAATTGATTTGTCTTCGTGGACTGAAAGCTTTTTTGGGATACCTGGAAGTTTGGCAGAGTTACCTCAGAAGCTCCCCACCTAGGAACTACTCTTCCATCATTGGGTTAATTGGGGTACCAGGCTGGGAAGGTATGTCAGCAAAGTTTGACCTCTTCAGGACTGGATTTGGAAGAACATCTCCTGAAAGGACCTTACTGTGTGATGTAGCTTTGCTGCTTCTGCTGCTTAATTTGTGGTGTGACTGGAGCATTTGCATAACTAATTGGCAAACTCTCCTGGGGGGAGTCATTCACAGGTGACTGGCAATGAGGAGCTTACATTCTAAATGTTAAGTTAGCAGAGGCAGCAAAAGCAAGCAGGCATGGTGATATGCAGACATTTGTAGCCTTCAGACTTAAAAAGAGTAAATGTTGAGGAAGTATCTGTGTATCCAAATACCCATTCACTGTTAAGAGCAACTATCAGATTGACTGACCTTCAGTCCTTGCACAGAGCACTGAGAATTTTGCTGTTTCCAGTTGAGTGGATAGGAACCTGCACAGTACATGGTTCCTCAGAATAGTCAATATTGTCCCCCAAGATTCAATTGGATTATCTATTGTTTTATCCATAGTCCTATCAGTTAAAGTAGTATATCTATTACATTAGTTTCATACAATAAACACTTGGGGGCGAATGAACAATCTAAAACTTCATGCAGGGGTTGAGGAGCTGAAGAATTGGTGACCTCTGCACTGGAAGACCCAAAGTTTGTGAGTAGTTGAGCAAATGAGGGAAGTCCAATGAGGTTTTAGTTTTACCATCTGAAGGGCAGGGATTTTAATGAACTAATAACATTTAGTGGCCATCAACAACTTATGTCACAGCAATGGCAGATTAAGGCTCACTGGTGCCCTAAGCAGTGACAAATCTTGGTGCCCCCATCCTTTGTACATACTGTACAAACAAAGCCAAGCGTAGGCTACATAAAAGTTTTTCTGGTGCCCTTTGGGCCTGGTGCCTAGTCTGCTTAACGGTTAATACACTACTGTGTCACATCCCTCAGCCCAATGGGAGTGGCCTTGCAGTATTATATAATCTCTACAGCTGCCAAAGCAGTGTAAATATCATGTCAGGGAGCCTTATGAAGCACCTTCAGACTGCTTTGGATCCACCTGATACCTACTTTGTTGATTCTCTTTTCATCTGATGGATGCTTCTTTGCACATTCCTATAATATAGAACACAGACTATGTGTTATCAAACTGTTGTGGGTCATGTTTATGTATTACTTGTTATGAGTGATTGTATATTGCTCCTTTCATCTAAGGAGCTTCCTAAACAAGGAGCAGGTTTAGATATCTTAAAAATGATTTAAGAATGAATCCTTGACTTCTGACATTTTTTGGAAGTTTCCATGTTTGCAGATTGTTAGCAATTTTAACACCATCACAATCAGAGTATTTCCCCAAATATGGTTATGCACACACTCTCCAATCAGTTATGGTGTGGATTGAATTGAGAATTGGAGCATGGAGGTTGTGTGTGTTAGGGAAGGATGAGGTGTCCTACATATTTTACTATAGAAAAGGACAGTTATGCAGGATATTCTCCAATTCTCCCCTATTCTTACTACTGCCATATTCAGCATCCCACATTGGGTCTCTTTGCATCTCTGACACTGTGGAACAGATAAAATAGTCACCAAAATGTATGCTATTTAATTTTTATCCCGCCTTTATTATAGTTTGTAAATAACTCAAGGTGGTGAACCTCCCTCCTCCTATTTCCCCCACAACCACCATCTTGTGAGGTAGGTTGGACTGCGAGAGTGACTGGCCTAGTGTCACCAAGCCAATTTTCATGCCTCAGGTGGGATTAAGAACTCACTGCATCCTAGTTTCTAGCCAAACATCTTAACCACTAAACTGGCTCTGTTGATATTGCTATTACATGATTTCTGTTACTGCTACCGGCAGACTTGAGAAACTGCTGGAGAATTATAGCAAAATGGTCCTGTTTTTTCCTTTGCCTACCAATACAATAAAAACAAGGCATTTGTGCATAGCTCCACTAACAGCGAAAGTGCCCTCCTGCTGGAAAGCTTCTCAAATGCAGGATTCACAATTCCATCTCAAATTGGCCACTCTTAGAATTATTTGGAAGATGACTATGAGATCCATCTTGCAGAGATTCTGTAAAAATCCTCATAGACACTCTATTCAACATTGCCCAGTATTTCATCTTCTTCTTTTTTCCTAAAAACATTTCTAAAGAGCTAGGGCAGGGGTCCCCAACCCCCACTCCTGGGCCATGAACAAGGCCACAGAAGAGGTGGGCGAGCATGCATGATTTCCATGAACTTGCCTGTCACTCATGCTGAACCATCCCTTATCCCCTCCACTTGTCCGTCCACAAAACTGAAAAGATTGAGGAAATCTTGCTAGGGAATTCCAGAACATTCTTATTCTTCTCTGGACATTTAACAATTACTGGTAGTTCTTTTTTTTTTCAATTCAGGTTCTTTACCAGCATTAGGCCATCCATCTTTCCACTTGGGTTTGAAATTGTTCTTCGAGCCAAAAAGAAAAACAGAAAAGAACTGTAGATCTTTCCTTCCTTCTTTCTGGGGCAAATTTCTCTCAAACTATGGCTTTTGCTCCAAATCTAGCACATGCAGGTGTGGCTGACTTTCCTAGCTGGTTTTGCCTCAACTGACCCTCATTATTCATGGTCAAGGCAAAGTGGAGCTTCCGGCAGATTCCAAAGAGCAAAGAGCGTGTAGCAGCAGAGCCAAGATTGCTGACATTTCAAAACCAGTGCATGAGAACGTTCAGCTGTGGTAAGAACACACCCAAATAAACAAGTTTTGCTTGTAGGTGAGAAAGGTGAGGCAATAACTGTCCAGAAGTCATGAAAATGTGTAGCCTTGCTAAAAGGTTTCCAAGAATCATGATTATTGGGCTATATGTGTGTGTTTGAATATGATTTAGCGATTTGAAAATGTTTCACAAGCTTGTTCAGTCTATTATAAAGCGAATTAAGGAGGAATCTGTTAAAAGTTAGGCCTGGACCATTTAGTCCTTTATATCAGGGGTCTCCAACCTTGGCAACTTTACGACTTGCGGACTTCAACTCCCAGTATTCCTCAGCCAGCTGGCTGAGGAATTCTGGGAGTTGAAGTCTACAAGTCGTAAAGTTGCCAAGGTTGGAGACTCCTGCTTTATATCATGGGATGTATTAATAGACAGTGCTGATCTTTGTAAATGTTCTCAGCCTCCACCATAGCAATACAGGATTTGTTTGCATGACTTCTGAGGAAAAGCTGAGGCCGAAATAAAAAAAAAATGTTTACCCACAGCAAACTTTGAGCTTTTGTTCAAAAGCAGAAATCTAATCTGTCTATTATTATGGGAGGGGCATGAACATGGCATGAGTATACTGGCTTTTGATGGAAGAGAATGATGACAGACTTGTGAGTAAACACTAAAAATAATTTTTGCCATGACCTTTGGCCCTAATGTTTAGACTGTAGATTAGTTAAAACTGGTTTTATAAGGAACTGTTTAGAGATACATAATCCAAAACAAATTCAGGATGAAAAATAAATCAAATGAACAAAGTTTTTCTTTCTTGTTTAAAGAAACCTGACACGAAAGCTATTATTACACCACAAGCTATCAAACTGATGATTCAACAAAAATATGAAATCTCTTCTCCGTTATTTATGTTTTGTCCAACAGACATCTCTTTGTAATAACACTGAGAGGAGGGCAATGTTAATTATAGAATTTTATTGCTTTGTGATAGGACTGCTGCAGGTTGCTGTCCTCATCTACTGTATCTATCTATCTATCTATCTATCTATCTTTCTTTTTCTTTCTTTTTGAAGAAAAAGGGAATCTGCACATTACAATACCAAGATATAACAACAAGAACGAGTGCTACCACACATGCAGGGAAAATGTCTTGCAGTTCATGAACTCAGTTCACATATGCAACGAACTACTTTGATGACTGAGCCATAACTCTCCCTGTATTTGGAAGGGATTAAACTGGAAGCCTGTGGACCTCACAAATTGCTGCAACTAGTTTCCAACACAACGATCAAGTTGGCTAAAGTTGCTGGGATAAAGTTCAGCAGTATCTGGGGTAGCTTGCTGGTTAGTCTTCAGGAATTACAAAAAAGCCACTGGATCCAGAATTATTGTCCAGCACATTAAAATGTTAGGGCTGGAAGAGGGAGAGGAGGGGAGGAAGATAGGATAGGAAAGGAAGGAGAAAAGAAAGGAAAATAATTTAATGTTTGAGAACATGAATGTGTTAAAGATATGGGGCTGTACTGAAAGTTCATACTTGGTCAATGCAAGCCCCTTTGAATGTAGTTTCTGCTTTCCCTCTCAGGCCTCCTTCTTTTGCAATTCTCCAGGCCCTAATCAGATTAGAGGCAGAATAGATAACATTCATTTCCTCTCCTGTGCAGAGATCACAGGATTTTTTTTAAAAAGCCTTTTGACTTTCTATCTGCAGGAACATTCTCCCAGATCCTGCCTCTTTATGAACTGCACACCTACAAGAAAGAAGCAGCAGCATTTCTTCCTGCGTCTTCATTTTTACCTGGCCACTTTCAACAACCTTTCAACCTGAAATAAAGAAACAAGCAAGTGTCAGCATAGTGCAAGTTTGCTTGTAGGCGTTCAGTTATATTGCTATACCATTAAGACTTTGATTATAAATCAATGTGGAATGCGTGATTCACACGCGAGAGATTGGGTTAAGGAATATTAACCCTAAGATGCTTTCCAAAGCAGAAGTTGATGAAGGAGTTCATTGGAAAGAGATTCTACTGGATGGCAGTCAAAGCTGGGATGCTCTACGAATGCCCTACCATCCAAGGCAAGGGGAAACAATCGTGTCAGGCATCCAGTGATGGGGCAATGCTAATGATTCAGCACCAGAGGATTTATCTCCATGTTTCTATTGCTGTTTCACAATACGCTGCTTCGTGGTAGTTGGACGTAAACTTCCAATCATTTATTTTACAAACCAGCATGGGACACACAATCAACAATGTGATACCGGCAAGATCCATAATGGCAGAGTGTCACTAAATGTTGCCAACTGTCCTCCAAGATCCACCAGTTCTTCATTAAGTGCAAAAGATCTTCGTGTGACGTGGGTTTCAAATTTTCATCTGTGCTTTTGAAATCCATTCATGTTTACACGCACAAGCATTTATTTATACATATAAAACAACCTCATCAGATGTCAACCTACAGTCAATATTGTCTGACTTTAAAAGATAATCAATATCGATAGGATCCGGTCAGTACATGGATGGGAGACCATCAGAGAATTTCAAAGTTAAGTAGCCAAAGCAGGAAAATACAAAGGTAATTGCAAGCAGCTTCTTTTTCATTGATAAGAATTATGTATCCGTGCTCATTAGTTCCCAGACTAACTGGGGAAATAGTCATAGCAAACAGTATTCCTGGACATCAATATTTATATATGCATAGGTATCCATGACATTGTACTTAGGATGCCCAAGACATTTTCTTTAGATTATGAATCCCTGAATCCCTGGGCCAAGATTGGTACCGGTCCATGGCCTATTAGGAACCAGGCAACATAGCTGGAGGTGAGTGACAAGCAAGTGAGCAAAACTGAAACCAATCTCATCCCGGTCTGTGGAAAAATTGTCTTCCACAAAAGTAGGCCCTGGCGCCAAAAAAATTGGGACCACTGCCTCAGATAATGGGTGAGCATAATTCCTTACCATCTCAAAATCAGTTGAATGCATAAACTACATATAGTCCTCGACTTATGATCACAATTGAATCCAATATTTCTATTCTTGAGACATTTAAGTGATTTTTGCCTGATTTTACGACCTACCTTGCCACAGATGTTAAGTGAATCAGTGCAGTTGATAAATTAGTAACCGGGTTGTTAATTGAATCTGGCTTCCCCATTGACTTTGCTTGTCAGAAGGACGCAAAAAGATGATCACGTGACCTTAGGACACAGCAATGGTCGTAAGTATGAACCAGTTGCCAAGCTTATGACTTTTGATTACATGATTGTGGGGAGGCTTCAAAGGTAGTCCTTGACTTACAACCATTCATTTAGTGACTGTTCAAAGTTACAACAGCACTGAAAAAATGACTTATAACTGTTTTTCATACTTACAACTGTTGGAGCATCCTCATGATCATGTGATCAAAATTCAGATGCTTGGCAACTGACTCATATTTATGACCGTTGCTGTGTTCCAAGGTCACGTTCCAAGGACCATCTTTTGCAACCTTCTGACAAGCAAAGTCAATGGGGAAGCCAGATTCACTTAACAACTGGGTTGCTAACTTTATCAACTGCAGTGATTCACTTAACAACTATGGTAAGAAATGTCATAATATGGAGCAAAACTCACTTAACAAATGTCTCTTAGCAACAGAGGTTTTGGGCTCAATCATGGTCATAAGTCAAGGACTACCTGCATAGCAATATATAAGCAATGAGCCATAAAAGGCTTATTTTTCCTATATTGAGATTCCCATCAAAGCCCAGCAAGAACTCACGAAGAAAAAATTACTTCTAACTATTCTTTCCTGGGTTACAGGAGTCTTGTTTTTAACCAGCAATTCATGGGTGCTGCATATCGGAACTACTGCTGCAGCTGGAAAGGCAAGTAAACATTTGTTTTGTGGCTGGGAAGAGAAAGAGGTCACACAAACCCCAATGCAATCCCCAATGGCTAATCTGACTACTAAGCAGCTTATTTGTTCGGGAGCTGACAGGGGTGCACCTTGAACCATCCTGACATTGAAATGCAGTCTATTTCTTTGGCAGGTCCTTGCGTTGTCAGGCTGCTGAGAATGAACTGATGCTTCTGTTCTGAAGTTAATTAAAGGAGTAATCTAAATGAAGCAAGTTCCTGATGAGATGCCAGCTGTAGACAACAGCATTCCTATCCACCGATACAGCATGAGAAAGCAAGCGACATGCAAAACTAATTACGAAATGAGGCAGTGTAGAGTCTCTGGTCCTGAAAGCACTGCAGTGTGCAAGAACAACACGAGCTTGTTCCATGGGTCGGTGGCAGAGGTGGAGGAGATGGCATTCGGCTACTGCTTGCATTGCGATGGTGTAACACTCCAAGTAGGTTTTCCTCTGTGCTCGTTTTCATTCATTTTGAGACATCCTCCATTTAGGCTCAAGCTACCATCCCTTTCACATCACAGCTGTAGGGGGGGAGGGTTGTCTTGGCTCTAAAAGGCTGGCTGGGGAATTCTGGGATTCCACAAGTCTTAAAGTGCCAAGGTTGGACAACCCTGCTCTAAAAGAAAGCAGTACTTATGAGGGATTAATGACCATGCCAATCTTCCCCAACGTCTCTTTCCAGATGTGGACAATGCCTACTGGTCAGTTAAAACAGATTAGTCTACCTCCATGTCATTTCTGTGTGGTGTAGAATATCCAGAATTTGAACAAGTATTAAAAGACAAGAGACAAGGCAGGAATATTTTAGGGAACCTTTTGGATCTTTCAAGTGCTCGAGATGAAGCATATATTTAACTCATCACCTTGTTGGAAGTTCATACAGTGATCAATCTTAACGTTTGCTATGGAATAATCCAACCACGACTACAGAATTGCACAGAATTCTACCTTATTTGTACTCTATCTTACCTGACTTCTGTATTAAAATTCATTTTTACATAATGGCAATGGAAAGTCAGCACGCTGTAAGCCAAAAGTGACCTTCTGGCATGTGTCATTTCCAATAATTCCCCCCCCCCCCCCCACCAAAAAAAAAGGAGGGTGGCTACAGCCAGTGTTTGGGTAGAGACATTCCTATCCCTTCCTAAAAAAGGAAAATAATATAGAGCAGGGATGTCAAACTCGGGGTGCTTAGATTTGGCCCGTAGGGCCCCTCTAGAAACAGTGAAGGACCAGATCGCAGTACCTCTGCCAGCAAAAACGGAGCTCAAGAGGGGCGGGCACACATGCTCCCTTTTCGCTGGCAGAGGGTTGGAGGAGACTGTTGCAGCTAAACAGAACACAGGAAGACAATGGATCCCCCAGCCCCACCCGGGCCACCACAGGTGCCCCTGACACAAGTGGTTATCTGGCCAAGCCCACCTGCCCCCCCAATGTTAAATACAACTCTGATGCGGCCCTCAATTAAATCAAGTTTGACATCCCTGATATACAGTATTGGTTGAGAAGGAAATGGCAGGGAGTATTAGTAACTGATTATGTCCCACATTATGATTGGGCAGCATCCCCATCAATCATTTGTGAGAGTACTACACAATGTTCTCAAAACCCCAAAATTCAAGCACCCTTTCCTTGACTTTACTTACATACTTAGAACCCGGGTCTTTTCCCTAGTCAGGTGATTACTGGATAGCAAAAAAAGTTTGATCTAGTGGTTATGGCCCCAGGCTAGAAACCAGGCGACTGTGAGTTCTAATTCCACCTTTGCATGAAAGCCAGGTGGGTGACCTTGGGCCAGTCACTCTCTTTCAGCCTAACCCACCTCACAAGGTTATTGTGCAGAAAATAGAAACAGGAAGACTTATTTTTTAATTGCATTTAAAGTAGGCCCAGCATCAGAATACTATTATTCCCACTCCTTCTCAGGGTTTAGACTCTCTTAAAGTGTGTGCCCTACTGTTTAGCAATAGACAGTCCATAAATACATTTCAAGGCAGGATTTGAAACAAAAATGGGCCTAGATGGTAATACACCCATAAAAGCCAACCACTTATTTCAATGGAAGAAATAGTCATATGCATAAAATAATATTCTCAATAATAGGGCTCTGAATCGAACTACATGAAAAAAGCCAGCATTTTTACCTTGGTCTCATAACGAGAGATCACTAAAAAAATTACCTGAAGAAAATTCACAATATTACACAGGAATTGAAGCCAGCAATAATAGCAATTAGCTCCACAATGAATGATGCAGTGGGGTAAACATCCCAAGACCAACTCAGCTAAGCTTGGGCAGAGGGTGAGGAGAACACAGAAAACTCCCCACATTTGAAAGAAATAATGGGATTTATCAAGGTTGCTTCCTCATATTTTCAGCCCTGAATTATGCAGAGTTGCAGACATACTATTGGTTATTTTACATTTTTTAATTTTTTATAACAATTTCTTGTTATGGTCAGTTTCCTTTATTCTTTTAACCTACTTTATTCACTAGCCTTTGACCCTAGATGTTTGTAGTTTTTAATGGATTTTTGTTCCCTATCTTCCCTTTTCTCTTCTCTTTTGCTACCAACTGTTTTTCAGGGCTATTTAATTTGCACACCTTACTCATTACTGTGTGATAATAATGATTATTATTATTAGCTTTAGAATGACTTCCTTGCTTTGATCTGCTATGTCGCACCATGTGCATTTTGGTCCAACTCTTTTATCTCTCTTTTATAAAGGATCTGTAATGTAATAACTGATTTTAACTTAACTGGCTATGCATAGTAGTACATTCTACCAATTGAATGGTAGAGCATTTAATCAGTAAGCATAAAACCCTACACCATCCTTAAGAGTTGGAAGAGGACATTCAGATTTTTGGGTTCATTTCCCTGCTTGGTGCAGAAATCCAAATTAAGGAAGAGTTTCCTGTACATCCAGTCTGTGTTTGAAGACATCCAGAGAAAGAGAGCCCACCATTTCCAAAACAACTATTTTAAACCCCACCCCACAACAACCATTTCTGCAAAATCCCCTCATTCTCAAGATAACTAGGAAGGCAGCGCAGTTTTGGTATCTGTGGCAACTGAGATTATAACTCCCCAACCTCAGTTGTATTTACTGCTTTTGTTCAGAACATGCCACGAAGCCTTCCCGGCTTCCATTCACACCCACACACGCGCAAACCACATAAATAGGTACTCATTTAAACATAATGGGCACATTCTCGAGAAATACACAAAAGATTTCCTTTGTGATACCGGATTTTTTTCCCCCTCCCTTCGAAACCAAGTTGAGGTGGCGTGTAATCGGGAAGTCTGGGTAACGTTGAAAGAAAAGCCGGACTGTAAACCTTAAACGAGATTTGGAAGCCTAGAAAGAACAAATAAATAAAAATAATATTAATATTATAATAATCGCGATTAATGGCACGGTTATATGCATTACCTGGTGGGGTAGCAGCTGGGGAGGGGTGGGGTGGGGTTAGCCCTTGGTTTCCCTTCCACCAGCGAAGCCGCCACCTCAAACCCGCCAAGGGAGCCGGCCGGGGTCTCGCCCGCCGCAGGGGGGAAAGAGAGAGAGAGAAAAAGAGCGAGAGTAGCCGGCGGGCGTCTGGAATCCCACCCTTGGAACTCCCGTGATTGACACCCCGGAGGACGGCTCGAGCTTTCCAAGATCAGAGCAGAGCAGCCAATAAGCGCGATCCAGGGGAGGGCCTTGGCATCGAGGAGTATCTGTTACTTTAGACTCGTCGACGCTGCTGAGGGGAGCCCAGAGCCGAGCCGGACGGCGCAGGTGAAGGGCGAGCGGAGCGAGAGAGACGGAACGTGGACATTCGGGACCGGGGAGGGTCGCCAAGCGCTTGGACGGCGGCGGCGGGTCCTGCTGAGGGGCCACCCGGCTCCAGTCCTTGGCTTCCCCGGCGGCAGCCCCCATGGCGACCTTAAAAGGACTTTAAAAGGAGTTCGGGGGCTTGGTCGGCATCTGGGCGATTCCGGGTACGCAGCTGTCGTCGGCTCGGATCCTTCCCACCTTGCATCGAGTCGCGTCCAATGCTCCCTTTTCTGGGAAGGCCGCCCGCGGGACAGGTTTTGCTTGCCCGCGACTGGGGGATTTTTTTTAATTTTTATTTTCCGGGCCAGGAGTTTAAAGAAAGGGCAAAGCCACGGACCGAGCTGGGGTGCAGAAGCGTGCGTGATGAAGCCGGAGAGCGGCGCCGGCGGCTTGGAAGCTCCCTGACTTCTCTGCGAGAAGTGGCTGCCGCCGCTTTGGAGAAGGAATCGGGAGACGCGGAGAAACGGCAACTGGAGACAAAGCGAAGGGGCGGGAGGAAGCTCTCGCCGGGACATCTCAAATCCAGCCCGATGTGGCTTCCATACTTTGGGGAGGGAAGAGTATTTGGGTGCCGTCTGAAATAGGCGACCTCCCCGCCGCCTCTTCTCTCTTTTTCCTTTGTGCACCGCTAGGTCTCCTAGGAGAGCCGGCAGCAGATCGGGGTGGCAAAACAGGGCAGCCCGGGTTCTCTCAACCTCTGGCGACCAGGAACCATCATCCCCTGCCCGTCTTAAGGGAAGGGTCGGGCCAAAGGGTGGGCGTGTTGGGGGTGGGAAAGCAAGAAGGATCGGCCGGCGAGAGTTTTTTTTTCCTCCTCTTCCTTGGCCAAGATGGGGCGCCGAGACCCCCGCACAACCGGTTCCCCTCTCAGCTTGCGCCCCTTCCCGTGCCGTGTGCGCGCGTTCATTGTTATGCTCCCCCGGCACCCCTCGTGGCGTTAATCTCCCGCTTCTTCTCTCCCGTTCGCTGTCTCTCCCAGATCCGGCGATTCCTGCTCTCGCCGCGCCCTGTCATTGATGGGAAATCAACTGGATCGCATCACTCACCTGAGTTACAGCGAGCTGCCGACCGGAGACCCCTCGGGGATTGAGAAAGACGAGCTGCGCGTCGGAGTGGCTTACTTCTTCTCCGACGAGGAGGAGGATCTGGACGAGCGAGGGCAGCCGGACAAGTACTGCGTGAAGGGCTCCAGCAGCCCAGCCCAAGAGTCCCCCACCCGTCACCACCACCACGCGCCGCCGCAGCTGGTGCTGAGCGAGACCCAGTTCTCCGCCTTCCGCGGCCAGGAATGCATCTTCTCCAAGGTGAGCGGAGACTCCCAGACTGGAGATTTGAGCGTCTGTCCGGCGTCTTCCCTGCCTGCCCTGTGCAAGCCGGGAGACCTGCTGGAGCTGCTCTACCTGGGGCCGTCCGACCACCCTCCGCCGCCCCCGCAGTGGGCAGTCTATGTGGGCAACGCTCAGATCATCCACTTGCACCAAGGCCAGATTCGGCAGGACAACTTGTACGAGGCGGCCGCCGGCAACGTGGGCCGGGTGGTGAGTAGCTGGTACCGCTTCCGCCCCCTGGTGGCCGAGCTGGTAGTGCAGAACGCCTGCAGCCACCTGGGCTTAAAAAGCCACGAGATCTGCTGGACGAACTCGGAGAGTTTCGCCGCTTGGTGCCGCTTCGGCAAACGGGAGTTCAAAGCGGGCGGTGAGCTCCAGCCGGCCTCGGGTTCTCAGCCCCAGCAGCAATACTATCTCAAGATCCACCTGGCGGACAACAAGGGCCACACGGTGCGGTTCCAAAACTTGGAGGACCTCATTAGGGAGAAGCGCAGGATCGACGCCAGCGGTAAACTGAGGGTGATCCAAGAGCTGGCGATTGTAGAGGAGGAGGATGGCAAAGAATAAAAAGCGCCAGCGGGGAGAAGGGAGACCGGCCGTGGCCCGATCGGCAAGCACCACCCATCCTCCCCGCGGACTTGAACCGCCCCCTCGTTGCTCGGCTCCTTCCGCCTTTTCTTCTCCCCCGGTCTTCCCCGTGGAGGGAAAACCACGGCCACGTTGCAAACGAAACCAGCGGCTGCCCTTGCCTTGGTTTCGGCCGGAGATTGGTTCGCCTTCCGTGAACCGGGATCGCCGTCACCACGATCCCGACGACCCGGAGAGTGGGGTAGAGAGGGGTGGGGCCGGCCACGCGATGAGCAAAATCTGTGGACAAAGTCACTCCGTGTTCATCATACTTCCCATCCTGCTTAAATAAAAAAAAATGTTTTAAAAAAAATTAAACCCCCCCTTTTATTTCCCCCCCAAAAACCCCAACAACATTCCTGGCTTTAATTCCTAAGAACCATGGCAATTTTTTTGTTAAGGTAAAAACTTAGTTTTCTGGGGGGATTCTGCCTGTTTTGAGTGTGTGATGGGGTGTTGATGGGGAGGGGGGCAACCTGGTGTCCTGCTGATATTTTGGCTGCAGTTGCCCTTGCTGCTTTGAAGTCCACAGTGTCCAGAAGGAGTGCAGTTACTTCTTTACAGCATAGGAATCGGATGATAAATCTTGTCATAGAATTACTCACCAGGGTTTTTAAAATCTCTTGCCTGAAAGGCTCTTTATCAGTTTCCAGAGTGTTAGACTGATAGAAACATGCAGTAGAATTGTGAGGAAAAAATGGCCATCCAATGCAACTTACCTGGGCTTCTTTTCTTAGTAAGCATGTATAGGATTTCACAATACAGTTTTGGTCCTGGATCTGACTCTGCAGCTGTTGCCACCAGGACAATGACAGTCCCAGGGAGTTAACATTCTTAATCCCTTTTGGATGGCATTAGAATAGATTGTAAAAGGCTGTGCTTAGGCCATTGCATGGTTAAAACAGCAAAAATTCCTTTAAATTAAGCTATATTGGTGTCTGTAGCATTTCCTCAGTGACCTTGACTGATCTTGAAAAAACTAAGCAGTATGCGGTTGGTTAGCAATTGGATGGGTGGCCATCAGGAGATCTTGGGTTAGGCTAAGGAATTGTTTAAGAATCTGAAAGAATTGCTAAAAATCCCTTATATGGATGTAGGGGTTGCAAAGAAATGCTTTATTTTATTAAATAGTTATAATTTCTTTTAAGAGGTAAGCAGGTGCCTTCCCGCCTTCATCAATTAACAGTCTCCTGTTTGGAGTGGAGATTTTACTTTATAGTAAAGCCATGTGGTGTTATTTAGGGTTGCCTGAGGCCAAAATGGCAGCACATCAGTGGATAACATTGGCCATAAATGCGTTGATTGAACTTGTATCCTATACAATAATTACAATATTTATATGTAGGAAAGTCACAGCAGTTACATAATGATATCATATTTCAGCATTCCTGCAAATGGCCATGTGGTAAACATGGTTGCTTATTTATTTACTTATTTATTAAATTTACGTAATTCCCACCTTGCTATCAATTACTGCAGAAGAAGTTGGATCTGTTCTATATCCTGGGACCGCACTGGATTTTCAAGAGTAGTGAAGAGGATTTAGTCCCTTTACAATGTCCTCCTTCCTTTCTGTTGTTTTTGTTTTAGACTTAACAGACATGGTGTGGCTAAAATTGGGGAGTTGGGGCATAGAATTTCATTGAACCTATGTTTCAACCAAGGGACCAAGTGATGCGGATTAAAAAGACCCTAAAACTGCAATTCCATACCTATTTATTCAGAAACACCCGCACATTAAGGCAATGGGCTTGCTGCTCCTTGTGATTATACTCTCTGAAATATAAATATTTTGTGCATGGCCTTCCCAGATCTTGGGACTGCTGCTTTTAGAATTCCCACTTACCAATACCTCTTAAATTCTCCTGAATGTAAATTCTAGGTGTTTTAGTCAGGGCACGATTGGGGAAAGCAATCTTGGACTGGATCAAAAATTACAAGGCACACCATTGAAAGGGTTAAACTAAATAGCATGGTGGGCAGAACTAGCCTTAAAAAGTTGTTCTGTTAAACACATTGGAAGAGAGAGAAGATGTTTCCTTTTTAATGATTCACTCAAGATTTTAACTTGTATTTCACTTGATAATGTTCCTAGTGGTTTCTTAAATGTTTCCTTCTGCTTGGAAGGAAGCCATGTTTCAGTGATCTAAAAATTACTTTAATCCCATATGCATTCTTTGGGACTATTATTTCTGAATAAACTTGCATAGGACTGTGCTAGTGCTTATTTCTCCAGTTATAGTGGGGTGCTTGAGGGGAACTGGGGGTGAGAGACTTAATCTATTCCCACAATCCATACCTCTCAAAAAACCCAATAATAATAGTAACAAAAACAATATAACCACAATAATTTATCTGTGGGTTGGATTTCTCGTGTTTTATATATATATATATATATATATATATATATATATATATATATATAGAGAGAGAGAGAGAGAGAGAGAGAGAGAGAGAGAGAGAGAGAGAGAGAGAGAGAGAGAGAGAGAGATTTAATCTGTCTTGTTACTCAAAAGTAAGTCCCTCTTGTCTTCAGTGGACTCTCAGGTAATCGGACCCAGGATTGCAGCCTTTCTGCTATGCATCTACAGCCAGTTACAATACTGTCTGATTCAATGACATTTATCCTGAGGTAAATACGTAGAATTGTATTTTTAGATAGAACTAAGCCAAATTGTTTTGGTGTGGGGATTGACTACATGGTAACTCATGAATCAGATTGAATACAATATAATTATGTTTTTGTATATGTTTCTTTGGAATAATACTTGAACTCTTCTATACAATTACTCCAGTGTAATAATCTTTTTTCTTTCATGGGCCTACTTTGCTTAAGTGATTTATGAATCATTTCAGCTTTGGACTCCCACATATTACATAGCTATTGTATGCTGCTCTGTTCCCTGCCTATCCAGAATATTCTTCAGAAAAACAAAGAAAGGTAAGTATAAATTCCAGACGATAAAAAGCTGTTCACTAGAGTTCTTTGCAAAGCCACAAAGAGATTGTTGCTGAGTTGCTTGAAATTCAAACTGACCAAAAGCCCCATTTGGTTTGACTTCTTTGTTGTTAAGTACAGAAAATGTACCTTGAAAGAGCGGAGTGCTTCATATATTTCAAATCTTTCTTCTATTGCCTGCCCTCAGTGTTAGTCAAATCTGAGTAAAGAAAAACAGGGATATCTCCCAAAATAAAGTATTCTGAGTGGAGTACATTCTAATTATATTAACATCATGCTTTTGTTCAACTGATCAATTTATTGCACATACTCCTACTCTGAAAGTTTATTAAGCAATAGCATACAAAATTATGCACTTCTTTGCCCTTCACAATGTAATCTTCACATGTCTTAAATTAACAAATATTTATTGCCTCAATATATTATTTTGCTGTAGAATAACTGACTGATAGTTGAATAGTGAGCATGGCAAAAATACATCAAATCTGAGGCTCAGACAGGAAAGAAAACTGACCTCCAATGTTAGCTGGTTCGTTATTTTAAAATTTTCTGATCTGTAGAAATTCATTAAATAAGAGGGGCTTTTACTTCCTTCAAATTTAATAACCTGTAAATATTCAATTGGAAAGAATCTCACTGAGAATATAGTGAGATACATGCCTGCTGTTAATAGCTTGGTGATAGCTAAATCGATGTGGGTTTAACATTTGTTCATATGATCACCAATGCAATGCTTATTAGTTATGTATGAACAGAAACAGTAGATGTAGCCACACATCCACCTGCATTGCTTTCTGCAAAGTGTTTTGGCACAATCACTCTATTTGTGTTGTAATCCATATGAAGATCACTGATACATGCAAAAGTCATTGAAGGCCTTCCACATGAATTGGACTTCATTCCTTAGTAAGGGTATAATAATATGTCAACCTTCTAATGCAGGGGTGTCAAACTCGCATCATCACAATGTCGTCAACGTGACATATCACAACTTTTCCCCCCTTCACTAAACCAGGGTGGGCATGGCCAGCGTGTGACACATCTGGGCTGCGGGCCACGAGTTTGACACCCCTGTTAATGGAATGACACCTCTTTCTCCTGTTTGAATGATGTCATCTCAGTGATGCCAGCAGGAGACATGCCTTCACCAGAGCTCTCATAAGAGGAGAAGTAACATTTGAAAAAGACTTCTGCTCCTTTCTTAAATATGTGGTGGTTGGTTGGATGAATTAAGCTTCCCAAGGCAAAAGGTTAGAATACTTTCGAGTCCTGTCTATTTAGCAAATATTTTATCATTCCCTTTCATACCATTCCATGCTGATCTGCTCAGACTAACCCATTCTTTATTGTTTTAGGGCCGTGATGGCGAACCTGTGGCACGCAGAGCCATTTGTGCTGGCATACGAGCTGCAGGCAAATTTAACCTTATTGCGCATGTGTGCACCTCTCAGCTGATTTCTCACCCCCCAGCCCCCGGTTGGTTTGAGGCGTTTTTCAGCCTCCCAGAGGCTTGGAAAAAGCCTCTGCAAGGCTCTTCAGGATGGATTATAGGCCTGTTTTGTCATTTCCTGTAATACCGGAAGTGATGAAGGGGCCTATAATTCGGCCTGAAAAGCTTTGGAGAGGCTTTTTCCAAGCCCCTGTGAGGCCAAAAAAGGCCTAAAATCAGCCAAAAAATCAGCTGTGAGGCGCAATGCAGGTAAGGAAGTGGCAGGAGGGAATGCACGCACATGCGCAGGGGGCATGGGGAGGGGCGCGTGCATTGCATTCTGGATGCTGGCACGCAAGTGCATGTGTGCTGGTGAGTGCACAATTTTTGGCACAGGAGCCCAAAAAGGTTAGCCACCACTGTTTTAGGGGGTCTTTAAATAAGGAGCATGCTTGCTACAAAAGATTTGAGTGGCTGTAGCTTTGTGGTGGTTTGTACTTCACATCAACAATAGTTAGGTATTAGTTATGTGTTTTCTGCAGAAGCATGCCAATTTCTTGGAAGAATTGTGATTGTGGGTTTATTTTTTTAATAGAAAGTAGTGAGTGTTAAGCCTCAAAGCTAGATCAATCTTTCAGGACTTCATGTTCATTCCTTAAAATTTACTGCAATAGAATGTTAAAGAGATCATTGGAAAGGATGTTCGTGTATGCATATTTTAGAATCTAGGGTCCAAATTATATTCCATTTCAAGTACTGATTTCAGATTGACACTACTTTAAATTTGCAGTTGAGCGAGCATTGTAGACTTTACAGATGCAAAGAACAATCAGCGTCTAAGCATGTTTGAGTCTTTCTCAGGGTCAAATATTTTGCCATATACAGTATTCGCTTCTGGAAACTCTTCAAGTCTCTCCCGTAATGAAAATTCCAGTTTGCAAGTAAGTTATTCTCACACTGGGATAATCATAGGAATAACTACAGGTAGTCCTCGACTTACAACAGTTCATTTAGTAACCGTTCAAAGTTACAACTTGAACGATGACTTATGGCAATTTTTCACATTTACAACCGTTGCAGCTCTTCATGTGATCAAAATACAGATGCTTGGCAACTGACTCATATTCATGATGGCTACAGTGTCCTGAGGGTCATGTGATCATCTTTTGCAACCTTAAAAGCAAAGTCCGTGGGGAAGCCAGATTCATTTAACTGGATTGCTAACTTAACAACTGCAGTGATTTGCTTAACAACTGCTGCAAAGAAAGTTCGTAAAATAGGACAAAATGCACTTCAAACAAATGCTACACTTAGCAATTGAAATTTTGGGCTCAATAGTTAAGTAGAAAACTACTTGTAATTCATTTTGGATTCTTGGTTTATTCTACTTTAGATATAGGAGTGACTTGTAGAAAGGTTCCCACAACAAAAATGGCAGTATGCATTCTTGCCCATAGTATAGTCCAGAGATGGCGAACCTTTTTGTTGTGGTGTGCCAAAAGTGCGTGCGCACTGGCACCGACAATGCTATACGCCCTGCCCCCTCCATGCATGCGCGTGCAACACCCTGCCCTCTTACATGCACTGTGCATGCGCACATCTCCCGGCTGATTTTTGGCCTGTTTGAGGCCGTTTTCACCCTCCCCGAGGCTTGAGGGAAACCTCTGCAGCCTCGGGAGGCCGAAAAATGGGCCTTCCGGAAATACCGGAAGTGCCCTTTTTCAGTCTCCGGAGGGTCTCTGGATCCCAGGGAGGCCATTTTTGCCCTCCCAGGGGCTTGAGGGAAGCCTCTGGAGCCTCAGGAGGCTGAAAACAGGCCCATTTTGGCACTTCCCAGTTTTTCAGCCTCCCGAGGCTGCAGAGGCTTCCCTCAAACCTCCGGGAGGCCTCAAACGGGCCAAAAATGAGCTGGGAGGCATGCACATGCGCAGTGCAGGTAAGTTTGGCTGGGGCTCACGTTCCCGCACAAATGGCTCTGCATGCCACAGGTTCACCATCACGGGTATAGTCCCATTCAGAAACAAAAATGCTGAGAATGAGCCATTTATGAGAAGCCATTCTCCTCAAGCTCAGCTTTCAACATATAAATAGCAATACACTTGGCTGAAACTTCGAAATTGATCCACACTCCAGCTAAAAATATTAAGTCAATCTGGTTCCATTGGTTTTTAATTGTGATATGGTCCCAGTAGCACTAAATCATTTTAAATCCAAGCACCTGGTTGATATGGGTTTTGCAATAGACTTTCATATGCTTAAAAATTAAACATATCTACTTGAATTCTTAAAGCTTTTCAGGGCTTTGTACTGAAACTAATAAAATGATTGAATATGACAATCCCTTTTTTAATAACTATCCTAATTCTATCTCAACTGCTCAATTTGGACACCCTTAAGATCTCCATCACCAGTTTTTTTGGCAATCTAGGATGGCAATTTATCAAGAGCTCAATAACAATAATGAACATTTGATTATAATAATTAACAATTAACTGGATGCCATATACTTTCTTTTAGTTTGGTGGACTGCATATTGTAGAGATTTGATTTAACCTGTTATAACTAGATCAGGGTAAGAGAGAAAACCTGTTCCTTCTGATCGTGCAAACTGCACCTTGTGAATCTTTACAAAACCTTATCCCTTCCAGAATTTGCAATACAGTGGGCAACATATTCATTTTTGTTTAAAAGCAATAAAAAACAAGAATGCCCTAACAGGGATAACAACCAGGTGTCTTGCAGATGATTTGAACCAACCCCCAAGGCACTCAATTGTGATGGCCAATGGCAAGAGGTTGTGGGAGTTGTGGTATCTGGAGGACGCAGGTTGTCTGTGCTTTCCTATGGGGGATGATTGCACAAAAATTATTTCTGTGAGTAGAAAACATCTACCTCTGGAAAAGTGCATATAAAATGGATTTATTAGGGGAAGTGCTCATGAAACAGTACAGGTCATATCAATGTTCATGCAGTCTTTGTTTTAATTGGGTCCAATTGGAACAGACTGAAATCAATGTATAATCAGGAAAATGATATTCAGAGTAAAATCGGGTTGTTCATTCCTAATGATGATTGTTCATCCTTCTCTTTTAATGTTCCATTCCTATGCAAGTGTGTCCAAGAAGCAGAACCTAGACATGATGCAATCCTTCTTTCCTCAGTTCTGTTGGGGAGGGAAAGCATGGCTT
Organism: Bungarus multicinctus; assembly: GCA_023653725.1. Lineage (NCBI taxonomy): Eukaryota > Metazoa > Chordata > Lepidosauria > Squamata > Elapidae > Bungarus > Bungarus multicinctus. Next base: position 135,882,187 of record CM042836.1, read on the forward strand.
CAGAGAAGGGCTGCAATGGGTGTAAATGTCATCCAGCTCCCACCTACCCCAAATCTGCAATCAGAATAGGATGCATATAAGGAATATAAATCTTCCAAAGACATTGATGATCATCCCCAAAATAGCTTTGCTGCATCTTCAATGCAGGCAATAAAGTTCTAATAGTAGTTAAGGTTGCTGTTTTCTTTCCAAAAAGAAATTGATTATGCAGACCTTCTCTCTTTCACTCTGATTATTTGCACAAGGTAGTGGATTACTCAGGAGAGGAAGAAATTAATTAATCATTATCCTGATCCAGCCAAATGTAGTGAAGCACATTAAATTCTGGTGATTTCACCAGCCGAGTTGCATAAGGGTTTAAAAGTTTCCCACTGAAAGCTGTTAAGCTTTTAATCTGAAATCCTTTGCTCTTGGGTGATAGCGCCTCATTTCCACCAGAAAGACTAGTTTTATATACATAGGACTTCAAAAGAAGCTGTACACTTCTGGCTGCAGCATATCTTAGGATTTTTAGTTAATCATGTTCTCTTGATTTTTTATTTTCAGAACTTTTTTTAAAAAAGTTATTACATAATCCACATGATACCAACTGATGTCTTATTATGGCAGTTCATTTTGCCTTGATTTTCCTATTCTAAGCATTGTTGCAATATCTTTGGAGAGCTTTCCAAGCCTTGCTCAATCATAATTTGCTATTATAAAACATATTAGTTTAATTTTAAGGCAAGCAGCATTAAAATGATCTTTTCCCCAAGACATCCAAAGTGTGTTTCTAAACTTAGCCTCTTAAACAATAGTTATTAAACCAGATTTTCTTTCCCATTCTCTTTAATTTCCTGTTCGGATGTCTGTCAGGTAAGGCCGGAAAATACAATCTGTGATGATAAAGAGGAAAAACTCTAGTTTGTGACTTCATGGAATCAGGTGGATGGGGCTAGGCTTCAAAAATAATTCCAAAAAGTTGCCCTGGAGCATACAAAACAGTGAAGAGAACACCTGGCTGTAGCTCTTTAAAGTATCTCTGTCTTTTGCATTCAGCAGCTGCCATTCAATCTGGAGAGAAGAGCTATTCCACAATAGCTCTGATACGTTTTTCCTCTTGTTCGTTTTTCATTCACTGATGCTGCTTGGCTGAACATGCTGTTATTGGCGTAATCAACTTTCACTAGCATACTTCATTATCTTAACAACTGCAGTCTAGACTTGCATTATAAGCATCACGGGGTTTGTATGATTCAGCATTAGCACATTGTGTGCAACAGTTACCCTACTTTGTGGACCACAGTTTATTGTAACGGGCATTGAGTGACCACCAGCAATTAGGATTTGTTCACAAGCCATGTATAAATCTCTGTAGCACTGCACTTCCTTTTAAATGCCTGGTTGAATTTACAAGCTTGTAAAGTTCAATATTATGGTGGGTCCCACCACATTTTGGATTGTTGGGATTTTTTTAAACCTAAACTGGTTTCACAAATTGTAATACTTGCCTCTTCTGTTTTTTTTTTTTTTAAATAATTTTGGAGTTGCTCTACTTAGATATTATAGTGATATATTCTAGAAAGAAAATCTGTGGAAGGCTAATGCTGTTAACATTTAAATATGTGGTCAAATCATTATCATCATGATGCCATGCGCATGGCACATTGGGCAGCAAGTATTTTCCAACAGTTTCAATCATTCACAGAATCTTTCACATCCCAAGAGTCATTAATAATCTTAAGAACTTCCTTAAGTATTTTGCGCCAGGTTTTCTGAGGCCAGCCTCTTTTCCTCTTTCCTCCAGGAGATATGCAACATAATGTAATTTTTGGATGCCGGTTGTTATGATATGTACAGAATAACCCTTGAGTAACAAGGATGTGCACATGGAAACATTTAGGAGAGTAGTTATGAATAATTATTCAGCCACACACAGCTGCACTAAATTGAGTTAAAGTTTACTTTAAGAAATAGCACAGTCCAATAAACGGTCCAAGGTCATATATGTTTAACAGTCCAAAGAATATCCAATTACAAAGTCTTCTTACCGGTTGCCTTTGTCATTTACAGTAAACAAAGATACCAAAGTATAAACACAGCAACAGAAACCTTAGCAACAGAATGTCAGAGAGACAGAACATCAGAGAGAGCAAGCCATGATCTCTAGCTCCGTCTTATGGCAACCTGCAATACAATCAACCGATTGGAATATAGTATAAATCAAGTGATTTTGTCTTAAAGCTACAAACATACATTGTTGGTTTATATATTGCCAACCCAACTAATTGGTGGGCATATCTTTATGTCTTTAGGCATATCGTATGTAATATATGCTGAAACAAGCCGCATTCAAAGTACATTCACAGTTCTCAATAGGTGTTCTAAATCTGATCTTTGTAGGACCTCTTCATTAGTGAGGTGTCATGCTATGGGAGGTAGAGGAGTTTTCTTAGGCAGCATTGTCAAAACATTTAACCATTTAATCGTCTTGTACACTTCCATGTTTCACAAGCATATATTACAATGTATAACAACATTCTTGAAGAATTTTTATCTATGATAATACTTATGGCTGCCATAGATCAAATTGGGTGCATGCATTGAAACACATCTACTGACATTCCAATTTGGTAGTTAAGGTCTTTATCTCTACCTCCATTGATAGACATAATACTGTTAAGATAAGTAAATTATTGGACTTATTCTATGGATTGTTATAGGCTTGTTATAGACTTGTTATAGGTTGTTATATCCTGAGCACTTCTGATTTGCATGAATTTTGGTCTCCTCAAAATTTATACAATCTTGTTGGCCTCATTATCTAAACTGGTGGTCATTTCTTGCAAGCACTCCTTTGTTTCGCCAAGCAGTGTGATAACATGCAACATCTAAATCTGTTAGAAGGCTGTTGCCCATGGGAAGCTTTAAGCTAGGGTTATCCATAGCTTTCCATATAACAGAGTCCATGGAGAGGAGAAATAAGAATGGTGATAGTATACATCCCTGTCTTCCTCCTCTATTGATGTTAAAGAAGGCTTTGTGGTCACATGGATTTGCTTCTTGGGTTTAGGGGGAAGCCTAATTTCAGGAGTGGGGGTGGATGCTATTCTGAAGAAGCAGAGTTATAAAATGATTTTTCCCTGGCTCTTTGGTGTCAACAGAAACATCTGTTTAGCGATGGGGGAAAAAAATCACCCATTGAGGAATTGGATGAACACAGTAGACTCTAAAATATACTGGGGAGATGTTTAAAGAACAAGCCAGCCTGAAGTCTCCACCTCGGCTTTGACCATCAATAAGGAAAAGGGAGTCCTATCAGACTTGGGGGAGTGGGAGAAATGTTTTTGGGGTTTTTAGAGAGCTGGCTGATGGTCACAGATGAGGGGCTGACCTCAGACAAGGTTGTAAACTTGAGCTGTTTGGCTAAAAAGCTGGTTTACCTCTTTCTAACCGCATTGTGGAACTTTCTCTTCTTTTGGCACCTTTAAGAAAGTTGCTTAAATCCTGGAGTTGACCAGAAGCACACTAGCACCCGCCTCAGCTTGGCTGAGCATCAGATTCCCAAAGTTGTGGTGGTTTCCCTCTTGTCTTTAGACAGACCTGGGGTGGGGGGGTGGAGATGGCCAAGGAGTTCCCCTTCAATCCTCTCCTGGTTTCCCAGGGGGCTGGTGGGGAAGGAAGAAACTCATTGATGGGGAGAAGACGGGGCACCAACAGCATAGGGACTTCGTTTTCCAGTCACTGTTCATCCCCAGGTGCAGATTACCTCAGAACCAACGTGCACAAAAAGCAGCTCTGATAAAACGAGTGTTAAACCCAGCACTCGCTTTGCTTTTATACCTTGTCCCCTTCAGCAGAGGTCAGTCGTACCTTCAGCAGCAAAGGATAAAACATCACCTAATGAACATGTAAGTCAAAAAGTCTTAACTATTTTTTTTTCTCTAGAAGTTTCTTTTCAAATAAATGAGCAATGGGTTTGCTTCCTTGGTTTGTTTCACACTGTACAGGCAGTCCTCAACTTACAACAGTTCATTTGGTGACTGAAGTTACAACAGCGCTGAAAAAAGTGACTTATGACCCGTTTTTCACACTTGCAACTGTTGTAGCAGCCTCATGGTCATGTGATGAAAATTCAAACACTTGGCAACTGACTCGTATTTATGACAGCTGCGCTGATCCAAGGTCATGTGATCCCCTTTTGCGATCCTCTGACAAGCAAAGTCAATGGGGAATCCAGATTCATTTAACAACTGTGTTACTAATGTAACAACTGCATAAAAACTGGCAAGAAAGGTTGTAAAATGGGGCAAAATTCACTTAACAAATGTCTCATTTAGCAACAGAACTTTTGGGTTCAATTGGGTAAGTCGAGGACTATGTGTAATAAGGAACAACTTGGTTTGGTTGATCTGAATGTAGCATGACTCTACCTAATGTGTTTTATGGCTTAATATGATGCGCAAACTCAGCCAATTAAGGATTATGCAGGAAATCATGACTTGGCGTTCTGCAAAACCAGCAGTGCTTACTGAGAAGAAGTGATGATTAATACACATTCACTTAAAAGGGGGCAGCCTTATAGCAATATAGCACCCTCTCTTTTTCACTGAATGGTAGATTTCTTAAAATAGGATTCTTGTGGACCTAGATTACCAATGTATTGGAGTAAGGTACAGTTTTTCACATGGTTCTTACATTTGGAGTTAGAAATATTTTTCATGAGGTCAGAGTGCTGACTTTACTTCCCTTTCCAAATGTTGGTAACTATGTTGTGGTTTATCTGCTTTTACTAAGCCAGTGCATAGCATGGGCAAGTTCCAGCTATCTCTGTATTTTATTTTTGCTTCTGTGTACAATGAGGAGATTTACTGCAAGGTTGCACATTGAGTGGCTTGATAGCTGGAAAAGCATGTTCTCAGGTAAACAGTGACCATCTACATTTTTAAAGATTTGTTTTCTCAAACATTACATTTCATTTCAAAATTTAGAATTCACTAAATGTCAGGCATTATCGCGTAGTTCAAATCCATCGCCAGCCATAGAAGCAGCCAGCCAGCTGTAGATAAGGGATGCTTTCTATGTCATGCTGAATTAGAGGGAGAAATAAGCCTAAGTCATTATCATTCCTATTTTTTATATTGTTTCTATCATTATTATCAGTTTTAAGAAATAGTATAACTCAGTTACATTGAAATAATTTATTCAAATGCAGATTACTTCCAGAATGTTACATTTCAATAATAACCTAATGAGGTATTTGTAATGAGATTTCTAAGCTCAGGTACACCGAAATGTTCACTTGAGCTCAGAACAGCATTACAGATCATCCTCAAGTTAATGACTGTAATGGAGTCCCGCAATTAGGGCTGTAAGTCATGATGGTCATAAAGTGGATCAATCTCATACCCAGATCCAGTTTTATGACCTTGTTTTCTGGCAGTCATTAAGTGAACTCTGTGATTGTTAAAATGAACCTACTGTTCGCTAGGGGGCAGCTTTTGCCAGAAACCAGAAGAAAATGCCATTTTCTGACAAAAATGTAAATTGCAGTCACATGACTTCAAACTGCTGCCAATGGCTGTAAACATGGCCCAGTTGCCAAGCACCCAAAATGCAGTCATGTGACTGTGGGGAGGCAGACATTGGAACCCAGTCATAAGTTCTTTTCCAGGGTCTGTCATAATTTCAAACAGTTGCTAAGCGACTACACTGTTTGTAAATTGAGGAGTACCTGTACTGAACGGGACCTTATTGTAGCTGACAAAGATTAGGTGGAAAACAGTAGATGAAAGATGAGCAGAAGGCAATGCTCATCTGTGCTTGTCTTGTGCTTCCAATGCATACAGGTAGTCCTCAACTTACAACAGTTCATTTAGTGACCGTTACAACAGCACAGAAAAAAGTGACTTATGACTGTTTCTCACAGTTACTACCTTTGCAGCATCCTCGAGATCATGTGATCAAAATTCAGATGCTTGGCAACTGGTTCATATTTATGACCGTTGCTGTGTTCCAAGGTCGTGTTTCAAGGACCATCTTTTGCAACCTTCTGACAAGCAAAGTCAATGAGGAAGCCAGATTCACTTAACAACTGAGTTACTAACTTATCAACTGCAGTGATTCACTTAACAACTGTGACTAGAAAAGTCATAAAATGGGGCTAAACTCATTTAACAAATGTCTCACTTAAAAACGAAAATCTTGGGATCAATTGTGGTTGTAGGTCGAGGTCTACCTAAACATGCTATAATTTCTAGCTCTATTAATCCAATTATCTTGACATAATTAGTTTTGTACAATTCTTACCAAGATTATAGTCTTGGGTCCAAACAAATTGCTTGAATTTTAATTAAATTTCCCCACTTATTTCAACAAGATTTATTTTGAATGTACTGTTTTCTGTGGAATGCACTATGACCATTTTTCTGAGAATCTACAGCACTAAAGTATTAGGCTTTTGGACTGGGACATATACAGTTATGCTGGTTGCAGTAACTAAAGTTTGCTGGAGTGAACCTCACATAACCAGGGTTAGCCACATAAGGGACATTCTCTAACGAAACACAAAAATGGAAATCTTTAATTTTGTTACTTCCTCCAATAAAAAGAAATGTTTTTCAATGAAGGTAATAATGTAAGCCCCAATTCACCATCAGAAATCAATTGTAGCACCTGCTGCTTGCTCAAATAACAAGTCTACTTCTTGTATTAAACACCCTGACCCATTTTCCTTCTTTCTTCCCTCTCCCCAATCCAGGTTCTGAGTTCTGCAGACAGCAATAGCTCCCATTTCTTTGGAAAGTTATCCAATTCACTTTTCCCTTCGTGCTCTTAAGGATGCATGGATGTCTGTCAGGCTTAGCTTCTGAGTTCAACCTGAGTAAAAAAAAATTGCACGCAGGACATTGAGCTGTAGTAGCATAGTGGTTAGAATGCAGTAATGCAGGCAAGCTTGGCTCAAGGTTGACTCAGCCTTCCATCTTTCCGAGGTGGGTAAAATGAAGACCCAGATTGTTGTGGACAATATCTTGACTCTGTAAACTGCTTAGAGAGGGCTGTAAAGCACGGTGAAGCAGTATACAAGTCTAAATGCTATTGCTATTTTATTCAAACTTGGTGTTATGTTTTTGGGTCATGCAAGTCCAGAATGTTGGCTTAATAGTTTAGTTAAACATGAGTAAGTGTGATGGGTGAAAAGCCTTTTCCTTACATTTCTAGTCAGAACTGTGTTCTTCCTTAATGCTTCTTGATGGCAATATCTCTCCTTCTGTAATTTAGATGAAGCCAATCCACTCTAGTTGGGATAGGGAATCTGATTGTGACTGGAGCAAACAACTTTTCTTCTTTGTTGATAACTTGCTGCCCTAAATGTCTCCCTCGGTTGTTAGCTCTTAAGTGGAGGGTGGAGTGGGAAATCAGGTGAATGCATCCTTCCTGTGTCTTCTTCTTCCTTGTTTCTTTTTTCCAATTCTCCTTTCTTCCATTTTGGATAATAATATTGGAATGGGAACTCTAAATCGGATTAGGCAGGAACTCTAATACAGAATGGGGAGGAAAAGTTAAATGCGCTAGCTGCTGGAATTAGAGATAAATTAATTTAATTTGAATTTTTAAACCATTTCTCTTTCTATATTACTATAAAGGTAGTCCTGGACTTACAGATCATTTAGTGACTGTTCAAAGTTATAACAGCACTGAAAAAAGTGATTTATGACCATTTTCCACATTTACAACCTCTCCATGGTCAGGTGATCAAAATTCAGATGCTTGGCAACTAACTCATTTATAGCGCCTGCAGTGTCCTGTGGTCATGTGATCATCTTTTGTGACCTGACAAGCAAAGTCAATGGGGAAACCAGATTCATTTAATAACCTTGTTACTAACTATAATGATTCACAACAATTGGGGTAAGACAGGTCATAAAACAGGGCAATAAGCTTGTCTCGTTTAGCAACAGAAATTTTGGGCTCAGTTGTGGTTGTAAATCAAGGAGTACCTATACAGAGTGAAAAACAGTTTTCTGATGGTCAGCACACTTCTTCCAGCATTGCAATGAGATTCTTAATTCAAAAATCACAGACAAAAGAATGGGTATTCTAATCTTACAAAATAAATGCCAACTATTAATAATGTATGTTTCTTAATTACGGAATATTTAGACATTGTATGGGTACAGTGACCGGATAGATGCAAAACTGACATCAAACAGGACTTAACACTGTTTTGCCCATTCTTCCCTAAAACAGAACTTTACGTTATTCTTGAAGGAAAGCATTTCTGGTTTTAAAATAAACCAGGGCAAATTATTTTCCATCAGTTGAGTCAACATTCAAAATAGTACATAGAGACATTGTGTTTGAATTTTGTTACAATTTAAATGCCTTTGTTTTTCTTGAGTAAATATGATGCAAATTGAATAAAACCATATTATAAAAGTTTTTTTCCCCATCTTTCAAGGTTACCCACCTTTTGGGTTTTTTATTTTATTTAGTAAGATAAAGTTGCAGTGATATTATGCAGATTTTAAACTGGGCAACCAGAATAAATTATCACGAGCCAATCTTTAGCCTTAATAGGAGGCAGAAATTACTGAAGTTGTGCTGAGAAACTTGTTTTCAAAATGAGTTAACAGCCCTATCCATGACATTGCTTACTCCAGATGTGTAACAATGATTCTTCTGATTACATGCAGGGTTGTTTTAATTTTTAATCCATAAGTAATAGCAAGCAATCTCTTCCAAATCTTCTAGATTTGGGAAGGAAAAGCTTCCAAATCAAAAAGTTTGAATGAGTTCTTGGCAACTTGAGGAGTCATTATTTTGATATTAAATAAAAGATTTCACTGCAGTACATTGAAAGTGATTTGGAAGACTGGAGCAAGTGAGGCAGAAGATTAAAACAGAAAGATGACAAATTATGATGTTCATTTCTCAGGTTCACTGACCTATGAAATGTAAAGCTTCCAAGGAGCTTCAACATAGTTATTGGCAAATGATCTTCAATGGTGCTTTGTTTTTGATTTCTTGCACGATAAATTATTTCTTACCCAGATGAGAGAAATCAGATAATGATGACTTTATCTTGTGTAGGCTATGCTCCTCAGAATAGAACTGATTTATCTTCAGAGGAGAATACTGTATTGCATTCAAGATGGGTCAAAAGATATATGGGATGCACCAGAAGATGGAGGTGTCTCTATTCTTCAAGGCAGGGATGAACAACATTTTAACAATCAATGGACACTTTTTTTGTCCTTTTTCATCCAAACAATGAAGACTAAAATGAATGGGACCCATAATTTACTGGAGTGGGGTGGCAACTTCTGCTTGGAAAGAATATTAACAGTTATCTTAATGTTTTATTTTATTATTTTATTTTATCCTACTTTTATTATTTTTCAAATAATTCAAGGTGGCCATAATAAATTCATTACAAGAGCCCTGAAAGCAACTGTGACACAATTGCAGCAAAGGAGAGTAAGAATTTCCACAATATAAGTAGTTCTATGTTTTTGTATATCCTGAATCCACCTCTACTTTGGGGATTGAAGGGATTAGGGATTTAAAGAATGAAGGTGAGCAGTCTGGATTACTGAATTTTTTCTATTAGACAGTGTAACCACCTGCCTCTCTTTCTAAGCATTCCTTTTCCCTAATAACTTTTTATTTTATTATTTCAGTTTGCAATTTTGGAGAGCGTAGAGGTGGCTGCTTAGAAACTATGTGAAGTTGATAAAACATGACATTGGTGCAGTGTCCTAATGCTCAAAACACATATTTTGTCTTATTGCCATATTCCAACTACCCAATAGGGAAGCCAGAATTATCCCTTCTATTGCAAATGAGATAGAGAAGGAGATTAAGTCTGAGAAGAAATAATTGATTGCCTTAAGCCACCCAGCAAAATTAATAACGTTTTTAAAGCTCGTCCTTCAAGCTATCTGATTTGTGGTCCAGCAACCTGAATTAAATAACTATCATGCAGTTGTAGAATTTGGCTTTTTTTTTTTTTAATCCAATGTAGTTGGAGGACACAATAGGCTGGAAAGTTATAGCCTCACATCCCCAGGTCCTTTTCTGCTATGGTTCCCCACCCCCTATTTGCAATTGTTTAAAAGCCAATCACAGCACTGCAAAAAGTGGCACAGCACTAGTTTTTGGCCAGGGGCCCATGGCAACATACATGATTCTTCTTTCTCCTATTTTCTTCCATAACTACCTTATGAGGAAACGGGGGCTGAGAAAGCATGCTTGTCCTAATGCTTCATCTGGTGCAGAATGCAGTGGCCTTAAATGGTTTTATGGAAGCCTAAACTTGCACATGGGTCATCTCTCTTGAAGGAGCTGCAATAATTGCCAATAGGCTTCTGGGTACAATTCAAAGTGTTGGTTCTTACCTTTACGGCCCAAAATGGCTTGGGGCAGTCTAGTTGAAGGACCATCTCTACCCCATTATATCCACCTGGCTCACAGTATCAGAAGACAAGAGTTTGTTTTGTGTCCCATCAATTAGGAAAGGACTTCTGGTGGGGTCAAGGTGATGGCCATTTCTCTATGAGATATCATTTCCTGCAAGGTATGATTGCCCTCCCCTTTGTTGCTTTTCCAAAAACCTCTGAAGACATGCTTTTGTCAGTGAGCCTGAGGACCATGAATGAAGATGGAGCCAGTCAAGTGGTTGATTTGATTGCATTGCTGCTGCCATGGGGATGAGTGGAATAAGGTTTTATGGATGTTGTAGATTTTTAATATTCTAAGTTGCCCAGAATCACCTGTGTGTGAGTTAAGTAGCCATATAAATGTGTTTAACAAATAAATAAATATAAAGTCATCCAGAGGGCTTCCATGGAAGAGGATGGACTTGACTGTGAGTCTCGCTAGAAACAGTCCAACCTGAACTCCTCCACCATGCGGGTTTACTAGCACAAGAGAGGATTGGGATAGTTATTCCTTGCTACCCATTCTCATCCCAGGATACTCCCTGCTACCTTCCCTTCCTTTTGTTTTCTTTTCATTTCAACTGGAAACAGAGCTGCAATCATCCTCCCTTTTCATTTTGTAAGAACTTCCAAGGAGCCTAGAGGTATTATAAGAAATGTAGAGGCATGCCAGCTTTTGACTTATTATTTGTAATTGAAACTTAAAAGGCCAGGAGGACCAGGGGAGCTGGCAAACAAGCACCAAGTAAAGTGTCAAGAGGTACACTTGGATCCATAAGAAGTCAGCTTCAATTTGTTCTTGCATGGAAGAATAAACTGAAAGAAGGGCTATTACAATTACATGAATTATTTTATGGTAATAATACAACACATTCATTAACCAAAGCTGTGCAACCTGTTTTGCAGACAAGCAGCTCTCTGGTTGTTGTTGTTTTGTAACAGCAGTAATCTAATGGCACCAGACTTTTTCCCAAGCTTTGCCAAAGAACTCAATATTCAAAAATTACTGATGGAGTAATTTCCATGAGTCTTATTGTGAAATGATCCATTTAAAGTAACAGTGGAGGCTTCCAAATTCATCAGTCCTATATTGTGCAGCTTTTGAAGAAGTTGCATAATTTTGATTAGAGTTATGCACTTTGGGTTCTATACTGCTTCTTACTTCACCTTGTTTTCATAGGATTGCATATATTTTAAATTGCCACAGAGGTGGCTACTTCATGTGTAATTCATGCTATATCAAACAAACAGTCCTGATTGCCCTCAGGAAAATATTGCTGGGAAACCAACATTGTCTTTCAAATAATGATAGACTCAAAAGCAGACTGGCAGCCAGTACAGCAACCGTACTGTACTGGGATCACGCTGCTAAATCTCCACCTGCTGCTCTAACAGTCCAGGAGGACCCTGAAAATCACAGACCTGACTCTTCATGGGAAGTGCGATTCCTTCTAGTCAAAGTTAAAACCATAATCATGCCAAGTCAAACACCAAAAATAAGCATCACACAGGGATTTAAATCTGAGTTGGTTTTGACTCAACCATGTTCTTGCACTTTCAGTCACAAAGTTGCTCCTGGGAGGGCTCAGGGTACATAACTTGTACCTTGAGTTAAAGCAGCATATTGGAAAACTGATCTTTCCCTGTGCATTCTGACTTGAACTTGACTTGAACTGAGGAAGGAGCAAAACCACTAAAATCATTGCATTCAAGTCTCACAAACAGCCTTCCACAACCGTTTTTTGCAGCAGGGACTGGTTTCATGAAAGATAATTTTGCCATGGACGATGAGGGGAGGATGTTTCATGCACAACCTAGATCCCACACATGCGCAGATGAAGCTTTGTTACTCACCTGGTACTTACTTCCAGCTGCATGGTCTGGATCCTAGCAGGTCATGGACCAGTACTGATCCACAGCCCAGGGGTAGGGATCCCTGGCCTAGAAGGATATCATAATCAATGATATTGAATCCTGATAAGACAGCTAATAGCATCATGATTGATATTACTGACAGCCCTTCATGACACTGGCAGAAAGTGACAAAAATGTGACTGTTTTCTGTTGGCAACTTGTTTTCCTTGCCCATGTTTTACTCACATGCGTGTGCAAAAATATTGCAGAGATCAACGATTCTTATTCTTACACAATGCTAAATGCTAAATTCTTAGCAGAGAGAACTAAAGAAGTTTGGTTGAGAGATTTTGCTATAGAAACTCAGTGAATGAAAGCTGCTCGGTATCTTACAGTGGGATACAGATTTATAGAAACTGCAAGAAAATTTTACAGTGGATTGCGTTCATTATGTATCACATTTAATCATACATGCTAAAAAGATCCATCTGTAGATTTCTGGTGTGCCTCATTTGTAGATTGCTTCATTGTTTGAGTGACAATCTGAATGTAGCTCCAGTGGAAAATTATGTTCAATCATCACTACATTACTTTGAGATCCACACTGGCCTGCATTTTCAAATCTATAGCCACACTATTGCATCAGTACTCACATATGAAGATTTATCTTAATTATATATAATCTATTAAAGAAAATAGTGGGTGCTGTCTCATCTCCAAACTTTAGTCCATCTGTACCGATATTACTAACACTGATTGGCAGTAATTATCCAGATTTTAGGTAGGAGTTTTCTAACCTTATCTAAAGATTGGAACCTCTTGCATACAAACTAAGAGGGTGTTCTGCCAATGACCCTCCCAGAGACTGGTTGGAAATACAGTGACTCCCACTCAGAATAGCTGATTCATCTTTTCGACAAATGAGCTTATGATCACACTATTCTACCACAAATCAATATTCCACAGGACCTATGAGCCACTATTGCCTTATTGGTGCTACCAAGAGTTTGATTTTAACTAGGATCTGCTTTTATAATGTAGCAAATGTGAATAGAAAAGATATATGATTGTACTGATTTCAACAAACTTGAAAGGTAGGGCTGGCAGGGCCATTGAGAAGAGTGAAAAGGGGAATCAGCCTAGAATCACTATGTAACCACAAATGAACAAAGAGCCCTCCTTTGACTGCTGTAGTGCTTTATCAAACTCCCAAGTGCTGACCATTAATTGAGAATGTTCCTGTGCATAGACTTTTAGCACTAAATCAATTAAATGGAACCTTTACAAGCGGATTCATCTCTCAAGCCCAATGGTTTCTTGGTAATCATTGAATCCTTTAAGGCAGCAAAAGGTTTTTTTAAAGTTGGACCTGGAAGAGAGAAGATCACAGACTATATGACATTGGGCTATCAGTGGTACTGTTAGGTTTGGATATTGGGATCCAAGCAATCTTGAGCCCATAACAAACAAGGATGTAAGGGGGCTGACATGGATTGCCACAATACCATTTCCCCCTTTATTTTCAAGCATTTTATGATTAGAGGTAGCCAATTCGTGTTATGTGATATTTTCTTAAAACTTAAACCATTTTTTCATTCTACAGTAATTGTTCCAAACTGAGACACAAAATGATTTGCAGGAGTACTCTAATGCAGGATCTCCTAATTGCATTGCTGAAAAGTATTAGAGTTTGGGAAAAATGAGAAGTATGTTCCTGTAAGAATGTAAAGGTATTGTCCTTCATTGGAAAGACCCCTACTACGACAACATCTATTGAAAATCCACTTGTAGAAGAGGATGGATTGGCACTTTTTACTATGTTATTATGGTTGGCCATATAGTCAGCCACAGCTACATTTTGACTTCTTAATGGCAACTCATTAAGAAGGAGGTGGTTCTTACATATGAGAACAAACTGTTTCATAGGAATGGTGAGAACCCCCCCCCCCCCAAACCCGGTGGTATTTCTGTAGAAATAACTCTTTTGAAGATGAGGTCATCAGTAGGAACTTTTCCCCCAGATCTTATTGAATTGGCAGTCCCTGAGATAACCCGTCCCTGAGCGATGCAGGGATAAGCAGCATCTTGAATTATACCCAGAAACAGAGTGACAGCCACTATAGCTCCTGTAGAAAAGGGTTATGTGGGCACCCTTTATCAGCTGTGTCAGTACATGTAAAACTAGTTTAAGTTGCTAGAGGGCTTGAGTGACCATGCCCGTCTTATATATTTATGACTATAAATGTTTTTGGCTGCATTCGAAGCAGTAACATATCAAAAACTTGTGAAATCTTTTTTTCGTTTTTGTCTCTACTCAGCACTGGGATACCACACTCAAGGTATTGTATCATATTTCCAGAAAGATATGGCCAGGTTAGAGAAGGCTCAGAAAGACAAGGAAGATGATACAGAAATTTAGGAAATTCCCCCTGAGGTTAGTTTGAAAGACCATTGGCTATTCTCAATATGAAAAACAGAAGAAAACTCAGAAAACATAATAGCCATGTTTAAATTCATACAGGGAGCTATAGTCAAGAGAGTTAAGAATTATTTTCCATGGTCACAAAGAAGAAGGAGGTGAAACAAGCAGTATAAGTGCAGCTATCTAAATTTCATTTGAATACAAGGAAAAGGAGCCTGATAGAAAGATTTGTATCAAGCTAGAACAACCTACCTGTGAGGAGGTTGTAGGTTCTCCATTTCTGACAGTTTTTAAGGACAGTCTCCTCTGTGGGTGGGTTAGCTTATTTTTCTGCACAGATTATTTTCTGATCTTTCCAAGTCTGCAGTTCTAAGAGTCCAGTTTTAAAGAATAAACTCTGCAGATATTATTTATAACATTAACTGCATACAAAAAACCAATGTTTTTCCTTCCTTCTTTTCTCACAGCCAGTAAAAATGTACTTTTGCTTCTGTATGAATCTAACCTAAAGCACAAAGATTCATTAAAAATTCCCTAATCATACAGGAATATTGCTATTTGTTCCAAGTCTCATTTTACTCATTCAGTTATGTAACAATCAGGCACAGAGATTTAACTATGAAGGCTTCTTTGCTGCCTTCTGAAAAAAAAAAAGTCCAATCCCAGTCATGATGCAACCAAGCTAACTTGAATGAGGGAGCCCATTTATGTTTTCACAAAGTTAAGTTTGATTGACATCACTGAGATTTTCTCCCAGCATTGCAGCCTTTCTTTATGTTGGGTCATAGGCTGTCTTCAAGGCCTGTGAAAAATTGCCTTTCGCTTTTATTGCCTTTTAATGATTGTAGAAGAATGTGCTGTTCCAAATCCTTATTTTCTATAAGGAGAATTCAATTATAACAGAATGTATAATAGAACAAAAATTACTGGAATTCAACCTTAGGATTTTGCAGCATCTTTGTATAACTGCTGTCTGATGGCCAAGGACTCAATTATTTTCTCTGTTTCAAAGCAGCAGATCACTAAGCAGGAAGAAACACATCACCAAGCAACATTTCTTCCATGCAGAGTAATGGTTCTTGACTGGTTCTCCTTTGAGCCCATTGTGAAATTGGATGGTGGTTTCTCCCATGCTCCTCTGGGCAACTCTGCAAAAACTTTCTGGCATCAAGCAATTGGGGCTTCATTCCTTAGCAAATCTGACCATACAACTTCTTTAGGAAGGCTCTAAAGGCTGCAGTCCATAGCCTGCATTCAGCTAGAAGGATGTAGTGAAGAAACCTGGCCACCCAGCAATACGCATGGATGTCCTTATTAATTTCTGACTGCATTTCCGTTAAAAGGGTAATTCTAAGCTACATTCTATAATAGCACAATGCACATGTTACACACTGGTGTAACCTAGAGGGAGGAGCTACATTATTGCCATAAATTGTGTATGCAATTTTATCCTTATTTGCTACCTCAAATGTGCACTACATTTTCCCTTTAAAATTACCATATAAATGGTAACTTAGAACAATAAGATGCTATTGCCAATAGGAAGGGGGGGGGAGGGGGAATTGTATTAACTAACTAAGTTGCCACAATATGGCTGAGGCAATCAGCAACAGTTATTATCCTTCACACTGCCTACTTAGCAACAGCTGTTGTTTAATAACAAACCACTCTAAAGCAATACAGTAACAGCTCTGAAATTTTTCACAGCATAGGCGTGAGATACCAGTTTATTAAAATTATGCTATTATTCTACGACAAATCTTTTCCTTGTTGCTGGGTTCAGGGGCTGTTACCTGGTTGATTTGTTCCAAAGGCTGGAATTACTTTAGCACAAGCTGTGACAATTTGACTCTTCCTCAGATCCGTAAGAGCAGAAAATATGGTTCATGATGGGGCCAGGAGGTAGGTTTAGATATACTAGGCACCATGGAACTCTTTTTTTTTTGGATAAGTTGAACCCATAGAAGGATATTGGTCTCCACCCAACCCAGGGCTGTCTTAACAGCATTAGAGGTCCCGGACAAAGCAATGTACTGAGGCCCCTACAACAACTACTCAAGGAATAAAAATGCAAATGGTTGATAAATAATATATATATATATATGTGTGTGTGTGTGTGTGTAAGGTTTTTAAGCTGATATATATATATTTCATATATATATATATATTTCAAATATATGTATATATGAAATATATATATATATGAAATATATATATATCAGCTTAAAAACCTTACACATATATATATATATACCACTTATACATATATATATATACCACCTTACCACATATATATATACTTACCTTACCACTTATACATATATATATATAAACCTTACACACATATATATATACCACTCACGCATCATCACAAAATCTCCACAACTGTAAAGCCTATAAACTTGAAATTTTGCACGTATGTTCCTCTTGGCTTCTAGGTGCTCTCTAAGAAAAGATTTTTTTCACCATCAGAGTATTAGTATTTCATATATTATTATTAACACGCTCTGATGCTAAGGAATTCTACTCCCCCTCCCCACCTGAAAAGAAATCTGTTCCAAACGCAAAACACAAGCAGAGGAGTTTCAGTTTCACAGCAGCAACCAGATTTAGTACAGAACAGTTGAGCTAAGCCATGCCCAGGCTCCTTGGTGTCTCCTTCTTGCTCACACAGCAAATACTGTTTCAGTTTCCATGTTTCAGTTGCCAAACAAGCCTCAACTTTATCACACACTGACAGGACGCTAGCCAGATGAATACCGATGGATGCTGGTAGCAGAGGCACAATTCCCCCCCCCCCCCTTATTTTCCTCCCCAAAAACTACTGTAAGCCCTTGGTTACAAACAAGAACATAGATGCAGTGACTATAATAGAAACTTGGTGGAGTGGAGAGAATTGGTAGAATATAAAGTTTTCTGGATACAACTTTATACAAATAGCAGGGAAGGACCCAAAGGAGTAAGTGTTGCTCAAGGTCAAGGAGCAGTGATGGGTTTCAGCCAGCTCACATCACTTCGGGAGAACCGGTTGTTAACTTTCTGAGCAGTTTGGTGAACTGGTTGTTGGAAGAAATCATTAGGGCAGAGAACCGGTTGTTAAATTATTTGAATCCCATCACTGCCAAGGAGGATAAAAATACAGCCCACTAGCAAATGATTAGACTACCAGATCCTACACACAGCTACTACGGGTTGCATCATCTGATCCCAAATGTGAACTAGTTTTAGGGCAAGGTTATTCCTCATTTGAACAAAAGGCCAAGAGTAATCTTGAGATATTAGCAACTAGGTGTTCTGACCCAAACCTTATTCCAACGAAACAAACACGCAACAGAAGTAACAGCAAACCTTTTAATGATTCTTTACTAGTTCCGTTCCTTCACGGTTAAAAGGCTGTTTCAAACTAATTGTCTCTGATAAGAATGAGCCTTGCCAAAGCTGTGCAAGGCTACTAAGAACACTAGATAAAGTTATTAAGAAATATTTCAAACCTAAAGAGTCTCCAAACACCAACCAAGGATATTCCAAATGTCCACAAGGCTTGAATTCAAAAACTTCTTTGCTTCCTGCAAAGAACTCTGGTTTCTCAGCTGGCTTTTATCTCTTAAGGAAGGGGCTATTACCTTGCAACCTTACTCCTGAGTCACCCGTGCTGCTGCAGCTGCTCTTTCCTGTGAGTAGCCCTGCGCTCATGGGCACTGGGCACTGGCTCCTTGGGGACCTCTTCATCACTGCTGCCAGCCTCCACAATCTCTGAAGGGCATTCCATTCCCTGATGGTCCTGGCCCCATCCCTGCATCACACGCAGGCCCCTCATCCAAGTCCTCGCTTTCTGAGACCTCAGCCATTCGCACCTTCTGCTGGCGAATCACAACATTAGGGAGGCTTGCAAAGGCAATGTTGTTATAATAGTTATAAGAGTTCAAAATCTCTTCTGTGGTTGTGCCTCAGAAGAACTGATCTTGGAAAAATCAGATTCAAATCCTAAGCAGTGACTCTGAACATTGTGGGACAGGGCAAACAGTTCTCTTAATGAATAGGTGCAAATCAGAAAATATTGATTGGGCCTAACATAGTCACATTCAACTAGTTCTCGAAAATAAGAGGACTTATGTAAAGGAGACTAAAAAAGAGTTACAGGAACTCTAGCCAAAAAAAAAAAATTGTGTGAGGTGATATGAAACTGGCTAAGTATTTCAGCAGCTATATATATTTATTTTGGATGTTCTTATCATTTTTAAATGATTTTTATTGTTTTAATTTTTTTATACACATGGTCCTCGACTTACAATCATAGTTGAGCCCAAAATTTCTGCTGCTAAGCGAGACATTTGTTAAGCGAATTTTGCCCCATTTTATGACCTTTCTTGACATAGTTGTTAAGTAAATCACTCCAGTTGTTAAGTTAGCAAAACGGGAATCTGGCTCCCCCGTTGACTTTGCTTGCTGGAAGGCTGCAAAAGTGGAACTTATGATCTCTGGACACTGCAACTGTCATAAAGATGAGTCAGTTGCCAAGCATCTCAATTTTGATCCTGTAACTATGGGGATGCTGCAATGGTTGTGTGAAAAATGGTCATAAGTCCCTTTTTTTCAATGCTGTCAGAACTGCTGTAAGTCCTTCTACCTGTACTTTTGGAACTGTAAGCCACCTACAGTCACTGATTGAGATGGGCAGCTATAGAAATCAAATAAATAAATAAAATGGAGAAAGGTGTTTAAGGAGTGTATGGTTAAAAGAAAAGCATTAAGGGGGAAAAAAATAAGAGTTGCTTTAAAATATATTTGAAGCAGAAAATTATATCTGAAGAAGCGATTGGGCTATTGGACATCAAAAGGAAGAAAGGAATACTCAAGGAGGTCAGGGAAACTACAAAGGAAATGAATTCTTTGAATTGTCTTTGCTACAGAAGATATAAGACCAGAGGTGGTATTCAGCAAGTTCTGACCAGTTCTGGAGAACCGGTAGCAGAAATTTTGAGTAGTTCAGAGAACCAGCAAATATCACCTCTGATTGGAGATTTTACAGTATCCTTCCCCTGCCACGCCCACCAAGCCACGCCCACAGAACCCATAGTAAAAAAAATTGAATCCCACCACTGTATAAGACACATACCTGGTCTGCTTCCTCATGAAGGGACTCTGAATAATTTAAGTGAATGGGGGAAGGAAGAAATAATATTGCAAGACATATTGAGGAATTTTACAGTAACAAATTACTAGATCCTGATCCTGGCATCTAGCTAAGAGTTCTTTAAAAACTCAAAAGTGCAATTGCTGACCTCCCATCAAAAAAAAAAAACCCATCTAAATTGTTCTTCAAATAAGGCTTAATGTCAGAGAGCTCGGATAGCCAATACGCCAGTTATTTTTAAAACTTGGTTTGGAGGGAGATCTGGGAAAATCAGTGCCTCTTCTGGACAAATTAGTGGAAACTGTAATAAAAGAAAAATAACTATGTGCACCAAGGGACAGAAAATCAACATGGATTCTGCAATGATAAATCCAGCTCAGCTTTTTAAATGTTTTGCGCATCAATAGGCATGGAGATAGATGTAATCCTGCCAATACAATGTACTGAGATTTAACAGTCTGACAGACTTCCTCTTGGGGACATTTAATTGTCATGAGATAAAGAGGAACTATCTTTTTAAAGGGACTGAGAACTCACAAAGCAAACAGAAGAACTAAACAGGTAGTTTTCTCACTGGACAGAGGTAAGAAATGGGGTCTCTGGAGGATCTGTCTTGGGGCTAGTACTTTTAAACATTAACGATCTTGGCTTGGAGTAAGCAATGTGTTAAGCTTAGCATGATGAAAAAACTCAAAGTAACTGTGAACAACTTCGGAAAGGTTTCTTTAAACTAAATGAATAACTATCCAAAGAAAAAAAATGCAGTAGTATTCAAATAAGCGCAAAGTGGTGCATAGGACAACAATTTCCCTCATCCAAACTTCCCATGAACAGCAGAACTGGAAAATGTGCAAAAGAGAATGATGAAAATAATCCAATCCAAACACATCCAATGTCAGATTTCCAAGTGATGAAATCCATTTTTTAAAAAAAGAACAAAGTCCATCTTTCAAGACAAATTCTTTTATTTAGGAAAGCATCAAATTGGCAAAGTCCATGGTAATTCTGGATCTGATTTAACCCAGAATTATTCCACAATATTAAAATTAGAAACAACACCCCCCCAAAGTCACATTCTCCAATAAAAGTAATTCAATGTTGCTTGATGTCAAAAATCTCCACCTCAAGGGGCCCAAGCATGGACAGCTCGTTTCCCATGGGAAGAAGAATCACCTAGCCAAAATACTCTCTTTATCTCCATTCCTCACCATTTAGGAATGTGGCAAGCCCGAAACCCTTCCCCCCATGCCTGCCATAGAGAAAGTAAGAAAAAGAATATATACTAAACCTAACTAAAATGGCTACACTTATGTCAATTTCAGGCTTGACACCTTATGCTTTAGATCAGGGGTGTCAAACTTGATTTCACTGAGGGCCACCTCAGGGCTGTGTTTGACCTCGGAGGGCCAGGGCAAGGCCAGAGTGGGCATGGCCAGGTTGATGTCACTCATGTCAGGGGAAATGCTTGTGGTGGCCTGAGTGCTCTGTCAGTGAGAATGGGCCCAAGCTCTGTTTTCGGTTGCAACAGCCTCCTGCAGCCCTCTGCCAGTGAAAATGGAACTCAGGGGGGCTGTGCGCGGCCCTCCTGAGCTTGGTTTTTGCTGGCTGAGGCACCGTGGGTCGGTCCTTTGGTCTTTCCAGGGCAGCCCCGCAGATCAGATCTAAGCACCCCATGTGCTGGATCTGGCTCACAGGCCTTGAGTTGGACACCTCTGCTTTAGATGTTTTGGCTCACAAAGGATGCATCTGGGTGGGGTTAGAACATAATCATGATGTATAAAAGTCGTAAGTAGAGGAAGGGGAGGGAAAAGTCATGCATGTGTGGAAAATGCCAACACTAGGATTCCGCTAATGAAACTCCCCTAAAATAAAATAGATTATTTACAGAATACATACTTAACTTGTAGAACTTATTATCAAAAGATCTGGTGATGGTTACTAACTCTATGGCTGTAAAACAAAGCAAAATTAATATGGGGGAGAGGACTTGAAAGCTTTTAATCTTGAAGACTATATCTCACAAATGAGGGAAGTCTTCTTCCAAATACTAATTGCAGGGGAACTGTGACAGGCAAATAGTGTGTTCCCCCTCTGATTATGTTACCAGTTTTTATTTATTTATTTATTTGTTTGTTTGTTTATTATTTATTTGATTTGTCAATCACTTACAAGATAATAGGTATAAGTATATACATAGCTATGAATACATGAAATGGGTACATATAAGAAAAATAAAAGAAACAATAGGACAGGATGGTAGGCACGTTGGTGCGCGTATGTATGTATGTATGTATGTATGTATGTATATATGCATGTATGTATGTAGTCTACTGTCCAGGTAGACTACAGAGGTAACATAACTAGATGAGCTAATTCTACTTTATGGTAAAGCTACAGGAACAGAATCAAGTCTGAAAGTTCAAATCTTCCATCATCTCCTTTATTGCTTAAGAAACTTGGCCTGGTCCCTTCTGAGCTTCTTATTCTGTCCACTATCCAGCTACTGACTAATCTGAGATAATCTTATCTGAGTGTTTCCTCAGCAGTATCTCCTGAGCTCATCTCCCAAGGCCTTTCCTACATGCCATTATAGACCCAACTCTTTCTTATGACCTCCCAGGTGATTATCCATGTCAAAAAGAAAGGATGGATTAGTTTTTTTAAAAATATATTTTGAGGTTTTAACAATACTGCTGAATTTAGCTGGTTGAATCAGAGAACAATATACAGGAAAAGTATATTTCTGGGGGTGGGCGGGTTTGCCTTCATCCAGTTGTGAGTCATTTCTTTGTTTCTCCTGAATCATAGACCACAATACACATTTTTACAGAGGGAGATAGGACGAAGAAAATTAAATAAATCTGGTGCTTTGTTCAAATCTTCCAAGATTCACTGTTTGAGTTCATGCACTGCACTGAGTTGTGATTTGTTTTAACCATGGCTTTTTGACTACGCCACCAATAACCTATTCATGTAACCTGCTAAAACATTGTTTGCAAACCACCCACCAAGCTAAGCCAAAGCTAAACAGATCATGTTATGGTCATTGTAATATGGGATAACTGCCAAAGCCAAAAAAAATCATGTATGAATGTGTACATGTGTCCCTGTTATGACTTGTTTACTACCCTAGCATATTATTCTGCAAAGTCTACTAACATTTTCTACATTAATGAGAAAACTATGCAGATATACCAATTATCAATCACATCTCAAAATAGCTTATGATAAAAATAGCAATTATTAAAGTCTACTGATGAAATGGTACATATATTAAAATAACCGGCAATATGCTCACTTAAAAAGTAGGGGAAGGGAAAAATAATAAGAAAATGGAATTACAGCCAGTTGCGAGTAGTGGTTACAGTACCAGGCTAGAAATTAAGAGAACATAAATTCTAGTCTCAAATTGGCATGAAACCAACTGGATAACTTTGGGTCAGTCACCCTCTTTCAGTCCTGGGAAAAAGGCAAGGACAAACCAATTCTGAAAAACCTTGCTAAGAAAACTGCAGATATGTCTTCAGGCAGTCTCTGAGAATCAGACACTACTGAACAGAAGAAGAGCAAGAAAAAAAAAATGTTCCGAGAGGAAGGACCTGAACTAAGAATCAGGGAGCAAAAAGAGGTAAAAGTAAGCATCTTTTAAATAATACCAGCATTTCCCATTGAAAGTCTACAATCAACCATATCTACAATGTTGAAAGCAGTCTGTTAGGTAACCCCAGTTGTTTAAGACTTGCTATGCCACTTTAAAATGACTCCATCAATGAAATAACTAGAAAGCAACAAAACTGCTTCAGCAGAAACATCACAACTTATATAACCAGATATCCCACTCAGCAGTTGGCATCATATTGTCATAGCTGCACTTACTCTGAACATGAGGATATCACCAAGTGAATGTTGGCAGACTGTCCCTTTCCAGGAAAAGGCATAGTTGGCTAAGCACTCCTGGCTACACTATATTCATCTAGAGGCAGAATCTAGAGGCAGAATATATTAAAATATGGTTTAAACAGTCATGTGTCTCAGAAATCCTCCAGTAATGCAACAGAACCATATCTATATTAGGAAACCAGGAAGTTCCGCGCATTTACAATATATGCTTATTAAAGCTCAGGATGGAATATCTGAGAATCCAATGAGTAAAACATACAAATAATAGCTAATTCAGCTGAGATTTTTAGCTCAAATCATATTTGTACATTTATTTATTCTATTTGAGTCCAGGTTGTATGACTTTAGAGAAATGAGGACCATATAAGTTGTCTACTACAGACACAACTGTGCTCTACACACAAACATGCACACACAAATAAGGGAACTGATAAAAAAAATTGCAAACTGTGACCTTCAATTTAAATCACAAGTGGAAAAGCATTTCTAGCTATTTTTATTATGTGCATGATCTTGAATATCCACATTGACAGTATTACAGTACAATAAAATGCTAAAGGCAGGTAATGCATATAAATTTTACATAGCAACCACTATATGGAAAACGATCCAAGTGGAAGTATTTGAGATTATACCAAATATAGAAATGGCAGCTGGAAAGGAAGAATATATTTCATGAAATTCAAATAAGTTGGTATTCATTCTTTCTAAGCATTTGAATACAGTTTTGATATGCCATTAAAATTCAAGTATTTGAATAAGCAGAACAATAATTTTAGTTTTTCTCTTAGTAGGATAATTTCTTTTGTTTCTTGGCAACAGCTAAGAATCAAAGTAAAGCTGTTTGCTTTGTTAATGGCATAATTAGCTATTTGAAATATTTTTGAGAATACAGGTGATAGGATAATCAAGCTGTGTACGCTGAAATTTCTGAAGTTTCTTGGAGTTGTGACTTGTTGAGAACCAAGTTCTAAGTCAAACAAAATCATCAAAACGTTGCAATTTCCTCAAAGCTTTGCACTTAATCAATAGACCTGTCTATATATTCAAAAAGTACCATATTCACTTCCTAGCATCTCCAATTTCAGCTGGGGAAAAAAACCCATTCCAATGATGGATAGCTGGACAGTGATAATACTGATCTGTATGGATCTATTAGTAATATTATCTGGCACAAAATAGGTGTCTGTCTTTTTGCGATGTGTGATTCATTGACTCACATCAAATCTTTATTATGGTCATAGATCAACATAGAGTGAGATCCAAATAATTTTTTTTTAAAAGCCAGAAATATAGCAGTTATTTGGTGCTTTATTATTTCCAATGCTCCTTTAATCTTCCTCGCTTTTACGTGATATTTCTTAATCAAGTATTCTTTGGTCTTCTTCAGCTTCTTTTCTTTCATCTGTTCTAGATTATTTGCATCTGATCTCAGCTTTCTGATCTTACTTTCCAGCCAGAACTTCCATTTTGGTGGTTCACTGTTTGATTTTTTTTCTTTTTTGTTGATTTTGCATCCCAGGTATTTCAGTTTAAAGCTATGTTGTACATTAATTAGTAAGCTACTGCTTATAATTGATAGGACAGCATTGGCATCTTTTAATACATGGACTAAATATAGATACTATTTAGGGTATTTGAAGATGCCCTAGTACACTGTGTGATGGAAAAGACAAACATGAAAACAGCTTTTGAACAAAAAGAAAAAGAAGAGAGAAAGAGAAGGAAATCTTTTTTGTAGCTATTTCTTTATTTAATTTTATTAGAATCCATAAATCCAGTTCAGGCTGCTTCCTTATTTTGACAATGGGGTGGAAATGGGATAGATCGACTGATAGTGCAAGGAAATTTTAGGCTTTTCCCAAGTTTTGTTATACTTGGTTTGAAATACTGGTGAATGTTAGCTTTAAATGATAGACGCCCCATGTTTGCACAACACGTTTAACTATAGAGAGGCTCCTAATAACAATAAAGGACCCATGTAGCAGCAAACATGCAGGTACTTACTTATTCCCCAAAGATGATTTCACCTGTCATATAACTTAGGCTAATTTGTTGTTGTTTGTGGCCGAGCTTTCTTTATCAATGGCTTTAACTGTCTCATTTTGAATCTTCCCTAACATCCTTTGAATAATAGATTTTACTTTTTAGATTCAGAGCTTTTATATAACCTGAAAAATAATAATTAGAGAACAAGCCACTTCATGGATTTAGTTAATGATGTCATGGTTTTGCCAATAATCCAGGTAAGCATTATTGGAAAATTCCAGCTGGCTTGCACAAGTAGTTTAGTGGCCAATTTACACACAGACGCACAAACACAATTATGTCTGAGAAAGTAGCATTCAGAAGGAGGTAATTAAAGAAAAAAAGTATGGATGGCTGTATTCTATATAAAACTACAATACAGAGGTAGAAAAAAAAAACCTCCTGCATACTCTATATGGAGAATACTTTGAAATGCTTATGTGTTTCCATGGACTTTTGACACTTTTAATAGGTCCAAATAATATATTAATTACAGGCTTATTTACTTGGGCAGCTCAGGGTACATTAAATGCTGGTATTTATATTATAATAAAGGATGATCTGCAGACATATTAGATAACTGAATCTTGACTGAACTTAAGCCTCACATCAAGACTGCCAGATAAGCTGCTGCTGAATTGCTTGACTACCAGCCCATGAGAGAACCTGGAAATTCAGATTGGGTTAACCGCACCGGCAGTGGTTTTAAGTGTCTTGAGTATCTTTGTGATTTCAATAGGATAGTTTACAGTTCTCTAAGGGTGAGCTCAGATCAGCTAATTTTTCTGGGGAAACCAAGGCAGGGGAAACCTATAGAAAGGGGCTCCTAGAATTATTTCCAATTCTTAATAGCAATTCCATTCTAGGTCATGTGACCAGAAGGAAGGTGGCTTAGAAGGAAGTGCCCAGCTTCCTCCTCCATAGAGATAGATGGGGAGGTTTTCTGGATTCTTTTCCTCTCTAATTCCCAGCTGGATTAGCTGTCTCCACCCCCTTGGCAAATAGATCATAGTCCTCATTTAGCAATTGCCTCATACAGTGACCATTCATAGTTGAGATGGTGATGATGAAAACGTAACTTTGTGAGCAGTTCTTGAAGATATAACCTTTGCAAGTCTGTAAAACAAAGGACAACTGAAGTTAGATAAAGCACAGTTCCAGTTTCACTTAGCAGCCATTTCACTTCGCAACCAACCAGTCCCAATTGAAGTTGTTGAGGGGAGAGACTGGCAGAGCCAAGGGGAGGCATCAAGTAAGGCATCAGTTTAGAATCTCTACATAGTCACAAGAATACAAATTCCAACCCCCTGTCCCATTGAAACTTATCTAATTCCACTCAGATGCTAATAGTTAGTCTGAAAAGATTTCTGTGAATAAAGATTGAGCAATACAACAATAAATTTGAACCTTTTGCATATGGATACTTGTACCTGACAGTTGCTCAACAAGCACTACTTGTGATTATCTTAGGGTATCATCTCATGTAGCAGTTTCCTCTCATTCTTTTTTGGGCTCCCTCATTCTCATTCACATTTCCAATTTGCTTCTCTCACCTTCTTTTCCTCTTTGACCTCCAAGTCTGTCTTTTTTTTTCTTTCTTTCTCTCATTTGCCTCTTCTCTCCCAAACTTTAGAAGTATTTTTCCCATATTCTTTTGAGCTGAGTTTTTGGCTATTATTATTCCCCTGTCTTTTATCAACCCTCTACCTGCCTGACCTCCATAACAGTAGTTAAACTCAACTGGGAGCCTACCAGCTCTACTTGAAAGTGCAATTTCTAACTTCATATTCCTTCTATAAATGGTTATCCACTTATTTAATCATTTTCAACTTGCCTGAGCTGCATGGATTGAAGAGGAGTTGCCTTGGGCTGTGTGTGTGTGTGTGTGTGTGTGTGTGTGTATCTATATCTATATAGAATAGATATTTATTTATATACCGCTCCTCTCCCGAAGGACTCGGAGCGGTGTACAGCCATCCAATTAAAATAACATTAAAATATACAAAAAATAAAACTGAATTAAATAACCTGGCTGTAATAAATATCTATATCTATCTATCTATATCTATCTATCTATCTATCTATCTATCTATCTATCTATCTATCTATCTATCTAAAACTTCCTTAATTTTTTACATTTTTTATTATCTTGTGGGGCTGCATTATTAGCTCTCCAGGGCCACACATGTGGCCCACTGGCTGCAGGTTGAACTTACCTGTTCTAGATCTTCCAAATACCTTAACATTTTAATCCTCTCTTGACTTGGAACAGTTTTACTGCAGCCAACTAAGTTGCAGATTGTTCTGAGGCAGGTCAAATATAATTTAAGATCCCAAACAAATTTAATTTAAAAAAATACCACACTATATAAACAAAATCAATCTCAAGCAATGAAGAAAAATGGAAAATCCTGGCCTTGGCCTTGTGTGTGATATAACTTTGCCCATTTGTACTTTATCACTTCCTATTGCAGGCTTTTCTCAAAAAAAAAATTAGGTGCTGAAACTTGAGTAACTTCAGGAACATATGGACTATTGATATTTTGAAATTCCAGTAAAGGAAATTATTATCTTTTTAAAAAATTCCACATTAACATGTGGTTTGTTTGTAATTTGTTTTTAAACATAGTTATCTCCCTTGGTATGAACAACATTTAAAACTGGCATAACAGAAAAGAAAAAAACCTTGTGGGTAACCATGGTTACGACAAAGGTACTATAGAATAGTCCCTGATGGATACCTCAGGCTAGGAAGGGTAGATTTGAAGATAAGAGTGTCTTTGAGTGAGATTCAGAACAAAGCCATAACACACCTTTGGGAAGACTTTTGTTTTTGCAAAGTTTTCAGCAGTTCCATTGTCCAAATGAAAACAACCCCCCGCCTCCCGCCTAACATTAAAGCCACAGAGATGATTATGTATAAAATATCAGGAGTTTACAGGATAAGTATGAGTAACCTAATAATCTCTTTCAGGGAAAAAGTAAAATATGTCATTTCCTGAAACAGTATATGATTGGAAGTAGGCTGCCTAAGCCAGCTCAAAGATCACATTAAACTGTGATTTTATTTTTATTTTTTAAAAGAAAAGTCTGTAAACCACTACTATTAAGTTTCCTTAGTTGCTTATAGAAAGCTAACTCTTCAATTCCTGGCAATTGTTAGTTAGCTGTCTATGAAAAGTGTGAAGACAAGATTGTCTTATCTTAGATTAATTTGTGGCCATACCCACATGTCTTGGAAGATAATTGCTGTCTGTTGTATCTTGGTGTAATTCATTTTTCCCATAAGGCTCTATGCATATTAAAGTTCACAATGTGGCTGCCTAGCAATGAATTTTGTAAATTTCTGCTATGTTTCCTACACTTACTTTATAAATAGCACACACTTTTTCCCATCAGGGAATCATTTTCATGCCCATCTGATCATTTGGTTTGCTCTGTTCTGCATCTTCTCTAGATTTATAATCAGCGTTTTGAGATGCTGCAATCAGTGTTTGGAAGTGAGCCCACAATCTGTTGCATATTCTTTGTCACTGCCACTTGGTTTCCCAATTGACTGTTTCCCAAAGTTAATAATAGGACACTTGGAAATGCTATATAAGAAAGCTTACTTTTGGCCTTTTTTATTTCTAATCATGGGAAGAAGCACTACAAATGCTTCCATTTGCATGCACAATGAAGTCTGAAGATGAAAAACAAAATATTTTAACCAAAAAAAAATACAAACTATTTTTTTAAAAGACAAAGGGTTAGACTATAGGATTGTGTGAACTGGAGCTGCTCAGCCTCAAGATGTTTCTTTAATGAACACCAAGACAGTGATGTGATTCACAGTGTGATGGCTTCACTCAGAAATTGAGTAACTGTCTCAAACCCTCAGATCAAAATATTGACATTGACTCAACTGGTCACTTCACTCTTATGGAAAGAGCTTCATATGTAGAAGTCCTTTAAACATCTGGAGTGGAACAACCACTCTAATCCTCAAAGGGAAGCCCTGCTTTTGACCACTTGATTGAAGCTTTGTTGAATTGAAATGCCTCTTTGCACAGCTTTAGTACAACATGAGAAGAGAAAAGAAAAGCAGAGTAAAAGAAATTAGGATGAGTTCTTTTCATATGTTTATTGGATGTCAGTATAAATTAGTTGAGTAGATGGACCCCAAATCATCATAAGACTACATGACTTCCTGGGGCTTGATTCTGATTTTTTTTTTTTACATTCTGAAAAATGCAGTTTTTCAGAGATGCATATATGGTAAGGTGTACTGCAAAGACTTCCTATATTTGATTTCCTACTGTACATGTCAGCAGGAAAAGTCAGGATAGCCTGTAGATAACAAGTAAGATGACCTAGATGGAAATATGTAGGAACTGTTGTCTGGGCAAAAGAAGAAAAAGAAGAAGAAGAAAAAGGTACAGCATGATTAGATTCCAAGATTCAGTTTTTATAGCCAATCTCAATAAAAGTTGTTGTAGCCTTCCTGTGGAGTTGATTTTCTGCTCTGGTCTACCTATGAAAAGGAATAAGGTGTTCACAAATGGCCCTTGAGTTGAACAAAGCTGCGAGTAGACCCAATTTTCTTCCTGAAGTATAGGAAGTAAAAGTAAAATCATGATTCCAAGATCATGACTCTCATAATTGGCATATCTTCACTCAATGGCCTTACCTTTTGCAACTGGAAAGGGCTTTTATAAGTAAGCTCTTTTTTCCTGGTTTTTCTGAACTTGGTAATCATAGTTTAGTTTTCTTTTTTGCTTTTCTTAATTTAACACAAAAAACGAAATAGGAGTGGAAAAATGGACAACATTGTTTTAACATTTTTACATTAAACATTGAGAAAATGGTAGAAGGTCTGGTCAGATTTTGTCAAAGCTATATCCAAACCACACAAAGATGATCTTTTGCCAAATAAATTTTTAAAAAGTTATATATTCAAGGAAGATCAAGACAGGGGATTTCTGGATGAGGAATAACAAGCTAGCCCATCTCTGAATAAGCTGAGACAACGAAGTGGCCACAACTGAATGACCAGCAAGTAGACTGATCCCATGAAATTTATCTGATAAGGAGACAGTGAGAGATGAAGAGATCGCAACACAGCAGTTTTCCCATGAAACTGAGTGCCAGAAGATGAAGAAAAGCCATTATGTTTCTAATCACTATTGGAATTTACCTATTTAATTAAATTAAGGTTATTAAATATCTTCAACATAACAGTACCACAAAGCTACCTGGTGAGTTTACCTTCATTCCAGAATAAGAGAAAAGCTATAAACTTAAGAATTTAAAAAATTTGAAATAAGCATCAAAAAGTAATCAAGAATTAATATTATAAATTAATTAAGGGACCAAATTTGTAATTTTAAAACTTTTGCTATAAGATATTTTAAATAATTATATAAAAACAATACCTTCAGAATATTATTTAATTATTCAAGTTATTTAATCTTAGTCATAACAGAAATTCAAGACATATAATTTCAGAAAATCACATTAGAGAGGACTAGAGATTCTAGGTATAAAAAGAAAAAGAAAAAGAGATAGGCTAGTTTTTGTCTTTGGGTAGCCTTAAGACAAAATGACAGAAAAAGGTAGTAACGTTTGAAATATTTCAGGAGATATTTGAAGAATGGGGACAGAAACTAGTAGATGCAATGTCAGCAATGAAGTCTTTTTCTATGCATAGACTATGTCCAAAGATGTAAAAACAAGAACTGATAGATGGGACATCTACAAGATCAAAAATTGATGCCGAAATATTAGAATATAAAGATATTATTTAAATAATGGAAAATAAAAAATATGGATTATAAAACAAAGGTGGCAGTAAAAGTGGAAATGCAAATAGCTAGTCAACAGAATGACCTGGATAATGACTACTTAATGGATTAATAAAAGACATTTGTTAAAGCCTCAAACAAGCTTTTGATCAGGGCAAAGAAAAACTGAAGCGTCGTCAAACCCTATAACAACATCTGAATCAATTCTCTTCTGTTGGTTAAATCTGAATAATTAAAGATAGTTAGAAGAAAAAGAAAGGAGTGCAAACTTGGTTTGTTTATCCAAGATTAAACTAAGACACAGTTATATAAAATTCTGGGAATTCTTATGAACTTTTTGCTGACACCAGGACTAATATTAATGATTTTTTATGTATATATCAGTAAGAGATGGTTTATGGGAAGAAGATATATTTGCATATAACTCTTATAGGGAGTGAAGAAACATTATAGGGAGTGAGGAAATACTAAATTTGTTCATATTTGTTGGGGACTGGAAGTCACTTATTTAAAAGGACAAATATTTGCTATTATGGCTTAGTGACAATTTAGATGCTTCCCATATCCACTTATATCCCACTTCAGTCCTGTGGAATTTTCAGTCTCAAAAATATCTCGTATACCGCGAGCATTCCTATGACAGAAAAATTCTGACAATTATTCTTGACATGCAAATGTTAATGATTAATAGAATAAAAATTGAAAGATTCCCATTCTGCCTAAACATTAGGAATAAGCATTAACATCAATGCCCCCCAAAAAATTCAATAGATCTTAAGTGATATCTTATTCAACAACAACAAAAAAGTACTATCAGAATTTTGGACTCCATTGCTTGAATAAAAGTAATACATGTAAAAGGTTTGAATAAAACATACTGTTAGAAATTAAACTCAATGCTTCACTTAAAACATTCTTTTTCTGTTGGGGTAGAAGTTATTACGTATATTGACCGGGTCATGCCCTTGCGGTCTCTGACCCGGTGCCGATCCCAAGTGGCTCCTTGATTTTCCAAGGAGCTGAGGGAGATGAAGCACCGGAAAAGACACCTAGAGAATAGTTGGAAGGCCAGCCGCTCTGGATCTGACCGAACACTATTATGATCCTATATTAAGGCGTATTTAGTGGCGATAAGGACGGCGAGGCGGTCTTATCTCTCCGCCCTTATTGCGTCCGTGGAAAATCGCCCGGCTGCCCTGTTTAGGGTGACCCGCTCCCTTTTGGAGGTGGGGGCGCGGGAGGATCCCTTGCAGGGACGGGCTGAGGATTTTTCTAGGTTTCTGCAGGACAAAATCACTCAGATCCAGGATAAATTGGACTCTGACTGGGCATTTCCGGGCGGGGGGGCGGAGGTGAATTTCAGGGAGGTCATTTGGGATGAGTTCAATCTTGTTACTCTGGAGGACGTGGACAGGATACTGGGAGGGCTTAATGCTACCACTTGTTTATTGGACCCGTGCCCCTCCTGGCTGGTCCTGGCCACTCAGGAGGTGACACGAGGCTGGTTCCAAGGGATTATTAACACTTCCTTGAGAGAGGGGCTTTTACCCGCTGCCTTGAAAGAGGCGGTGGTGCGGCCCCTCCTCAAGAAACCGTCCCTGGATCCAGCATTATTGTCGAATTATCATCCGGTCTCCAACCTTCGCTTTGTCGCGAAGGTTGCTGAGAGTGTGGTAGCACGTCAGCTCCCTCAGTACCTGGATGAAGCGGTATATCTAGATCCCCTCCAACCAGGTTTCAGGCCCAGGCACAGCACGGAGACGGCGTTGGTCACGTTGGTGGATGATCTCTGGAAGGCCCGGGACAGGGGTTGTTGCTCTGTCCTGGTCCTGTTAGATTTCTCAGCGGCTTTTGATACTGTCGACCACAGTATCCTATTGCGGCGATTGGGGGTGTTGGGAGGCACCATTTTACGGTGGTTCTCCTCCTTCCTCTCTGACCGCTCGCAATTTGTGTTGACAGGAGGGCAGAGGTCGACCCCGAGGCCCCTATTATGTGGGGTGCCTTAGGGGTCTGTGCTCTCGCCCCTGCTGTTCAACATTTATGTGAAGCTGCTGGGTGAGATCATCCGTGGTTTCGGGGTGGAGTTCCATCAGTACGCTGATGACACTCAGCTGTACATCTCTACCCCGGGCCACCCCAACAAAGCCCTCGAAGTGATGACCCGGTGCCTGGAAGTCGTGCGGAGTTGGATGGGTCTTAACAGGCTTTGTCTCAACCCGACCAAAACCGAGTGGCTGTGGTTTCCTGCGCCCAGATACAGCCAGCTTATTCCGTCACTGGCTGTGGGGGGAGAAATTTTGACCCCCATGGAAAGGGCTCGCAATCTAGGTGTCCTCCTGCACATACGGTTGTCTTTAGAAGATCACTTTACGGCCGTCGCCAGGGGGACCTTTTGTCAGATTCGCCTGATTTACCAATTGTGGCCCTTTCTGGATCTGGACACACTTCGCACAGTCACTTCTGCCCTCGTCATCTCCCGCTTGAACTATTGCAATGCTCTCTACATGGGGCTCCCCTTGAAGAGTTCCGGAGGCTACAGTTGGTCCAAAATGCAGCCGCGCGGGTGATCTTGGGAGCCCCTCGGAGCTCCCATGTAACACGCGCTTCTGCGCATGCTGCATTGGCTTCCTGTGGCCTTCCGGATCCGATTCAAGGTGGTATTGATCGTTTTTAAAGCGCTCCATGGCTTGGGACCTGGGTACTTATGGGACCGCCTGCTGCCATCAACAGCCTCCCGCCGCCCAGTGCGCTCCCACAGGGTTGGCCTCCTCGGGGTTCCACCGCCTGGTCACTGCCGGTTGGCAGCCCTGAGGGTGCGGGCCTTCTCTTTAGGGGCTCCCTCCCTGTGGAATGATTTGCCCCCGGAGATACGGGCCATTACCGACATTCAGACCTTCCGGCGCGCAGTAAAGACCCTGTTTTTTCAACAGGCTGGCCTGGCCCAGTAACGATTTTTGGGGTTTTAAAACTAGGTATCTTAAATTTTTAAAATTTTAGATTTGTATTAGTTTTATATTTTAAATTGTATATTCGGCCTCTAATGAAATTGTTTTAATTTGTTTTTAATTGTATATATTGTTTTTGTTTTTAGTTGGCTGTACACTGCCCCGAGTCCCTTTTTTGGGAGAGGGGGCGGTATAGAAATTTAATAAATAAATAAATAAATATTAATTCAAGACTGAGGCAGGATTTTATATTTTTACTTCATATACTTTTAAAAATACTGTATATTCTAATCACGTGAAAAGTTACTCCTATACAAAGGGAGGCATTTTGCTGCATTCTCCTCATTCATCAGCATAGGAAAGATTAGACAGTTGGTTGATTGATTCATTGATGTGAAGGAGAAAGAATAATGAAATCTGGATAAAAGCAATGAAACACACACACTAACATGCCTATTCTCATAACAGATCCACTATCTATGTTAGCCCAAGTCTTGTGAGGAAAACCATTTTTAAAAAGCCTATTTAAATAAGAGTATGGTAGGGGCATATAAATTCCTGGAGAGATGCTGTTCTAGAAAGCCGGTGCTGCAATAGAAAAGGGTCTCTTTTGGGTTCTCATCAGATGATACTCTTTGATTGATGGGACCTAGAGCATGTGAATTCTGTCCAATTGTACATAATGAATGAAACTACTGGAACTAACAGTCCCTCATGACATAAAGGGCTTCATAGATGGTAACCAGCATCTTGAATTGCACCCAATACCTAAATGGCAACCAGTACAGCTCATGACGTATTTGCATGCCCATAACAGCCTGGGATGCCCCTTTCTGGACCAGCTGCTAATTCTGAGTGGACTTCAGTGGCCATGTAGAGTGTGTTGCAATACTCCATAAACAAGGTGACTAATTTGATTGTCTGGAAGGCCTCCTGGTCCCAAAATGGACATCAGTAGTGCACAACATGAATCTGCCCAGAAGTGCTACCTACCCTTTGAAAAAAAATGCCCTGAGTCCAAAATTGAGCTCCACTCCTAAAATGGAAAATGACACTCCATTCAGGACTGAAGATGGAAATTCTTCAGGTAGTCTACATACCCATGATTATTCAATCGTGATGTCAGGAGCTTTGGGTCAAATTCTTGCCAGCACCAACTAGAATCATCCATAGAGAAAGAAGAACAACTGCAACAGGGAGATCCCACTTTTAATCCCTATAGATAATCCATAAGGAAACTCTAATCAATGATCATTGAAATATATGGATCCAATTATTCCATGGTCTGTCCAATTATTCCATTGCTGCAATTAGCAACTTATGAACATTTATCAGTATGCTAACTGTTTTCTGATCACTGAGACAAAATAGCCATAAATTTGATCTAATCACTGTAGGTATACCAAGAACAGAAAAGAGAAGGTTATTTGGATCTCTGCCTATTCTGTAGAGTTATGATTGTCTTAAGGTAGACTATGAAGATGCATCTGTTGGTTATTAAGAAAATAAAATTATACTGCAAAACTGTTAATGAGATGTACAGACTTCAAGACATGCAATCTTTTTCCTCCTACCCTGGAACATATGAGTCAGGAACTGGAATCAGTCACAACACGTCAAGGCAAGAGCCAAACTCAGCTGGAGCTTGCGAAAACAAAGCAAAAAAAAAG
This sequence comes from Bungarus multicinctus, assembly GCA_023653725.1. Taxonomy (NCBI): domain Eukaryota; kingdom Metazoa; phylum Chordata; class Lepidosauria; order Squamata; family Elapidae; genus Bungarus; species Bungarus multicinctus. Next base: position 135,918,347 of record CM042836.1, read on the forward strand.
CTTGATTAATAAAATGCCGCACTATTGCTCGGGATTAAAAGACTTAATACAATATAACTCTCTTGCTCACAGTTCAGTTTAAAGGATCACACATGAGCTTCAATCACAAGGAGCTGGCAGCAAATCAGAGACGAGATTTGACACTATTTATCCTCTACCAACTTTGATACTTCCATGAAGTTCAATAGTTTTGCTACTCCTTTCCCATTATATCCAAGGAAAGAGCTACTACCTGTTAGATCACTCGACTGAATTATAAAATTATCTCCCTCTCTTTCTTTTAAAAATGCCCTAGGCATTTATGACAGCCAAAATACATCAGGTTTGTCTATACTTTGAAGCAGGTTGTTCTTTTGCTTTATGTTGGCTAAAAAATAATTCCACAATGCCTGGAAAATTATATGCTGTTTAACCTGGACTGAATTTTTAAGACTTTAGCATTCCAACACAGTATTCTTGGCTGAGCACAAAATAATTGCTACGTTTATTGCAAAACTATTATCCCTTATAAGTTAGGCATTCTGCTATTTATTTTAATAGCTGTGAGGATCAAACAGAGAAAAAAAAAGGATGATTGGAAAATGTTGAAAAAAGCTTTTTTAAAAAGAAAAGAGAGAGCACATGATAATCACTCTTCATGTAGCTCTGCCAATTACTGACCTAGAGCTATTGTTTCTGAAAAGTAATTCATTCACCTTTAGGAACAGGTTTGCAGAAGATTGAAGTCTTTTCAAACAACTTTTTTTAATGTTCAGGGATGGAAGATTCCTAAGCAATCAACTAGTGCTGCTGACATAGCTGTCATGATTTAGAGAAAATGTTGGAATAGGTAGCCCTAGTTTAACAGAAAACGCCACTATACTTAGGAAAGGCACAAATCAGCAACAGACAGATTTTCCTCTTCAGCCATGGTATAAAGGTTTTCCTTCAGATGTGCCCTCATGTGGAAAACTGGAGGAAAATAATTCTTCCAGAAAATGCCCACAATGGATTTTCTCTCACATATTTTCTCTCATTCATCCATATACCATTTACAAACATCTCTCCCTCCCCACCCTCTCTCTCTCTCTCTCTCTCACACACACACACTTCTAAAATTATACCATTTACTAAGGTGGAAAACAAAACAAATATTTTCCCTTCAACTTTCTTCAAGATGGATGTTGAATCCCATGTAGTCCTGTTAGAATAAAATATTCCAAAATACATTACATATAATTAGAAAGAGCCATTTAGTCAACTCAGTTCAATACAGGAATCTCAGCTGAAGCATCTGTGACAAATAGCTGTCCACCCTCTGTTGTGTATAAGATATTATGAGCCCTGGTGGCACAGTGGTTAGAATGCAGTATTGCAGCCTTCAATCCTGACAGGCTCATGGTTGATTCAGCCTTCCATCCTTTCAAGATGGTAAAATGAGGACTCAGATTGTTGGGGGCCATATGCTGATATTGTAAATCACCCAGAGGGTGCTGTAAAGCACTATGGAACAGTATATAAATCAAGAGCTATTGCTATTATTCTCTGGACTGAAGCCATGTCACACCGAAATGTTTATGTAGATCAGTTAGTATCTCTACTATAGTAACTGACAAATCAGATAGAATATGGCTATCTAAAGCAAAGTCTTAACATTGGATTTATAATTGCATAAATGGTTGTGTGTAGGCGTTCAGGATATTTGATGCTCATATGGATATCAGTGTCCACAGCAAACAGAACCTTTGGTGGAGAAAGGGGGTGAAGAGAGAAGAAGGAAAGAGCAATGTTATTCCCTCTAGTGTTACGGGAAGAGTAGCAAGAAGAAAGACCATTGGGAAAGGAAGGAATCTAGAACTTGCAAAGGATAAGGAAGAACATTATATTGAGTGTTCTTCCCTTCATAATATTCCCATCCCTCCTAAGATTGAGGCAACCTTCCATTTCAAGAGCAGCGGGAAGATAATCAGGTTCTATCAAGAGATAGCTACAACTTTCTCAATTCTGATCCATACAATTCACAAACCATAGAATATTTGTGGTTGAACCCGATTCATTTACTGTTAGATAAAAAGAAAACAGAGAGGGAAACTTCCCCAAGGAAGTTAATGAAAAACAGCTCTTGCTGTATTGAAAGAGCTAACCACATGTTGATGAATTAGCCTCACTATTTCTTTGAAACAGAGTGTCCAGAAATGGTCTATTTCATGACTGATGCTTTTTCTAGTGTTTCCAAGGCTACATAGGTTATAATATTAATGATGATTATGATCCTGAATTCTACCATGTTTATATCCTGGGCAGCCCAAAGGGTTGCTGGGAAGTTGGAAAAGAAAAGGCATAGGGTTGCTAATTTACTTCTCTGGTATTGCTAGATTATTTCTTGCCCCTTCTATTACCTTAGACTGATTATCAACACTCGTTAAAACAAAGCATTGCTAAGTTTTCCTCTCTCCAAATAAGTCTGACTGGCTGGCTGGCTGACTGGTGCATTTATAAACCACTGGAGTCAGTGACATTAAGAGGTGTACAAAAGCAATAAACATAACCAATAAAATACAATAAAGGAATGCCATAGGTAATTATAGTTAATTGTTACTATTAATAAATGTAGAAAAATAATTACTGGTACTGGGAGATTTACAATGCTCAAGTGCAAAAAATGTTCTCGAACAGTCAGGTTTTCCAAGGCGATAAGAGGAACTTTATAAGGGACTCTATACTAAAGTAATTTAATTCTTACATACAAAACAACTTCAGTGTCATGTTCCACCTGACAAGTGAGTGAACGTTTAATCTGAAGAACTTCTTCCAACAAGGCTGGTGATTATTATAATGCTAATGGCAATAAGTGTTATTGTGAAAGGAAGGCAGGATAGTCTCCAGCCACTTATGAAACATGTTAATGAACGTGTTGATCCACCAAAAGACGAAGAGAGGGAGGGAGGGAGGAAGGAAGGAAGGAAGGAAGGATCCCAGGTTACTTTTTGACTTTGCTGCATGTTTGTTTCTCTTCCAATCTTTGTTAAAGACTGTCAGCATCTCTTGCAATGGTGGGATTCAAAAATTTTTACTACTGGTTCTGTGGGCGTGGCTTGGTGGGCATGGCAGGGGAAGGATACTGTAAAATCTCCAGTCAGAGAAGGTATTTGCCAGTTCTCTCAGCTACTCAAAATTCCCGCTACCGGTTCTCCAGAACTGGTCAGAACTTGCTGAATACCACCTCTGTTCTCTTGGAATGAGAAACAGAGTGGGGAACAGAACTGGATGGAGCCAGCCTTCTCTAAAAATGTAGTGAAACTGAAATGACAGTGACTGCACCTCCCACTAATAAATGTGTTCAAATAAATACATTATATTTAGATGAGAAGAAAAGGCCTCATGACTATCATATATGGCCAATATTTGCATTTTAGAAATTCTTCCCCAGCTCCTGTTTTATATACATGCTATTTGACGAAGAGATATGGAAAACTAAAAAAATATGCATATTCTTTTGTTCCATTTAATAAAAACTCCTTCAAGTTAGTTTTCTTGTAACAGTACGTAAATGATTTGGCATTATTTTCTTCTGAGGAACTTCCCAGTCTAGATTTCAGCCCTGATGTTTCTCGGTGGTCTCCTATCTAACTTTGTATGGCCTTCTGAGATCAACCAGTGTCACCCAAGTGTTGTCATTTAGCTGGGCTTTATTTTTATTGATCCAACTGTGGAATCTACCAACAACAGTAAGAAAACTTGGACAGTTATCATATTTCAAATGGTTAAGAAAACAAGTAAGTTTCTAATTTTCTATTTCAGAAGCAGGCAGTGCCTTCAAGATATTTGGGACTTTAATACCCATCAGCCTCAACACAGCCAATGAAAAGGGAGAACTATAAGATGCTGAGCTTTGTAGGTTATATAGAAATAGGTCCTGTGATCTCAGCAAAGCTTATGTTTTGAATAGACATGGATAAAATTCAATGGTGATGACCAGAGAAATTAATCCACTTCCTTTTTACAGGACAAGAAGCAACAGATGGGAAGCTCATCAAGGAAGATTCAACATGGAACTAAGGACGAATTTCCTGAGGGTGAAAACAGTTAATCAGTGGAATACCTTGCCTCCAAAAGTTGTGGGTGCTTCATTACTAGAATCCCAAAGGTGTTTTTTCAGGAGGCAACTGGACTTTCTAGTTTTTTCTTTTGAAGATGTTTAGCTTCTCGTCCAAGAAGCTTCTTCAGCTCTGACTGGATGGTGGGGGATGGAAGGATTTATATTCCTTGCAGACAGCTGGTAGAATTCCCCACTATCCTGTCAGAGCTGAAGAAGTTTCTTGGATGAGAAGCAAAATGTCTTCAAAAGAAAAACATGAAAGTCCAATTGCCTCCAGAAAAAGCACCTTTGGGACAACCAGGACCTGGATGACTGAGAATCTCTACAGACTTTTAGCTATACAATTTGGGATGAACACCCTTTGAATGGTGTGGTAGTAGGAATATATTTCCAGAGAAAAAGTGCAGACTACAGGAACCAGGAGCACTACTCAGGTGACCCCAAGGACACAGATAAACCTCCAAGTGCTTCAATGACCCTCTGAAAGGATGCATTTGTCTAGGGTGCAATAAGGACTTCTGCTTTGTGGGGTGGGTGGGTATTGGACTAGAAGACCTCCAAGTCAGTGATGGGATTCAATTTTTTTTATTACCGGTTCTGTGTGTGTGGCTTGATGGGCGTGGCAGGGGAAGAATACTGTAAAATGTCCAGTCAGAGAAGGTATTTGCTGGTTCTCCGAACTACTCAAAATTTCCGCTACCGGTTCTCCAGAACTGGTCAGAACCTGCTGAATACCCACCTCTGCTCCAAGTCCCTCCCAGCATTATAATTCTCTGTTCTATAATCCTTTCTATTCTTCTTAACCAGTATTTTTCTTTTGTTGCTGGAGGGTGCTTGAAGTAAAATTTAAAAAATCTCATCAGAACAAAACTCAAAACAACAACTTATAAAACATTATAATAAAAGAAGAAAAAAAGGCTGAAGTATTTTGTTCTGACCTTCACACAAAATTTTGGGAACATAATATTTTGTTTTCAATTTAAAACACTCAAAACAATTCCACTCAAGGTTAAAGAGTTGAGAAGTTATGATCTAGCCACACACCACGATTCTTGGAACATACGTGTGTACACCTACACAGTGTGTTTCAAACTCATTCACACAGAATGGCTTTTTCCAGCTAGAAACATTTTTGAGGTCAAAACAATTTCTCATGGTCATCATTCTGGTGACCGTGACAAATGTATCATTTTATAAAAAATATTATTGTTAAAATATATATACTCATGTGGGCTGAAGTTTCTGGAATCAAAAAGTCAAATCGAGACATAGCAGTCTATAATCTGTCCTGCTAATTAGTCTAGCTAGGAGATTTCATGAACAGAGCAAGTGTCATCAAGAACATAAGAGCTCATTCAGAAAGGGATCCCTGGCAGATAATAAACCAAACAACAATAGTCCTCAGGTTACGATGGCAATTGGGATAGAAATTTCTGTCATGGGATGCAGTTGTAAAGCAGAGAGTCTTAACAATGGTGACCCTGCAATTCCAGTTGCTGTTGTACCCCTGGGACTATGTGGGTTTAAATAGGAAAAGGTAGGAGTCCTTGGCAAGAAATCCACATGATGTGCAGGTGCTGTGGGAGAACCTCCAGCAGGAACTCCAGAGTGTGGATGAGTATATGGGCGCTGCAGGGGATGGAAGTGCTGTGGGCAAGCATTATAGAACAGGGGATAACACCAGTGGTGGGATTCAACTTTTTTTTACTACCGGTTCTGTGGGTGTGGCTTGGTGGGCGTGGCTTGGTGGGCATGGCAGGGGAAGGATACCGTAAAATCTCCATTCCCACCCACTCCAGGGGAAGAATACTGCAAAATCCCCATTCCCTCCCCACCTCACTAACCTGCTTTCCAGCTCCGTTCTCCTGTGCGGGGCATCAAAAGAAGACCCAGCCAATCAGCTGGGACTCGGGAGGCAGAGAATAGATGGGGGCGAGGCCAGTCAGAGGTAGTATTCTGAACTACTTAAAATTTCCACTACAAGTTCTCTGGACTACTGAAAATTTCACCTACTGGTTCTTCAGAACTGGTCAGAACCTGCTGAATCCACCTCTGGATAACACACAGGTACTTTAGAGGGCAGGCTATGCTGTGTGTAGATGTTATGGAGGATGGTACTTGGTTGTGTCAGGGAATGCAGAGATACCACAAGCAGGCAGAATGATGCATGGCTAGGAAAAAGGTTTCAGGAGCTAGAATAACTTCTAACTTCCTGCAGACTTTTTCATTAATTTTGTGGAAGGCTGGGAGAGGACATCAGACATCATGATCAGGTGACTCTGGATTGCTGTGACATGGTTATTATGAGCTGGCATTGAGTACCTGCATTGTAATTATGTGACCATGCAATGGCCAAAATTCCAAGGACTAGTCATAAATCCCCCTCATTCAGCATCATCATAACTTTGAACAATCACCAAAGTAATGGTTGCAACTCAAAGTTTACCTGCTCAAGAGAATAGTCTAAAATTCCAAGAGTCAAAGAAAACCACAGGAACCTGCTTTAAATTGATTGATCAATTTCTTCTAAATCTAAGATATCTGTAGATTGCTTGCAGAAGTCTAAATGTAATACTAGCTAGATTCTTAGTTGGCGGGTGGAGAATGAGTTAGGAACTAACTGGGATTGAGAATAAATAGGGTTAACTTTTTTTCCCTGCCTAATTTTACAAATGACAAAACTCTTCCCACCAGCTGCAATTTATTGATGCTGTTTAATTTTCTCCCATTATAGTTGCAATTTATGAGAAAAAAAAACAACAGTAATTGGCACCAAGAAAATGGTATGTGGGAAAAACAACTTCTCTGGGCTTATACTCTGTTTAAAAACAGTTCAAAATTCAGCCAAACAGGCAGGGCTGAATAAGATTTAGCTAGTTCAATATTTTTTTTAAAGCAATGGCAATGTTGAATGGCAACCCTGAAATTGTGCAATTCTCTTATTGGAGAGATTTATAGGGACAAATACTGTAATATTTTGTGCAAAGTGAATACTTTATTATTGTCACAAATATTTTAGCACCCACTATAATGTTTCAAGAATTTCATTTTAAAGAAATTAATTAAGAGATTAATTACAAAATTAATTAATTACAAGAGAGGCGCTGCAATGATTGTTTCCTGCCATCTCATTCAGATAAAGTTCTCCCATACAGCTATCCCAGTGTGCATTGTTGCACAAAATTTGGTCATAAATGCTCATATTGGTCATATCATTAATTTTTTATTGCCCTTGTATTTGCAAATGGTCGCTAAGCAAGTTAGCTATTAATCAAGGAGTGGGTGTAATTGTCATCCTTATAAGATTTCCTTGCTATTGTTCCTGTTTCTGTTCCTGTTTATTTTTTTATCCTGCATATTATTCGGCTTTGTTTTGATGTTTTATCTATTTTATTATATACTGTCACATATTTGTATGCCACCCCAGTGAGTTGTGATTATTGAATGGTTTAGAAGTACAACAAATAAACCAATAAAATTATTGCTTTTTTGTTTTGTTTCTAGATATGGCAGGATATTAAATTCAGTTAAGTTTGTGTATCTGCATATTTTCTGAGCAGAAAAAAATTGTTTTGTTATTTTCCAGGAAGTGAGAATGATAGAATACACTGCTAATCACAATGTCAACATTCTGATCAATAAATAATTATGTCATCCTTAATTCATGATTTATTGGCATGAGCATGGTCTAGTTTTGAAGTTTCAGTTTTATCAAGTTAAAAAAAAACCAGCAGGAAATATGCCATCAAACAACAATTGCTTCTGACATGTGCTGGTAATAAAATGACCATCTTTTGGGTTTGTTTCATTTAAAGAAGCCTTTAAAATATTTTTGTGTCGAGGGGATATCAAAAATAAAAGCACAGAATTAAATGTTTTAAATTAATTTTAATTAATTGGATATTTAAATTAAAATTGGATTAAAATTAAATTAGAATTAAAAATGATTAAAAGTATGAGAAATATTGGTCCCTCACAAGTCAGAAGGAAGGTATTACTTCCTCAAATAAGGTCTCCAATAACAAGCCTTGCCTATTCATGGAAACAGTCATGGATCAATCATCAGAGATTTTTCAAGGATAAAATAGAATCCAAGATATAATTAGTATTTGAAACAGTTTTCCCTTAAGCCTAAACCAAGAGAGAGATCTAAAGATTGAACGATGAAGCACAGTATTCATCACTGTGGGTGTCAGCAATCAGCAAGATGGCAGATGGAACATGGTGATATAAGCCACACCTCCTTAAACAAGTGTCACTGTTTATTTATTTAGAACAGGGTTGTTAAACTCGCAGCCTGCAGGCCAGATGAGTCACATGCTGGCCAAACCCATGCTCGGTTTGGAACATTTATATGCAACCCCTGATTTAGAACATTTATATGCCCCCACACACTCACTCTCAATGACTCAGGGTGGCTTATAAACAATAATTAAAAAATCCCCACAATATAAAATAAGAAAAAGCAGTAAAACCACACCTTCCTGGCAAAACTCACAACTAAACAAGTCACTTGATGGACTTGATTCCACTCTGGGTTCTCCAGGCCCATTGGCAGAACCAGATCTTCAGGGCCTTGGGAAGAGTATCAAAGTAGGTGCCAATCTAATCTCTAACAGGGATGATGTTTTGGCCCATATTTTGTTTTTGTGTGCCTGCATACACCTGGAGTGAACTCTGCTAAACACAGTTCCTGAAAACAAAATAATGTGGATTAAAAAAAACCCACAGTGTTTCAAAATAAAACACAACAATAGAGCAAGCAAGGTTGTAAGCAATGTTATTCTTACAAGGCAGCGATGGCTAACCTTTTTGTCGTTGCGTGCCGAAAGTGCGTGTATGTGTGCGCACAAATGCATACTTGCACCCATAATGCAATGCACACACAATCCCCACCCCCTGCACATGTGTGTGCATTTCCCACGTGTGCCTCTCCCCTACGCATGTGTGGCAGATATCCGACAATCAGCTGGCTGGTGGAAGGGCATGCACATGCACAGTGGATCTGTTCTGGGCAATGGCTTATGTGTGCCACTTCTGGCACGTGTGCCATAAGTTCGCCATCATGGAAATAAGGTTTTCAATTTTTTCCAATGTAAGAAAATATGCTTATTTTAAAATTTAAAAGTGATAAAACTAACAATCGCATTTGCTTCGGTGATCATAACTCCCCTCCCAAAGATCTTCTGCCAAGGAACAATAACTACTACCAAAACCGTGGACTGTACTTCTCTTTCCTGTCATTCATATATGCAGATCTTGGCATGTTCATGTAAGATTGAGAGTATCTTGGCGATGTTTTGACGAGGTCCCACTCACCATCTTCAGGCTGGTGCTTTCGACTTCCTGCTTGTGCAAGCAAAGCGTGCTCGGAGCTGCCATCTCTCTATAAATACTGGTGGGGAGGTTGACTGTGTTGTCATTTCTTGATTGGTTGATGGAGTTGATCTTTACAGATTGGCTGGCTTTTTCATAAGAACATGTGTGGCTGAGGTATTGGCTGTGTGTCTATCAGCCTCCTGTATTATAATGACCTGGGTCATGGGCTGTGTGATGACCTTCTGAGTTCTATTGTTGTGACATCCTGAGTCTTGTGCTGTAATCTCCTAGGTCGTTGTCTGTGTTGTAACATCCTGAGGTTTTGTGGTGTAACCTCCTGAGTTCCATGATGTGATATCCTGAGCGGGTGGCTGTGATGTAACATTCTGGGTTTTGGTTTGGCTCCAAGTTTGAGGCCTGGCTATGTGTTCATGTCGTGTGTCAGTTTGCTTGGTTTGGGGATCGGGGTGTGTGGCAGCTGGTGATGCAGCCGTGATGTGGTTTCTGGACTGTGGTTGCCTTTCGTCTATGGGGTGGGTTTGGGTTTGAGTCTGGTGAGGGGGATTGGTGGTGGCATCATGTGTTGTTTTGGGTCTGGTGTTGGTTTTTGTGGCTGGGACTCATTTGTTGATAGGGCTAGTTTCCAGATGTCTGGTAGGTGGGAGGTATCATCCCATTTATTCATGTTATGGGGGTTTTCTCTATTTTGATGGCTTCCCAGATTATTCTCTTGTTGAAGTGTTCAGTATTGGAGATTAATTTGGTTCCTTCATCTCCAATACTGAACACTTCAACAAGAGAATAATCAGGGAAGCCATCTTCCTGTTGTCTTTCAGTGCTTAGTCAGTGAGCAAGGAGTCATAAAATGCAGCATTGTTCACTGCCTGATGACTGTACCAAATATATGATTCAACTGAAAATGCGGGAAACAGTAGGGCCAAGGTGATTAGAAGCTCATAATCTTTAATTAAAATCCCATGGCTGTTGCATCCAATTTCTGAGCCAGTATCTCTTCAAACTTTTATGCAGAAAGAAAAAAGATGGAATAAATGGGCCAGAGAGTATTCAGTATTCTAATGCTTTTTAGTTTTATTTTCTTAGATTTTAAATGGACTACTGCCAAGGTTTTCTTCAATCCTTTGTCTTGGATACTTTAAATATGAAATTATGTATTTTAAAAAAAACATACAGTCTAAAATACCTTATACTAGCATAAGGTTCTCTAGATGGGTACTAAAGCTCTTATTCCAGCCATTCAGTACAATTCATTTTATTGAAATCATAGGTCAGTACAGATATTAAATAAAGTTTAAACAGAATTAAAATACATTTGTAAAACAACCTAATTAACCTAACTAACTAACATCTTTATAATGAGGTCTAGGTTGCAGCCTACATTAAATGATAATGTAAATACTAAAATTATATTAAATATGATCACATCTGAAATGACAATAAACCAGTAGTATCTAAAATATTAGTATCACCAAAGTAACAACATCAAAATTTAAAGTGAATTCAGTGAATGCATTGTGGGAGATTAATCCATCAGGATATAATTCTAGCCAGCTGAATAAATATTCATAGGGGCTGTGGCTGTACCTTGTCTAGAGAGCATAAGGTTGGATTATAGGCTTGCTACGAACAGGCATGAATCCGGCATCATTATTCTACTAGACAGCAGGACCTTGCAGGGTGAACCAACCATCCTCTTCCAGGAAGCCATTCTAACTCCCTTGTGTTGCCTTTCTAGTAATTAAAATGCCACTACTACCACCACCACTTCTGAGGAGTTTTCTGCACCAACTATGCTGAGGAAATTCTCTCTTTCTCTCTTCAGCAGGCTGGGTGAGTATATTTCTTTCTGATAGAGCAGGTCTTGCGTGGAAAACCACATCCAGCTATAGGTTGTATCATAACCATATTGCAAAACCTGGATAATTCTTAGCTGGTAGCAAACAAAGATTTCTGTATTGGTTGTAGAAAATAAAATATAGAATAATAACAGTTGGAACAGTTGGAACAGTTGGAAACAGTAATAATAAAGGGAAGGAAAATGGAAAATATATTGATATAATATGATGAAGAATGTGAATATAGAATGTGATAATTAAAAAATGTCTATATTATGACTAATTTTTATAATTGGTTAAAGGGAATGAAATGGGAAAAATGTGTTACAATGTAAAGAGGGTGGCAAGATTGAACTGACAATGAAAGGGAACAAATACTGGATAATATAAATTAAGATGAATTTTTGGAATGATGAATGGAATAACATAATGTGATAAAACCTGCAAATATGACAAATACAAGAAAATGTGCACAATTAAAATAGAGATTGATTAAAAATATAGATAATATTATAAAGTAATAAAAAGGGAAATTGGAATAGGTAATGATATGATAGGAAATTGGATAAGAAAGCTAAATATGTAACCATGGTCATGTTTGTATTGGAATGTAAAAACCTGGAATCACATTGTTCACTCAAAAAGATGTTTAAAAAATAAAAAAAAAATTATTGGAAAAAAAAAGAATAACAACAGTTGGAAGAGACCTTGGAGGTCTTCTAATCCAACCCCCCTGCTCAAACAGGTGTTCCTACACCATCTCAGACAAATGGTTGTCCAGTCTCTTTTTGAAAACTTCCAGTGATGGAGCACCCATAACGTCTGAAGGCAAGTTATTCCATTGGTTGATTGCTTTAACTGTTAGGCATTTTCTTCTTAGTTCCAGGTTGATTCTCTCCTTGGTTAGTTTCCATCCATTGTTTCTTGTCCTGCCTTTTGGTGCTTTGGAAAATAGTTTGACGCTCTTGTCTTTGTAGGAATCTCTCAAATATTGGAACATATAAGGACGGGCCGAGGATTTTCTCGATATCTGCAGGACAAAATCACTCAGATCCAGGATGGGCTGGACTCTGACTGGGCATCTCTGGGTGCGGGGACGGGGGCGGATGTTGGTGAAGTCATGTGGGTTGAGTTCGATCCTGTGACCCTGGAAGACGTGGACAGGATTCTGGGCAGGCTTAATGCCACCACATGTTTATTGGATCCGTGTCCCTCCTGGCTGGTTTTGGCCACTCGGGAGATGACATGAGGTTGGTTCCAGGGATTATTAATGCTTCCTTGAGAAAGGGGCTTTTACCCGCCGCCTTGAAAGAGGCGGTAGTGAGGCCCCTCCTCAAGAAACTGTCCCTGGATCCAACACTATTGTCGAATTATCGTCCAGTCTCCAACCTTCGCTTTGTGGCAAAGTTGTTGAGAATGTGGTGGTACGACAGCTCCCTCAGCACCTGGATGAAGCGGTATATCTAGATCCTCTCCAATCGGGTTTCAGGCCCGGGCACAGCATGGAGATGGCACTGGTTGCGTTGGTGGATGATCTCTGGAATGCCTGGGACAGGGGTTGTTCCTCTGTCCTGGTCCTGTTGGATCTGTCAGCGGCTTTTGATACTGTCGACCACAGTATCTTATTGCGGCAGTTGGAGGGGTTGGGAGTGGGAGGCACCGTGTTATGGTGGTTCTCCTCCTTCCTCTCCGACTGCTCGCAATTCGTGTTGGCGGGGGGGCAGACGTCGGCCTCGAGGCCCTTGTTTTGTGGGGTGCCTCAGGGGTCTGTGCTCTCGCCCCTTCTGTTCAACATTTATGTGAAGCTGCTGAGTGAGATCATCCGTGGTTTGGGGATAGAATTCTATCAGTATGCTGATGATACTCAGCTATACATCTCTACCCCAGGCCACTCCAACGAAGCCATTGAAGTGATGACCCGGTGCCTGGAAGCCATGCGGAGTTGGATGGGTCTTAACAGGCTTCATCTCAACCCGACCAAAAGCGAGTGGCTGTGGTTTCCTGCGCCCAGATACAGCCAGCTCATTCCATTGCTGGCTGTGGGGGGAGAGGGCGCGCAATCTGGGTGCCCTCCTGGATGTACGGCTGTCGTTAGAAGATCATATTGCGACCGTCACCAGGGGGGCCTTTTGTCAGGTCTGATGGATCTGCCAGTTCAGCCCTTTCTGGATCGGGGCGCTCTTCGCACAGTCAATTCTGCTCTCGTCATCTCCCACCTAGACTACTGCAATGCTCTCTACATGGGGATCCCCTTGAAGAGCATCCGGAGGCTTCAGCTGGTGCAGAGTGCGGCTGCGTGGGTGATTTTGGGGGCTCCTCGGAGCTCCTGTGTTACACCGCTCCTGCACGAGCTGCACTGGCTTCCGGTGGCCTTCCGGGTGCGATTCAAAGTGTTGGTAGTCACCTTTAAAGCGCTTCATGGCTTGGGACCCAGGTACTTACGGGACCGACTGCTGCCACCATCGGCCTCCCACTGGCCAGTGCGCTCCCACAGGGTGGGCCTCCTTGGGGTGCCGTCAGCTGGACACCGCCGGCTGGCAGCCCCGAAGATGCGGGCCTTCTCTGCGGGGGCACCCTCCCTCTGGAACGAATTACCTCCGGAGATGCGAGCCATTACTGACCTGCAAACCTTTCGGAGCGCACTAAAAACCCATCTTTTCCAACAGGCCGGTCTGGCCTAGTACCAATTATTAGGGTTTTAAAATTTTTAAAAATTTTCTCTGGTAATTTTAACTTTTCTATCTTGTTTTTACTGTTTTTTCTCAGCCATTAATTTAATTCTTTTAAACCTTTTTTAAATTTTATTTATTGTAGGGTTTTTTATCTTGGCTGTACACCACCCCGAGTCCCATTGCGGGAGAGGGGGCAGTATAAAAATTTAATAAAATAAATAAATACATTGAGTGTATCTCTGGATTTTTACAGCCAAAATCAGGTAGTTCTAATAGGGTGATCATTTATTTATTAATTTGTCATATTTTTATATTACACAGTCCCAATATGATTGCATTATTCTGCTGACAGTGTAACCCATTGTGTAGGATGTTTAAGTAGGGGGTTGGATGCAGGGCTGAACGAACAAGGATGCACAAACCGTTCAATTCAATATGTGCATAAATGTCTACATTTACTTGCCGTTCACACTCAACGTCTTTTCATGTGTTAATCTGATGTGGGTGCCTGAGAGTGGGAAGCAAGCATCCCTCATTCTCACCATCCTATCTTCAAAGCAATATATGGAAAGTATGACTATGATATGGAAAAACTCATCAGCTGCTTGTTAGACTGTAAATACGCAAGCTATACTTCAAAAGGAAAAATGTATTGGATTCTAATTTTCTATGGTGGTTTAATGCTGATTCACTCTGCTTCTTTTCTTTTCCCTGGTGATGATTTATACAAACTGGCCTACTAGAGGTGGCCAGATGCAAACACGGGAATTCTCACATCTTCCCCAGTTCTATGGCAGAAATGGTGTCAATTCTCTTTTGGATCCAGTAACGAAATGGTTAGAAAAATAACCCTTGTGATTTCAGCCATGGCTGCATGATTATTTTTTTAACTGCCAGGGTTCACAGCCATATATTCATATACATATAATTATCATGACTTGTGCAAAACAGAGAAGGAAACAAACTCATGAAAACATTTGTTTTAAGAAGCAGAAAAATCTGGGTCCAGTTATGTCTGCTAACAACATTAGTGCAGGTAAAACCCTGATGCAAATATTTTTAGGAAAAAACTCTGAAGGAATTCACAAGATATGAATGATTTCTTAGGCATTTTCAAACATCTTAGCCATGTTATAAATATTCTTACTTTTTTTTAAATGTGAAGCCACAGTTATTCTAGTTAGTCTTTGCCTGTTTTGGAAAAATGGCAGTTGATAGGATTGAGGAACATTTCGACAAATCTCTCCAAATTACCAAAAAAGTAAAATAATAAATTACTGATTAGCAATAAGATAGTAACTATTATTAGAAAACTCCAATAAATGCCAGTCAATCAATCCATGCTCAAATGAGTTTACCATTGATTTCTGATTCCTCAATGGACTTCCTCAGTGGACTGCATCACCTTCCCTTCTTTCCCAGATGACTCACACTGCACTAGGTGACCCTTGACAAATGTGTCCTCTGAGTAAATAATAGAATAAGAGAGTTGGGAGGGAACTTGGAGTCTTCTAATCCAACCCCCTGTTAAGCAGGTGAAAACTCCCAAAACTTGGAAGGATGTTTCCTGAATTCTTCTCTTTTCCCATTCTAAAGTACTAGGTCAGGGCAGTCTTTTTATGTTTACCTTTCATTTGTGTAAACATCTTCCATAAAAGATTGGGGAGGGAGAGAGACAGACAGAAATAGAAACAGAGAGAGAGAGAGAGAGAGAGAGAGAGACTCTGCTCTAGAATGAAAGCAAGCACCAGTTCCAATACAATGCAACATTGCTTAGATGACCAGCAACAGCACTAGTGAAATTACTCTCCTGCATTGCCCTGAGATGGTCAAACTTCCATTTCATCAAAGGTGAACCTCACACACATTATCTTCAGATTAAATTAATGGAAGGAGACGTTGGAAGGATGTTGTGATAGAGAGAAAGCCCATCCAGGAAAGATTAGCTGAAGTTTTAAAAGGTGTAATAAGTTAAGTGACCTCACTGAAGTTTATATAGAAAGGAAATTTATCATATTTCTGGCTTCTTTCATCATTATATATTATGCATGGCCTCTCTGAAGAGAAAAAAATTGCCATTCTTTTCATCTGCTGATTCTGCAAAGAACAGCTGGCTGTACCCTTGCTAGTTTTAAAGGAATGTTTCCCCTTGTATTTATAGCTCAGTACAGCCACAAAGCCCTATCTGGGATATTTAATTATACAAATATATTGCTGTTATTTCTCAATGATTGTTTCTAGCTTGCCGTCGATCACGAAGCAAGAAAGATACCTAGAAAACCACTGGGTAATGGGACAACATGCCACAGCCAACTCGCTGCAGCCAACTTACCACAGCCAACTCACCATGACCAACTTGCCATGAGACAACTTGCCACGTCCAATTCACTATGAGACAACTAATTGCAGGACAATTTAACAATTCTATTTAATTATTTAAAAGAAATACAAATTATTATTTTTTTGTATTTTTGTAAATGCTGCCATTCACATTTCAGTTTGTCCCTCCTTTTGCATCCTTTTTTTAATGATTCTTTTCCACCATTTCTTTGACATTAGTGTAACTCTTTTCCCGCAGTCAGTTGTCCTTCAGTGAGTTGGCTGTGGCAAGTTGGTTATGGCAAGTTAGCCATGGCAAGTTGGCTGTGATGAGTTGGTTGTAGCGAATTGTCATAGACCCAAAACGATAGATTACTACCATTGGCTACAACTAGATTTGATTAGGTGCCATCTCCATGTGGCCAGGAAGTGAAATGCATAATAGAATCCTCTCCAAAATTTCTCAGTAAGGCTGATCCTTGTCTACACATAAATTATTCTTATCTATAATTCCCTAATTTAGTATTCCTGCATCTTCTCCTTGTTAGGTGATGAAACTATATTGTACAGCTCTTACTAATAGAAATTTTCCCAAAAGTGTCTAAGAAAGTCACCAGGTTTTGCTCCATTGCAGTCACCCTCATAAATAATGGTAATTCACTTGAGCATGGATTGGTTGGCTGGCATTTATGGGAGTTTTCCAAGAATAGTTACTACCTTATTGCTTATCAATAATTTATTATTTTATTTCGTTTTTTGACTTACCCATAAATCTTACTTGATTCTACGCTCTTTTCTCCCTCGGTTTACTTTATTTCTTTTGAATGCATTTTTTTGGCTTATTTTTTAAATTGGTCTCTGAATAAAATAAAATAAACAGAATGAATTTAATATATTTTTCAATGTAGCTTTGGGCAAGGCTGAAAAAGAAAATGCGAAATAAACTTACAAAAACAAGCAAATGAACAAATATCTAAAAATGTGCCATGATCAACATCCCACAACATGGAAAGGTGACACTAGACAGAGAATTAGATCTAATTGGCCAAGTTCCAGACAAGGAGAAAGAGATAGAGAAATTGAGGCTATTTATGACCTCGCCCTCAGGCCACTGCAGTTTTCCATTAAGACTAAACACATAACAATATATCAGTGTGACAAAGAGGTTATCTAGAGAGTGAAAAGGAGAGCCATCCCAGAGTTTTGTAGCAGAGTCTTTGGGGCACATTACGGACAAGGTCTGGTTGGAGATCGTCCAGTGGAGAGAAGACATCACATGTTGAGGATTATCTAGCCCCAGATTTCCTGCAATGAACAGATGCACAGGCCTGATGACCTTCTTCCAAATATACCTAGTTTAGTGTACTGCTAAGATTTTGGGGAGAATTAGATTCATTCCTCATTCAATTAGGGATTTTGGGTCTCTCATTCTCTCAGTGGGGATGAGTGGACACCTGTCCCCCATAATTATCTACAGGGGACAAAAGAAGGGCAAGTGACAAAATATGTATCATGATGCTATGAGGCAAACCCCACAACCTCCCTACTTGCATTCCTAGTGTTCGGGTGCAAGTACAAAATGAAAGGAAGATTCAAGAAGGTAGCTAGCTGGAAAGAAGACAATCTTTTTATAGCAGAGATATTATGACAGTGCTTCCCTTTCCTGCCCTGAGTGTGTGTCTGTCATTCAGGTTTGTCAAGGCCTGCCTTAAACTGGTGCACCAGCAACCATTCCGGCCAGCCCTGCAGCTTACCAGCTAGTCTCCTGAATTCCCAGATGTAATCCATGACTGGCCTGACTCTTGGATGACTCTATGCAGTTTTCTTAGCAAGCTGATTGAAAAATGGTTTGCTCTTGCCTGCTTTCCAGGGCTGAGAGAGAGGGACTGGCTCAAGGTCACCCCCACTGACTTGTAACTCAAACTCACTGCTGCCAGTTTCTAGCCTGGCACCTTAATTATGATTAAGATCATGATTTATGATTAATTAATTATGA
Organism: Bungarus multicinctus; assembly: GCA_023653725.1. Classification (NCBI taxonomy): domain Eukaryota; kingdom Metazoa; phylum Chordata; class Lepidosauria; order Squamata; family Elapidae; genus Bungarus; species Bungarus multicinctus. The sequence continues at coordinate 135,936,584 of CM042836.1, forward strand.
TCATGATTTATCACTTGTTGCTTGTATGTAAACTGGGAGCTTATGAACTGGAGACAAATTCCTTGTGTTTCCAGTCACACTTGGCCAATAAAGAATTCTATTCTATTCCATTCTATTCCATTCCAATTCTATTCCCGTTCCTATTCTATTCTATTCTATTCTATTCTATTCTATTCTATTCTATTCTATTCTATTCTATTCTATTCTATTCTATTCTATTCCAATTCCAATTCCAATTCCAATCCTATCCCATCCCATCCCAATTCCAATTCCAATTCCAATTCCAATCCTATCCCATCCCATCCCATCCCATATTCCTATTCCTATTCTATTCTATTCTATTCTATTCTATTCTATTCTATTCTATTCTATTCTATTCTATTCCATTCATTCAATTCCAATTCCAATTCCAATTCTATCCTATTCTATCCCATCCCATCCCATCCCATCTTCCTATTCCTATTCTATTCTATTCGATTCTATTCTATTATTACCCAAACTACTTCTCTTCTGATAACTGACTGTCAAGGATGAATTATTTCTACTTTCAGAAAAGAGTGGAACAAATCTCTCTTGTAAAAAGACTATAGGTAGTCTTTGACTTACGACCACAATGGAGACCAAAATTTCTACTGCTAGGTGAGACAATTGTTAAATGAATTTTACCCTATTACACAACTTTTCTTGCCACCATCGTTAAGTGAATCTGGCTTTTTCATGAATTTTGCTAGTCATAAGATTGTAAAAGGTGACCCTTGGGACACTGCAACCACCATAAATATGAGCTAGTTGCCAAGCGTCTGAATTTTGAGCATGTAACCATGGGGATGTTGCAATGGTTGTAAGTATGAAAAACAATCAAAAGTCACCTTTTTCAGTGCCATTGTCACTAGACGAACTGTTGTGAGTCAGGGACTACCTTCCCATGGGCCTGTTGATAACTCTCTGTCTCCAGAATCAATCACATACACCTATCCCCATGCCACATGTATGGCTCATAGAGCTAAGGCAGGATATAAGGACAGGTAATAAATATGGAAATCAAAATCTGATTCATAGCAAATTCCAAGAGTGGCTTTCAAATGCCCTCGGATTTGTGTGGAGAAAACCAGAGTTTACATTTAAAAACATTTTGAATATCATGAGATATTAAAATATCACGTGGGTTGAAAGTAGAGAGAGGGAACAGCTCCCTTGTCAGTATCACTAGAATGCAAACAACGCCATGAATTACAGCAACCATCCGGCTGTAATTACATCCAAAAGTTCTACTGTTCATGACTCGTTCAACCTTCTTTAGCACATCTACATCATTCCCATTTAATTTTGGTTTCAGCCAAAGCAAAAAGAAAATGGCCAAAAAAATCTCTTTACAAAATCGTATTTTAGGCCATCCTTCATCTTCCAAAACATTTCAACCTCTCATTTCTTTTATTTTAGTAGAACCGTGCAGCATCCCATTCTGGGAAATGTCGACTTTCCCTCCCTCCCCTTTTTTGGGAGCCCCACTCTGTGGAGATAACAAAAATATCTTGGAAAGAAAGGACTGCCTCTCCATTAATCCTTATTACATTCTTGGCAGGACTAGATTTCCTGTCTCAGGAACATCTCTGAAATTTTTTTCCCCTCCTTTGCTGGTACTTTGTTTGTGTGGAGTGACCATTCAAAGTTACAATGGCACTGAAAAAAGTGACTTATGACCGTTTTTCACACTTATGAGTGTTGCAGCATCCCCACAGTCATGAGAGGCCAGGCGAGGATGCATGCCTCGATGTGAGTGATATTGAGTTGGCCACTCCCAGCCAATAACATGACCACCAAGCCATGTCCACCCAGTCACATGATGACCAAGCCACGCCTACCACCTAAGCCACACCCACAGAACCAGTTGTTAAAAATTTGAATCCCACCGCTGGGGAGGCTGAGTGGAGTCTGAACCTCTGTGGATAAGAAATAAAAGAAGCACAATAGAAATGAAGGAATGAAGAAAAAGCTGAAAAGAAAGACTGTCAATATACTGTATACAGAAGCCTAATTTCTCTTTCTTCCTCCCTCCCTCTTTCTTTCCTCCCTCCCTCCCTGTTCCTTCTTTCCTTCCTTCCTCCCTCCCTCCTTTCTTTCTCTTTCTTTCTTCTTGTTCTTTTCTTTTTTCTTCTTTCTCTTTCTCTCCAAGTTGCTAGGGAATAGGAAAGCAAGGCTCTTATTAGCAGGGGTCATTCAGAAACAGACCCTTCATGCAAATTATCACTCTAAGGACAAATTAATGTTTGTTACTGCTGCCACAACTGCTACTCTAATGTGAACTCAGGTTAAAAAGATAGAGAGGATTATTCAACTGATGCTAATAACGTGATTTTGTTTTGATTTTGCTTGAGAAAAAGTGTCAGAATTGAAGCAAATGTTCTCTTCCCATTGCAACAGTTCAGGTTTATTAGAATTGCTGTGAAGTAATAAAAATGAGAGGATCAGTTGTGTTCTATGTAATTAATGTTACAGTGCATAATTGGGAGGAATATATGACCTCTCATAGTAATGAAAAAAATCACGACTGTGTTCAGTCATTGTTGCTGCATTTCCACTGTTTTCACCCCCATATCCCTCAAAAGCAGTTTCTACATAGGTGCCAACTTAAAATGATGAAAAATGAGGGATCAAGAATTCATTTAATCCTTTACCTCATCCTGAATTGCCACAGATCCTGACATGACAAAATTCCTTACCCCTCCATTCCACACCAAAAATAAATTTAAAAGGCGATTGTATCCTAAACTCTTCAGCTATGTTACACCAGAAACCTAGGAGTGAATGATGTGTTCCCCAAATGAAAAAGCCATCCTGTTTTTCTAACTGGACTAGAAAGCTCTAAATTACCTGCTTTTTTAGAAGAAAATGGCCATACCTGAAATTAGCAGGGTTCTTTGTGCATCAGTGATTGTAGCTATGCAATGTTTAGGTAAATTTGATGTTCTTTTGTTCTCTGTGCCAGAGCAGGATAAAGTCATATCTGGAATGAATGGAGATACGATAGCAATATTATTTAAAATATTGTTACTTAGAGTAGGTAATGATTTCTTCTGTATCACCCTGAAAGGCTTGACTAGACCTAATATGTTGAAATCACAGGGATGCAGGCTCTGTGGAGATTATAGGGGAAAATGCGATGGTAAGAGCTGTTAATCAATATATTGTCTGATGAAGGGGCATGTTCCCTTTCCCTGGAGGCCTTAATAGAAGCTAGCTAGTTCTACGTCCAAAATGTGTTAGCAGATCCTGCATCTGGCTTGACTAGATGGCCTGACAATCCCCCAAGCATTATGCTTCTATGGTTTTGTATGAAGGGAAGAAAAAAAGATGGATTTTGTTGGCAAATCCCACCAGCAATTTCATATTGAACTAATGAGCCTATCTATAGCAGGCCATTTAATTTCAGGTTTGCACTAGATAAACTACAGTGAGCAATGAAAGGTTCAGTCTACCAACACATTAATTACTTAAGAAGGCATGGGCGTTTAATTGTTCTGTTAGCTCCAGATTCCTCTGGAACTGAGGCCTGCTTTTTGGAGCTGGAACATCATACAGCGTGTCATAACTATTTCTCTGCTGCTAAGGAAATGGAAGATATAGCTACTCCTGTCCTAATGAGCTGCTAACAAGAGCGGGGGAGGGACTAAATAATCACTTTCTGTCCTCCAGTTCAGAGGTCAATGTTCCTTTTGAGTTGAACACATCTGAAATTTGCTGGTGCTTTCAGTCTCTTTTTAATAAATTAATTCTCCCTCAAACTAAACTCTGAAGTACATTTCAAAGCCAAGCTGTGTTCAGCTGAACACATGAAGCTGATATTACATCAAGTCCCTGCTTATCTTACTCCGTTAAGTTAGTTATATGACTAGCAGCTATGTCCGTGATCTTAAAACTTGCAGAGAACCCTATTCTTTCAACCTGTAATGAATCAGAGGCTAAATCAGTGTTTCTCAGCCTTGGCAACTTTAAGATGTATGGATCCAGAATTCAAGCAAGCTGATTGGGCATTGGGGGATTACGGGAGTTGATGCACACACAGTGGAAAAACACTGAGTTAAATGTTTGATCTTTCAGGGCTGCTATGGAATTAGATATTACGCATTTGTGGGGGTTGCGTAGAAGTACCTAGAGGTTCCTTCCGAAACTGTGACTCTCTAAATGCTTTTTGTAACCTAGGATCAGTGGTGGGATTCAAATATTTTTACTAATGGTTCTGTGGCCGTGGCTTGGTGGGCATGGCAGGGGAAGGATTCTGTAAAATCTCCAGTCAGAGGGTGTATTTGCCGGTTCTCTAAACTACCCAAAATTTCCCCTACCGGTTCTCCAGAACTGGTCAGAACCTGCTGAATACCACTTCTAACTAGGATGTTCCTCCAGTGAAGAGTGCTGCCTTCCTCACAATGAGAAGATCACTAATGATAGACAGCAAAGAAGTCGTTTGCTTCTGATAACAAAAAAGCAGCAATCTGGAATTAAAAGAAGCAATACTTATCTTTTCAGTCAAGGTTTCCCCCAGTTTTGATTTGTTCAATTTCCTTTGGATAAGCTGGGTTTATGATCTTACTCCTAAATCCTCCTCTTCTATAAGCTTTTTCCAAGTGGATAAAGACTCTGTCTCTCTACATCAAGGCTGTCAAACTCCCGGGCCCATAGGCTGGATGTGTTACGTGCTGACTACACCCACGTTTGGTTTAGCGAAGGTGAAAAAAAGTCCCAATATGTCATGTGACACTACCGTGACGATGTGAGTTTGACACCCCTGCTCTATACATAAAAACACACAATGCTACGTTTGTCACATGCTCTGTGAGGGGCAAAAGGTCGTTATTAAAATGGCATGCCTTTCTTTCATATCAGGCAGTGGCCTTCGCAACGTCCATTCCCAGCTGCCATTTGCACCCCTTTAGCTTCCTGCAGAAGCAGGATATATTTTTCCTTGGTTGTTTGCAATCTCATTTCCACATCAGTCTATCTTTCAAATGGCTGAAGAACTAGTGTAAGAATATGATGCTTTTCAACAACTATCCCACTTTCTAGTATAGGAGGCAAAGAGTACAGTTACGTCTATCAGTTTGTGAGCTTGGCTGCCTCCTGATCAAGCTCTTCCCCTAGACCAGGGGTGTCAAACTGGTGGCCCTCAAGCCAAATGAGTCACAAGCAGGCCACAGCCACCCCAGCTCTATGAATGGGAAAAACGTCACGAAACGTCATGTGACAGCGTGGCACACTGCAAGTTTTTTTATTATTATCATTTTTATTATGCAATTTTCTTTGTTATATATAAAATTTCCATATTCACAATAACAGTGTACTGAGCATAATCTCTTTTAAGTTCAAATAATAAGTCTTATACACAGAATAATTATAAGTATTATTTTCAAAATCTATTCACCATAGCCTTCTCTTATCCTTATTAAACATTTTCCGTTATTTAATTATTTATATTTAATTTAAAGGCTCTGTTCGGTTTTCTCTATAGTCAGTTAATAATATCAAACATTATAAACACCATATGAACACCACATTTATAATGTGACACTGCAAGTTTGATAACCCTGCCCTAGACCAGTGTTTCTTAAAATGTGACCCTAGGATCCATGGGGGGGGTCCCCCAAGATTCTTTCAGAGGTCTGCAAAATAAAAAAAAATTGCCAACCTATCTTGAAAAATGGCTTGCAAAAATCAAAATTATTTACCTATGCTTGTTGAAAAACGATCATATTAAAATCCTCTCCAACATTCACCAGAAGGAGTAGCAGCAGCAGCAAATGTTTCCTTTTTAATTTTTTAATGGCAAATATTAGTAAAATAATGCCTACAAATGAAAGCTCTTTTGGAGTCCTCCATAATTTTTAGAAGTGAGAAGGAGATCTGTGAGAAAAAAAAAAACGTTTAAGGAATGCTACCCTTGAATTACAGCCTTGAGTAATCATCCCCAATTATTGTACTGGTGCTTTCAGATGCATTAAATTTCTCCCCCTAATTTTTGGCTAGCCTTTTTCCTCCCCAAATGATCCTCTCTTGCAGTAAGCTTCCAAGCGTAGCTGCCAGTTCTCTTTAAAGTCAGTAAAAAAAAGCTCTAAATATCTCTAAAATGCATTGGATATGGCTCTAAAGGCTGACCCTCTGCATACATCTTTCCCACCCAATCACTCTGGGCAGTTATTCTTTTCCTAAGTAGTTGGACAGTAACACAGCTCTAGGATGAGTTAATTACAGCCCATTTCTTCCTTGATTCCCCCCCCCCCCTATCAAATATTCACCATATTGGGCTCTACTTGGCATTTTGCAATGTTTCTCTCTACAGGAGTCCTTTCATTGATATCTGGGCAACCCAGCTAGTCAACCCTTATTTGTAGAAGAGCATGGGGGAGAAAGGTACAATTATACAGATGCTGTTGTCCATGACTTTTTATAATTGCATTATCCCTTAATGCAGTTCCTCAGCTTCTCACACTCAGGGAAATGTGAGGCCTAATACTCTCCTATGTTCAGTGTATGGTATTATATTCATTAATATTGAAAGAGTGCATTTGCTGAATCTTATTATAATTTTTCTTTCACAAGGACCATCCATTTTACTAAATTACCGAAACTGTTGCAGCCTTTTAATTAAGAATAAACGTATACAATGCACCATCAGCATTTTAAATATTCAAACCATATAGCTGCAGTGAAATAGCTTCTTGCCTTCAGGGTGACAATTACATCGTTGCCTTTTGGCTTAAGGGAAAAAGAATATGTTTCTTATGATTAGATGGAAGAGCACCTTCTCCTTTACTCATGCATTGATTCTACCATAGATATTTCATACACAGAAGGCTTTAATGGACCAGTTTTGGAGGCCACAGGAGCTCATTTTTGGAAGAAGAAGGAAGAAGAAGGAAAACTGAAACAAAACATAAGGATTTTAAAAAATGTCATACTAGATCAGACCCCATTCCACTACAACTACAAGCAAAGGAAAAGCACAAGAACAGACTATATTCAGATTGGGCTACAAAATGCTACTTAGCTAGACAAGACAGAATTGGATAAATGTTTTAAATCGATTACTTCAGGAGTAATGGAAAACAACAACAAAATGGACACAACTTTTCTAGGCTATCCTTTGAAACAGCTCAGTTATGGAGAGACACAGCTCAGCAACAGAAGAAGCGCCCATCCTAAGATCTTCCCTTAAAAAGATCTCATCACTAATGTTGAAAAGGCTATGAAAGATCAGGTCTAACTTGAATTTGGCTGAGAAGTCACCAAGAAATCCCAGGGCTGTAGGATGGATGGGGAAGTTGCACCAAGAAAAAAGAAAAGAGAAGAGAAGAGAAGAAGAAAGGAAAGGAAAAGAAAGGAAAAGAAAGGAAAAGAAAAGAAAAGAAAAGAAAAGAAAAGAAAAGAAAAGAAAAGAAAAGAAAAGAAAAGAAAAGAAAAAGTAGATTTGACATGAATTTGGCTGAGAAATCACCAGGAAATTGCAGAGTTATAGGATGGATGGAGAAATTGTACCAAGAAAATCAATCAATCAGAAAAATATAGTACCAAAATTTATTGCAAAAACAAACAAATCTGAATCCTTGTATATCCATATATTCCTGAGGAGTCTAGCTTAAAGGGATTCTGCTAAAACAGATTATACTCTTAACAAATATTAAAAAAGAATTTCTTTGTCTGAGATGCTGTAGAGCAATAACCAACTAAAGCAAATAGTTTTGAACCAGACAGACTGTTCTTATGTTCCTAAACTACTTCTAATATAGGTATAACAAGGGAGAGGAGACAATCTACTTTATAAAGAAATTTGCTATAAAGAAGATTATAAAGAAGATTCCTAGGGAATGAAATGCCATCAAATATCAAATCAGGTTCCATGTAGCACCAATGAGCAGTAATCAGTAACACAAGTGACGGTTCTTCATATTCAGTGCTCTAAGGAAATGTTAGCACAAAAATGTAGTTGGAAATATATACCAAAGCAGGTGTTTTGACAAGTTGTATACAAAAAGCTATATGTTAGAAGTAATTGTATTAACATATTGTTGCTTCAAAATATGCTTCTATTAGAGAAAGTTAACAGATGAGAATGCATTTATATTTTTAGCAGTAATTTTAAAAATTGCATACAAAGAATGACTGGAACTGAGTGATACATAACATTTGTGACACTGACATGGATCAAATTTATGACATATGCATCCTCCAGATCAAAGTTTTTCTCTGATGTCTCATTTCCAAGTATAGTTGATTAAGGAAAATTAATTGCAGAAGGAAACAAAAAAGGTAAACATACTTACTATGAATCGAGTCTCATTGAAAACAATGGGAGCTCAGTAAATTGTTCTATTCTTCTATTGTAAAACCATTGTTGCCCTCTATGGGACAGAGATACAAATATGGATATCTGAAATTCCATTTTACTTCTCAAATTCTTTCTTGAAATTCATATGCAGCTGGTTTCTTCAAGCTGCTATAAGGCAATTATGGCTCTTCCATCATAATAGATTTTAATTAGCTAGGGGGATATTGTCTTTTACTGTGACACACTCACCCCCATAAAACTCTTTCAGCATAATAAAAGTTTTGTGACAGCTGCTTCCAGATTAAGTATCACCTGTCCATATTTTTAATCACTTTTGCAAGTAAGGTTTTTTTTTTCAACTCCAACATAAAGTTTGCATTTATTTATCTAGATGAATCATGAATCAGAAAGCTCTAATTTTAATGAATATAACTAAGAATGTATTTGATTCTATAAATCAGCTAAATAAATTCATCTGGGATTTCTCCAAAAAACTGTATAGAGTTTTAATAACAATTGAAAAAAATGGAGCAATCTTTTGTAGAATGAGTTGCTGGGCATTGGGTGGCATATAATAACAACAACAACAACAACAACAACTGAAGTCCAAATTCACTGGAAGAAATACCATCAAGGCAATTAAAGCCTAGGAAATTCAAGTCAATGTCTGCATGGATGGAATAGGGGACTGGACCAGTCATGGGATCAAGCTGGTTCGCACCAGTTTAGGTAAACCAGTTGTTAAATTACCCATCCCCCACTATCAAAGTGGATCCTGGGCGCTGCGCTGTGCTGCAATGGAGAAACAGGCAATGGAGCAGCCGGCGCAAGGGAAGGAGAAGGCCACTTTCCCTCTTTCTTCTCCCTGCTCCTCCTCCTTCCCTCATGCTGGGCACTCCATTGCCTGTTTCTCCATTGCAGCATAGCACCCAAGACCCACTTTGATAGCAGAGGAGTAATTTAACAACTGGCTCACCCAGGGTCAGATTGGCCATTGTGGGAGGCTCATCCCGCATGTGCAGCAGAGCTGAAGAATGGTGATGGGCCACACTTTCCATGATAACCAACCCTGACCCTTGGCAAACTGGTTGTTAAATTATTTGAATCCCACCACTGGACTGGACACAAGCAGAACTAAAGGCCCTTGATAGGAAGACTAGAAAAATAATGACAATAAATCAAGCTTTTCATTCTCGGAAAGACTATTTGCAGACTTCACTTACTAAGGAAATAGGTGAGTGTGGAATGTTGCAATTACACCAGGCAATTAAAAAAAAAAGGGGGGGGGAATGGCTTTGGAAGAATATCTGAAGGGAAGGGAAGGAGATATTCTGAAACTAGTATATCAGAAAGGCCTATTGAATATTGAACTAGCTTACAAGAAACACCAACAGAAAAAACGCATGGGAAGATAAAGCTTTATACAACCAGTACATTAAAAAAAAAAAGTGGTAGGAAAAGCAGATAATAACAAGACCTGGCAATGGCTAATAGTAGGATAGCTGAGGAAGGAGCCTGAGGATCTCATTCTGGCTACACAAGACCAAGCCTTAAGGACAAATGCATACAAGGCCAGAAATGAGAACATGGCCACCGACACCAAGTGCCACCTTTGCAAAGAAGCTGAAGAAACAGTATCTCATCTGGTTAGCTGCTGCAAGAAGACCACATATGCCGATTACAAACAAGGTATGACAAAATAGCAGCAATGATGCCTTGGAAGACCTGCAAGAAATATCATTTGTCTGCAAGCAAGAAAAGATAGGATCGTTAAAATAGAGCAAGTAATAAGAAAACGAAGAAGCTAAAGTGCTCTTGGACTTTCGAATCAAAGCAGATAGGCACTTGCCACAGTAACAGTCTAGACTTCACAACTGTTGATAAGAAAGACAAGAAAAAAATCTGGATAGTGGATGTGGCACTACCTGGAGACAGCAGAACAGAAGAGAAAGAACTGAAGAAGATAACACCATACAAAAACCTGAAAAAAGAAATAGAACAGCTGTGGCCAAGGAAAGCAAAGAATAGAATAGAATAGAATAGAATAGAATAGAATAGAATAGAATAGAATAGAATAGAATACTTTATTGGCAAGTGTGATTGGACACACAAGGAATTTGTCTTGGTGTAAATACTCTCAGTATACATAAAGAAGGAACATTCGTTAAGAATCAAGAATCATAATGTACAACACTTAATGATAGTCATAGGATACAATCAACATCAAATCATACTAGGAAACAGAGGATACAAGGAACGAAGTTAAAGTCACAAGTGGGAGGGGATGGGTGATAAGGAGTGATGAGAAGATTAACAGTAATAGTAGTGTACGCTTTGTAAATAGTTGAACAGTGTTGAGGGAATTATTTGTTTAGCAGAGTGATGGCTTTCGGGAAAAAACTGTTCTTGTGTCTAGTTGTTCTGGTGTGCAGTGCTCTATAGCATCGTTTTGAGGGAAAGAGTTGAAACAGTTTATGTCCAGGATGTAGGGGTCTGTAAATATTTTCACAGCCCTCTTTTTGACTCATGCAGTATACAAAGCAGTACCAATAGCAATAAACACCTTAGGTGAAATCTCAAACCAACAGAAATCACTTGGACACCATTGGCATTGACAAAATCAATGCCAATTTTAAAAAATTAATAGGTTAAATTGCAAAAGGCAGCTTTACTCACAACAGTTGCATCCTGCAGCAATATCTCTAAAACCATCAAACATTAACATCTGCCCATTCCAGGTCCTTGGGAAGGACTTGATAAGTGAATAAAATGCCAAATCCAGCCTGAATATCTGGCTGACTGAGCAACAAATCATAATGATAAGTACCTTGATGTTCTCGTGGATGTTTGTCTCACCACACTGAATAGCTATCACATTCTGTCCCACAAACTAGCTAATAAACACAAGTCTAGATTGCTGCATAATTCCATCCTCTGTAATTAAGGTTCAGTGTGTTACATGGATTAAATAATAACATCATCATGACTCAGCTTATCCTAGGAATGCTTTCTGTTCAAATGCTCCCTAAACATCACAGATTTTACACACTTATTCTGATCACCAAAAAGGCTCTGCTGTGGAGAGAAAAACAGGAAGAAAGATTCACCGTATCACAGTAATAACGGCCATGCAACCTACTGCAGTTTGTATATCAAACAGCTCAGGCAGAAAATAAAGGGCTGTTGCTGAATTCAGTTTGAATATGGTGTTTGCCTTCAAGGTTTTTTTTCCCAAATACAGTCTAGTGGAGCAAGAGCCCTACTGTAGTTTACAGAAATCTCTCCAATTCTCTCCTCTGTGCTATTTTTCCTTCTAAATTGTGCATATTTCTCCAGAAATCTCCCTGGTTTCTTCAATGGCACTAATTTTTCTATGGCATTTTTCTTGTTAGCTAATCCTCTGAATCCACCAAGCACATCAACAAGATTTTGTACTGACACTTTTATCAATATTGAAAAAAATGAAATATTGAAAAATAAATGAAACTCTGAGCAGCATTCATTCAGCCCATCAGCTTGCTTTGCTTTTCCTTTGTGAGATCATCCTTCATGATGGTGCTGAGAGGCAGATGAGCTCACAAAGGAGTAGTAAATAAAATCTTTGGGTGGGCTGAATGAAAGTTGCTCACTCACAAGTTTTACTCTGTGTGCGCGTTGACTAGTGGTAGCTTAGATCAGATTTTGGCTTTATTTAACTTTTATTTGCTTGCTTATTTGCTTGTTTATCTTATTTGATCTGCTTGTTTACTTAGATACAAGTTTACACACAATATTTATTTGTTATTTACTTATTATATTTATTTAATTTATTTATTATATTTAATATATTTCATTTAAGATTAGTTTAACTTAGGGCATTAGGGATGGAGACATTCCTCTTTTATGCGGGGAAACTCCTCTTTGAGGTAAGAGATTCTCTGTTTTATTTATTTATTTACCTGTCAACTTGCATGCGTAACTCTAGGATTAGTGCAGGATTCAAAATTCTGTCTGCTTCTTTGGCAATTTCTTAGGGAAATGGTTGAAAAAGTGATGGGGGCTCAAGACTTGGGCAGAAACAGCACTGGCTGCCCCAGTGGGTGACAGACTTAGGACCTGGTTGGGGAAGTGCACCTTTCTTGGGTCTTTTACATTTCTAGGGGCTTCAGTATTACTCACCAAACATCCTGGACTGCTTCCAAGGGTAGGACATTGAGAGCAGCTTGTAGTGATTCTGCTACTTCTTGGGTTGATAGTACCAGTTATGGGAAATAAAGGAGGAGCTGCAGTTGGCTAGAGGTGAAATTCAGCTGATGTCATGAGAGTTGTTGCTTAACAATGGTTAGTGAGTGAGGGTCTTCCTGCTATGGTTAGAGGGACATGAGGATGAACTAGCTGATTTGATTCACTCTAACACTCTAAATAAGCTTAGCAAATGGGATCCAACTAAACATTTGTTCTTATTAATCTTTCTTTTTTCATAACTGGGAAAATCTACCCTATGTGTATTTTTTTAAAATCCAATTGGCCTCCTGTGTCTAGAATCCTTTCTTTCAAAATTGAGTTGATTTTCTTTGACCCCAATAGCAACAGACCATCTAAAGAAAAGCCTTGGAAGTATAATTTCCCAGAAATGCATTTTTAAAAAAAGTCTGGAAGAAGATATTGGCCAACCATTGATTTATTTTGCCACAAAAATTAATGAAAGCATGAATGTAGTCACTAGGATGTCTCCTTCTCTCTCCCTCCCCATCTCCATTAACTAGAACAGATTGTTTCTCAATCTTGTCCACTTGAAGGTGTGTGGATTTCAACTCCCAGAATTCTCTCACTAGCATGAATTCTGGGAGTTGAAATCCACACACATCTTCAGGTGGCCAAGGTTGAGAAACACTCAGCTAGTGACACTAAATTTGGCCCTAATTATGAGATAGGTTTTTATAAGAAAAAGAAAGATTATGAGGTGATGCCTGGTTTTCTGCCCTAAAAATGTGGCACAATCTTATTGAGCAGAACAAAGGTTGCCTTTATGCATCCATATTGTTGCCCATCTTAGACCAAGCTAAAAACACGAGAGAATTCTTGTAAGCCTGGCACTCTGACAAATTGGCCATCAAGCAACACATAGGCATAAAGAATAGTTACATACTGTGCAAAAGAGACAATCAACAAGACAAAAAGGGAACAAAAAGACCAAAACATCTCCCCACCAGAATCAACACTTAGATGAGCATTAACACCAAGACTAACATCAAACCAACAATCAAGAAGTAAACAATAACCCAATCAAGGAAGTGAATTGAAAACTGGGCTGCCTGCACACATTTCATATTTCCTCAGAAGTACAGGCCAGAGGCACGATGTGCTCTGGATTTCCTTGTTCGGTTATATATATATATATATAGCTTGCCATGTTCAAATCTGAAACATTTTGTTCAACGTAAATGAGAAGTCATGTTGATTTTGACTTCTGGAAAGATGGCAAAGCAAGTAAGCAAAGATGATCAGCTTTTTTGAAAACCTAATCCCAGGACATGGATCCCTTAACATGTGGACCCCACCATTTTCACTTGATGCAGCATTGCAAATCGAAAACAAATTCGGGGATTACTTCTTGCAGTGCTGTTTTTTAATCTATTGTGTAGAGAATTAGAAACAATATATTTTAAAAAATAGGTTCAATCTGAAAAATTGTGCAGTCTTTAGAAATCTGCTATTTTTCTCTCACACTGACTTCAGTAGAGATATGCCCCCTCTCCCCATAAATGAACAAAGAAATAAATAAAATCCCAAGCAAATTCAGTCTTAGCTCCTATATTATCAGCCTAGTTTAACTTTACAGAAAACAATCTACAGTCTGGTCATGACCATTATTCATTCCATAACTTTGGTCACAATCCGATTTGGTTGTGACCTGAACCAATTTTGGAAATTTTGTGCTTCCAAAACAATTGCACAGAAGGGGAAATTGGCTGCAGCCGTGAAAAAAAATTGTGAATTTTTTGGTCGGAACGCGATTTGGTCATGGTCAGAAGCGCTTGTGACCAGAGGTTCTACTGTATTATGTTCTACTAGCTGCAGATGCAGAGCAAGTAAAAATGAACTATTTTCACTAATCCAAGCAGTTTTTGTTGACCTCTGCTGTGATTATGTCCAAGCAGCAACATCTCCAGAAATACACACACACACACACACACACACACACAAAATCTAAATAAAATTTTCATATAGTTCCTTCCAGATCACGGTTTTGAGGTATCACAGAAGAATTATAAAGATTATATGTAAGTTTGATATTATTTTTAAAGATGTATTTGGAGCTAGAGGATTCTTTCCAGATTTTTAGAAGTAGAGAGAAGGACAGCAAAATAATTATTCTCAGCAGCTTCATCTGTAATCAGCCTGTTTAAGGATCACTGCTAAAAATCTAAATCTACCATACTTTGTCCCAAATATAAGTATTAACATTTTCCTTAGAGGAGGCATATATAAATTCCATTGAAAATATGAAGATGCTATAGTGGAAGATTGATAATAGATTGATGTAGTTACTTTGCTTGTCAAAAAGTGGCTTTATGGTCCATGCATTTTGCCAGAACTACTGCGAAGGGCTTTAGAAAAACCAGTCAGAATGCAGCCAAAGTGCATGACAACTACAGTAGATGTGACTCCAGGCAGTATGATTGTATCCACACTATGATTGATAATATTTAGTAAATTCACCTCCTTTACTTGGTTTGTCCTCAATGTTACAAATGTCTTCTTTTGGCAGGTGTGTCTGGAGAACTACTGACGACATCAGAGACTCAAGTAAGTAACCAATTATTTTGTTTGAGAACTGGTAGCAGGAGTGGGGTACAAAGGCAATCCTCCCTCTGCATCAAACCTGACCCTTCCTATTTAAGGGCCAGTCTTAAATTTAAGTGATCTTGATGGGTTAATATGTAACATCTTTTGTGAATGTTGTTTAATAGCACAAGTGTTTTTCCATTAAAATACAGAAAAAAAGTGGATAGAAGAACTACGGTCAATGCAAGAAAAGAAGCTGGCAGAAAAAGATACTGCCATTCATTCCCCTTACAATGCTGTTTAAGCTCCTCTTTTTGTCCATGTATTTATATTATATGACTGATGTTTGCTTCTTGTAATTTCTGCATCTTAGTTGGAAGAGGAGAACAACCATTTAGCCAGCGAAATGGCTCTCCTTTTGAGGGAAAATAAAGAGCTGCAGAAGAAAATGAAAGACAATCCAGAAAATGAGCATTTTTTTAACATAACAACATTTTAATTGTTTTCATTCTAAAAAGAAAAGTGATTTATTTCAAGTTAAGTTTGACTGTACAAATTCTAGTTCTGTTGTTATTTTTTTGCTAGGAGATGCTGACAGAGACAAGGAAAAGGAGTACGAGGTGCTAAAAGACAAATACGAAAAGTTCCAGAAAGCCATCAGTAGAGTGAAGACTGTAAGTATTGTACATGATAGTAAGAAATCAGAACAACCTCTTTGAGCGAGATTTTATAACACATTAAAGGTTAATTTTGATTGTACTTCACCTATTTCTTTTTATAGGAAGTCTCAAAAGAAACTGAGAAAAAGAAAGAACTGGAAAGGGCTTGGGAGCAGGCAATTGATGACATCTGCTTCCATCTCGTATCCCTACCTGTCCAAGAAAGACCAAGACAGCAAGATTTGTCCTTCTATTTCTTGGAGAGAAATAGACGTGTTTCAATTGATGACTCACTACATGGAATGGCAGAGGCCAAAAACAGGGCATGTGGAGGCCGAAAATAGGGCACATGGAGGTGGTGATAGGTGATGACAATCCCTGCAGACTGGAACAACTCTGGGAGGCCAACAATCAGCTGCTCATGCTAAATCAGGCTGTGCTGAAGTTGACCAGGTTGTTTGCTGTTGGCTGCAAAGAGGCAAATTGCTGGGAGGCAGAGGCAGATTTTTTTTTTCTTGTTTTCCTCTCCAAAAGCTAGGTGCATCTTACAGTTCAGAGTATCTTACAGTCAAAAAAAATATGGTAATACTAAGGTATTATCACACTACTTGGTAAGATAGATAAATGTGGGGATAGACAGCATTACCACCAGATAGATTCATTACTGGCTGACCAATTGCACTCAACACTTCATCCCCAATGAAACTTCATCTAAATGAAGAATGCAGTGGGATATCTAAAGGTTCTCTTAGGCTCAGTACTCTTATCACCTTCATAAATGGTTTAGAAGAAGGCATAGAAAGGAGATTCATCAAATTTGCAGATAACACCAAGCTGGGGAAAATAGCCAAAAATTTAGAAGATAGACTCGAGATACAGAAGGCTCTTCACAGACTTGAATACTGTGCCCTCTCCAACAAAAATGCAATTCAGGGGTGAGAAAAGCAAGGCAAGAAAAGTCAAATGTATGAAAGGACTCTATCGAGTTTGTCCCAAAGACCTAGAAGACGATCACTACAAATACCTGAGCATCCCTCAAGCTGACAACATCAAGCACACTGAAGTCAAGAAAAAGGCTGGACATGAATACATCAAGATGTGAAGAAGTTCCTAAAGTCCAAACTCACTGGAGAAAATACCATCAAGGCAATTAGTGCCTTGGCCATTCCTGTCATTAGACACAAAGCTGAAACAGTGGACTAGACTCAAGCAGAACTAAAGGCCCTGGATTGGAGACCAGAAAGACAATAAAAATGAACCGTGCCCTTCATCCATACAGCAATGTTGACAGACTCCACCTACCAAGGAATTGGGTGAGTATGGAATATTGCAAACAGCTCAGATGACTGAAGAAAAAAGAGCATTGGAAGATTATCTGAAGGACAGTGAAGATGTACCGAAGCTATAATATCAGGAAGGCCATTGGGTATTGGAGACACCAAACTGGCCTACAAGAAGGTACATACCTATAACCTGTGATATATTGCTTGAATTATTAACTGGACATAAGCTCACCTAGACAGTTTCAATTGAAAACCAGAAAGTTAATGATAATTTGCTAAGCAAATACATTTATTTGGTAATATTGATACATTATACTTTCCCCATAGAAATGGAAGCAGCTTCTAGAAATTAAACAGGGACTGCTAGGATGTTGTGCCAGAAAAAGGGAGATAGATGGAGATGTAAGGTTGCAGATGTTCCCTGGAAGGCATTCCCAAATGCAATGAAATAACTAAGGGGAGAAGTCATTTTTGGATATGCATGCTGACATATAAATGTGCGTGTGCATTTTTGTGCACTCTTGACCCAGCACTGCATGCAGTCTTCATGAACCAAACAAATTTCCCCTGGCAATGGCAGCGTTAGAGATGCCTATATATATATTGCAGGATGTGCTCTAGATGCACTCAATTTTGTTGTGGGTGAGCACAGCCAAGATATTTTAGCAGCTGCTCTGGTTTTGTGGAAAAAAGATACATTTGTTGTCTAGCTTTCTCCCTGGGTTGCTCAGAAAGCTTTCTGTGATATAGGTTATGAAAGCTAAAGTAAAGTGAAAAGAAGATGAATTAGTGTGTTTTCCCTACAGTGCACAACAGCAGTACTTTGTGTTGAAAACCTATTTTAACATTCACATTATTTATTTAATGCTTTTCCATCCTTCTCCAAACGGCATCATTTTCTTTAGTACTGGAACAGTAATTTTTAGAAATAATGAAACTAATAAAACAAGACACAGGCATACTGTACCTACCTGAGAGAGAATATAACAGCAGCCAACCAATTTTTTAAAAAAATATGCTAAGTGCTACATGGTTTAGAAATCATGCCTTGCCACATACAAAGCTTTCTTTAAAAGCTAAGTGTTGATTGAAGGACTTGATGAAAAAGTACAAAGCTAGTAAGTGCAACGATTGGAAAAAGGCAAGTTTCTTATTATTCTACCAGAATTAGTTGCCACACACCAACCAAAGTTTTCTTTCTCTGAACTTAGTTTCAATCACAATTCCTTTGTTTTGACCTAGGCTTCCCAAGATCATGAAGCAGACTCCTCATCCCAATAAAACCCCTTTTATTTAGGTTAAAGTGAATTCCTCTCTAGCAAAGTCCCAGCAAACAGTCTTTCATGAGATTTCACAACTACAGACCTTTGTCAGGCGTGGAAAGTTGCCAGGCAGATATCTTCCAAACGCCACGCTGTAGCAGCAATTACTTGGCAAGAAGTCAGGAACAGATCTTCACTCTAATGAATTGAACTAATTGTCTCCTGCAAACACCACTCCCCTTTCGCTCCTCTTTATTCCCTATGGGAGGGGCCATTCACTGTCCACCTGAGCCTTTACTCCTGAGTCAATCCTTGTTCCTTAACTGTTCTCTTCTCCTGGCAGCTCTGTGCATGCACACACTGGGAGCAGTCTCCAGCTGTTCTGCCCCACTGATCTCCAACTCCAAAGGCAGCTGGTAACTGTCAGATGGCCCTGGCCCCATCTCTGCTTCCAACACAGAGCCCTCGTCAGAGCCTTCCTCAGACTCCAGGACTGGCCCATGTTCCTCCCAACCTCCTCACTGTCCGAGTCTACCATCAGCTCTGCTGGCCGCTGGTGGGCCACAACATCCTTTTGCAAATCAGGTCTATTTAATTTTTGCTGACATTGCATGTTTGATCTCAGCTGGCAGGCAGAATATTTTGGAAAAATCAATTGAAAATAATTCAGCGCTGCTTAATCCC
The DNA here is from genome assembly GCA_023653725.1 of Bungarus multicinctus. NCBI lineage: Eukaryota > Metazoa > Chordata > Lepidosauria > Squamata > Elapidae > Bungarus > Bungarus multicinctus. The sequence continues at coordinate 135,955,557 of CM042836.1, forward strand.
CCTGAACATGGATGACATTTTTTTTTTAGTCTGAAAAAGGGAAAAATATACTTGCCCCTTCTGAGATTCTGAAATCTGGCTTGTGAGCCTTGCATGAATAACTGCAGGGGAGAGGGGAGGCACACGAGTTAAAAGAATGAATTCCTTGCATCAGCCATCCTGATGCAAGCACATACGTTCCTCAGACCCTTGATTCCTTGGTCACTTTGGGATCATTGCTGTTTGCCTTGGAGGGCTCTGCTTTGACCAACTAAATCTGCCCATGAAAACAGGCTATTCCAAAGGAAAAGCTCCCTTGACCTTCATAAAACTCTTATTTGACGAAGGATGCCTGCTTTGCAACCTTTTCAAGGATGCTAAGAGGCAGTCACGCTATAAATGAAACCATACCTACCAGGGATTTCTATATTTTGTACGGATCACTGAAACAGCATCTAGCTAAAATAAGAGTCAAGTTATTGAAGCTTCCTCTACTGAATGTGAAGCTGAAAGGCTTCATTTTCAGCTCAGGATTAGTTTCTTTCTGTAGAATGTTATTTAAAATTATACCTCATCTTCTTTTCCCATTATGGTGGCCATATTGTTTTTTCTAATGGGAAAAAATATCTGCTGAGATCGATGCCAATTGGGATGGAGGAGGGTGGGAGGAGTGGTTTATATTGTTGTTCTCTCTCTCTCTCTCTCTCATCCTCCCAAAATAGGGACAAATTCAGGTGCGATCTTCATTTTAAGCAACCTGCAAAAATTAAAATAATATGTGGATTAAAATAGTTCTTTCTTTTTGAAATAGGCACTTTTCTGAATATTCAGTTTTTGGCTCAACAATTCTGTGGAAAAGGAATTGGGGAAACATTGGAGAAATTTGCAGATGTGAGGTTACAAAATTAAACCAACATTTTTCTCCTTATTAAATGATGCAGACTAGCATGGAATTTGGACCAAATCGAACTGAACTTAATCAAATGTATGAAAATGCCCTGGATATGGTTCGTCTGGTGATCTCTCACACTTCGTGTTTTGTTTGGAAAACAGACATGCCTCAACTTTAGTGTCAGTCTCTGTGGAACAGTAATTAGAACAGGTCCATATATAGGTTTACGTGCTAGATGGCTAATATACCAATCAATCATTTTTCTCTTTTACAACTTAAGGGAGGTTCAAATAAATGTGCAGATTTTGTAGGGGTGAAAACAGATCTTCATGAAACTATTTCACAATTTCCCAGAGACCCTGGGATCTTACACCAGTAATATATATCCTGCATCGATAATGCAACATTAGGCAACCCACAACTTCACATAGTGGAACTGATAGTTTTGACATCAGAACCTGGAAGTCCTAAAAACTGTGTTCTATACAGTATTGTTTATGAGAATTTCTGGTTTCATATCTCTTATTTATTTGATTTCTTTAATCCTGCTTTTACTATTTTTATAAGTAACTCAAGGCAGTGAGCATATCTAATCCTTCTACCGCCTCCTATTTTTCCCCACAACAACTAACCCAGAGAGGTGGCTTTGGATGAGGAAGAGAGAACGGCTGGTCCAAAGTCACCCAGCCAGCTTTCATGCCTACGTTGGGACTAGAACTCACCATCTCCTAGTTTCTAGGCCAGCACCTTCACTATTAGAACAAAACTGGCTCTAATATAAACTCAGACACCGTGGCTTCAACTCCTGCTACTTTTTTCTCCCTCCCATCCCATCCTGTTTATTTAATCCATTGTTGGATGACACTTTGCCCCCTGAGAGTTGCACTTTTGTGCCATTACATAAGGCTGCATGGACGGCATGCAGTACATATCATATTGCATCACATCACACTCCATTCCACACAAAAGTCCTTCCCTCCCTTCCTTCTGTTCAAAACCATTCTCTCTCAGATGTACAGCAACCACCAAAATCTCTTTATTGGTAGATGAAGGAAGCACTAAGATGTTACCATTCCTCCCATCCATGGCAAAGCCAGATGCCATTGGCGCAATGGTTGGAAAGCTGTACTGCAGGCTACTTCTGCTGACTGCTGGCTGCCAGAGGTTTAGCAATTCAATTCTGACCAGGCTCAAGTTTGACTCAGCCTTGCATCCTTCCGAGGTGGGTAAAATGAGGACCCAGGTTGTTGGGGGCAATAGGCTGACCCTGTAAACTGCTTAGAGAGATCTGTAATGCACTGTGAAGTGGTATATAACACTAAGTGCTATTGCTATTGCTCCATTTTTGCTGCCATCAGCCAGGGACACCCAGCAAATCTGACTTGCAAAAGTGCCCATTTAGTAGCTCACTGATAAGCCAAAGGTTTGGCAATGCTATCCAGATTTTAGTGGCAAAGCAGCTCACTAAAGGCTTTCTGAGGGCTGAATATATTCCTAGCAATGCCAGGATCAAGCCTGATTGAAGTCATTTCACAGTAATTTAGAGTTATCTGATCAAACATTGGGGAGGAGTACGAGCTTTTTATCAATTCAGTGATGGATAGATGACATTGTGAAGTTACTGTAAGCATCTAAGTGAGAAAATGGTCAAAGAAATTTAGGAAAATGCAAATACTTTTGTCATATTTGAACTGGTTTATTGCATGCATTGCTCTAGGATGGATTTAGAAAGAGAGAAAGAGAGAGAGAGAGAATCAGCATTCTTGCATTTGCTTTTTAAAAAAACATGTAAGTTATATATTATTTTGAAGCCTGCAGTCCTAACCACCATCATTATTGTCTAAACATGAGGAGAAGAAGGTGATGGAATTGAAGAGACAGCAATAAGTAAAATGTTCCTTTCTTATCCAACAAACATCATGATATTTTGCTAGTTTCAAACACTATCCTTGTCAATTAAACCAGGGGTCGCCAATCTTTTGGACCTCAGGGACCACCAAACTCAAAATTTTAGATCCCAGGGACCACTAACTGGTTCTGTGGGCGTGGCCTAATTTGTGGGTGTGGCTTGGTGGTCATGTGACTGGCTGGGCATGGCTTGTATGTAAATATTATAAATATTTATATAAATATTGAATTTTTTATAAAAAAAGAGCAACTTTTACCCAAAATCAGGCAAAGCAGGCAGGCAGATTGAGTTGCTCACAGAATCACAGATTCATTCAGAAATTCATCTATCTGCCATTGGCTAGCTCAGTCTGTCACATAAAATTTGCTCGCAAGCAAACTCATAAAATTTGCTAGCAGGCAAACTCACAAAATTAACTCACAACACACCATGCATGTAAATATTGAATTTTTTATTTTAAAAAAGAGCAACTTTTACCCAAAATCAGGCAAAGCAGGCAGGCAGATTAAGTTGCTCACAGAATCACAGATTCATTCAGAAATCCATTTATCTGCCATCGGCTAGCTCAGTCTGTCACATAAAATTTGCTTGCTATGTTTCCTAAAATGTTATTACCAAAGCATGTAAAAACATGCCTTTGCAAATTATGCAAGTTCTGGGAGACTCAAAGAAAGAGACTGCCAAAGAAAAACTAGTGGGTTTTTTTTGGTTTGGTTGGTTTTTTTTGGCCCTATATTGAGAAAAGTGTGTTTTTCCTTGCTTTCTTCAGTTAGAATCAAGATGACATGTGGCACAACCCCATGGCTGCAAAGTCCATTTAATTCAGCTCAGTGCTGTTTTTATTGTCTTCTAAATGGGCAGCTTTTCAGAGAAAGCAGAGAGAAGGATTATCAAGAGAAAAACAGAAAGAGTTACCCAGTTCACAACATAATCTAGCCAACATTCATATACAACACAATCTAGCCATGCATTCTCTGCTAACAAATAACACAATCAAACTTGTTATTATAGCACTTTTTGGAGATTTTGGATCTAAAACTTTATTCATGGACAGTTCCTGCTGAAGAGAAGAACATTGCTAAAAAATTCTTTTCCTTCTATGATGCAGGGACAAAACGTCTACCATGAAAATGGGGTAAAAGGGGAAATTCAAGTTTGATCAAGGTAGGGAAAGAAGGATGAATGCTTCTTAGATTTACACTAACCAGGCTCTTGCTAGTGTCATTCCTACCAAGGGTTTCTTGAACTCCCAAACAAGATATAGATTAAAGCCAGCAACAGCATATTGCTCATTCTCACAACTACAATTAGTATTTTTACTTCCCAGGACTGCTTTTAACCTAGAGAGAAAGAAGAAAAAAATAACTGTTTCCTCATCTGCTTGGAATTGCAGCATCTTGTTTAAGGCTGCTGACCTGTGCTTTCTGAATACAGCTTCAACATTTTCACCAAACAACCCACCGTGTCCCTTTAATCCTTCCTGCTGGGCCCTCCCTGGCAGGTTTCTGCTGCTTCTAAGGATCTTTTCTCTACTCGGGCCAGGATTCGCACAGGGTCTCCAGTTCACATAGCACAAATTCAATACCAACAACCTCCTCCATGGCCTAGCATAGCAGCCCGCAACGTTTTGGGCATCTGGAACCAGTTCTGTGGAGAGAGATATTTCCGTGGACTGGAGAAAGCGTGGTTTCATGTGCTGCCTACATCCCACGGATGGGGCTTCACTTGTTCCGGTTTCTGGCATGCCGCAGAACATCCCAGACCATGGATCAGAGGGATTGGGATTCCTGGCCTAGCAGATCTTCCCTTTTTCTTTAAAAGATAGCGGTGTCTGCTTTCAGGTGTGTTAATTTTGCAAGAATCAGTGTCTACCTGACTTTGCACAGAGTTGGCACCCAGACAAAAATCTTTCACCTCAACACACATTGCAACTCTGTTCCAACCCAGGTATCTCTCTCTGGCAGAATTATGTCTGCATCTTTAAGTTTTATTCCTTTAAAATATTGAATGCCAAATTAAATATTTCTTCCGGGCTGTAAGAAATGCAGTTTTGATGGGAGGAACCAGAATGAACTTATTTTCAAATAAAGAAGAGTTTGGTGTCCTAATTCACCGTAAGGCAGTTCATAATGGGAAAGAGTGATGCAACCTTTCAGTCGGTTTTGTTTTCAATTCCCTGTTAAAATACAATGTGAAATGATTCATAAGTTAATATCATACTTCAAAATCAGTCTTCAACAAATCTCTTAATCAAGGGTCCCATGAAATCAGTGATAATTATCTCACATTGCAAGGGGCTGAAGTAGAATGAAACTAATAATTTGATTATTAAGATTTAATATTGAGTAGAATAGGGCAGCCCTATCTGAGTTACAGGTTGAATGACCACCTAATGGCAGCAAATGGAGATTTCTCAATCTTTATACCATCTAGTAATTATCTGGACCAGTAGCCTGGATATTCAGATTCAGATTCATCTTAACAGAGTTGAAAGGGACCTTGTAGGTCATCTAGTCCAACCCCCACCCAAGCAGGAGAGCCTACACCATTTTAGATAGATGGCAGTCCAGTCTCTTATTGAAAGCTTCCAGTGATGATGTTCCCACGACTTCTGATATGATACACCCAAAGTAGAATCCAATGAAGTCCAACTTGCTGACAGAGCAACTTCAATCCAGAATGCTAGCCAAACACCATTACCACAACACTACAGCACCAACAATTGTTTTCATAGTGGTGTAAACAGTTCTCTTTACAGTTTGGTTCTCCACCTCTTGGTGCTCCAGTCTCTTCAAGCCAACACTGAGTGATGGAAATTTCCACAATGCCTCATTTCTCTTAGAAAAATCAAATTGCATCTTCTTGCTTTAGATGTGAATCAAACTTGCATTCTAACAAGTTCATCATGTGCTGGTAAATGTTTGTTTGTTTTTACTGGAGACCCTCCTTGCTTTCATTCTGCTGAATGAAGCAATGTTCAGAGTATTGCAGTGTAAATTCAGCGCCAGAAAAGTAAAAACAAATGGCTGAAGCTTCATTTCACTTCTTTATAAACACAAGTAAATTTTTACAATATCAATTGTAGATTTCTTCAACATGGAGCAAACTCAAACAGAAGCAGACATGTTACAGGTTCAGAGCAGAACAGCAACTCAACTTCAGCAAACAAGCAAGCAAGTTAGTTTCTCTTTCACTTTAGAGCTGAGCACAGAGCAGAGATAAACCATGCCCCGATTGTCTCTTTAAGTTTCAGCCCTCAATTCAGCTCTCATTGGCTGACCTTGTTACTATAGTAAGCTCTATTGCAGTTCATGAATATACTCTGACAAGCAAAAAGTCCTCAACTTCAATTTTAGGAGCCTCCTCTTCCTCACTGGGTCAACTGTTATGCAACCCTCTCAGACTTTGCTGAAACCAAACAGGGATCCTTAGAATACCACCACCAAGTTTGATCTGCAATTCTGATTTGGAGCCATGGGAGCTCTTTGATGCGCTTTTTAAACTATTTCAAAAATTACCTTCCCTTTCAAACCCGCCCCACAGCAGTTGAGAGATGTTTTGCAAGCCATCAGACAAATGTCCACAAATATAAGGGAATAAATGCTTGGACTGGTATATGCATTGAAAAGGGAAACTGTTTTATCCTTGCCTCTTTCTTTTTCAGTGAAAGAAGAGAAAAATATTTTTTTAATTCATAGAACAGCGGAATCTCTAGGCATGCCCCATGTAGCAATGGACCAGTCAGAAAGTCCACTGACAGCTTGGCATTCTCTAGGCCTAGTCTTCACTTATCTCAACCCTGACAATAATTGTCTGAAGATCTCTCTGGGTGCCAAGGTCATAGGCAACTCTAGGCCAAAAAACATTTGGGATTCACAGATAGTGTAGATATTGTAGAGAAATCACACGGCAAATTATTGGAAAATGGGAAGGTAAATTGGGGTACAGAGGGCAAAGAATTATAGCCCCAATGCATTCCTGAGCACAAATAAAAATTGAATTTACAGGAGAAATGGTTCATGGTAAAGCATATTTTTAACAAAATGAAGGAAAAAAATCTTTGAACAGGTGCATGTTTAAAAATCCCTCAGGCAATATTTCCCTCTTATTGCAAAACTGGAATACCTTGTCTTACAAATAATAATTATTAATTTTCCCAATGGAGACCCCAATACACACACACAAACCCCAAGTGTGCTGACCTATACATATTGTAAATATACTGCAATTTAGCAGAACAGGTAAACATCAGGAGAAGACCATTGCTGAGATACATCTCAAATTCAATTAAATAAAGAAAAGGGAGCTGTAAACTGGTACAAAGGCTTAGCCCACTTAAAATTAACACAGGAAGATCATTGATTTTGAAGGGAGTTGAATGTACTTTAAATATCTGCTTGTTAATCAGCATTTAATTACTCTGTTAAATTACAACGAGGAAGATTGGAATATTTCAAAGGGAGAAAGCTGGTCCTAGCAGATTCTGTACAGCCAAGTTAATAAATAGTTGCAGCCAACTCTCCAAGACTCCTAATCCAAATCAGACTTTCTAAGAATGAATATTCAGAGGCAACTGGCAACATTTCCACAAATCACTTGAGACTGGAGTTTGAATTGCCTGTAAGGAGAGCAACATCAAATGAAAATGACAGGATAGGAAATTGCTGGGAATTGTAGATATGTTTGTACATTTCACTTTTTAAAAGTAAATAAATAAAATTTCAATGTATGGAATGATGGCTTCAGCTTCTGTGTTGAGATGGTTTCACAGTTTTAGCTTTTAGAAATACATAATCCTTTGAAGCTTTGTAATTGTTTAACTATCAGATAGCTTTATCTTTAACCAGTAAATGCATCAAAACAATACATTTCTTCTCCCATCTCAAATACCATATTTTCCTACTTAGATCTGCATACTAAAATGTTTCTCGTTTTTCCAATATTATGCAAATGCAATTCTTGCTACTGTCAGTATATGTAGCATTAAGTATATACGGTAGTCCCTTTATCATAACTTTCTGGTACTATACCTAACAAAAATATTTCTCACTTTAAGTCTACATGCTATTTAATCATCTTTTCCAGCCATGTGTGTATTTTCATCCAATATTTTCTTGCTTTCACACGTTCACCACATATGATAATAGGTATCTGATCTTCTAATGGTCAAGCCAAATTGGCTCTAGGGACAATGGAATTCACAGGGGGCTGGACTTAGGTTTGTTGTGGAAGCATAGTGATTCCAAACTGATGGCACATTTGACCCTGCCTTCATGATCTATCTGGTCATCTCCAACTGCAGTTTCTGGAACTGAATGTGAATTACTACTACTTGTTTTGCTAGATGATAGAAAGGGAGATAGAATCATCCCATCTGCAAATGATATATCAGATGAATTGTAGTATTTAATATATACTGTTTTTGTTATGTTTCCCTCTCCCAAATCAACATCAAGGCTGGCAAGAGTGAAAACCTTTAGACTTTCTTTCTCCCACACAGATAGCATTCCTTCTTCCATTGCCAAAATACCAATTTCCATTGCAAAAAATATCACCTCCATTATAATCATGCAATTGAATCACATCTTCTTAAGTAATATTCAGCAGGAATTCTCATTATTTTCAAAAACCTCCTTTAATAAATAGACTGGGAAGGAACATTTATCAAGTTGTGTTCATGTTTACAATGACTGGGAATTATTTAACATTTCAACAGATATGATGAAGCAATTGTCTTTACTTAAAGCACAGGTCATGATTAACTTTCCAATTTTTTAAAAAAGCAATTTCTTTTAAAAGTATACCTTTAAAAATACTGGGCACTGCTTTTCAAAATGATATTTCATTTCTGTATTTGCAATGGACCCATTTTCTGATGGAGTAATTGCTGTACTCCAGAATGCTTGATTGGGGAGATTTTTATCTCCAGAAATATCAACTCTGGGAAAATTTTAGTATCACTTATACTAGCCATAAATACATGCCATAAATGTAAAGATATAGTGAATTAGAATTTTAAAATGCTGTTATCAGTCAGACATGAAACAAAAATTACCCAGGGATTCGCTACCAAGATAAATAAAACTAAATAGATGACCAAATGATCTTGTTGTTTGTTTTTAAAATAGTCCCTTCTCTTAGTTTGCAGAAAGAAATGAGATGGTGATGTGTCTTTCGTAAACCATGTAAAGAATGGCAAAGATATTATAGAATGAAAGAATGGCTAGGGATCCTAAAAGAGCTTTTTAAAGGACACTAACTATGACAAGTCTTCGTTTTCTTAATCACTTTGGGATATAATCAATTTATACTACAAAATAGGTCTTTGAAAATAGACCATGAAAAAATGGAAAGATTCTGGAATGTCCACAATGGAGGAATGGTTGGTGAAGATGGCAGAATTTAATTTATTTGTTTAGAGGAAGATTAATATTTATCAGTAACTGGCAACCTCTTACGGACTTTTTGCTGAAAAAAAAAGACAAATGAACTTGTGATTTGTCGATTTGAAGATTAGAAAAAAAAGATTATGGAACGAAGAAATTATAATGTATCCTTAGGGGAAAGAGGATAAAATATAAAGGTATTAATAATCTCTATCAAAAAGATTGGAAGTAAAAGCTGGATCAGGCTCATTATGAAGTTGCAAAGGTCAGAGGTTAATAAATTGGCAGATGCTGGGAAATGTTTTGGTGGGCACCATTTTGATGGACTTTTCAACAGTCTCTTTAAATGTTATCAGAACAAATGGTAATTAGATCGCCCTATAGCAGGGGTATTAAATTCAAAGCCCGGGGCCTGGATCTGGCCCACAGGGTGCTTAGATCTGACCCATGTGGCCACCCTAGAAACAATGAAGGATGGGCCTTTGGTGCCTCTGTCAGCGAAAATGGAGCATGGGAGGCCCTCCTGAGCTCCGTTTTCACTGGCAGAGGGTTGCAGGAAGCTGTCGCAGCCAAAAACAGAGCTCAGGAACCTGTTTTCACTGTCAGAGCGCTCAGGCCCCCACAGGCGCCCCTGACATGAGTGACCTCAAGCTGGCCATACCCATTCTGGACCACCCCAAGGTCAAACACAATCCTGATGTGACCCTCAATAAAATTGAGTTTGACACCCCTGCCCTAAAGCGAGGGTGAGCTGCACTGTACATTGTTATCACTTTAGTGGACTACAAGCAGTGATGTTGTGTGTTCACAGTGTGCAAGTGCAATATTTTTAGCTTTTTTATGTTTGAAATCTCTAAGCAGTGCAATAAAAAGTTAACCATTTTCTCTTAACCACTCCCAAGGGAAAGAATAATCTTATTTTTGGAGTTTAGAGAGTATAAAATTTGAGGTAGCCAGTTCCTCCATTAACAGCCTCTTCAACTTTCAAAATAGGCCAGGAATGTTAGCCCAGCCTACTCAACCCATTAGCTCACAGTCGATAGATCAAGGATTGTCCAACTCTTTCTTAAATTCATATGTAGTTTTTGTATCTTGGTTTTCTCAGGAAGACCCGTCATCAGACTGGAATGTAGACTGAAAACTGTATTCAGAAATAATTCCATCTGCTGCTCTCCTTCGTTTCTCCTTCATTCCTGCCAGATCCAATTAATCTGTTCTATTTTTTCCACTGGCTCCACTGTAGGAGAAGCTTCCAGACAATTGATATACTAGCAAGATGCAACAGATTCTCAAATGGAGCTGGCAATGAAGGATTGCGGGTATGGTCCAGGCTTTCACCATGCAATCAAAATTTCATGAAATTGGTCCATTAACTCAAAGAGCAATGATTTGATTAAATGATTTCTTCTCCCACACACATCACTTTGCTTTAGCTGACTCACTGTGCTGTTTTGGGAGCTAGTCCCACTGAACTTATCTATTTAGACATGAATTATGAACTGGGAAGTGGGGTCGAGGGAAGATATTGTAAAACTGGTGAAATTGTAGGAGAAGGCCCAAGTTTGTGTCCACTCTTGACCTTGAAGCTGACTAAGTGATATGGAAATTCATTCATTCTATTTCAGTTGCTTAATCCAATTTTTTATGGGGGATCCTTTTATCTTTGATGTTATATGATTTTCCCAGCAAATCAGAAGTATTTCTGATAGCTGGAAACCCCATCTTAATTATCTTGCAGATGATTGATCAAGACAATAACTAGTTTCTATTAGCTGTGCTACTAAATTAAGGGGATTATTGTGCAAAGGAATTATTTTTTAAAAAATTCAAAATAGTGAATTCCGTCTATTCCATCTTGTCAGCATGGTCAATCTACCAGATGCTATAGGTCAGGAGTCTCCAACTTCGGCAACTTTAAGACTTGTGGACTTCAGCTCCCAGATGGCTGAAGAACTCTAAGAGTTGAAGTCCACAAGTCTTAAAGTTGCCAAGGTTGGAGACCCCTGCTACAGGTAATACCTGCATGCTATACCATAAGGTAAAGGTTCCCCTCACACATATATGCTAGTCGTTTCCAGCTCTAAGGGGCAGTGCTCATCTCCATTACAAAGCTGAAGAGCCAGCACTGTCCGAAGATGTCTCCATGGTCTTGTGGCCAGCATGACTAAATGCCAAAGGCACACAGAACGCTGTTACCTTCCCATCCAAGTGGTCCCTATTTTTCTATTTGCATTTTTATATGCTTTCAAACTGCTAGGTTGGCAGAAGCTGGGACAAGTAATGGGAGCTCACTCCATTACGCAGGGATTCAAACCACTGAACTGCTGACTTTTCTGATCGACAAGCTCAGCGTCTTAGCCACTGAGCCATCACATCCCTAAAAAGCAAGCATTGCTTTTTAGGGATTTCTGTAATATTCATTGCTCTATAGCATTGCTGTAATATTCTCTGGCCTCACTTCCCTTCACCTATCAAGTTTTCACCTACCCTCTGCAATTATACACCAAATATAAAGCATGAGAAGTCATTTAACCCATCTTATGGCTGATGAAATGCATTCTCATTTTTTACTCAGAAACGAGCAAAGTGCAGCAATTAGAATGGCGCAGAACTTTAAAGTATTGGTGGCATAATGGTTAGAATGCAGTACTGCGGGCTACTTCTGCTGACTGCCAGCTGTCTGCAATTTGGCAGGTCGATCCTGACCGGCTCAAGGTTGACTCAGTCTCCCATCCTTCCAAGGCTGGTAAAATGAAGACCAGGATTGTTGGGGGCAATATGCTGACTCTATAAACCACTTAGAGAGGGCTGGAAAGCACTGAAAAGTGGTATATAAGTCGAAGTGCTACTGCTATTACAATAAGCATTCACTTGAAACAAAGTGACCACGTCACTTACTTTGGTCTGCTTTGCAGTCTTTCACATTTTTCCCTGGTAGAGTTCATGCTATCAGAGAAATCTGAGGGGACTCTTCCAAAAAACATTCAAGGTGTCTCCCAGGTTGGCTTAGCCCAGCTTGAGTTTCAAGAAATCATACCAAGATGCAGAAGGAGTAGTCAGCTCGAAGCCATCTAGGATCATTGAGGAGCTCCCTAGGCGTCATACTTCTTCCAACATGGGTTTCGGGAGAACCTCTTCTAGACTGCTCCCACCAGTGAAGCACAATCTGGGAGCCTTTTATCACATGCAAAGGGGAGCCAAGGTTGAGTAGGCTCATTGCAATTCTGCCAAGGCGGAAGAGACTTCTTCCACCTTGCTGGCTGTTGTCTCTTCTTAGCCTTCTCCTTCACTGCTCTCACCACTCTAAATAAGTTAGTCCCAGCAGAGTGAATAAGATTTTAATTTTATTTATGTTACTTATTGATGTCATTGATATACAGCTGAATCCACTGAGGCTCACGACTGTTTATACTCACAAATCGACAATTAAAACATCCAGAGTAGCACATAATCAACAAACACAATTAAAACATTGCCAGTATGTATAAATAACCAATACGAAATCAATATAATGAATAATCAAATCAATCATGAACAAAATAACAGATGATGTAAATAACAATTACGGCAACAGCATGCAAAGTACCAAACTCTGGGAGAATTCTGTTTTAAGTAAAACTTGAATGCTGTAACAGATGGAGCAAGGTTTACTTCTAAGAGAAGATGGTTCCCTATGGCAGCAGCTACAACAAACAAAGACAGCTCTCACCTCTGGTTTCTCTCACTTTATGAAAATAGGGTACCACCAAGGGCTTCTCCTGGGATGTGTATTATAATGAAATGATTTGAAATGAAACTGAAATAAGGGAAAGTTGGAATGAATATTTTAAGGATGTGTACGGGAATGAAGTGGTATCTTGAAGAGTGATGTTGAAAAGAAGGCTATAAATGTTAGTCTCCAAGAAAAAAAAAAGCTATACAGTTATTCATAGTAATTATATTCTGGTGAAGTGCCACAGATACAGAATTAATAAATGCCCAAACTTCAGCTGGGAATCTGTCCATCAGGTGATTCCATTGTTTTGCTGCTCTGCATTTCTGTGAATAAATGCAACAGCATCATAAATACTGATTTTGGGGTTGCCAAAGAACATGTTCAGGAATGAGCAAATCCCCAAATACAAAACCTGCAAATAACAAGGATTGCCTGACTATGCGGTGAGAATGCTAAATTGTTATAAAGCTGGCAAGGGCAGATGGCGTAGCTGAAGAAAGGCTAAAATACGAATGTAGTTTTCTTACAGAGCAGCTGGGTGATTTGTTTAATCGGTAGGGAAGGCTGCCTTTGTGCCTGAAGGGGAAAAGGACATTAATTTTCCCCTATACAAAAGGAAAAGTAACGAATATGAATGCAAAACCTACAAGGGGATTAGTTTGTTAAGCATCCTTGAAAAGGTGTTTGGCAGAATTCTGATCAAGGGGAAATTAAAGATGACAATGAGCCAAATTTGAGAAATATCAGGCAACAGATGTATAGAACAAACTTTTGCTCTTCAGTATAGAAATATATGATTAAAGTTAGGTCAAATCAGGAGAGCCTTATATTTAGCTCGATATAATGCTCTCCCCACAGCTGTCCTTGAAGGAAAATATAGGAATACCCCATATGAAAACCCATACTGCCTCTGTGATATGTGTAGCATAGAAACCACAGTCCATGTTCTTTGGTATTGCCAGTTCTACAGGGGCAAAAGCAGAGACATCACCCTGCCAACAAAAGTGCATATAGTCAAGGCTATGGTTTTCCCAGTTCCAATGTATGGCTGTGAAAGTTGGACCATAAGGAAAGCTGAGCACCAAAGAATTTAGGCTGTTGAATTATGGTGCTGGAGAAGACTCCTGCAAGTCCCTTGGACTGCAAGGTGATCAAACTGGTCAGTCCTAGAGGAGATCAACCGTGACTGCTCTTTAGAAGGCCAGATCCTGAAGATGAAACTCAAATACTTTGGCCACCTAATGAGAAGGAAGGACTCACTGGAGAAGAGCCTAATGCTGGGAACAATTGAGGGCCAAAGAAGAAGGGGACGACAGAGAATGAGGTGGCTGGATGGAGTCACTGAAGCAGTAGGCATGAGCTTTAAAGGACTCTGGGGGATGGTACAGGACAGGAAGGCCTGCAGGAGTTGTCCATGGGGTCACAATGAGTCAGACATGACTTCGCAACTAACAACAACAACAACAATAACAGGGGTATTTGCCATCAGTTGATTACCCTTCTTTTATTTAAATTCCTGAAGCACTCTGGTAACTTTTAGTTGTACTATATGTGAAACATGTAATTGTATAAAAGTGGCAAAATTTTGCTACATTATGTGTAAGCTTCACTCACAAATGGTTACTATCAGGGGATAGGATTGTGTTACTCCTTTTATTGAACGTACTGTTTATATTGGTCAATGATCAAAATAAAGTTCTGTCTGTGACAGGGATCTCCAAACCTGGCAACTTTAAGATTTGTGGACTTCAATTCCCAGAATTCTTCAGTCAGCCATGAACTCTGAGAGTCGAAGTCCACAAGTTTAAAAGTTACCAAGTCTAGAGACCTCTGGTCTATGATAAAGTGAGTACTGGCAAGCTTAATTTATGAATTGTTCTGCAGGGGGATAAAGTTGAAAATGTTTGATGAATGTGACAAGAGTGGGATATAATGGAAGGAAAAAATAAGGGAATAAATGGAATACTTAGTGACCGGTTCATCATTGAGTAGGAAATGAGACAAGGATAGTTGATAACACTTTGATTGTTTAATGTAATTCTGGTTAAAGAAGTAAGAATACTTGTTAGAATGTTAGAGGTGAGTTGATAGAGGACATGAATATATCTGTATCTAGACATGATGATGATACTGTTCATTGGCTGAGAACCCAGCTACGATTAGATACCTCACATGATGCTATGGTACAAGGAGTATGAATCTGAAAATTAATGTATCAGAGAAGTAACAAACTAGCTATGCTTGGCAGAGAAAATGGAGTAAATGAATGAAAACTAAGCACAAATGACAAAAAAACTGCAAGTATTTATTTATTTATTGTTATTTATTATTAAAACTTTTATACCGCCCCCTCTCCCAAATAGGGACTCGGGGCGATGTACAGCCATAATAAAATACAATCGATATAAATTTTAAAATGAATTAAAAGAGAATTAAATGCACGGCTGTAATTAAAAGTAAAACCAATAAAACCCCGTTAAAAATGAAGATTTAAAAATTAAAACCCTACTAATGGGACTAGGCCAGACCAGCCTGCTGAAAAAGGTGGGTCTTCAGTGTGCGCCGGAAGGCCCATAAGTCAGTGATGGCCCATATCTCCGTAGGAAGCTCATTCCAGAGGGAGGGTGCCCCCGCAGAGAAGGCCCGTACCCTCGGAACCACCAGCTGGCATCGCCCAGCCGGCGGCACCCCAAGGAGGCCCACCCTGTGGGAGCGCACTGGCCGGTGGGAGGCCAATGTTGGCAATCGACGGTCCCGTAAGTACCCAGGTCCCAAGCCATGGAGCGCTTTAAAGGTGATCACCAACACCTTGAATCGCACCCGGAAGGCCACCGAAAGCCAATGCAGCTCGTGCAGGAGCGGTGTAACATGGGAGCTCCGAGGAGCCCACAAGATCACCCGCGCAACCGCATTCTGCACCAACTGAAGCCTCCGGATGCTCTTCAAGGGGAGCCCCATGTAGAGAGCATTGCAGTAGTCTAGGCGGGAGATGACGAGGGTAGAAGTGACCATGCGCAATGCACCCCGATCCAGAAAGGGTCGCAACTGGTAGATCCGACGGACCTGACAAAAGGCCCCCCTGGCGACGGCTGCTATAGGGTCTTCTAATGACAGCCGTACATCCAGGAGGACACCCAGATTGTGTGCCCTCTCCATGAGGGTCAAAATTTCTCCCCCCACGGCCAGCGATGGAGTAAGCTGGCTGTATCTGGGGGCAGGAAACCACAGCCGCTCGGTTTTGGTCAGGTTGAGCCGAAGCCTGTTAAGACCCATCCAACCCCGCACGGCCTGCAGGTACTGGGTCATCACTTCAATGGCTTCGTTGGGGTGGCCTGGGGTAGAAATGTATAGCTGAGTATCATCAGCATACTGATGAAACTCTACCCCAAAGCCACAGATGATCTCACCCAGTGGCTTCACATAAATGTTGAACAGAAGGGGCGACAGCACAGACCCTTGAGGAACCCCACAGAACAGAGGCCTCGGGGCCGACCTCTGCCCCCCTGCCAACACGAATTGCGAGCGGTCGGAGAGGAAGGAGGAGAACCACCGCAACCTGATGCCTCCCACTCCCAACCCCCCAACCGTTGCAATAGGATACTGTGGTCGACAGTATCAAAAGCTGCTGAGAGATCTAACAGGACCAGAACAGAGGACAACCCCTGTCCCGGGCCCTCCAGAGATCATCCACCAATGCGACCAATACTGTCTCCGTGCTGGGCCCGGGCCTGAAACCCGATTGGAGAGGATCTAGGTATACCATTTCCTCCAGGTGCTGAGGGAGCTGTCGCGTATACGAATGTGTGCAACATGCAAGGAACAGATAAGGAAATTCTAAGTTGTGCAAATGCTGATAGAATATGGTTTGTTCTAAGGAATGAACATTTGCTGTAAGAAGCAAAAATGGTTGTCTAGAAACATGCTTTACTGTATGGAAATGAGAATTGGGTGCATCAGGAGAAGCGTTAAAATAACTTGAAAGCAGCGAGAATGGAGTGTGGTAAAACAAGAAGAGACAGGGTGAGGAATGAGAAGAAGCTGAGTAAATGTGAATTGAATACAAAACTGATCGGTACAAAAGAAATCTATTCAGGTGTGGTTTGGTCATAAAGAGAGAATGACTAAGGAGTGAATTGCAAAATAAAGGAACAGTAAGGTCGTTGAGAGAAAATAAAACCAAGAAAATCATTATTGGATCTTCCAAAAGAAATGTGCAGAATTATTGAATGCTATTGTAATAACGAAGACAAATGGATGGCATCTCCACTTTTGTTCTGTGCTTTTTTGTAAAAAAAAAAAGTGTCTCTTTTGTCTTCTTCTATAAAGCCTGGTTGGGTAAGGCCTGAGATTTCTAGCTTCTGAGCTCCCGCCCCCACCTCCTTCCTCCTCAGCTTTCTCAGTTATTTGCTCATCTCTTGAGGCAGACTAGCTGAAGAGCATTATCTTGTTGTTTTAAGAAATGATCGCAGCCCCAAGGCCAGCTATTCGTGGAAGGAAGATTTGAAATATGAAGTAGTACTGTCTCCCCAAGCCTTTTTATGGTTGATAAGCAAGAAGGAGAAACAATACAGGTGCTTAATTAGAAATGCAACAATTGCAATTATATGCTAAATATAGGGAGGAATTTCGGTTAAAGAGATCAATCCCAACAAAGATGCTACATACAAGCTGGTATAATCTAAGATTGCCCATGGACAAGGATGGTGCTTCCAAATGAAAGGAACATGGGATTTGATTCTGTACTCAACATTCTTCTATGAATATTGCCATTTTTTGCTCTGTTGCCTTGACCATGAACGCAGTGAGCCATGTGCAGATCTGAACATTGCGGAAACAAAACAAGCACTTCATAAACACATGGTACAACATAGGAGAACAAACCTATCAGAACTAGATTCAGCAGCCCATCTGCAATTAAAAGGCAAAGGCCACACTTTTGAAGACAGCAAAGCCCACATTTTGGACAGAGAGGACCACTGATTTGAAAGAGGGGTCAAAGAGGCCATTTATGTCAAAATTGAGCAGCCCTCTCTCCACAGAGGGGGAGGGATACGACATCATCTATCTCCAGTCTACAACACAGTCCTTTCGACAGTTCCAAGAAGGCTCCACACCGATTTGCACCATTCAGGTGACTCAGATGACACAGATAAACCTCCACGTGACCGCAATGACTCGCTTAAAAAATGCAAATGTCCAGCTGTCTGCAAGGAGTACAAATCCTTTTATTCCCCACCACCCAGCCACAGCTGAAGAAGCTTCTTGGATGAGAAGCGAAACATCTTCAAAAACAAAAACAAAAAACAGGAAGTCCAGTTGCCTCTTGAAAAAGCACCATTGGGACTTGATTATGAATATTTCTGTCTATATGTTGCATGTAAAGTTTTTTCCTTGCTTTGCTTTCTCCAATAAATCCTTTCATCATCTACTTAACTGACTGTTCACGGTCTTTGAATCCACAATCTGCCCACAATTCAGAGATGGAAAGATTAAAGAAAAGACAAATTATGGAACACTATGTTGATGTGGAAGAACCAAAATGATTTGCAAGAGTAGAAAAGTATGGAGAGTATATAGAATGAAGTAGACATGAACTAGACTTAGCTATATTCCCTTGTGCTATTTCATGCCTTTTATTTCTTGGCTGATTGTTACCTATTTCTTTTCTGCACCTTGCATAACACTATTTACTCTGAAAAGGAATAATGTGATAGTTATGTATGTGCAGAGAAAATAGATATTTTCTGCAGGGAAGTTGTTTTGAATACATGCAATTTGATTTTGTAGGAAGGGGAGAATAAGAATGTTCTCAATGTGAAACTAATTGCTATAAAACATTATTAGTTGCTATAAAACATTATTCTAATATGATTTTTGTCCCCTACTTCACATCCTAACCCTAAGCTCCATAAATAAAAGCACAGTGTTAGTGAATACGTGCTTTTTCTAGTAAGTCGCAATGGACAAGGCAATTAACTATCAGTTTATAGCCTCTAGGCCTTTAATGAATAGATGGCAAGAAAAAATAAGTGGGAATTTTCTCAGCTTAAATAAAGTGAAACTTCTATTGATTTTCTGAACATCATGTACATTTTAAAGGCACTATCCTATTTTTCTTCTCTCACTTTCCACAGAGAAAGCATACACGTGCATGATACATGTTCCCAAAGGACTCAGGAAGACTCAAATTACACAAACACTAAGCAGTGTGTTGCAGGCTGGACAATGTGATACAATCTGTGTGATTGATGGAAGATTGAGATGACTCAGAGTGTAACACAAATGTAACAAAATCTAAAACGTAAATAAATGTCCTTTAATGCCTCCAACTTGGCCCCACTGTTCAATAATACTCAGTTGGAGATAAAACGTATTCAAAAATAGTCTTCAAAAGAAAGCAATATAGTCCAAACTTAATGAGCAGATAGAGGTGAAATAACAAACCAAACAAACTACAATGACGAAATTTCCACAACGGAACAAGAGAAGTATTTATCAAATTTAAGGAGATAACAAGGCACAGTCTGTTAGAAGGATGCCAGCTAAGATAACTTCAGACCCAAAACAAAACACACTTTGTTTCCAGTGTTTGCCAGTACGCAGGTCCAAACTCTTATTCAGTTCTCACACCTGCAGCCCATGAAGAGGATCAAGGCCCTCTCCTCCTGAGGAGACCATGTCTCTCCCTTATCCTCTCCCCCCTGCGTGCCCTAGGATGGATAGGGGATGGGCCTGGGTCCTCCTCTGACTGCTCAGCCGCCTCTGCCCTTCTCCAGCCTCCTCCACAACCTCTGGAGCCACACTTCCACTCCCTGTCAGCTATTCCTCTTCTCCCTCAGAATCAGTCTCCACCAGGGGCATGACAGAAGACTGTCAGTAGAGTTGTGCAGTATTTCATGGAATGTCTGTGTTCCCATATGATGTGTGGTTATGTGATCGTTCTTAGAAGCGTGAGAGAAGGTAGGCCACCTATAAGTTTATCATGCTTTTTTTTTAATGCTGCTGGAAGAGATTTCTCAGCCAATTAATTCATTTTTAAGAACAGTGTGAAAATTGCCTTGCCAAAGTGACAATACAATGAAGTACATTTTTTTTGAGGCTCTGCCAGTCCTCAGCCACAGTAGGGGCTGTAAATAAAAGCTGCGAGATAGGTTTTAAATATGTTTTATGTAAAGCCTGGGGGGTGTCCAGTAAACTGATGAAAGCAATGAAGGTGTTTGCTTTCAATGCATGTTATGGATTGTCTCGGTACAAACAATTTTCTTAATTAATTCAGCCCAGCCATTTAAGGGTTTGAGTAATTGTATCTTTTACCAGGATGGAGAGTAAGGAAGGCATCCTGGCAGTACAGAACTATCAGCAGAGAAGACTTGTTTAAAATGAAAAGAGGCTTATGATTATGCTTGATCATTAGATGGACATAAGTGTGGCTTGGGGAAAGCTATAATCATCACCTGTGGATAGTTCATTGGTTTTATGACTCTTGATTGTAAAGCTGGACAATAAAAAGCTTGAAACTATACGGAATCATTTGAAAAATTATTGGTAGTATCTGCTGTTCTTTTTAATTGTCCCCAGATCTACCTGATCCAGCAGGAATCTGTTTCTCACATTGCCCCTTCGGACGAGAACATTAAGGGTGCAGAGATAGCAAATACAGATAGTTCTTGGCTTATGACCACAATTGACCCCCATGTTTCTGTTGTTAAGTGAGATAATTGTTCAGTGAATTTTGCCACAGCTGTTAAGGGAATCACTGCAGTTGTCAAGTTAGTAAAATGGTGGTTAAGTCAATCTGGCTTCCCCACTGAGTTGGCTTGTCAGAAGGTCTCAGAGGTGAAAACATGACCTGGGGACATGTCTTAAATATGTGAGCCAGTTGCCAAGCATCTAATTTTCATCACGTGAACATGGAGATTCTGCAATGGTCTAAAGCAGGGGTGTTAAAGTCAAGGTGACGCGCGTGATGCATAGATCTGGCCTGTGGGACCAACCTGGAAATAGCAAAGGACTAGCCTGCGATGCCTCTGCCAGTGAAAACGGAGCTCCCAAGCTCCGTTTTTGCTGGCAGAAGGTTGCAGGAAACTGTTGCAGCTGGAAACGTAGCTCAGGAGCCCATTTTCATTGGTAGAGCACTCGGGCCACCACAAGCACTACCGACATGAATGATGTTGAGCTGGCCATGTCCACCCTGGCCACACACAAACACACATACACACATACAAGGCCAAACACAACCCTGATGTGGCCCTCAATGAAATTGAGTTTGACACCCCTGGTCCCTAAGTGTCATGACCCAGGGCGTGGCACAAAAGCAGCAAAGTCACAAAAATAGGTAAACTCCTTTTAATACCTCCAACTTGGCTCCCAATGTCCAGTTATCCTCAGCTGGAGATCAAACTCTTCCAAAAACAAACTCTACAAAGGGAAGAAATGCAGTCCGAACCCAAAGTACAGATAAATTAGAAATAAAAAAACAACAACACAAACTACGCTATAGTAATTGACATGACAGGCCAGGATAATTAATTGCAGTCTTCCAAAAGATAACAAAGCACGCACAGTTGGGAGGATGCCAAAACCCAGATAAGCCTGGACAAAGATAATTCACACTTTGCTTCCAGCAAGGTGCTGTGTGCAAACGCCCTTCTTATATCCTGTTCTTCCAGCTGCAACTAGTGAAAGGGATCAGGGCCCTTTTCTCTCCCCTAAGCCATGTTGCTCCCTTCTCTTTTCCTCCCTGCATGCCCTAGAATGAAGAGGAGGGTGGCCCTGGGTCTTCCTCTGAATGTCCAGCCAGACTGTGCCCTTCCCCCATTTCTTCCACAGCCACCGGAGCCACACTCTCATTCCCTGTCAGCTCCTCAATCTCCCCTCAGAATCAGACTCCAACAAGGGCATGACACTAAGTGTGAAAAATGGTCATAGGTCACTTTTTTTCAATGCCATTTTAACTTGAAATAGTCACTAAATGAACTGTTGTAGGCCAACCTGTAATTCAGACAATAAATATGCTTGGTATTTTAATGCTTGTTAAAATTTGTTTGAATATCTGTCTTCTTTCTTTTATTTATATGTACTGTAATCTCTCCCTCTCTCTATCCTCTATCTATTTATCTATCTTACACAATGGAGATGTCAACACTGAGCTTACTATTGAAACCCGCATTGTACAACAAATACATTGATACAATCTGTAGCAGTTTCTTTTATCTAATGTTATACTCAACTTTGAACAAAAAAAGTCACATAAATTGTATGTTTCTGATATTAACAACCTAAATTGAAATTCATATTGATAGAAGATTTCTCTTTTTCTTTTTCTTACAACACTGTGCATTATCTAAACAGCAGACTGTCAATAAATTTAATTAATATTGTAGAAACATTGATGTAAACACTGTGTTGAAGCAATGTACGTATGAAGATTTACAACAATAAAATCGGGGGGGACCCAAAATAATCATTTTGTGAGATGGAGAGGAAGGAGAAAACCTGTCCAATGCTTTATTCTTTGGTTATAAAGCAGCTTCAAATCTCTGTCCCCAAAAGGCAGGTGATTAAAAATGTTTCTCCCCTCCCTCCCTCCCTTCTTATCTAACTTGAGCAGGAACATTTTAAGTTCCAAGATAGTCAAAAAAGGAAGAGCTACTCTTCCATGACCCAACCTTTTTTCCTCACAGCTCACATTTTGCCCAGAATCTATCCATCAAGACATTTTCATTTACATGAGTATAAGAAAATATTTTAAGACTATTTATTTTCTTTCAAAATATACATTCTCATTTCTTAGCCAAAACTATGTCATCCTATTCAGAATTGTATATTCATATAAAGTATATTCAGGTTTACACATTACCTTTAATCATGTTGATCTAGTCAATTCACATTCAGAATGAATGAATCTTACCAGCTTCCTTATTATAGGTAATCCTTGACTTACAACCAGAGGTAGTATTCAGCAGGTTCTGACCAGTTCTAGAGAACTGGTAGCGGAAATTTTGAGTCGTTGGGAGAACCGGCAAATCCCACCTCTGACTGGAGATTTTACAGTACCCATACCCTGCCACGCCCACCAAGCCACGTTCATAGAACCGATAGTAAAAAAATTTGAATCCCACCACTGCTTACAACCACAACTGAACCCAAATTTATGTTGCTAAATGAAACATTTGTAAAACGAATTTTGCCCCATTTTATGACCTTGCTTGCCACAGTTGTTAAGTGAATCACTGCAGTTATTAAGTTAGTAACACGATTGTTAAGTGAGTCTGGCTTCTCCATTGACTTTGCTTGTCAGAAGATCACAAACAGTAATCACATGACCCTAGGACACTGCAACCATCTTAAATATGAATCAGTTCCCAGGCCTCTGAATTTTGATCACATAATTTTGGGGGTGTTGCAATGATCATAAATATTAAAAAAAATAGGCATAAGTTACTTTTTTCAGTGCTGTTGTAACTTTGACCAACCCTAAATGAACTGTTGTAAGTAGAGGACTATCTGTACAAGATGCCATTAATGATCCAAAGATGGTTTTTCAAGAGACAACTGGACTTTCTGGTTTTTCTTTGAAGACCTTTCGCTTGTCATCCAAGAAGCTTCTTCAAGAAGCTAAAGAAGGTTCTTGGATGAGAAGCGAAACCTCTTCAAAGAAAAACCAGAAAGTCCAGTTGTCTTTTGACAAAGCACCTTTGGGACAACCATGACCTGGATAACTGAGAATCTCCACAGACCTTTAGATATGCCATTAATGAGTTGTCTATTATTATATTTATATTCCATCTTTATTTTGGCCAACTGTTCCCACCCTTTATTTTCCAAACAACAACAATAATGTTGCAAGGTGGGCTGGGCTAGGCTGAGACTCCAAAGTCACCCAAAAAGATTCTGTACTTAAGGGAGGAATAGAACTCATGAATTCCCAATTTCTAGTCCAACACCTTTAAATACTATATCAAACTGGACATCTGGGCAACAGCTTCATTCTATACTTTATAAAAGGTTTATTATTAACTGGAAATGTACTAAAATGGTTTTCTGTAATTTATACTGCTGAAGTTGCTCTAGTTAAGGTTAATGAGATAAAGTAACCAGAACAAAATTGCCTTTGAGATAGATGTCCTACATCCAGGATGATCTCCTCCCTTTGGGGCTTCCTGCCTGTTACAAGTGATATCCTTGCCTTGAAAAATGTGGCACAGCCCAGCTTCGTGTGATTCAGGAATTCAATTGTCCAACTGCTCAATTTTCATCAATAAACTTCAGAATGTAGTTCCATGTTTCTTGGTGGCATACTTTTGAGAAAACAACAACTAATAGTGAGTTTGTACTGTGTCCTAACTGGAACATTCTCTGGAGGTAAGGAAAGGCTCATTGCTAAGGTTTTTTTTTAATTATTATTTTTTAAGAAATCAAATCGCTGAATTGATCTCTTTCTGTGATTCTGGATTAATGCAATTTGGTGGCAAGCCATAATTTCCCACCCTTTTCAAAAGCATGGCTGTGTCATGCCCCTGTCAGAGTCTGAATCCAAGGGGGAAGCCAGACAGCTGACGGAATAGGAGTGTGGCTCCATTGGTTGAGGAGGAAGCTGGGGAAGGGTAAAGTCTGGCTGGGAAGAGCAGGGAAGAGATAGAACAAGGGAAAGGGAGTTCAGAGAAAGAACCAGGGCCACCCCCTCTTCATCCTAAGGCACGCAGGGAGGAATGGAGAAGAGAACAATGTGGATTGTATGGCTTACGGGGGAGGAAAGGGCCCTGATTCCCTTCATTAGCCACAGCTGGGAAGACAGTTGATAAGAAAGGAAGCCTGCTGTAAGCAAACATGGCTTTATCCTGTGTTGTCATGGCTTATCTTTGTTCCTGGTGTCTTTCCAACTGTGTGAGTTTTGCCATGCCTTCAAATCTGAAAATCTTGCTTCTGCCCTGCCAAACTAATTACTTCAGTTTGGCTTGTTTGGACTTTAAGTTACAGTTTGTGTTGACCATGTTTTGGACTTAATTTTTTGCAGTCAAAGGCTGTTCCTGGGAGAGTTTTTCTCCAGCCAGAAGGTAAGCTGGACATTGGGGGCAAAGTTGGAGATAATAATAAAGGGACTCTTATTGATTATCTGACTGTGTTGCCTTTGTGCCACACCCCAGGTCATCACAGGCTGTGATTACAACCTGTGATTGCAAATACATTCCTGGGCAGGAACGGATACAGAAATGATAGAAGAAAGGAAAAGACTATTGTTCCCTGTATTGGGCTGCTTTTCTGTTTTCCTCCATCAGCTCTTTTTAGAGTGACCGTACCTGACATGAACTTCAAGTGGAAAATTAACCTTTTCTTTCTCTTTCTTTCTGTCCTAGGCAAAGGTGTTGTAGTTTCTTCCTTTTCTTTATTTGCAAATAAATCCTCTTCCTGACGTGAAGGGCAGGAACCTTTCTGCATTTTGCCCACGCTGAACATGGCAGCTGCCCTATGCCTCCTCCTTTTTAATTACAGCTTGCCTCTCGTGCCCTTCTGTATGTGATAATTAACATTTCTTCTACCCTCCTCATACAATGGCAATTTATCTCTTGAAAGTGTGATTCGCTTCTTGCCCTCTTTTATTTTTTCTCTGGAAGAGGGCACAGACTTAAAATATTTTCAAAGGGGAAAGCGAGTGTTGTCCTGTTCTGTAACAGGTCTTTATTAGCTGCTGCAAGTACTAACACAATTATACACAATACATTCCCTTCTGCCATATTATGCTTTATTAATGTTTTAACATTCCCATCTCCATGGTTACTTGATATATTAAGTATTCCTGAGGCAAGGAGAGGCTGAATATACATGGATAAGATGCACCCACAAGAACTATCAGTGGAGTGTTCCCTTGGAGGGTTGATATAAACCAAAATATGTGAGAGTATCTCTTTCCCTTAATGGACCTTGTTGACCAATGAAAGTAACCGATTCTACATATGGTGTAGGGACTGCAGCAAAGTTTAGGGCAGACTGAGGTGTGCCTCACTTCTAGAGGTGCAGACTGTTCAGAGTTTTTGCAGCGTTAATTCAGCACCAGAAAAATAAACACAGATGGCTGATGCTTCATTTAACATCTTTATAAACATAACAAGTGGAGTTTACAAACCAGTTGTAGATTTCTCCAACATGGAGCAAACTCAGACAGAAACATGTTGCAAGTAACCTCAGTAGACACTAGTTCAGCAAGCAAGCAGAGGAGAGAAGCAGTTTCATTTTCAACAGACAGACTCAAGAGCTCAATATAGCTTCAGAGCTGCAGAGCTTAATATAGAGCCACACCTAGGCTACTTCTAGTTTCAATTTCCAAACAGTCCTCTTTGTCTGACTTAGTTGCTATGCCTATTCATTGGCTGATCTTGTTACTATGCTCTATTCCAGTTCATGAATATACTCAGACACAGACAGAGTCCAAGGAGGCATGAAGAACCATTAAATCAGCTTTTCCAAAATTTTCATTGCATTGCTTTCATTACAGGTAGTCCTGTTAAATTAGTAATCCAATTGTTAAGTGTATCTGGCTTCCCCCTTTGACATTGCTGATCAGAAGACCTCAGAAGGGGATTACATGACCCTGGGACACTACAATCATCATAAATATGAGTCAGTTGCCTTATGTCTGAATTTTGATTACATGACTATGGGGAAGCTGCAACAGTTGTAAGTGTGAAAACAGCCATAAGTCACTTTGTTCAGGGCCATTGAACTTTGAACGATCACTAGATGAACTGTTATAAGTCTAGGATTACCTGTTTTCATTTTTGTTCATGGTAGTGTTTGGATTTTTAGAGGAGGCAGGTACGTTAAAATTAGGGTACTGAAAAAGACCTTCCCCTATTATTCCCAGTACTTATGTAGGGAGTGGGCACACATCACGTGTTTCTTTTATGTTAAAATGCCACAACTTTCCAAATTGGGCTCCGTTGTGAATTGGATGACAGCAATGGAACCTTGTGTCATCTGTTGTTCTCAATTTGAAAGTTCTCACAGGTTGCACCTCAGCGTGGGTCTGGGAAAACTTGTTTGAAGAGCGGGCATGTTACACCAAATTGAATCAGACGAAGGAGAAAGGTGTACGTAGGACACAGCGGTACATTGAGGTTGAAAATTGAGAAAAAGCTATACAAACTCCATATAATAGCAATAGTAAAAGCCCAAGCCCTTTTGCCTTGGGGCAGCTAGAATAATAATAATAAGATCCTTGGGGAGGACTCGATAGATGGACAAAAGCGGCAAATCCAGTTTTAAACATATGGTTGATTGTGCGATCAGCCATAATAATATGTCATGAAGATTCTCAGGACATATGCATACATTTGCTTTGAAATTTGATGGAATGGGAGCACAAAAAAGCAGACATGAATTATTTATAATATATCCCCCCCCTCGAGTGTTCCAAACTGTTACAATGAATTAGAAATGAACCGCACTTCAAATTACACAAATTACACAACATAGGCTATAATATTAACAATCACGAGGAAAATAAAATGTATATAATTATGAATGAATACGTGAGTACATGCGGCATTCACATAGATTGATCTCAACATTCCAAGATTTTCAGTGGCGTGAATATTTTATACGAAACAGAAAGTAGTTCATTAAAACCGGTTGATGTTTTAATGAAAACATGACATACTGATTAGCAAGTTCATTAAGTGTGGGCTGGAAAGCATAACAATTAAATGGATATATAGTTGGCTCAAAGGGTACTTGTCAATGGTGCCTCATTAGATTGGAAACAGAAATCAAATAGGATGTTACCAAGAACAGAGTTGAGCCCTCTATTGTTCAAAATTTTCATTTATAATTGGGATGCAAAACCAAACAAAATTCTTATTAAATTCCTCTTGGATGATATAAATTTGGGTGGGATACATTAATACCGCCAAACTTAGAAATAAAATTCAAGCAGATTTGGATTGGTTGGAAATATGGCTAAAAGTAAATTTGTTTACTTTGCTTACAAAACAAAACATCCAATGAATGAGTATAAGGATGGAGGTTGCCTAGGTTATGTTGCCAGTGGAGCTGGCAGCAGACTCAGACAGTGAAGAGGTTGGGGAAGAATATGGGCCAGTCCTGGAGTCTGGGGAAGGCTGATGAATGCTCTGCATTGGAGGCAGAGATTGGACCAGGGCCGCCTGACGGTTACAGTATCATCTGCCTTTGGAGTTGGAGATCGGTGGGGCAGAAGAACAGCTGGAGCCTGTCCTGCTGTGTGCATGCGCAAAGCTGCCAGGTGAAGGGAACAGTTAAGAAACAAGGGTCAACTCCGAATAAAGGCACAGGTGGATGGAGAATGGCCCCTCCCAAAGGGAATAAAGAGGAGCTAAAGGGGAGCGCAGGAGACAATTAGTTCATTTAATTAGTGTGAAGATTTGTTTGTGACTCTCAAAGACTCCTTGCCAAGTATTTTCTTGTACAGCGTTGGGCTTAGAAACTATTGGCTTGGCAGCTCTCCAAGCCTGATAAGGTCTGTGGTTGTAATTGACTCTTGAAAGATTGTTTGCCGGGACTTTGCTGGATGTGAATGATAGGAATTCACTTTAGCCTAATAAAAAGGGGTATTGTCGGGACAAGGAGTCTGCTTTGTGATTTTGGGAAGCCTAGGTCAGAACAGTTGGTCTGAAAAAGAATACACGTGAAAAAGCTCAGAACAATAGCTTATTGAAAATAATGTGGCCCAGCAGTGTGATGCCAAGGCAAATGTAATTATGGGCTGCATCAACAGAAGTATAGTTTCCAAGGACAACATAATTTCATTATTCTATCCTTTTTGGGTTAGACACTATGGAGGCTACTCTGTCCACTTCTGGGTACTACATGTTAAGAAGACTTCAGAGAAGCTGGAGTACTTTCAGAGTAAGGCAAGTGAAGAAGGACAGGAGGACAAGAAAAGCAGCCCTTTGAAGATGTGTTGGGTGTCTTGTGGAAAGACAACGGAGAGGAAGTATCAGAGGCTCCTTCAAATACATACTTCAAAGAAGTATGTCACACAGCAGAAGGTCAAGACCTGTTCTCTCTCTGGAGTGCAGGGCATGAAATAATGGATTTCAGATTCTATCTGAAGAAAAGAAAAGACTTTCTAAGAGAGAGAGCAATTTAACAGTGAAACCAATTATCTAGAAAAGTGACAGGCTCCTTTTCACTCAAAGTATTCATGGGGAAGCCAGACAGCCATCTGTCAAGGATGCTGGAATTCAGATTCCTGCCCTCAGCAGAAGTTTAGACTCAAGGAGAGTTAAATGGCTTCTTCTTTGGCTATGATTCTAAAGCGGCTGCCAATTTTGGGGGGTGGGTTTGTATTTGTGGTCACCAAGGATGCCCAATCCAATTTAATTCTGGTTAGAATCAATCCACTCAATTCAGTAGCACCTAAGTTAGTTCTGTTGAAGAACTAACTTAGTGAGAAGAGCCAAGGTAAAACTAAATGTGAATCCTGTCAGTGTGTTGTGCAACCCATCCTTTTGTGTAATCCTTGCCAGAATCAGTGAGATCCATAGATTTTCTAAAGAATTATTATATGATGCCTACAGTTCAAAGGCAACTTCCTTCTCAATTCCAAATAGTAGGGCTAAGCAAAGTGTTCAAAAGGGGCGCTTTTCAAAAAAAACACAAGACAAGCAAAACATTTCTCTTCAGATTTAAAATATTGTCATTCCCCAACACAGAGTTGCTTTCAATTCTCCCCACATCTGTTTGCCCCTGTCTGTGCATGCATAGCTGCTTTGTTTTGCTGGCAGACCTATTCTAGTGATTGTGTTTTCTAGACTTACCCAGAGATAGACAGAAGTAACCTTTGAAGCAATTGCACTCAGTTTTTAGTGCCCGACTTTTGGGGTCGTCTAAACGCACAACTCCTGCTCAAAGAGCAGGGAGCAGTTGTGGGTAGGAGGGCGTTTGCACGACTTTGTGTTGTGATCCAGTTGTACCCTTCCCTGGATCGTGAGTCTCTGGTCATCTCACATTTGGGCTCTGCATGGTGGTACTTTTGAAAGGTATTTGGAAGCTACAGCTGACACAGAATGTAGCTGTGCAGACAGTTTTAGGTGGTCCATGTAACACCACTGTTCAGGAGCCCTGGTGGTGCAGTGGTTAGAATGCAGTATTGTAGGCTGACTCTGCCCACAGCCAGGAGTTCAATCCTGACTGGCTCAAAGTTAACTCAGCCTTCCATCCTTCCGAGGTGGGTAAAATGGGGACCCAGATTGTTGGGGGCAATAGGCTGACTCTGTAAACCATCCAGAGAGGACTGTTAAGCATAATGCAATGGTATACAAGTAATCATTGACTTACAACAGTTCATTCAGTGGCCATCCAAAGTTACAACAGTACTGAAATAACTGACATGACTGTTTTCACAGTTAAAAAAAAACCTTTGTAGCATCCCCACAATCATGTGGTCAAAATTCAGATGCTTGGCAACTGGTTCATATTTATGACAGTTGCTGTGTCCCAAGTCATGTGATCCTCTTTTGCGTCCTTCTGACCGGCAAAGTCAATGGGGAAGCCAGATTCACTTAACCGGGTTACTAACTTATCAGCCGCAGTGATTCACTTAACGACTGAGCCAAGGAAGGTTGTAAAATGGGGCAAAGCTCACTTAACAAATGCCTCACTTAACAGCAGAAATTTTGGTGGTCAATTGTGGTCATAAGTCGAGGAGTACCTGTATAAATCTAAGTGCTATTGCTGTCATGAGCTGCACTAGTTGTTGGTTTTGCTTTCAGATCTGATTCAAGTTGTTTATCAGTGCCTTTAAAGCCCTTTGTGGCAGAGGTTTCCAACCCCCCAAGTCACGGACTGGTCTTTGGCCTGTTAGGAACTGAGCACAGCTGGAGGTGAGCGGCAGGAGAATGAGGGAAACTGAAACCATCCCCCCATCCCCCCCCGGATCTGTGGAAAAATTATCTTTCACAAACCTTCCCCTAAATATCAAAAAGGTTGGGGACCTCTGCTTTATGGCATAGCTCCAGGCTATCTGAAGAACCATCTCACTCCAATGGGCTTGGCTCGCCCCACTTGTTCCATTGTTCAATGCATTCCAGCTGCTATTGTCCAGGAGACAGATCTTTCCTGCTTTGTGGCTCTCGGTCTGTGGAATAGGGTGCTCCACGAGATGAGATCCGCTTCATCCTTTTGACCTTCTGTGAGGACCGAAAAATGTGGCACTTCGAATGGGGCCTGGAGCTCCGATCCGAGTGTTCTGTGTTGGAGGTGGTTCGTGGACTAGGAAGGAGATCCTACCCTGCTGTATTTTGGTTTTTAACTTATTTCATTTTTGTCCCCCTTAACATTCAATGTTTTTCACATCTGCTTTCACCATGTTGTAAGCCACGCAAAAGTCACTTCAGAGTGAGATGGGGAGAGCTTATAAATTTAATAAACAATAAATAAATAAATAAATAAATCTTTCCTGAGGTCGCGATTGCTTTAACGCTTCATAAAAATAACCTGCCTCATATCTATTTGATAAAGCTTCACTTTCAAATGCTTCGCATGTAATCATGGTCTTCTAGAATATTTTTTTTTCTTTCAGTATCTGAATTCAGCTTGACTTAGAGGGCCTTTGGCTTGCTTCCAAAATTGCCAGCGGTTTTGTTAATTATGACCTACAACAGAGTAGCATTTTTAACTGAAGGTGCCACTTTTCTCCCTGCAGTGTTACACACAAATAGCAGGCACCAAATCATTGAACCACGATCGGCATTTGAAATGAGGGC
This sequence comes from Bungarus multicinctus, assembly GCA_023653725.1. Taxonomy (NCBI): domain Eukaryota; kingdom Metazoa; phylum Chordata; class Lepidosauria; order Squamata; family Elapidae; genus Bungarus; species Bungarus multicinctus. Next base: position 135,987,181 of record CM042836.1, read on the forward strand.
CGAGTGATACATCTTCCACTCCATAAACAGATCACTGAACCATCCACTGCCCTTTGGTGTTGGGCCATCAATATATATTTGAAATAATTATATAGCAATCCACAACTTAGGGAATCACAGCACAAGTTACTCGCTTTTGTTGTAGAGACATTGTACATTCCACTTATTGCTTCACGGATGATCAACTTCCCAAATTTGAACCTGCTGCTCAGTACAGCGGATCGGTTTGCTGTTGAATAACAGCATTCAGCCTTGGCACTACATTGGGAGCGCTGCGTCGTCAGCAGCAAGCAGAAAGCACCAAAACAATAATTGCAGATAGACAACCTGACCTTCACAGCTTTCACATGGTAACCATTTTCCTGGATATAAATTATCTGCTGGCATTTCAATCTCTGGTCGATCCACCAATCAACTATGTGCTAGGCTGGCAAAATGGAAGATTACTCACAGATTTGATCAGCAAATTGCCCTTCCGTATTTCATGGGTGCAGAACATGAAGAGATGGCTGAGAATTGCAGCAGCTAACTTCCACTGCCCTCTTTTCCCTCCCTTAGTGTTGCCAGGGATAAGGGCAATAGAAGAAGTACACCAAGGAATCTGCTGTTGCAGATTAATTTTTGTTCCTAACCAAAACTACTTCCACTTTGTAGACCAGAGGTTTACAACATAGCTGGCTGGGGAATTCTGGGAGTTGGGGAATTCTGGGAGTTGAAGTCCACAAGTCTTAAAGTTGCCAAGTTTGTTGTAAACTCTGTTTTTGCTTACTTTTGCCAACAAGAAGTTTCCTGGAAAAGCAACAAGGAAAGTCAGAAGCACAGGGGTGGGAGGTAGACTATATGAAAATTTTGGAACAAACCATTATGTTTTGTTAACCAGCAAAGTGGCTTCCACTTTGTAGACATTGCTTTTATTTACTTATATCAACAAGAACGTTCCTAGAAAAACAACAGGAAAAGTCAGAAGCAGAGGGGTAGGAGGAGAACTATATGAACATTTTGGAAGAAACTATTTTTCCATGGATGAAGTGAAACAGAATGTCCACAAACATTCAAACTTCTCAAAATGTCAGAGTGAGCATTTGATGAAATGTGTGCAGTGAAGCAAGCCAATATAACCCGAATTTGCCCATTTCTGTTTTCACTAAAGTCCAAATCAGATAGTAAACGTTATGCCTGAGCAAGAATAATGTCAGCCCTTTTAGGTAACCCAGACAGGAAATCATGAGTACTAATACTCAGATACTTTGGCTACCTAATGAGAAGGAAGGACTCAATGTAGAAGAGCCTAATGCTGGGAAAGATTGAGGGCAATAGGAGAAGGAGATGACAGAGAATGAGGTGGCTGGATGGAGTCACTGAAGCAGCAGTCCACGTGAGCTTAAATGGACTTTGGGGGCCTGAAGGAATATTGTCCATGCGGTCGCAATGGGTCAGACACAACTTTACAACTAACAACAACAATACTATCTTTAATGTAAGGTTATAATAACATAATTTTGCAGATCTGAAAGAACTTCCATCCTCCCTTCCCCGCCGTTACTTTCCAGAGAACTTGGGAGGGCCCCTTGTGAGATGCTTTCTCCACTCTCAGTACTTCTATGGACTTAAGATTTAATTCATCAGAACGTTGTCCAGGCTGCAGCTCTTCTGCCTGTCCTCCAAGGTTATTCTCACAGGCCATTACAAATGCAAATTGATTTTGATCACGCCTGACCACAAAACGAATTTGTGAATACGTTGAACAAATCTGACTACAATAACAGATGCCTAAACTGGAATGAAAACAACAAACACGCTCATTCTTTTTATGTACATAGAGTTGAAAAATGTTCAAGTGCCAGACTGCTGACTGAAAAAAGGATCCTATGAAACATATGGGAAATTTTCTGCCACAAAAATGTTACTCTCCACCAGGTTTTGGGTAGTTTTTGCAACCGATAAAGCCCTAGATGAGTAAGTGCAGGTGGTACTCGACTTACGACCACAATTGAGGGCAAAATTTCTGTGGTTAAGTGACAACATTTGTAAAGTGAGTTTTGTCCCATTTTATGACCTTTCTTGCCAAAGTTGTAAAGTGAATCCGTGCAGTTGTTAAGTTAGTAACATGGTTGTTATGTGAATCTGGGTTCCACATTGATGGTCTGCTTTCCCATTGACACTTCATCACAAAAATAAATCATATGACTTTGGGACACTGGAACCCTCACAAATATGAGCCAGTTGCCAAGCACCTGGATTTTGATTCCTGCAATGGTCACAAGGATGAAAAATGGTCATAAGCCACATTTTTCAGAGCCATCATAATTTCAAATGGTCCCTAAAGGAACTGTTATAAATTGAGGATTAGCTGTATTAGGATTTTTCAATTAACACTTATTTCTTATAAATAATCCAGGGTTTCAGATCTCCAAGAAATGTTTTTTTTTCTGAGATAACACTGTAAATAGGTTTGTTGGGGACATGAAGGGTTGTGATTTTTCATCCGTTAGCTGCTTTTTCTGCAGTCCTTTCTGGAAATACGATGTGACTGTGTGAACATCTGATTTTGCTCCCCAAAGGATCTGAGGTAAAATTCTTTAGCGTGTCTTGTTTCTAGCTCTTCTTTTTTGTTTGAGGCATAGTGCATTAGTTCAAATTAAGTGGGGACCTGCTGTCTTCTTAAATTAGAATTCTTCTCCTCTAAGTTTGCTCTTCTGAGTACCAGCGAGAAACATGTCAAGCATGACCTTCTAATGCCTCTTTTCTATTTGAAATGTTCAACCAATCCAAAAGTGAATACAGCTAGTCCTCGACATAGAGCTACAATTGGTACAGGAAGCAAGGCAGTCATTGAGTGAGTTACACCTGATTTTATCACCTTTTTGCCATGGACATTAACTGAATCATCATGGTTGTTAAGTGAATCATGTGGTCGTTAAGGCAATTTTCACTGACTTTGCTTGTTAGAAACCAGCTAGGAAGATCAAAAATGGTGATCATGTGACTCTGGGATACTGCAACCAGTCACAAATACATGCCAGTTCCCCAATGCGCAAATTTCGATCAAGTAACTGTGGTGACTTGGCGATGGTCATAAGTACAAGGACCAGTCTAAGTCGTCTTCTTTTTTTTTTCATCAGTGTTGTAACTTTGAACAGCCACTAAATGCATCGTCTTCAGTCAAAGACTACCTGTATTGACATCCATAGAACCAGTTGATTATGTGTTAAATTCCTTTAAGATTGTAAACTTAGTTTTTATTTGAAACCCAAATCAGGGAAAATTTAATTCTACTTTTTGAACCAAATTTTCCATCACCATCGTTTATCCATAAACTACTCTTGTGTCTCTGTGTTTGTAATCTTTAGTTGGGTGAAATGGTGTGCCGTAGGGAAATAGTTTTTGAACCGACATCCCTCAAATGGGGTAAACTTACAGAAAGTGTCCAAAATCTGGGACCCATGGCTCACATGGAGTTGAAATATGGCAAAGTTGTGGCCATTTCATGAAACATCAGTCATTTCCTACTACACTTTCCGGAATTCTATATGTTGCCTGGCACAAAGCAAGACGGGAAGGGTACAGCTGCACCCGTTTTCCTGCCTCCCTCTGGTCTATATGTCCAATTGGCTAGTGACAAGGTTTGATGGGGAATAGCAATTGGCTGCTTTGGAACCAAGGCTATTAGACTGATGGCAGACTCCATCAGTCTAATAGCCTCTCCCTTGCTCTCTGCTCTTCGTCATTGATTACTTTATCATTGTTTATGTTATTGTTCTATTATTTTACTTCTATTATTTTCATTTTTCTTCCTTTTTATTATTGTAAACCACCTGGCGTAGCCCAATGGCAAGATAGGCGGCCAATAAATTTAACAAATAAATAAATACATTTGAAATCTCTTAATGGCATTGGATGAGAAGAGAAGGAGGAATGATTGACATGGTTACCTGTTGTGGACTGGGAGTCATTGGTGGTCAATGGTTGATTATTCTTCCTCCTTGGAGGGAGGAGGACCTTGGGGACATGCTGGGATGGGGATCAGGGATGCAGTTTTCCTCACAGTGCCTTTGTTCCCCCTTCCTTCCTTAAATTTATAATTTATTATATGCAGGATGTACATTTTAAACAATTGAACACTGGTGGACACTGACTCTGAGGGAGAGGAGGAACAGCCAACAGGGAGTAGAAGTGTGGATCCAGAGATTGTGGAGGAGGCTGGGGAAGGGCAGAGGCCGGCTGAGCAGTCAGAGGAGGACCCAGGCCCATCCACTATCCATCCTAGGGCACGCAGGGAGGAGAGGATAAGGGAGGAGAGGGCCTTGATCCTCTTCATGGGCTGCAGGTGTGACAACTGAATAAGAGTTTGGACCCGGCAAATGCTGGAAACAAATCGTGGAAATAGTTTATACTTCTTCTCTGAGTTTGGCATCCTTCCCAGTATGTGTTATCTCTGGACATCCTCCAGCCCTTTTTCTTGCCTGGTTTGTATTGCTTTTCTTCTTCTTCGTGTAACTGTGTGGGAGTTTTTTTGTCTTCCGTCAAAGACATTCGGAGCTTGGAAGCAAACTGAAGGAATAAAAGGGGCTTCACCTGTTTTCTGTGACCATGTTTTGTATCCCATCCTGGGTCATCATGAACACTAAAAAAAATCTATGTGTGTAGATTTTGGTACTTGAAAATGTCACCACAAACTTTTAATGGAGACAAATAGCTTGCTAAGGGTTATGATTGCTCAAAAATGGGAAAATTAATTTGTTTTTGCAGTAATTTCCCCTCCTCCTTTTTTTTCTTTTGATTCTAAGCTACTCTTACTCTTAGAGATTGGACAACCATGTGTCTGAAATGGTATAGGGTCTCCTGCCTGAGCAGGGGGTTGGACTAGAAGACCTCCAACGTCCCTTCCAACTTTGTAATTATGTTATTCCCCCAGAAAAGTGGCAGGCAATTCTATGGGTCAGCTGAGGAGGAGGGGGGATGGCCTCACTTGGGGCTCTGCTGCGGGTTGTGAGGGAATGGTACCAGTCTATATTATAAATAGGAAAAAAAGATGACCCAACCTGTCATGGGTTGTATAACACTGCTATTAAAAGCACATGAAAAGGGAAAATATTTTTTTAATTAAACCTATAGATTCAACACATTAATCTTTTAATGTGTAACAAAATGCAATGTAGTTGGAAACAACTTTTTTAAAAAAATTAACATTTCAATTAATTCAGCGAATAAGTTAATAATCTGTGGTTATTTTCTAAATTACTCATGCCCTGGTAAGTAACAAGGCAAAGCAATTGGAGATTGTTTGAAATGTCAAATGGCTCCACTTAATTTATGTATGGATTTGATCTTTCATGTTTGAATACCCAGAGGATATGGTACATGTGCAGAGGGATGTTTACTCCATCCACTGAATGTTAGGTATTTTACATTTTCATACATGGGTTGTTACTCTAATTCAGACTGTTCAAAGTGATCCAAAGTAGGTTGATTAAAATTGTACAATGCAAACTTACATATGAGATTGCCAAAAGACAAATAATTAATTCAACTTCGTACATAATTTAATCTTTTTCAAATATTCAGAGTGTAGTTCTTAAGAATTTGACTCATAAATTAATTTCTTTTTCCTTGTTATCTATAGGCTCTGAGATAAATATAAAAAGGGATGGAAAAAGGAATACATGGCTTTATGGAGCCAACAGATCTTGTTGCCAGATGTATATGCCAGTGGGCAATTCACCTTCTGTTCCTTGGACTCAAATATTTGTCATTTCCCTCCACCCAGGAATGGGATCGCTTTCTCCTAAGCAATTTAAATGGGCTATCAAGCATGTATTGTAATCATTCCCTCATATACTTCATTCATGTGCATCCAAACATAATATGTTTTGAACACAATTTGTAAACCCTAGAGATTCACACCAGACCAGTAAGTATTTCTTCTCTGCTGGTTTCATAATTTTCAGTTTCCCTATTAGCTACTTCTTGGATCAAGTCAAAAATACTCAGAGTCCTATATTGGTATTAAGAGAGAAAACCTCAATTCATATGTTGACCAAACATGCCTGCATAAGGCATGGCCTGTATAATGAGGGAATGATTTACTGAATATAAGTCATAATCTATACTAAGATGTACTGAGATATAAATCATCACACTGGAGGTGGTTGATGAATTAAGAATCCCCCCCCCCACTCCCCCACACACATCTGCTCCCTCCTTCCTCTTCTTTTGACTATAATTCTATTTTTCATTGTAATTTCCATTTTTACCGTTTTAGAAATATTTATCTTTTATGATTTTAATGCTTTGAATGCCGTGAGCCACCCAGAGCTGTTACAAAATAGATGAGTAGCAAATAAATTTAATAAATACATTGTAAAAAATATGTACTTTACAACCGCAATGGCTCTATTGACATCCCAGATGAATCCCAGAGCTTATAAATTATACTAATTTTAGTTTAATATGTAAAGCAATCCACTGATTGCACAGTTTTCTCTGAACCCTTTGGAATCAAATCTCTAAGGATGGCATATTTTAATGGGCACCTGCCTCTATATTAAGATTCAAGTAAGGAAAACAAAGACAATCACAAAACTATGGTATCATTTAGCTTCTCATAGTAATCCCTCCACCTCCACACCCTTCCCAATTTTGAGGAATCGAGGAAGAAACAGCAGGGAGAAAAGAATTTGGTCCCTAGAATGCTGCCTGCTTTTTTCTTTTGCTTGTTCCCTCATAAAATAAAACTTGTCACCATTCCCGAACCAGAAACTGAAACGTTCAAATTGTCCTTTTAAAGGCAATTTCTGTTGGAGTTCAGAACTTAAGAAAAGAAAAACTGGGTCTGTCTGACACTGATCTTCGAAAACGTGATGTGACTAAAAATAAATAAAACACACACCAAGAAGCTTCCACGTTCCCCGAGGCAAACAGCCCCAGAGCTGCATGGTTCTGGGGCTGTTTGCCACCTCACAAGGTAGGGTACATCATCATCATCATCATCATTGTGCGAAGCGCAGAGGACAGCAAACTTCTTACAATGAATCCTAAGGCAGACAAATGCGGTGCAGACAAAAAGTCAGTGATGGGGGCGAGATAGACTGGTGGAGGGAGTTGAAGGCAACCCCTTCTCTTACCAAAGCTTGGAATTGGGAGGGACCAAGTCTAGAATAGCTTGAACTGAGGTGGGTTCTCGGCTAACAACTGTGGAATTCACTTAATGCTGGCAACAGTGAGTGCCAGGATTGCCATCGCTAGGTCATGCGGTCATGTGACCTTACACTTTACGACCCCATCGCTTAGCAATGGAAATTCTGGTCCCAGTTACCATCATAATTTAAGGACTACATGTAGTCTATAATAGGAATGGACTAAGCTTAAGCTTAAGGGATGCAGTGGCTCAGTGGCTAAGACGCTGAGCTTGTTGATCAGAAAGGTCGGCAGTTCAGCGGTTCGAATCCCTAGCACCGCGTAATGGAGTGAGCTCCTGTTACTTGTCCCAGCTTCTGCCAACCTAGCAGTTCGAAAGCATGTAAAAATGCAAGTAGAAAAATAGGGACCACTTTGGTGAGAAGGTAACAGTGTTTGTGCGCCTTCGGCGTTTAGTCATACCAGCCACATGACCGCGGAGATGTTTTCGGTCAGCACTGGCTCTTCGGCTTTGTAATGAAGATGAGCACTGCTCCTTAAAGCCAGAAACAACTAGCACGTATGTGCGAGAGGAACTTTTACCTTTAAGCTTGCCTGTGAAACTTGTGGGTACCAGTGACAGGTTTGTTCTCCTCCATGTGTTCTTAGGGGGGGATTGTCCTGATAAGGCAGTCTCTCTTTTTTTGGGGGGGGGGGGATGAATCGGGAAGTCAGAGCTCAGTACCAATGAATGTCTTTGATCCTCCCGCTCTGCCTCTCAAAACTAAACCTCTGCACAGGACATCATAGACTATATATTTCCCTGGGAAATAGTGGTGCTATAATGATTTCATATGTATTTTTCCCAGTATGTGAATTTTTGGCACACAGTTGCTTTAAAGTACAACAAATTCTTGTTCATGTTTTAGCATGCATACCCTGTTTTAGCTGCAGGCATCTATTTCCTCATGCAGATGCATCCTGGGCTTTCTTGTCTTCAAGGCAGGTCACTTGGGGGAGAGTCAGAAGCTATACTTTTGAGCCATTTTTTTAAAAGCACTGTGAGTTGCAGGAGGCATGTCAAAAATATAAGATTACTGGAGAAGGCAGTAGACTAGCAGAGTGCATCCATGAACACCCCCGAGCAGTCAGAAGACATGAAGAAAACTCATTAATTCAGATGTAGTAGCAGCTGACCATCAGAAATGGAATGTGAAACTACAGTGTCCGAACAGTGCATTTTAATCACATAACTGGATAACAGAATAACTAAATTGGAAGGGACTTTGGAGGTCTTCTAGTCTAACCCCCTGCTCAAGCAGGAAACCCTATACCATTTCAGACTGGCTGTCCAGTCTCTTCTTAAAAACCTCTACTGATGGAGCACCCACAACTTCTGAAGGCAAGCCGTTCCACTGGTTAATTATTCTCACCTTTAGGAAATTTCTCCTTAGTTCTAGATTGCTTCTTAGTTCTAGGTTGCCTTGATTAGTTCCCATTCATTGTTTCTTGTCCTGCCTTCTGATGCTTTGGAAAATAGGTTAATTATGACTAGAGGACATGAAATAGGTACATCCTTTCCTCTACATCAGGGGTCTCCAAACTTGGCAACTTTAAGATTTGTGGACTTCAACTCCCAGAATTCCTCAGTCAGCTTTGCTTAAAGTCTTAAAGTTGCCAAGGTTGGAGACCCCTGCTCTACATCAACCAGTTAGATTTTTACTTGCCACAACAAAGACATTTGTTTGATATTGCTTCACAGTTCAGTGTAGTCATTTATCAAATAAATTCTTTACATTCTAATGCTTATTTTGGCACCAATGTTATTTAAATACTAAGTCTTAGGATAAAATTAGTCGCTTTCACACAAATCTGCTGGTCTCTGTAGCTCCATTATGGCTATTTGCCTAGAAAAATTTTTAATACATTATTTAGTCATGCTAATGATTAATTATATATAATTGATGCCATAATTAGTGCCTAAGTGTGTCTTTTATGGCAGGATGCCTTGCAAGCATTTGCTTAATTCGGTGTTTTGTAAATTTCTCCTGCCTGAGGTTTACTATATTCAAATTAAAGAAACAGTTGAATTATTCTTTTTTTTTAAAATGTGTATGGCAAGGCTGAATTATTCCAACCTTTTTGTTGCTGTAAGAGTATTGAATTAGGATTAGCAACAATTAACTTTTAGAGAGTTGGCAATGAGTACATTGTTATTGTTGTTTTATAAACTGGTTCTAGTACAGGTTCAATATTCCAGTTCTTTCTAAGTCAATCCTTCTACTGTTAATCTTTAGGACCAATAAAGTTTGGCTAAAATCTGCCTTGGAATTTCTGTTGAAGTTATTCTCCTACGAAGGAAGCTTCTGCTTGTTCTGTGTATTTTCAAAGCATTTGAAAATTATTTTCAAGTTTTTCTCGGTGGAATTTTTGAGATTATTGTATCACAGTGGGTGGCAGAAGAGACGGCATCCTTGTTTTCAGTTACACAATCCAGCACTTTGATGCCCCCATGAATGCTCATCCTTTCCATTTGCAAAGGAGAAGTTTTCTTGGAAGGTCTTCCTTAAAGTGGTTCAAGACTGCTGGAGAGATATTTACACAATGCTCCATTTGGCCACACTTAAACAACAACAAAAAGATAACAGGGACCTCAAGCCATCTTGGAGAACCTCAGGAAATGCTCTTCTCCTGTGGAAGAAATTTCACAAAGCGCTTTTCTTTCGCAGTTAGAAGAAAATGCAGGATAATTTTTCCGCACTGTAATGGGCATCATCAATTCAGCAGAGGTATATCTAAAGAAGACAATACATTTCCTTCCCATCTAATGTAAAAAGAATCCATTACATGTCCCTCCACTCTGGGACAAGCAAGAGATCTTGTCTACCCTTGATTCTGAGGATTTCAAGACCGAAGCCCTCCAGAAGCCCAGTTTCCTTGGGCCACCAATTTCAGTGACTGACTACCATAAAAGGGGCCTTTTTAGATTCACTCAGACTGAACTGCAATTCTATTTAACACGTTTTAAGTTTTCATCCTGTTAGATCGAATTCCACTTGGAGCTGTCCAAGGTGTTAACCAGCATCCTAATTCTTGCTGTCTTTTTATTTTATTTGGCTTTGCTGAACCTTCAGTTTTGCCTTGCCTTGCTGACTCTACCCTGCCTCTTTGAACATCAGACTTTGCCCTGCTTTGCTGGCCACTGTTAGGTATTTCCTTCTTTGATCATAATTCTTCTCTCTGCTATAACCATTGTTTGAATCAGGGGCTGACTTGTAGAAGGTCAAAACTGTAAATCATACAGAACTTGTACAACTACTGGGTGGATGTAAAATTTATTTGGAAAATACAAGCCCAGCTGCTGGATATCCTGATCTGAGATAATATGTAAAAAAATATTTTCTTTTTTAACTACCTCTTCCTGGTGTGAATTCAAGAAGCACTTCAGCTGCTTCTCACTTTAAGTCTTTAAATGCTTAAAGAACGCACAATAGGAAACATTCAATAGCAAGCTACCCACAAACCATAACTACCCATGATGGGCATGTATAAACTCAGGGAGTGTTCTCAAATTGTCTGCAGCTTCTTTGTGTGCATAGACAGAGTTGCCACTTATCTGAAAAAATAGCCTACAGCTGAAAAAGAAATACAGAGTCAAGTCACTGGGCCCTCAAAGCATGTCTTTTTCTCTATATATATATACTCTTGCATTTACTTTTTTACATTGACCTAAAAATCCTCTAATTGAGGCATGGAGACCTTCCAGCCATGGGCCATATCTAGCCTATCAAAGAGGGAAGGGTCATCTGATCCACAAATACTTTGGCTTCATCTTACACCCACCACTGAGCCATGGTTGGGCAGTGGTTAGAATGCAGTACTGAAGGCTACTTCTGTTGACTGCCTGTCGCCAGCAGTTCAGCAGTTCAATCCTGATGGGCTCAAAGTATCAACATGCCAAGTAACACATCAACTAAAAGCAGAATCTGAGGCAGGTAAATTCCTCAAAGAACATGTTTACCGGATACATCATATTGACACAGCTAGTAAAAACCAACTCTAAAAGTTCCCGTGGTTTTTCCCCTAATTAAAAGAGTAAATATTTCCCTCCCCAGATGTCACTGGTCATATTGTCCAATGAAGATAGCTGAAGGCTGCTTGGCCACTCCTCTCCTCCTTCAAGTGCCACCTGTTGGAATGATCTTGGTTCCCACAAGAAACCTTTTTGTTTTGACTGTTACCCATCTGTCTACTTCCCCCTCCCTTCCCCCTCTCAGAGTTCGTGGTAACGAGGCAGCAAAAGATTGCTTTAGCTAGGTTTGCTTCAGAATTGGCACAAGTTTGACTCAGTTTTCCATCCTTCCGAGGTCGGTAAAATGAGGACCCAGATTGTTGTTGGAGCCAATATGCTGACTCTGTAAACTGCTTAGAGAGGGCTGTAAAGCACTGTGAAGTGGTATATAAGTCTAAGTGCTATTGCTATTCTTCTTGGGCGCTCTGCCTTCTCCCTAAGTTTCTATAAACCTTCCATCCTGTTTCCTATTTATGTGGCAATCTTCTAAAATAATGTGATTTGGACCAATCAGTAGTCTTTCTTGAGATTTCTTACAAGAGGGTGGGGATTTACTATTTAGGAGTGGAATGGGACAATTTGCCACAGCCAACTCACCATGGCCAACTCACTGCAGCCAGGTCACCATGGCCAACTCACCTCAGGACAATTCGCCATGGCCATCTTGCCATGGGGCAGCTTGCCACAGGACAATTTAACAATTCTATTTAATTATTTAAAAATAAAAAAAACCATTATTTTAATTTTTGTCATTCACATTTCATTCTGACCCTCCTTTTGCATCTTTTGTCAACTAAAATGATACTCCTTTGGTCTTTTTAGCTACCAGAGAAAGGGAGTATGGGAAAACAAGGCATTCTTGAAATGCCTAAAAATCAACTCAGCAGCCCAGCAGGTTATTGGAGTGCATGATGGATGAGTCCTATTGGAGACTGATGAGTCTTATTGGAGAAGTCACATCCAGGGGGCAGGGGAAAGACCAGGGTCAAGGGGGAAATGTATGATATGATTTAATACTGGCTGCACCCAGCAACGCACCAATATGGCAAGTTCTAATAAACCAATTTACTTTTTCTGAGATGCGGCTAGAGACTTTTTCTTTGAATGAGGGGGATTTGTTGGAGCCCTGACACTTTTCTTTAATGATTCTATTCCACTTTTCTTTGATATTAGTGTAACTCTAGTCCTGCAGCAAGTTGTCCCATGGCGAGTTGGCCATGGCGAGTTGGCTGTGGTGATTTGGCCATGGCGAACTGTCATAAACCCTCTTGGAAGAGAAGGAAGAGGGAATCTCACTGCGATCGCTTAAAAACAATTGCCCCTGGTGCAATGTAGTATCAATAGAGATCTTGTAGATGGCGCAGGCAACCAACTGCTGTGTCTAATACAGGGGCCTCTTTGCATGATCTCACTCCCTGCTATCTTGGGCTGGAAAGTCCTGGACTTGTATATGATCTCACCTTACTAACATCACCACTATTCTTAAGGATTGGTTGGGGGTTTCACCAATCCAAATGCTGTATCTATGTTACTCTTTCTTGTCTTGTAAAAATGGTATAAAATGTAATAAACACTGCCCAGGCAGTCAGACATCTTGGCACTCTGCACAGTGACTGGTCTTTGAACTCCATCGGTGCAATGAGATTTAAAACAGGCTCCCTGGATCAAGTAGTAGTACTTGGAAAACCTGTTCACAGTGGTCAGTGGGAATGTGGATGGCAATTGTCAGAAGAGGAGATATGTGTTGGAAGGAATGAGCAAAAAGAGGGGATGACTAAGACTAGAGAAAGAGTAAATAGTGTGGTGGGTATATTCCCCACCCACTTTGGACTATGACTGCTCCAGAAATGTTTGCCTGGAGTTAATTAAGTCCTTTAATTTCAAGAAGTTACCCATTCCTATATTAAGTGATTGTGAACAAGCAGCTAAGGAGCATAGCACTCAGGAGAAATGTGGGTGCAGCTAAGTTTTCTCTTATCTATAATAAAAATTTATGGGGTGTGCGGCACAACTGAATTATGGAGGAGTAGTGGGATATTATCTTCATATATATACACTGCTTTTACTCTCCATCTTTATCACCAAATGGGATCCCCTTCTGTGCCTGAAATAGAGCACAATCAGCTCTTTTAACTTGTATTTTGATGAGCTGTATGGATAAAAAGAATAAACTAGAATTTGAACTATTTAATAGAGATATTTTTCATCACACATAACCCTTGCTGGAATGGATTCATCCAAAGCAGAAAAGGTTTGAGTAGAACAAGAGGAAATGATATGTTAAAGCTATGAGAGATTTGAGCAAAGTTGGTATTCAGCAGGTTCTAACCAGTTCTGGAGAGCGGAGATTTTTAATAGTTCGGAAAACCGGCAAATACCACCTCTGACTGGCCCCTCCCCCATCTATTCTCTGCCTCCTGAGTTTCAGCTGATTGTTGCCCTGCACAGGAGAATGGAGCTGGAAAGCAGATTAGTGGGTGGGGAGGGAATGGGATTTTGCAGTAACCTTCTCCTGGAGTGGGGTGGGAATGGAGATTTTGCAGTATCCTTCCTCTGCCTCTTCCACCAATCCACCCCTGCCATGGCCCACCAAACCACACCCACCAAGCCACTACCCACAGAAGCAGTAGTAAAAAAATTTGAATCCCACCACTGGATTCGAGGCTGTAAACCTTCTTGAGAAGGTTCAAGAGAACCAGAAGTATTCAGAGAAGCAGAGGTGGGTGGGATTGCCTTAAAGATCTTGGTGACATATTCAAATACTTCATTCGTTTAAAAATTGCTGCAAAATAGCTCCAAGTGACCAGGAAATAGGTAGATTCACTTTAGAAGGGAAGTTTTTCTACAGTCCAATATTAGCAAGGGATTGTGCAAGCCACATGTTGGTGACAAAATAAGAGGCCGGCTAATGTCATGATGGAGTCTGAGAGAAACATAGAAAGCAGAGTTTAGGTCTATTTAGGTGTGTTATCATCTGTGGATCTAATGTTGGAATATTTAAGATCTATGTTCCTACTATACAGAACTCATGTTTATCCATGTTGGAAATACTTCTGATCAAAAGTAAGCTTCTGTGGCCCTTTTTGGATGCACAGGTGTGTGTTCTATTATCAGTAACATCAATAGGATGAAAATGTGTTTCATGTTACAGGTTTCACCTTTGGGTTTCACTGCGTGCAAATATGTAAAGTATGGCATCCACATTGTGACATCACGGAGAATATTTCATTTCATCAGATTTTTTTAAAATAAAGTTTTATTGGGTTTTAACAAAACATAACAAATAAAACATCTTATTTGAGTACAGCAGGATTCCAGGTTATCACATTTCCATGCAGACACAATTTCATATGCATATTCATCTTATGTATTCAACTTCATATCTTATCACTCTTTTTCCAACTTCTCATTATTTCTCCCTTTACTTCTCTTACTTTTATAGTTATCTCATTTTCTTCTTATTCAACTGCATTTCTTTTGCCTAAATTTCTATATCTTTTTATTCATTATACTTATACTTTTGTCTGTCTTGTTTACAATTTCATATATGCTCTTCCAACATTATTGAAAAGCAAAATTCCCCCTTATGATTGCCAATCAGAGTGCAACACCTTTGAATTTTATAATTATTATCATATGAAATCTCATTAAACATTAAATTTGTGCATTCTAAAATTATAACATTCAAATTTCTAATATCCATTTTATATCATTGTAACTCTCATCATTCAGATTTTGCTTGGTACTTCCCCTTGAAAATATATATATTTTTAAGGGGGCCACCTCATCAGTTTCAGTAAAACAACCATTTGACAAATGCTATCAGTATGTGCAGATATACAAATAAAGTAAAAATGATAGTTGGGAGGGCTGGCAATAATAAATGCCTCAGAAAAGAAGTCAGCCAAGAAGTGATGGAGAACTTGGTTTTGCTCCCAGCTTTCTGGATACTAGTTTTTGTGCTCCTGACCTACCTGTTTAGCTTATCAAATTATTTTTCTAGGACTGTTAGCATATCAGAATTTCAGCAGTCATCTTTATGTGCTGGTGGCCCTTTGGGGTACCAAAGACAAAAAGTGAGGCTTTACCTCCCTTTGTGACTGGGGAGTGTTGTGTATGGACTGAGTCTTCACTCAGGTCCGTGCTTCCAGCGGGAAGCACGGACCTCTCCCATTGGCTGGAGCCGTTTGACAGCCGGCTATAAAAGGCGGCTGTCAAACGGCATCAGCTGTTGCCGCTCCAGTAGCGGTAACCCTCTTTGCCTATAAATAAAGAGTTAAGCTGAAAGCCTTGACCTGGTCTCTGCCTGAGTTATTCCGTCGCTCCACAACAGGGAGCATCTCTTATATAAAAATAACGATTATTTTTCAAACAGTAATGAAGATATCCAGTAATGAAGATATTCTAAATCTGATCTCTTCTTTGTTTAGACCAGCGTTTTCTTTATTATGCATTTTATTCTCTGACTATTCTTAATGGTTTCTGTAGGTTTTCTGTGCCTATGTTGGAAATATTACTTCCTCCAGGTTTGACTGTCTCAGGTGCCACATTTGTTGCCTATCACCTGAGCCCCTACATGGACCGTGGCATCCCTCAGTTCCTGGTTCAGAGGGAAAAGGTAGTTGTTGGTCTTCTGTTTCGCTGCATACAACTCAAAGCACCACAGCTTCTGAATCAGATCCTGCTTCCTTAATGCCCCCTGCCAATCATTTGTGGCTTCATGCCCTCAACATTTTTTGCTTTGCTCAGCCTTCATAATATTTGCCTGGAGAGTAAAAAAACAAAACAAAACAGTTTTGCGATGCCACGTGATACAAACTCCAACACTTTGGGCAACATCATCACGCTTAAGGGAAAGGGAGTTGCATCATGACACTGTGGTGCTCCTGATGTCGCTCTGTTCCATCTGGTCCCCCTAGGGAACTGCTGCCTCCTGTGCATACACACCCACACTGCTTCCTAGATGCACCCATATCTAGTATCTGAAAGTCTTCTTCTTTTCCAGCTGGAACATGGTTACAGTTCAACTAATTCAAAACCCTTATGGGAAACAGAAGGGAAAGGGAAAGAAGGGTTCACACCAGAGTTGGTATTCAGCCGGTTTGGACCGGTTCTAGCGTACCGGTCATGAAAATTTTGAGTAGTTCGGAGAAATGTCAAATATCACCTCTGGTTGGCCCCACCCACCCACCTCTGCCCTTTCCTGTCCTATATTCTCTTGTTTTTTAGCTCAGCTGATTTGCATGGCAGAGCGGATTACCGCACCTCAGCTGAGCTAAAAAAACAGCTCACCTCACTAGCACTGACACAGAGGGCGGTCTTTGAGTGCTGTGTGCTTGCGCAAAGCGCATTCTCATACAACCAGTAGGAAAAAATCTGGAATCCCACCACTGGTTCACACAGAATGCTATGATGTTCGCCTTCCATACCATGTTTGAAATACAAAAAGGAAGGTCATTTCCCCCCTCCCTGAGGTGAAGCTGCCCCCAGCTTGTTAGCCCACTGGTGACATTTCTCTGGGTATAGTTTTTCCAGCAGTCCTGGGGAATCCCTTGGAAACAAGGTGCCTGAAAGATGCCTAATAACACATAGATGGGACTACATCTATGTGTTATTGTTTGTTTTGGTTATTTAAGATGCATTTCTATTGTTTCATTGGGAAATAAAATTAAGCTGCAGAAATCAACAGGGTACAGAATATTGGAAAGTTGTAGCTCCTTCTTCATCAAAAGGAATTCTTTGGGGCTCAAAAATCAAATGAACATCGCCACACTGACTGTGATCACTCATTCATTTCAAGCAATTCTTTTTTTTTTTTCTGTTTGAAGAGAGTCATTCTGTAAGAAAATGTTCTTGATTTGTTCTTATAGTCATTTGGCCCACAGGCATTTCAGTTAGGATCGAAAGTGGTCTTTAGCTATTCCTGAATGTGCCGTTTGAAAATCCACAACAATCATCATTAAAGTTTATTTTCTTTCTCTTCTAACTAGATGAATAACTGGCTTTAAGGTGCACTGTACCGGATTCATGGGCAGAGAATTGGCTTTCATGAAAAGAATAGTAAAAAGCTTTGATTATTTACCAAAGGTAATTGCTTTGTGACAGGCTACTAAGCTCCAAACCTGATTGCTAACTAGTCTAAATGCTATCGCTATTACAAAGTCCAGGCATTAATATTAAACCCTAAGTGGGTAAATAGGAAAAGTCACTACATACTTGTCAGCTTCAAATGGGAAGACCATTTACCCAAAACTCTTGGAAAAAGCTACGCTCAAATAGTCAGCAATATGTTGCAAAATCAAGCAACAGTTTCTAGAATAAATGTGAAAGAGACTTCTCGGAGCAATTTCTATTGTCTGTTGATTAAACAGCTCTACCTTCATTATACTGTAAATAACTTGTAGCCTCCATCACACATTCCTCTTCAAATCACTCAAGACAAACAGCCATGCTGTTCTTTATTGCACAAAGCAAAATGTTCATATAAGAACAAAGGTGATGTTTTGAATAACAATGGAACAGGCGCATCAATAAATCCTAGCCGCTTTGTGCTACAGTATTTTAGAAGGAGTGACTTAAATTATTATTATTAGTAGTAGTAGTAGTAGTAGTAGTAGTAGTAGTACAGTGCTGGATAAATCATACCTTATTTCTCTCTCTCTCTCTTTGATTTTTTGCTAATTCAGCTCATTGGTATGTATACTTTATCTTTGTATTTTATGAAGAAAGGTTCTAGAGACCATTCTCTAAAGGTTTTTTTTAGTTTCAGAAGAGGCTTGTTACCAGGAATATATAGCCTATTCAAAGACTTTGAAACCACTCTTTAGTTACTGGTCTTAACAGCATCATGATGATGTTTGTGCCTATCAATTAAGTAGTATTTATACTTGCACAGTGATAATATCCAAGAATTTGGACTCCAGTTAAGAATTGGAATTGACAGTCACATCTGCAAGAAGAATCAGATTGATAAAAGCCCTCACCCTGCTTTTCCTGTGTGAGTTTTAATATTGCACTCAAGCCCAAAAGTGTGTGTGTGTGGGGGGGTGACATTGGATTGCCACATCCTTGCCGCCAATAGGAGATGAAGTAGGGAAAGGAAAAAACATATGGACTCAATTAAGCAAATAAATGATTCCCTCCCCTACACACTTTCCCAGTAAAAACAAACTTTCAGCTCAGCCATAAAACATTTAGAAGGCCACAGGATGCCGAGAGAAATGTTCAGAAGATAGTAGAAGGAAAATATAGGCTCTGGGAAGAAAGGGCAGTTTTAAGATTTACCCTAATAACAATAACTTTCTAGTGGGAAAAAACTATGTTCATGAAACAGGACTCTGTCCTTCAGAAAACCAAGTGTCTCTGTATCCCTGTTCTGTTTTTTCATAAGTTTTTTCCCCCTAAATACTTCACTAAAACCTGATATGCTATAACTAATCAAATGTTTGGCTAGATGTTTGCTCTAATTTGCATAACTTTCCAAACAGAGGTTTAAAGCCTTCTTTGGGGGAGACTGTCCTCCCCTTTTGATACAACAATAAACCAATTTGAGTTACGATGGAATTGGGTGCTGGCTTACAGTTTTAAAAAAAGTTCTACACATTCCCTTTTGCAGGAGTCTTTGAATACCCTAGAAATGTATTTTGACAAGCAATCCCTTTTGAAGCCTGAGAGGCCTAAATTGACATGAGTTTCTAAAATGTCTGCTTTGCTATTTCTTTCATCCTGAGCAGTGATTGTATTCTACTGGTTCGGCCCGGTTCTGGTGAGCCGGTAGTAGTGATGAGCAGCGGAGATGAACCGGTTCTCTCTGCAGTTCTGCTGTTGGGCCTACCCGCCCACCCGGGCTCCCATACTCACCTTAATCTGTTGAATTTGAAGCGCAGCTGCTTTGCGTGGCACAGAATAGTGCTGCGTGGCAGCTGCTGAAGTGACCGGGGTCGTGCAGGCTTACAGGAGGAGAGTTAGAATGCCTCTGCACCTGTGCAAATGCCTCTGTTCCTGTGCAAAGTGCACATTTGATGCATGTGTCCACACAAAGTGTGTACACATGCGCAAAGCACGCCTACCAAGTCACGCCCACCGAACCTGTGGCAACACTATTTGAATCCCACCACTGATCCTGAGGCTTGCTAGGTGGTCTAGGTCAAGATCCTGCCAAATGTCATTAAGATCCACCAGGAGTGGGCTTCAAAATTTTTAGCAGCCGGTTCTCTGCTCATTGCTGGGGGTGTGTGGGCATGATGGGCATGGCCTAGTCGGCCTCCTGCACCATGGCAGGGGCATTTTTGCCTGTCTCTGGCCTTCTGGAACATCTGGGAGGCCTGTTTTTTGCCCTCCCCAGGCTCCGGAGGCTTTTGTCAAGCCTCTGGGAGGGCAAAAATGGCCTCCCTGGGCTCCGGAGGCCCTCTGGAGGACGGAAATGGGCCCATTTCCAGCCTTCCGGAACATCCAGGAGGCCTGATTTTCATCCTCCCTGGGCTCCGGAGGCTTTCCTTGAGCCTCCAGGAGAACAAAAACAGTCTCCCTGGGCTCCGGAGCCCCTCTGGAGGCCAGAAACGGAGCCTCCAGGAAGTCCATTTTTCGCCCTTCCTGAGCCTTTGCACAGGCCCTGCAATTACCTGAGATCCAAAACAGACAACGTGGAGACTCCTGGGAGGGGCAGGAAGGGCCAGCCAGGAATTTGCCAATTCATCGAACTGGCCATAAAATTAATGACCGGGGTGAACTGGTAGCAGCCCACCCCTGAAATCCACCCTTGAGTTTATTATATTTTAGAAAGTTCTACTTATTCTTGAAGGATCATCATTTTCTCTGAGAGATCTATATCTTCAATGTCTCTTAGTTCTGAATTGCCTTGCCCCAATTAGAAATAACTATTATAAAGCAATGGTTCATTATGGGTTTTGAGGGTGCTTGGCTGATATAAAATATTTAAATGCATGCAATAGAGGCATTCATGAATAATATATATGTTTTTGCATGTTTGCATGCATGCCCATCTGGTCTGTTCAGTCTCTGATTTGCCACTCACCACAAAGTCTGAACAGAGGTTCTA